>CM076583.1:749747976-750347976 GCA_034641835.2 Pinus albicaulis
TGTTATAGGTGTTCATTTTTGGTTCAAAATCCATCCTTTTCTTTCTTGCTTCTCTTGTCATGATGGTTTTATATGCAACACATTGAACATCGTTATGAACAAAATTGTGACATGAGAAACATTGTCCATTGAAGTAGAAATTTCTGCGATCATGAAATCTTCTATTTGAATTTACCTGTTGATTGTTGCTTCTTTGAGAGATATCCCTGTTAGTGTACCTTGTGTTGTGAAGATAATGCTTTACCTGTGAAGATTCTTTATTCCCTCGTTGAGTGGTTGAATGTAGTAAACCGGTTGTAGCTGCTTTTAGATAATTTGGTGCTGAAGCATGAAAGGATTATCCGGTATATCCAAGACCTGTCTTAATCAGAGGAGATCGTTGAACCTTGATAATCTCATCTAAGGTTTCAGATCCTTTAGCAAATCTAAGATTCAGAGTCTTTACTTTCTCAAGTTCTTTTCTTAGACTTACTACTTCACATTCTAATTTTTCATTATGTTTCTTTGCTTCTTCATTCTGCCTTTTCAGAGTCTCTATGATTATTTTACTTTCTTCCAAGCATATTTAGAGTTGATTGTTTTAATCAAGAAAATCATTGTCATTTAGAGCATCCATAAAAGCATCCTTATCGTCTCTAGAATTATTTTTAAATGCCATGAGAAGTCTAAGATCTTGTTCACAATCTTCCTCACTGTCAGATAACCCATCACAGTCTTCATTTGTATAGTAGCTTTTCTTAGTGCTAGACCTGTTCTTATTTCTTCTTGCTACTTCTTTCTCTTTAGCAGATGTTTCTTTATAAGGACATTTTGTAGCATAATGACCAACTTTTCCACAATTAAAACATTTGAAAGGAAGCTTACCTTTGAATCTTCCGGTTCCTAGTTGGAGTTTTCTCACAAAGTTTGCCTCATCTTCTTCTGAGATATATCCTGACCCTTCCAGTTTTTGAACTTCTTTCCCTTTTGTAGAAAATTTAAAAAAAGCTTCTTTGACTTCAGATGGTCCTCCTCGCCTCATTTCGTATGCATTCAATATGCCATGAAGTTGCACCATAGTAAGATTTTGAAGGTCCTGTTTTTCTTCAAGAGCATAAACTTTTGACTCAAACTTGGTCGTTAGTGATCTCAAAATTTTCTCAACCAAAGTGGATTCGGTTATTGTTTCTCCCAGAATTCTCATACGGTTTACAACATCATCAACACGTAAAAAGAAACCAGCAATATTCTCATCACTATGCATTTTTAGATTTTCATACTCAATTCTGAGAGATTGAAGTTTTGCACTTTTTACCTTTGCATCACCTTCATAGCTTAGGATGATTTTGTCCCATATCTCCTTTGCTGTATTTAGCTGCATGACTTTGAAAAATTTTGCTTCATTTAGACTTCCAGTTATTGCATTGACTGCTTTTGCATTTGATTCATAATTCTTTCTTTCAGTTGGATCTGTTGGTGTAGCAGCTGGATATTGATATCCTTGTTCAACAATGGCCCATATATCTTCTCCCATAGATTGAAGATAGGATCTCATACTTATTTTCTAGAAGATTAAATTGCTTTCGTTGAAGAGCGGAGGTTTGACAGATGTTGTTCCCTCGTGATTTCTCATCCTACTTGATCTTCCTTCTAGCGGTTAAGCCTTTTTAGAAGAACCTGGCTCTGATACCAATTGTTGGAAAAATACTGAGAGGGGGGGGGGGGGGGTGAATTAGTATTTTGAATTTACTCAAGATCTTTTTACTTTTTCATTATTTAATAACCCATACGCTACTTTACTGAACCAGACTCGCGTATATACGCGGATACCCTTTACTTAACTCGCGTATGCACAGAGATATTAATAAACAACCAATTTTCCACGCAACATCCTGGAGTCTATTCATTGCACGTATGCTTTTGCATTAGACATGTGCGTAATACCGTACTGAAACATCACACAAAAACACCATACATGAACACCACATTTTTAGGTGGAAAACCCGGTTTCGGGAGAAACCACCGCCGTCGTTGTCTCACCTTCAATATTTTATTATAGAGAAAAACTTCTTACAATCATGTACTGGTGCAGCCTTATACCAGCACGTAGGCACCCACCTGCAAAAGGCTGCAACCTTCTCTCGTTTACCAGCCTCATCTGGAAGGGAGCTTCAACCCCCTGCTCTAATTTACCAGTCTCACCTGGAAGGGAGCTACTACCCCCTGGTATTAGCACCAGCTTCTACTGACAGAAAGCTTCTATTATCAGACTGGAGACTTCAACCCCTCAGATTCACTGGAGACCACGTTTCATCAATTTTCAAACTGGATCCAACAGCTCCAACACAACCCTTCACTCTTCAACAAACATACCTTGCCCAATGCTACAAACAGAACAGTGAGCCTACTGAAACCAGAATATCAGAATTAACCCAGACTTCAGAACAGACCTTCAGAACCACATTCAACTTTGAGCATTCATTAGTTTAAATATGATACGCGCTTTTATTTAGATGGATCCGCGTATATACGCGCTTTCACTGAAGACAACCCACGTATGCATTCATGCAAATTTTCAAGAAAACCCTAACAGGTCATACGCGCCTTTGTTGTAATAGATCCGCATATATACGCGCCTTCAGTGAAACGAACCTGCGTATAGATCTATAAAAGATAAACTTTGCATAACAGACCAGATCTATGAACTTACCCAGATTTCTTCAACTTCTTTTAACATATTTGCGCCAGGTCTTCATCACTTCTTTTCAGATCATCCAAGAGTTTTTCCATTTCAAGATCTAGAGATCTTGAACCTTCATTATGTTTATAGATACATTCTAGAATCAGATCTATCAATTAAGAGCAAAGTTCCACCATATAGATATACTTCAAAGTGAAGTATTCATTAAAGCCCAGACAAAAGCACACACCTTGCACAATGAAATTCTTTTCCTTATATAGATTTAGCCTTTTTCAATACCATGAGTCAAAACCACATTACTTCCGATGGTATTCCTGGACGGGACCACATAGACAACCCAACGCTCAATACAATGGGTCAATACCATGGTAATGCCCCTTGGTATTCTAATTTTGGAGCGCAAAAGCCCATACGTGACTTTGAACGAACTTTTCTGCGTGCATACGCGACTTCCCTTAAGCTAACCCGCGTATTACTTGACATACATTTTTTCATCATTCCTTTCATCATTACATCTGAGTTTCTCTGTAGGCACATCATATCACATAATTACATATTTACCAAGTCCATCAAGTCAGGAATAACTTCATCAAGAAGGTTGCCATCCTCTTCATCAAGAAGGTTTCCATCCTCTTCATCAAGTGGGTTGCCATCAAGGACAACATATTGCATCATATTGCCAACAGTTTCCTGTTTAGACCATAAAAACTTAATAAATGTGTTTTACTAAGTTATTTTTCATAGTGAAAGCAATTTTACTTAGGGTAAAATTGGTCTTACATTGTGCACTTAGGTCCATTTAATAGTAATAGGCTAGATAACCAAAAAATGGTGTAACAACCTATTCGTTTAAATGAAGAGGAACAAGGTCTCTACTCCCCCTGAGTAGATTATCTCCCTTTTTATTCCACACCTTGGTTTGTTGAATTTGGTTAACACCATTACCTAATTTCCTATGTTGATCTTCCTAAATAGGTGGCTTTCTACGATTTCTTGAGCATACATACCTCTGATCATTCCTTTTGGTAGAAGAAATTAAGGCCAATCTACAATTTACCTCTTAATCTTCTTTCTCACTGTATTTCTTTTGAGGACTACCAGGGTTGATGTTGCTTCTTTTATTGGCTTTGAGTCTCTACTTGTTTTATGTTATGTAAGAGAAATCAACCATAGGAATTTCTAAATCTAATATTACATATTATACTGATTACCTTCAAATCCAATCATTGTTTTGTGTTGCCTCCATGCTCCATTCAATCTCCCTGTGATTGAAACATTCTGAACATAGAATTTATTTCTAGATTTGCATGTAGCATCTTTGTGCCCATAATTCTTACACACATTATTCAAGAAGGGGACAAAGGAATGAAATTTATTGGGTTGATTCGCATTCTCCTACTGTTTTTGGGCCATTGGAAATATTTCCTTTGAGGGGAAAATGCCTTTCGTGATTGGATGTTTTAATTTCCCTTAACAACTCATGGCTCTAGCTGAAATAATGTGTTCCACTTCTAATATTTCACCTTTTTATTTTCTGGGAACTTGGAGGCAAAGGTCCCTTTTTTACTATAACAAAATCATATGAGGGGTTTCATACCTTTGATTTTTTTATGTATGTCTTATTGTCTCCTTAGTTTTTTTTTTAGTTTTCTCTTCCACTAAAGTGTTGCGGGAAATTCTTTTACCCAAATTCGTGGGTCCCTTTAATTTTACTACTGAGTCACTGTCATTTTCCATCATCATCATATCCTGAGTGGAATAATGTTTGGTCTAAATGCCTTCAAAATTTTCCTAACTCTCTTCATGCTTCTCAAGATTCAACAAATTCTTTGTTAATACCTTATTTTCCTTCTCTAGATCCATATTGATGACTCTAAATTTCTTAATCTACTCAAGACCTAATATAAGTTGCTTCTTCAAACATATATTTTCTTCAAGATCATCCAATTAAATGGAGGAGCAATTGGATTCACAACAATTGTCAATTTCACTCTCAAGAGTTTGTTCCCTTGATGTCTCTAAAGATTCATTTGTTGACATGGAACATTTCCTTTCATCATCTTCAGCAAAGGTGGACCCATTTTATTCTTCACCAATTTCCATATTTGTTATTGCTATTAAGGTAGCTCCTTATTCACTATAACTTGACGATAACTCTGACTTTCACCGGTACTTGCAGATGAGAAATTTGAAAATGAATGCCTTTTTATTCTACAATAACAACAAAACAACAACTTAATTGTAGATTGCATCTTCGTTGGGTGTTGATCATCAACTTGGCCTATTGATATAGAATAATCATCATTTGATTCATGATCTTCAATGCTCTTTGAATATTTTACTGCTTCCTCCTCCAGGGAAAGCCTCTTAATATCACATGCATCTTACATTTCTACTTCATATATGGACTACAATTTTTCCTATATCTCCTTAGTAGTGTTAAAACATATCACCTTTTCAATATCTGACATAAACAACCCTATCATGATTTCCTTCCTATCTTGTTTGTAAAACTTAACATCTATCTTTGCATCCTCCACAGATAGTCATAAATCAATATTAAGAGATTGCAAGTATATTCTCATCCTTACCTTCAAATTTGTATAATTTGAGCCATTAAACAATGGAACTCCATCTGAGGCAATCCAATCCTAGTTATCCATGATCCTTGATATTCCTTCAAGCTGTTAAACTAATATTGAAGGAACCTTTCTTTGATACCAATTGTTAGAAACAATGGAAATAAATACATTACTAAGAGGGGAAGGTGAATCCATAGTGTGGCCAAATTATGCAATTTTTCACAAATTATACTTTTCAACCACTTTAGAAATTATTCATGGATCAACAACACAACACAATCATGTAAAACATAACACCATAAGAAAATGAGAAACATATACCCAAGAAAGAAATATTATTTATATTACAAGCTTCAAATTTATTACATCAATGCCCCACAAGCTATTACTTACAGTTTTATCTGCTACTACTAAAAGTAACTTCTATCCTTGCTCGTTTATCAAAAATCACTAAAAAGGATTTCTACCCCTGCTCATTTATCAATCTATGTTGAAAGGGACTCTTTCCCATACTCGTTTATCAGTGAATACTGAAAGGTACCCTTGCCGCTAAACATTTACTAGTACCCATTGGAAGGAGCTCCAACCCCTGATCTGCAAGCTACCACTTGTTGTCCCTATTAATCCATCTTTCATCCATTTTCAAACTAGAACCAATAAGCCACTTATGCCATAAACAAATAAATATTCTCACTGCAACTACTCACCAAAGACACCTTACAAACCTTCAACAATCTTTGATTACTTAAAAAATTACCAACAAGATCACCTTTGACAATTTCTCATTACTGAAAACATCACCAAACTATATGCATGAGTAGCATCAACACCAATCACCAATGCACTTCTTTACATCTCTAAAATGCCTTTTAGATACCAAGATTGGTATCTAATACACCTATGATGCATACCACCATTATTCATCACATTGCACCAACAACCTATAATCCCCACACTTTTCTACTCGAATTCTTATTTTAAATAATTTTGGACTGATATTTTTAGATTTGGACTTCAGTTATCTTGCTCTTTGATCTGCTGCATGGATTTCTTATTTTTTTCTTTTTTTCTATTCAATTTAGTCTTCTAGATCTACTCTTCAAGTCTTCAATCTCTGATATCCAGTTTAAATTCAAACTCTAAGTTAAACTACTTTTTTTTTCCTATTTTTATCATTCTGCCCTTCTAACATGATATGGGACTTTCCAATTTTGGTGGACTTCTATATTTGTCAAAATTTGTCAAATCTTCCTTTTAACTATTTTTTCTAGTTATTAATGGTGAATTCTAATCGCAAGCATATGAAAAAATCTCACTTTAGCTGTGCATAACAAACAACCATAACATCAAAGATGGCTGTCAATTTCCTTAGATTTGTAGTTAGTGATCATAATAAATTCTATATAAATACAGATCTATGCAGTTAAAGACATTAAACAACAAATAAAAGTAAGAGTTGCTACATGCATCCAATGAACAAGACAAGAATGTTTTTAAAGAATTTTTGTATTTATGACACCTACGAAGGGAACATAGAAACATGTTACCAGTCCCCCTCAATGGGATGGGTTCTTCTATGTCCTCAGCGCTTCAGATCTAAGATCTCTCTCTCTTTATGGTGTAGAAAACCCAGACAAAATGGAACTCAAAGGGAGCTCACAAGCAAAAAGTAGAAAAATATGATAATGATGGAGGATCGAATTCAGACCAAAAGTATAAATCCAGAGTGATATTTAGGCAAAAAAAGGTAGTAAATGAATTGAAAAGCCCTTCTATTTATAAAAAAACATTGAGTTAGTCTAGATATTAGTGCATAATTAAAATATTATTAACCAAATCTAGATCCAACTTTTATGGAATATTTTATTATTTTTGTTGGAAGGAAAAAGAATTTGAATTTGGTCAAATCACTTTATTTGTAGATAATAAATAAAGAAATGATTTATTTATTATTTTAAGAATATGGTCAAGTAATAATTAAATAAATAGTGATTTATTCAATTATTTAGAAATGATTTAGTCAAATTTAACAAGGAATATTATTTAAATAATGTTTTAAATAATTATTCCTAGAAAATAATAAGATAAATAGTGATTTATCTCATAATTTTCCGGCTTTGGGTTAAATATGACCATAAATATTAATTAAACTGTGGTTTAATTAATTATCCCTTGAGGAAAACTAAACAAATAGGGATTTATTCAATATTTCCTCATGGGGTTTCCTGTTTAGACCATAAACAACTTAATAAATTATGGATTACTAAGTTATTTTCATAGTGAAAGAAATTTTACTAGGGTAAAATTGGTCTTACATGGTGTACTTTGGTCCATATAATAGTAACCAGTTAGATGACAAAAAATTGGTGTAACAGATTGCCCCCGAGTGTGCGAGCATTAGGAGCTAATTGTATGACCGAAGTACATTGTAAGAACTCAATCACTAGACACCAAAGGGGAAGTGAGAGAGAAAGAAATATAAGGTAGACTAAAGCACTAGAGGAGAAGACCTTGAGGAGGTGAGACTTACAGGTGTGAAAAGTATCTTTTATGAGTGAGTACCTGTTCTACATGAGGTAGGGGAGGCATACCCATGCCCGCCCAGATAACAAAGTACAAAGAATAACGTGTCCACTAAACAATGAACTGAACTATATAGTACATGCTGGCATAAACATGGGCAAAAGAAAAACATGATAATGGATCCCACATATATATTGTGCCTGGGACAATAGCCAAGAATTATACAATAATGTCTAAGTACATGAGATATAAGTACAACCAAAGAGGCCCTGTAAAACATGAAAGGGCTTTGAAAATATGAATGATACATGAAAAATAAAGAGGTGCCACAAGTGGATGAGGCCGGAGCCATCAAATTTGTGGAGATGCATCCAAGGCTATAGTAGAGAATTCATCCAGGTATGTGGGGGCATACTTGAAGGTCCACCCCCTAATGAGGTTTGAAACATCTCACACACACCCGGGAATCATCAGTATAATCTACTATATCACTTAACCATCGAGTATACGAATCTCAATCATGCCATAAGGAGTTGGAGCTGAGAAAAAATCAAGTCAAAATGAAATAAAGAGTCCCTTTTCCTGATTTGAGGCACCAAACAAGAGTGGAAACTGGAACCAAGGTACACTGCCCTCTAGACCTATTTTCTGGAATGAATAAGCTGATGTCAACAGAAGGAGGTCCGCCATAGGTGAGGCAATAAGGGATCCTCAAATAAGGAATGAGGGATAAAAGTAGAGTGATTGCTAGACTGACACTGGGGATAATGGTGGAATGGGGGGTACTGAGTAGTGGGTTGACGACTTCCCTTGTTAGAGCATAAATGGTATGGATGACCTGGCAGCTATTGAATCGAAATTTGAGGGGATAAGGGACATAATGACTGATGGAAAAAATGTGTGAAATGAGAGAGGAAAAAAGCAATGAAGGATGGAGGATTGTGGTGAGATACAAAGGGACTCGGGTTAGACTCCATGGATGCAAGGATGACTCAACTCAGATACTCTAAACAGGGCGACTCGATGATGTTGCCACACAGAACAGGCTCAGTGGGGACCACAAAAACATTAGTACAAGATGGTTACTCATGATGAAAATCAACACGAGCATGGCCAAGTGTGAAGGAAAAGTGGCGCCCCAAGTAAAAGTGTTTCAAGTGAAGAAATTCTATTTTTAGGAGTGGTGAAGTGACCCCTCTTGGAAAAAAGGTTTCCGAGTGAAGTATCAAACCAAAAAAAACTAAAGGATACCCATTTGAGAGCTCGATGAGGGCTTTCCAATGATGCTGACGGTTTGTCAAATCGAGCTATGGTTTGATCACAATTGACGAAAGAAAAATCTGGGGTTTCTCTTTTAATAAGGCATTTTCCTTCCAATTTGATTCATTTGCAAGTGTAGCTATTTTGAGTGTAGAGAGGATAAAAGGCCATAAATATTGAAATGATCGTAGAGGACAAACCGAATGTTGGAATCGAGGTCCTTCAGTTGCAGGTAAGAAGCCTAACCCTACTCTTTCAATTCAGTGGATTAAAATTTCAGTTTAGGCATCCAGAGTTCAGGAATGGACCCCTGCTCTTCTTCATGGTTGGGTCACACTTTTTGGGGCAATGTCTGTGACCTGGGTAGTAGGTTTTGGGTAGAAAATTGTGACCTATCCCAGGAATGGAATGAAAATGAAACCTATCAGAGAGAGGGATTTTGGTGTTGTTTTTGGCTGAGAGCTGGGTTTTTATTGTTGTGATGTAGTCTTTCCTTTCTGTACACTGAAAAACATGATGGTTTTGTGCAGATATGGCAGAGTTGAGGATCAACAGGAGACAGAGAGACCTAGACACATTATGGTCGGAGATCCGAGAGTGTTACACCATTTTTTGGTCATCTAACCTATTATCATTAGATGGACCCAAGTACACCATGTAAGACCAATTTTACCCTAAGTAAAATTGCTTTCACTATGTGAAATAACTTAGTAAAACACATTTATTAAGTTGTTTATGGTCTAAACAGGAAACCCCAAAAGGAAATAATAAACAAATGTATATTTGTTTATATTTGCTCAAGGAATAATTAGTTAAACATCAATTAATTATTATTCTTGGTCATATTTAACCCAAAACAAGGAAATCAATTAAATAAATCCTTATTTATTTGATTATTTCCTAGGAATAAGTTATTTAATCTTTATTTAAATAATATTCCTAGTTAAATTTGACTAAATCATTTATAAATAATTAAATAAATAATTATTTATTTAATTATATTTCCACTATTTCCACAAAATAATAAATAAATCATTTATTAATTTACTATTTACAAATAAAGGATTTTACCCAAGTCAAAATCCTTTTCCCTCCAACAAATATAATAAAATATTCCTAAAAGGTGGTTCTAGAAGTTGGTTAATAATATTTAGTCATGCACCAAGTTCTAGACCTCCCTAATATTTTTTAATAAATAGAAGTGTTTTCCCATTCATTTGGTGACCTTTTCATTGCATTAGATCACTCTGGATCTATACTCTTGGTTTGACTTTGAGCCATTATCATTGTCACATTTTCCATCATTTTCTTTGTGAGCTCCCTTTGAGTTCTATGTTTGTCTGGGTTTTCTACACCAACAAGAGAGAGAAGTTTTAAATCTGAAATGCTGAGGACTTTCAAGAGCCCATCCCATTGAGGAGAATTGGAAACACCTTTCTTGTTTTCCTCTCAGGTTCCCCTTTAATACAAAAATTCTTTCAAATATATTGTTCTTGTCTTATCTATTGGATGCATGGAGCAACATTTTATTTTCACTGCTTAATGTCTTTTATGCATAGATCTAGATTTGTGCAGCTTTATTTGGATCAACTAACTGCAGATTTAAAGATATTGGCAGCCATAATTGATGTTAGTGCTATTTGTTATGCATAGCTAAAGTGGTCTTTTCCGACGAAAGATTCATACTAACAATTGGCGACTCCACACGGGTTTTCTTTTGCGACCGCTGTCGTTTTATCTATTCTTGCATATCCAGCTATTTCAGACCCTAGGGTTTCTCTTCAGTTTTTTATTTTTCCTTTATGGTGTTTTTCACCTCTAAAACCCTCAAACATTAAATTTTTAACTTTCGTGTGTTTTTGGCCCTATTATGCAAATGACAGACATCAGTTGCAGCTGAGACGACAAATTTTTCTAAAATCTACCACCGAGAGACCCGGATCTGCAGGTCGCACTTATCGGCCCAAAAACTACGACCTGGACTGGAGGGCGCACTTTTCTGCCCCAAAACTGCTACATGGACTGAAAACAGGTCAGAACCTGCGACCTGCACTTTTTTCTGCACTTTTCCAACAATTTTTCTGGGTTTGTCTGAAGCTTCTGTCAGGGTTTCCCAACCTCTGTTTCTGCCCATTTAGACCTATTTCTGATTTGTTTCACTCAACTAAGTGGGAATCTTGCCCCTTAGGGCTTTAGTACCCTCCACTTTTTGTGGGAGAGTTTTAGCTATTTCAGACATCTGAATTTTCAGGGTTTCAGCCTTCTTATTTTCAGATCTGATACCTCATTTTCAGATCCCTCTAGATCATCTCTTCTCCCTTTCAAATCACCTCATATAGTTTTTTTTGGGTTTACCTCTAGGGTCACCTCCTTGTCCCTTCTACCATTAGCTAATTTTCCCCTTTGTCGCAGCAACCTTGCCTCTACCTCTTTGTTGTTTTCTGCACCTCTTTTCAATAGATTTCTCCTTTAGATCCCTGTCCCTCTCGACCTTAGATTTATTGGCCTCTTTTTAGCGTGTTTTGCTTAGATTTTTTCACTCTTCTAGACTAGTTTTGAGAGACCTGCCTTCTTGGGTTAGATTGATGCATTGTTAGCTGTTAATTTTCAGTTATTTCAGTCTTATTTACTTTTCTCTGCAGATTTATTTTCACTTACGCAACACACTTTTTCTTTTACTCTCAAAACATCTGGGTTTAAAAATTAAAATTACCACACGCCACACACTGACCCTAAGTGAACAAGAGCCTGGTTAACACCGCCTGGAAAAGAATTTAAAATCAATTGACACTGCACCTCTCTGCCCTTGTTTCGACATTGACCTCACTTGATTTTTCACCTCCCTGCCTTTGTCGATTTTTCTTCTTCCTGTCATCATTGCGCCTCCAAGGCATTTATCCCGGAGACTTCTTGGCCTTCACCCTTATTTTCTAGTTGGTTGACTTGCTCCTTCCCGTCGTCGTCGAGTTAGTCCTCCCCCGAGTCCGCACTCTGACTCTTCTTCTAATATTTCGGGTTCTCCCCCTACTTCTAGTTCTCCCCCTGTTACCTTCACCATGTCTAGTTCAGGGCCTGGCCCTAGCGGCAACCCCAGGTCTACTACTGGGTCCGTTTCTAGTGGAAACACTACGGGAACTACCTCAACTGTCCCTTTTCTCCCTTATATGGCCGGTCTCAGTCTCCCCGATTTCAATTAGTTGATCAATGATCCTATCTGCCACGATGTTAGTTGGCTCGCTATGCCAACGAAGCTCCCCTCCGACATTTCCAAGTTCGAAGGCCTTGCTAGTGAAAATCCCTCTAACCATATCTGATATTTCCACATGTGGTGTTCATCCAATTCCATTACTGATGATTCCATCCGTCTTAGATTGTTCCAACACACGTTTACCAGCGAAGCTTCTAAATGGTATGTTGATCAGACCGCCTCTTCCCATACCACCTTTTCGACCATTTCCTAAGCCTTTTTATCTTATTTCCAGCTCCCTCTCGGATACGGCACTGGTACAAAACTCTTGACCTCTTTCCGTCAATCCTCTTTGACCTGCCTTTCCGCTCATGTCCAGGAATGGCGGAGACGAAGGATCTTATGTCGAACTCCCACCTTTGAAGATCGGGTTTATATGGACTAGTTCCTTTTCTCTCTCTTACCTTCCATCTGCAAAGATGTCGCATCTCAGTTCCCTCAAACAAAATAAGTCGCCCTCCAAATAGCCTTGAAATATGACCTTATCTATGCTCAATCTGGTTATGTTTATACCATCCTTCCTGACCTCCCCAAACCCGGTGGCACTAATGCCCTGGGGGCATCTCACTCTGCCGATGGTATCGTTGGAGCTCTTTCACATACCTATGCTCAACCTCCTATGGGCTATGGTTTCCCTCTGAGAGGGGCCAGCACCTCTAGCACTTTTCCCCCTCCAGGTAGCATGTATCTAGGATACGGCATGCCTCCTCCTTTTCCCCACCCTTCTGCTTACCTCAATGTTACCCATCCTAACCCTTATCCTTACCCACATCCTGGTGTCCCAGCTCCTCCAACATTTGGACCTCTCACTCCCTTGCCTTCTCAACCCCCGCAACAACACTTACTACCCCCTCCAGGGAAATTATTTGTGCAGTAGGGCACAACTAATCCTCTTCCTTCTCAAACAAATAGGAAAGGCAATCAAAATCAATCTGCCTCTGGTAATCGTGGATCCAATCCTCTAAGTATTGATTCTAACACTGCAACCCATCCATAGGGCTCTCAGCCCAAGCTGGATAGGCCTCTTCGCACCAATAAGCCCTGTTCGTGTCGTGGTGTTTATGGTAATTACACTCACGATTGTCCCCTATTACCACAGATGCGGAAGATGTGGGAGTCTTAGGCCACCGTGCGGGGACAACATTCCTCCCCTATTGTTCCTCCCAATGTGGCTACTTCTCAACCCGCCGTGTTTACCGATCCTTTCCCTCAACAAGGATTTGTGGCTACTCAACCACCTCATGCCCCAGTAACCACTCAACCTTCCCCTTCTAGTTCCTCCGATTACCAGATTCTCATGATGACTTCTGACCAACCTCTCACCGTCGACCTTAACCTTCAAACTCAGTCTCGTCAGTACTCCATGCCTCCCACTCCGTCTATCCCCGAGTCCCCATCTTCAGGTCCTACAGAGCCTCTATCGACACCCAATGGTTCCTTGCATATCCCTCTGCCCAAAGCTGAGGTTCATATCAAGATTCCTAAGGGACCATTACGCCGAAATGCTATTTCTGGTTGAGCTGCTCATTCGTATAGCGTAGTAGATGATTTGGCGCAGTCTCATGCTGCCATTTCAACACTAGAACTCCTCTAGTCATGTCCTTCTCAAAGGAATGCTCTACTATCTGCCATGGGTGCTGTAGATCCTGCTGATGACCTATTGATTTTTTTCGATGCCCGTCAGTCAGATCATCCTCCCCTTCCTGCTTCTGTCACTTTCCAAATCCCATTCAAAATCCGGAATGCTAATGTTTCTCGATGTATTATTGATGAGGGGGCATCTACATGTGTAATGTCTTCTTCGGTTTGGAAACAACTCGGATCTCCTGAACTGGCCCCTTCCACAATCACCCTTCATGCGTGGGATGGCCATGCCTCCCAGCCCATTGGCCTATTCCGTAACTGTCCTATCACCCTTGCAGTTAAGATGGTTTGCATTGACATTGAAGTCATTGCCCCTCTTGACTATAACATTATTTTGGGGCATAGCTACACCTATGCCATGTCTTTTGTTCCATCCGCGATCCACTGCAAGATGTTTTTCCCTCACAATGGAAATATAGTCACCATTGACCAGTTGACATATCATGAGCCTAAATCTTAGACCTCCCCTGAGTCGAACATCTCTTCTATAGCCAACAAGCAAACCGTTGATTCTTTGACCAGTGTTTCCCCCGGCGTCTACAAAGACTCCTCCTTGCTTGGAACCTTTTTGGGTCGTCCCCCTCCTCCTATCTCTGATCCCAGCTTAGCAAATGTTTGCATGATGCAATCGTCTCGGGCTGGCCTTAAACAACTCACTTCAGCTAGTCAGCAACCTCAACCTCGCCTGCCGCAACCCGCTCCTAGCCCTTCACCTTCGCTGGTTGAACCTCTTCCTTTTGGATCTTCTCATCCAGCTAGAACACCTGAGCCTCTATACCCTCTTGGGTCGGTCCCCCTAGGTCTTAACAATCCGGGAGCTGCCCCTCCTAGCCATTATCCCGCCAGTCAGATCACTTTCCTTGCTCCCCCTCCCGGAGTCTATTCGGTTCCCATCATGGCAACCCTTTCCCTCCCTAATTTGACCCTGGGAATACCCGTCTGGTACCTTCACCCTCCAGCCGAAACCCCACCAGGTCACCCCAAACCATACCTTTCTTTAACACTGGTTAAACTGATTCCCTTCGCTTCTTCCGTTGCTACAGTGCCCCCAGCACCTCAATAGGACCATCCTCATGCTATGATAGATACGGGCAAGAAAATAAAAAATCGCACAGGGGCATCCAAAGACAAGGCCACCTCGCCTGACCCTACCACTCCTCCACCCACCAAGCCTTGTGCCTTGTGTGAGGTGTCATTCATGCCACACATAATTTTCACGATTTTCCCCATATCCAACACATGGTTAAAGTCACATTCCCTGAATCTACGATCCCTGAATCCTATGTTTCTTTTGCGTTCGCCGCCAAGAACCAAAAGAATCTTCACACCAACAAACCCTGTGCTTTGTGTGGTGTCCATGGCCATTAGTCTCACCATTGTCCTCACCTCACGCATTACCAAGCCTCTTTAGAGGTCATTCACAAGTACGAGGTTGAACAAAATCAATCCGCCTCTCCTATCCTCGCGCAGTATGCGTCAGGCCAACTCGAGGATCCCCCTGCTACCATTGACATTCCTCCCCCTGATGTTGAGATGTTAGAACTTGCTGCCCCCCTCCTATACCTATCATCATCCGTACGTCCCTCGGAATACATTCCCTATGAATCCACTCCATCTATTTTGCTTGATTCCCCTTCAGCAACATTCTTGGACTCTACATCCTTTGACCATATTTTTACTTGTTCTTTTGTCATCCCCCGTGACGATATGTATGTGAGCCTTTCTTCCCATGCTGATGATTTAGGTAGCTTTTCAGTGTCATGTGGTTTCCTCGACCTTTTCCCTCCCACCGATAACCAGGATGTTACCATCAGTATCTATGATGTCCTCCACAGCATGAGCTCTAGATTTTCCTCCCATAGCCCTCATACATCACCCTCTAGTCGATCTATGAGTCATAGCCATCCTACCCAAACTACTCCCTCCCATAGTTGTCGTTTGATGTCTACCCTCCACTCACGCTACCATCATTATTCTCCCTCCTCCCATTTCTTGTCTTGTGACACTATTCCGCCAGACCTCTCATCCACACATTATATTGGCTATGTTGATGGGGCAAGTCGCTATTCCCGAAATCTAGCCTCGGTAGCTTGGGCCATATTTACCCCCTTGCATACCCTCTTCTTTCTAATGGGGTCTGCATTGGTAATGCTTCCAATAATCAGGCCGAATATGATGCAGTACGTGGCCTCTTAGACGATGCCCTCTCTCATCGCATCCTCCATCTGCACATTCATTTAGATTCTCTGCTTCTTGTCTTACAACTCAATGGTGTCTATCGTGTGAAAAACCTTATCGTGTTTAGACGATATTTACGAGTGAAACTTTTAATACATGAATTTAGATTCATTACTTTCAACCATGTACCTAGAAGTCAAAATCACTATGTAGATAGAATTGCAAACCATGTTCTAGACTGGCATTTATCACACACAATACAATAACATTTCAAATCATCAAAACAATGCATACGCATAATATATATCATATAACATGTTTTTAGAGTCCGTATTCTCTGAAACATATGACATGCCCATAGCATGTTACAAAAAACAAAAATCAAAAACTGGGGGGTACCACTTGCCCCTACATACACACTGGGGGGCACCCCCTGCCCTACATCTCATCACTCTCTGGAGGATCCCGAGCCAATGGCTCTGCTCCCTCAGCTCGTAGATCATGCACAGTCTGACCAGCCATCGCCATGCGCCGCATGATACCTTGCCATTCCAAGGGTAGCCCAGTATATAGCTCTATGTACTGGTCGTCTCAGTCCTACCAACCCCGCTCCGAAACACCGGTCAGCAGCCCCTCACATCTACGACGAATGTCCTCCAACAAAGCGGTCATATCCTCGTTCTATGTTGTTCTCGACCCACTGGCACCTGTTTTTCCTGCTACTACAGGTCGTCCCATATATCCGACCGGTTTCACTGGAGCTATATCTGCATACCAAAAGTATGAGGATCAATACCATAAATACTATTCACAAACTTTAACATGCACATAATAGATTAGTTACTTGTTACTCACCATCAGGCCCCCATACTCGACCAGGCGGAAGCAAAAAGTTCGGATCTCCCCAATAACTCATCCCACTATAGGGATAGTCGTTTATGTACAATGGCATCTGATCCCAATGGGCGAATAAATCTGGTCGGAACACCTGTCCGACCACCCCTCCTCCTCCTCTACACAGTAGTCGCCCCCATCGATGCATCCTGGGTTCTCTCGGACCCCCATCAGGTAGTTTTACACGAGGGCGCAAGGTCAGAATCTTCTCAAAAAAGAAGGAGCACAATATAGTCCCATAAGCACGATCATGGTTCACTTGCCGCTTACAAAGTGACAGCTGTCGTTTCAGCCACACCAACATCATCTGGGCCCACCCATAGTAGGTCCCACTCAACACACTTTCTATAGTCATCATCTGCCTCCAGTGATGTGATGGAGCACCTAGCTTCCCAGGATCCGCAACACTGCCGCCGCCATTGCACCGGTCTCCAACCTCTCTACATCCCCAATCGATATCCGAGTCCCTTTGACTCGGACACCTGGTTGACAATGTCTCTCTATGAACTCCATGATGTTACGCCCCCGCGGTAACACTAGCTGTGTATTTCCCACCATCCCTAATGGTGGGAGACTAGTCAAGAAATACAAATCCTAGACTATTAGCTTAATCCTATGCCTCTGCACTATAAAAACCTCATGATCTGGATCCCAATAACTGAAAATTCGGGCCAAAAAGGGCTCCCCAGCTCTCATCAGAGGCTTCTCCACAAATTTCAGAACCCCAAACCTGGCCAATGCACGACGGACACCCTGATCCGCTTGGATTTCTGACCGTAATGTACCTAGGTATCTTTCTCTCCACTTGATCCATATATCTGCCATATCTACACAAACCCATCATCTTTGTCAGTCTACAGATAGGAAAAACTACATTCAATTACAAAAAACTTGAATCTCAGCCCACAACAGCACTAAAATCACCTCCCTCTAACAGGTCACACCTTTTTTCCAAATCCTGGGACAGGTCGCACTTTTCAGGCCCAAACCTACTTCCCAGGTCGCAGTTTTTGCCCCAAAAAGTGCGACCCCGCCGTAAAGATGAGGTAGGGGTTGTTCCTAAGCTTTGGGACCCTAATCTGAACTTTTAATCCATCAAAAAAAAAGAGTAGGATTAGGCCTCTTACCTGCAACTGATGGATCTTGATTCCAATGGTCGATTTGTCCGCTACGATCATTGCAAGATTTAGGGCCTTCTCTCCTCTCCACATTCACCATAGCTACACAAGCAAATGAATGTATTTGGAGGGAAAATGCCTTATTATAAGAGAAACCCCTGCTTTTTCTTTCGCCTGCTGTGACCAAACCGTAACCCCGTTTGACACACCGTCTGCACCGTTGGAAAGCTCTCACCGAGCACTCAAATGGGTATCTGTTATTTTTTCATGTTTTGACACTTCACCAGGACACATTTTGTCCACGAAGGGTCTATTCACCTCTCCTCCAAATCGAATTTCCTCACTTACAACACTTGTGCTTGGGGCACCACTTTTCCTCCTTACTTGACCTTGTTCTTGTTGATTTTCGTCATGAGATACCCTATTGTACTCATTTTTTTTATGGTCCCCCATTGGACCTTTACTGTGTGGCAGCACCATTGAGTCGCCCTTGTTTAGAGCATCCGAGTTTATTCATCATCGCATTCATGGAGTCTATCCCAAGTCCCTTTGTATCCCACTATAGTCCTCCATACTTCATTGCTTGGTCCCTCTCTCATTTCGCACATTATGGCCTTCAGTCCCATTGTCCCCTATCCCTCATGATATTGTGTCAGTCGCTGCCAAGTCATTCATGCCCTTTATGCTCTAACAGGGGAAGTCGTCCATCCGCTACTCAGTATCCCCCATTTCATTATCATCATTAGTATCCATCTATTAGTCACTCTACTATTTTATCTCGTGCCTTAGTTGGGGATCCCTTATTGCCTCACCTATGGTGGACCTCCTTCTGTCAACATCAACTCATTCACTCCAGAAGACAGGTCTGGAGGGCGGTGTACCTTGGTTACAACTACTACACTTTTTTGGTGCCTCAGATCAGGCAAAGAGATTTATCATTACCCTTTGACTTGATTGTTTCTCAGCTCCAGCTCCTTTCAACATGATCGAGATCCGTATACTTAATGGTCCAGTGATGCAGCAACAGCTATTGGTGATTGTCGGGTGTGTGTGAGATGTTTCAACCCTCATGAGGGGGTGGCCCTGCAGGTAGCCCCCCACATGCCCAGATGACCTCTTCATTTCAGCCTTTGATGTAGCTCCTTATATTTGATGATGTCGGCCTTAGCCGCTTGCAGCTCCTTTTTGATTTGCATGTATCCATCGGATTTTGCGAGCCCTTCCACATTTATAGGGGGCATTTGGGTTTTATTTGTATCTCATGTACTCAGATATTATTATATAAGTCTTGGCTGTTATCCCAGGCACAGAATGTATGTGGGATTCATCATTCTATTTTTCTGGCTCATGTTTATGCCAGCATGTACTTTATAGTTCGGTTCCTTGTTTACTGGACACACTATTCTTTTATACTTTGTCTCAGCGGGCATAGGTATGCCTCCCCCGCCGCCTTTAGCATCGGTACCATCTCATAAACTAGAGACTTGTTGCACCTGTAAGTCTCGTCTCCTCAGGTTCTAATCCTTTAGCACAATAGACTACCTTACATTTCTCTCTCTGACTTCCCTCTTGATGTCTAGTGATTGAGTTCTTACAACGTACTTCGGTCATACGATTTTCTCCTAACACTTGTACGCTGGGGGGCAATCTATTACACCATTTTTTGGTCATCTAACCTATTATCATTATATGGACCCAAGTACACCATGTAAGACCAATTTTACCCTAAGTAAAATTGCTTGCACTATGTGAAATAACTTAGTAAAACACCTTTATTAAGTTGTTTATGGTCTAAATAGGAAACCCCAAAAGGAAATAATAAACACATCTATATTTTTTTATATTTCCTAAAGGAATAATTAGTTAAACATCAATTTAATTATTATTCCTGGTCATATTTAACCCAAAACAAGGAAATCAATTAAATAAATCCTTATTTATTTGATTATTTCCTAGGAATAAGTTATTTAATCCTTATTTAAATAATATTCCTAGTTAAATTTGACTAAATCATTTATAAATAATTCAATAAATCATTATTTATTTAATTATATTTCCACCATTTCCTTAAAATAATAAATAAATCATTTATTTATTTATTATTTATAAATAAAGGAATTGACCTAAGTCAAAAATCCTTTCCCCTCCAACAAATATAATAAAATATTCCTAAAAGGTGGTTCTAGAATTTGATTAATAATATTTTATTCATGCACCAAGTTCTAGACCTCCCTAATATTTTGTTATAAATAGAAGGGTTTTCCCATTCATTGGTCACCTTTTCATTGCATTAGATCACTCTGGATCTATACTCTTGGTCTGACTTTGAGCCATTATCATTGTCACATTTTCCATCATTTGCTTTGTGAGCTCCCTTTGAGCTCTATGTTTGTTTGGGTTTTCTACACCAACAAGAGAGAGAAGTTTTAGATCTGAAATGATCAGGACTTTCAAGAACCCATCCCATTGAGGAGAATTGGAAACACCTTTCTTTTTTTCCTCTCAGGTGCCCCTTTAATACAAAAATTCTTTCAAATATATTGTTCTTGTCTTATCTATTGGATGCATGGAGCAGCATTTTATGTTCACTGCTTAATGTATTTTATGCATAGATATGGATTTGTACAGCTTTATTTGGATCAACTAACTGCAGATTTAAAGATATTGGCAGCCATAATTGATGTTAGGGCTATTTGTTATGCATAGCTAAAGTGGTCCTTTCTGACGAAAGATTCATACTAACAATTGGCGACTCCACACGGGTTTTCTTTTGCGATCGTTGTCATTTTATCTATTCCTGCATATCCAGCTATTTCAGACCCTAGGGTTTCTCTTCAGTTTTTTATTTTTCTTATTTTTATGGTGTTTTTCACCTTTAAAACCCTCAAACATTAAAACTTTTAACTTTTGTGTGTTTCTGGCCCTATTGCGCAGGTGAAAAACATCAGCCACAACTGAGATGACAACTTTTTCTGAAATCTGCCGCCGAGAGACCCAGATCTGCAGGTCGCACTTATTGGCCCAAAAAATATGACTTGGACTGGAGGGCGCACTTTTCTGCCCCAAAACTGTGACCTGGACTGAAAACAGGTCAGAACCTGCGACCTGCACTTTTTTCTACACTTTTCCAGCAATTTTTCTAGGTTTGTTTGAAGCTTCTGTCAGGGTTTCACAGCCTCTGTCTCCACCCGTTTAGACCTATTTCTGAACTATTTCACTCAACTAAGTGGGAATCTTTCCCGTTAGGGCTTTAGTACCCTCCACTTTTCGTGGGAGAGTTTTAGCTATTTCAGATGTTTGAATTTTCAGAGTTTCAGCCTTCTTCTTTTCAAATCTGATACCTCATTTTCAGATCCCTCTAGATCAGCTCTTCTCCCTTTCAAATCACCTCATATAGTTTTGTTTGGGTTTACCTCTAGGGTCACCTCCTTGTCCCTTCTACCTTTAACTTATTTTCCCCTTTGTCGTAGCAACCTTGCCTCTACCTCTTTGTTGTTTTCTGCACCTTTTTTCAACATATTTCTCCTTTAGATCCCTGTCCCTCCCGAACTTAGATCTATTGGCCTCTTTTTAGCATGTTTTGCTTAGATTTTTTCACTCTTATAAACTAGTTTTGAGAGACCTGCCCTCTTGGGTTAGATTGATGCATTGTTAGATGTTAATTTTCTATTATTTCAGTCTTATTTACTATTCTCTGCAGATTTATTTTCAGTTACGCAACACACTTTTTCTTTTACTCTAAAGATGTCTGGGTTTAAAAATTAAAATTAACACATGCCACACACTGACCCTAAGTGAAGAAGAGCCTGGTTAACACCGCCTAGCAAAGACTTTAAAATTAATTGACACTGCACCTCTCTGCCCTTGTTTCGACATTGACCTCACTTGATTTTTCACCTCCCTGCCTTTGTCAGATTTTCTTCTTCCCATCATCATTACGCCTCCAAAGCATTTATCCCAGACGCTTCTTGGCCTTCACCCTTAGTTTTTGGTTGGTCGACTTACTCCTTCCCATCTTCGTCAAGTTAGTCCTCCCCCGAGTCCGCACTCTGACTCTTCTTCTAATTTTTCGGGTTCTCCCCCTACTTCTGGTTCTCCTCCTGTTACCTTCACCATGTCTAGTTCAGGGCCTAGCACTAGCGGCAACCCCAGTTCTACTGCTGGGTCCGTTTCTAGTGGAACTACTACGGGAACTACCTCGACTGTCCCTTTGCTCCGTTATATGGCTGGTCTCAGTCTCCCCGATTTTAATCAGTTGATCAATGATCCTATCCGCCACAATTTTAGTTGTCCCGCTATGCTAACCAAGCTCCCCTCCGACATTCCCAAGTTCGAAGGCCTTGCTAGTGAAGATCCCCCCAACCATATCCGATCTTTCCACATGTGGTGTTCATCCAATTCCATTACTGATGATTCCATCCGTCTTAGATTCTTCCAATGCACACTTACCGGCGAAGCTTCTAAATTGTATGTTGATCAGACCACCTCTTCCCATACCACCTTTGCGACCATTGCCCAAGCCTTTTTATCTTATTTCCAGCTCCCTCTCCGATATGACACTGGTACAGAACTCTTGACCTCTTTCCATCAATCCTCTTCGACTCGCCTTTCCGCCCATGTCCAGGAATGGCGGAGATGAAGGAGCTTATGTCGAGCTCCCACCTTTGAAGATCAGGTTTATATGGACTGGTTCCTCTACTCTCTCTTACCTTCCATAGGCAAATATGTCGCATCTCAATTCCCTCAAACCGAAGAAGCCACCCTCCAAATAGGCTTGAAATATGACCTTATCTATGCTCAACCTAGTTATGTTTATATTGTCCTTCCTGACCTCCCCAAACCCAGTGGCACTAATGCCTCGGGGGCATCTCACTCTGCTGACAGTATCTCTGAAGCTCTTTCACATACCTATGCTCAACCTCCTATGGGCTATGGTTTCCCTCCGAGAGGGGCCAGCACCTCCAGCACTTTTCCCCCTCCAGGTAGCATGTATCCAGGATATGGCATGCCTCCTCCTTTTGCCCACCCTCTCGCTTACCTCAATGTTACCCATCCTAACCCTTATCCTTACCCACAGCCTGGTGTCCTAGCTCCCCCAGCATTTGTACCTCTCACTCCCTTGCCTTCTCAACCCCCACAAAAACACTTACTACCCCCTCTAGGGCAAGTATTTGTGCAGTAGGGCGCGACTAATCCTCTTCCTTCTCAAAGAAAGAGGAAAGGCAACCAAAATAAATCTTCCTCTAGTAATCGTGGATCCAATCCTCCAAGTATTGATTCTAACACTGCTACCCAGCCACAGGGCTCTCAGCCCAAGCCAGACAAGCCTCTTCGCACCAATAAGCCATGTTCGTGTTGCGGTGTTTATGGTTATTACACTCACGATTGTCCCCTATTACCACAGATGCGGCAGATGTGGAAGTCTTAGGCCACCGTACGGGGACAACATTCCTCCCCTACTGTTCCTCCCAATGCGGCTACTTCTCAACCCACCATGTTTACCGATCCTTTCCCTCAACAAGGATTCATCACTACTCAACCACCTCATGCCCCGGTAACCACTCAACCTTCCCCTTCCAGTTGCTCCAATTACCAGATTCTCATGATGAATTCTGACCAACCTCTCACCGTCGACCTTAACCTTCAAACTCGGTCTCGTCAGTACTCCACGCCTCCCACTCTGTCTATCCCCGAGTCCCCATCTTCAGGTCCTACAGAGCCTCTATCGACACCCAATGGTCCCTTGCAGATCCCTCCACCCAAAGCTGAGGTTCATACCAAGATTCCTAAGGGCCCATTACGCTGAAATGTTGCTTCTGGTTGAGATACTCATTCATATAGCGTAGTAGATGATTTTGCGCAGTCTCCTGCTGCCATTTCAACAATGGAACTCCTCCAGTCATGTCCTTCTCAAAGGAAGGCTCTACTATCTGCCATGGGCGTTGTAGATCCTGCTGATGACCTATTGATTGTTTTCGACGCCCGTCAGTCAGATCATCCTCCCCTTCCTGGTTCCGTCGCTTTCCAAAACCCAGTCAAAATCCGGAACGCTAATGTGTCTCAATGTATTATTGATGAGGGGGCATATACATGTGTAATGTCTGCTTCGTTTTGGAAACAACTCAGATCTCCTAAACTGGCCCCTTCCACAATCACCCTTTGTGTGTGGGATGGCTATGCCTCCCAGCCCATTGGCCTATTTCGTAAATGTCCTATCACCCTTGCACGAAAGAAGGTTTGTGTTGACATTGAATTCATCGACGCCCCTCTTGAGTATAACATTATTTTGGGGCGTAGCTACACCTATGCCATGTCTGCTGTCCCATCTGCGGTCCACCGTAAGATTTTTTTCCCTCACAATGGAAAGATAGTCACCATTGACTAGTTGACATATCATGAGCCTAAATCTCAGACCTCCCCTGAGTCGAACATATCTTCTATAGCCAACATGTAAACCGTTGATTCTTTGACCAGTGTTTCGCCTGGCATCTACAAGGACTCCTCCTTACTTGGAACCTTCCTGGGTCCTCCCCCTCCTCTTGATCCTAGCTTAGCGAATGTTTGCATGATGCAATCGTCTCGGGCTGACCTTAAACAACTCACTTCAGCTTGTCATCAACGTCAACCTCACCTGCTGTAACCCACTCCTAGGTCTTCACCTCCACTGGTCGAACCTCTTCCTTCTGGACCTTCTCATCCAGCTAGAACACCTGAGCCCCTATACCCTCCCGGGTCGGTCCCCCCAGGTCTTAACAATCTGGGAGCTGCCCCTCCTGGCCATTATCCCATCGATCAGATCCCTTTCCTTGCTCCCCCTCTCGGAGTCTATTCAGTTCCCATCATGGCAACCCTTTCCCTCCCTAATTTGACCCTAGGAATACCCGTCTAGTACCTTCACCCTCCAGCTGAAACCCCACCACGTCACCCCAAACCATACCTTGCTTTGACACCGGTTCAACCGATTCCCTTCACTTCTTTCATTGCTATAGTGCCCCCAGCAGCTCAACAGGACCATCCTCATACTGTGACAGCTACAAGAAAGAAAAGAAAAGCTCGCACAGGGGCATCCAAAGACAAGGCCACCCCACCTGACCCTACCCCTCCTCCACCTACCAAGCCTTGTGCCTTGTGTGATGGTTTCGGTCATGCCACACATACTTGTCCTGAGTTTCCCTGTATCCAACCCATGGTTAAAGTCATGTTCCCTGAATCTACGGTCCCTGAATCCTCTGTTTCTTCCTCATCCGCCGCCAAGGACATAAAGACTCTTCACACCAACAAACCATGTGCTTTGTGTGGTGTCCATGGCCATTATTCTCACCATTTTCCTCACCTCACGCATTACCAAGCCTCTTTAGTGGTCATTCGCGAGTACGAGGTTGAACAAAATCAGTCTGCCTCTCCTATCCTCGTGCAATATGCGTCAGGCCAACTCGAGGATCCCCCTGCTACCATTGACATTCCTCCCCCTGATGTTGAGATGTCAGAACCTGCTACCCCCCTCCTATACCTATCATCATCTGTACGTCGCTCGGAATACATTCCCTTTGAATCCACTCCATCTGTTTTTCTTGATTCCCCTTCAGCAACATTCTTGGACTCTACATCCTTTGACCATCTTTTTACTTGTTCTTCTGTCATCCCCCGTGACGATCTGTATGTGAGCCTTTCTTCCCATGCTGATGATTGAGGTAGCTTTGCAGTGTCATTTGGTTTCCTCGACCTTTTCCCTCCCACCCATAACCAGGATGTTACCATCAGTATCTATGATGTCCTCCACAGCATGAGCTCTAGCTTTTCCTCCCATAGCCCTCATACATCACCCTCTAGTCGATCTATGAGTCATAGCCATCCTACCCAGACTACTCCCTCCCATAGTTGTCATTTGATGTCTACCCTCCACTCACGTTGCCATCATTATTCTCCCTCCTCCCATTTCTTGTCTTGTGACACTATTCCGCCGGACCTCTCATCCACACATTATATTGGCTATGCCGATGGGGCAAGTCGCTATTCCTGGAATCTAGCCTTGGCAGCTTGGGCCATCTTTACCCCCTTGCATACCCTCGTTCTTTCTAATGGGGTCTGCATTGGTAATTCCACCAAAAATCAGGCTGAATATGATGCAGTACGTGGCCTCTTAGCCGATGCCCTCTCTCATCGCATCCTCCATCTGCAAGTTCGTCTAGATTCTCTGCTTCTTGTCTTACAACTCAATGGTGTCTATCGTGTGCAAAACCGTATCCTGTTTAGATATTATTTATGAGTGAAACTTTTAATACGTGAATTTAGATTCATTACTTTCAACCATGTACCTAGAAGTCAAAATCACTACGTAGATAGAATTGCAAACCATGTTCTAGACTGGCATTTATCACACATAAGACAATAACATTTCAAATCATCAACACAATGCATATGCATAATATATATCATATAATACATTTTTAGAGTCCATTTTCTCTGAAACATATGACATGTCCATAGCATGTTACAAAAAACAAAACTCAAAAACTGGGGGGCACCACTTTCCCCTACATACACACTGGGGGGCACCCCTTGCCCTACATCTCATCACTCTTTGGAGGATCATATTGCAAAGAGGATAAATAGATTTGCTCTCATATTTTTCATGATGTTGCAGGAGTAGAAGATGGCACTATCATAGTGCAAAGAGGTTACTCCTTGACCTTATATGTTCAAGGAGGACTTTCTTCATGGGAAGGACTTTTCATATGTAGCAGCATTATGGGAGATGCCTTTAACATTATGCATGTCAAAGATTGGATCTATGTGTTGATGGGAGCCTATTTGCATAGGCCAATAGGGTTTTCACTTTGGAACTGGGATTTATTGATGGAGTATTCCTAGGATCACTTCTCATTTGATGCACTTGGTGAGCAAAGAAGAGGTGAAGAAGATGAAGTGGTAGATGGAGACATCTATTACTGTGGTGTGCTTTTCTTGACTTGGGTTTCCAAGCAGGAGGAGAAGGACTTTCATGCAGCACTTGGTTCCTACTCCTTCATGGGAGTGTGTCAAACTATTATTGAGGATTCATTCATGATTCCATGTATCTTCTTGCTTCCAACATATGGTGAGAGCTTTTTCTTGCATCCTCTTACCATATTTTGGTGCATTTCTCCACAAGAGGGAAAGCTATTCATTGAGCTCCATGATCTACATTGGGCCAATTTATATTATGGAGACAGCCATCTCTTATGTGGCCTTGGGAAAAGATGTTTTTCTTACATGTATGTTCATTTGATTCATATGATTAACCATGTAACATGAAACAATTTTCCATGTATTCTTCTAAAGCAGCAGTATGTAAAACTACGCTGTGAAGACTTGGGAAACTGTTGGTTCTCTCTTGCATCACATAGAACCTTCAGTATTTCCTTCATGATGATGATAGTCATGTTCTAAATTGTTGATATTTCTTTTATATTGATGGGAGACATGATGTTGAGTGAGGCACATGGTTTGTATGTGTCCTTTTGGGAAGTAGGTTCCCACATTTTCTGCAGTACATGTTCTAATGGGAACATGGGAAGAGTTGTGGAAACCATGACCAAGCACTTTTTTCCCTTGGAGGTGGGCCATGTGTGTGATGTTATACCTTATGGTGGTACCCTTATGTCCATCACATATAGAAAATTTTGGGCTAACTGGTCTTACAGCATTGGAGGGAGGATCCTTGCAGATCTAGTCTTCATGATGCCACTTGAGGGAAATATCCTTACAGCCCAAGATTAGTTTGCACTCTACACTTATCTTAAGTGGAGAGGAGAATAGCATGGGGTAGGCTATCTTGTCTACCATGTGCAGATTTTCAACCCACCTATTTTGTGGGAGCTCAAGGTGGAGGAACATTTTTAGGATTTGCCATGTTGGGAGGTAACTCACTTTGTGTGGATGATTGCTTGGGGATGGAGGATCCACATGGGAATGTTGTTTCCCACTAAATTTCATATTCCATGCCTCAAGGGATCCTCTAGGCAGCATCTTATTGCCTTCTTGAGTACTCTACTTATTCATGATGATAGTTATTTAGCCACTTTACATGCTTGGGAGAGGCAATATGGAGATTCATTGTTAACACAACATCTCATTATTTGGAGAAGATCATCTTATGTGGACGCTACAGTAGGAGGAGGGGACATCCTTCAGTTCTATCCTTGCAGTTGCTTGAGGACAAGCAACATTTGGGAGGGGAGGACTGTAATATTCCTAATTAGCCAAAGCTAATAGGAATATTTCATTTTGTTTTAATTTTATTTATTGACGAATAAAATGTAAAGGAGGACATGAAAAACTCCTAAAACATAAAAATAAATCAATGCCCAATGTGAACTGAGACAAATCAGGGCTTTCTTAATAAAATCCACTTGTGTGTGAACAGGATTGAGCCACTTGACCGGGTCAACAGGACCAAATCACTAAGCAGTCCAGATAAATTGAACCACTTTGAAGACCCAGCGTAGTTCTAGAAGGAGGATCCAATGTGAAAGGGGTTAATTCATTTCAGGTGGTTTAGGGTTTTGCACATCGTCATCTTATAAAAGGAAGGAGAAGGCTCAAGGAAAAGGTTGTTGATGATATTTCAATTTTGAGATTGTTGGAGCAACTCAAACTCTCTTGGCTGTTTAGCTAGAGAGAGGAATTTCCTATTCAGGAATTCCTCCTCCTTCCTTGAGGGTCTCTTGGAGGAGATTGTGCTGCATTGATCCACTATCCGGAATTTTGACCAAGCTTCACCTTACATCTACAGCACTACTCCTGTTTTGGGTTGAGCTGTCCATGTGAGCTGCAACAAGTGGAATTATATCTATTTAGATCTGAAGAGTTCTATTGCATATTTTCAGTGGGGAAGTCATATAAACCATTGGAAAGAGTGCAATAGTTGTTTTGAGCTCCAGATCATTATCTTGGAATGAGAACAAAGTGTGCATCACTTCAGCAGCATATTTAGCTTCAAAAAATATGTTATTTTGCAGGCAAAGTTGCAATGTTTATTTTCTAGCAGTTTGGAGGAGAGATCTCTGGTGAAAGGACTCCTTTCCTTCACTGAGGTGATCTGTGGATTGGCCAACCAATCCATGTCATATTTCAGATCTTATCTACTGTGTGAGGTATTCTTCAGAAATTCCTGAATTTTACTGTAGATCCATGGTGTAGATCTCAGATCTATTCAGTGTCTTTCACTTTCAGCTGAGATCCCCAAGGGGGATGTACTTAAAAGCCATTTTTGCATATATATCCCATTTAGATCTATAATTTTGTCCTATTATCTGTTATATATCTGAAATTCAATAAAAAACTGCTTCATATTTCTATAAATAACGTTTTCATAGTTTTGTAGTATTTTCTCATGTGTTGCAGTACTTCTTTTGGAGCTTTCCTTTATGAAAAGATCTATTTTTCTTAGCCAAAATAATTTGAATCTCATTCTAAGTTTCCATAATTATGTTCATGCATAAAATCAGCTAATACCTTTATAAAATCACGCTGTATAATCTTTAGTAATTTTTGCATACTCCAAGTCATGGGAAATCAGGGTTTTTAAGCCTAGTTTGGGGAGGAGGAACTGTTTAACTTAGCTAGACTTATTTTTTTGAGTTTGAATTTGGATAATAGGTCCCTCATGACCTAATATAAAATATCCTCCCGCCATTTCTCTTATTTTTACATATATTTCTGAATACACTCATTTTAGGGCCAAAATCATCACTTTTCCCCACCTTTTTGCCCATAAAACACTGTATAAGGTTGCTGCTGTTGTATTTACTGAAGGATCTGCATTATAAAATCTGTTATGAGATTTTTTGATGCTTAATAAACAATATTTTTCTAAATATTGCTTAATTTCCAGATTTGGAACATTACACTTGGCTATGCAAATCTACTCCTAATAAAAGATCTCTTCTCCTAAATTCTTGAGTATACAATTGTACATTTTGTCCTTTCAATTGTTTAATAATTTTCCAGTCCATTATGGCTTTTTTCATGTGATTTAATGTATAAAACTATTGTATTATTGCAGTAATGAAATCAGTCCATGATAGAATAATATTACCATGCTTCTTGATCTCCTCCTTTGTCTTGGCTTCCCACCAAAAAAGTGTTGCACCTTCCATTCTCAATGAAGCTAGTTGGATTTTGGTATCATCATCATGAAAATTTTGGATTCTCAAATAGACCTCCAATTTCCTAATCAAATTATCTAACTTTTCTGCATTAACTTCACCATTAAACATTGGCAATTCAAAATTAACATCAAGTTTTAGAAAAGGAATTTTACCCATGTTATTTGACTTGTATGGATGATGTACTGAAGATGAAGTAGATGATGATGAGGATGAAGATGAGGGTGATGATGGTGACTTTACACTGTCTCCATTTCCTCCATTTCCCTTCTTTGATTTATCTTCGTCATTGTGGCCTCTTGATGATCCCTATCCTTCCTTGTGAAGTTTGGACCTCTCCTCTTCTATTTTATCATTCCTTTCTTGATAAAGGACTCTAACCATATCAGTCAAGTCAAGAAATGTTTTTTCTGTACACTCTTTCTTCCTCTTTTGGATCCATCTATTCATGGATTTATTCTTCTCCTCGAGGCAGGATTGATGCTTCTTTTGCTTCTTTTGTAGGTGCACTAGGTGGTGTAGAATGTGGAAATATTTCCCTCCTTTGTTGTGGCTCACTTTGAGAATCTCTTGGTTCCACCAATTTACCTTCTCCTCTCTCAAGCTTGAGCCTAGTAAGCATGAAAACCCTTAAAAACAATTAACCAATATTTGCACATAAAAAAACCAGAGATTAAACTTTACCTCTGATACCAACTTGATCTGAAATGAGTTTATTAGTTCTGTTATGCTAAGTGTCCTTTCAGTAATATAAACATGTGCAATTTGTCTCCATAATTTTTTTTAAGGAATGAGTGTTTTAACCATGAAAAATAGATGAATTAGTGAACTTTAAGCATGAAAATAAGCCTTAAAAACACTGAACAAAAGTGTATAACAGAGAAAAACAATCACACATAAGTTTTACACAATAGGCATGATGAAGTAGTTCACCCCTCCTGGGCTACATCTGTTGGTCCCGCTCCCAATGGCATGTCCCTCTTTGTCATTATGCTAAAAATTGTAAATTTCATGTGTTTAATGGTTGTTTTCTCTGCACCAATGGCTCTAGAATGCTCAACTTAGTCTAGTAGACTCTAGGTTCACCAAAATTGGTCCAAAATTGACCTCCCTATGCCTTTTTTCCCAATGACAGCTAGAAAATCTCCACTAAAAGTGGAGACGGGCACTTAACTGTAGTTACATTTAGTGGAAACCCTAAAAATTAGGGGCACGCTCAAATTTTGGCAGACCGTTAACACTGGAATTTAATTTTTAGGAGGCGGGGTGGTCACATACCAACCCCCGCCGTTAACTTTGTGGTCTTAAAATTGAAACTCCGCATATCTTCTTGGAACCCGGAGTGTTGGAAAAATTCTGCTAACAATGGCATTTTATGCCTTAACTTCCGCGTGTGATCAGTACTAAACCTCTACTGGAGGTTATCATGAATGTCATCAGTTTAAGGCTTCAGGTCATGGTCATAGCCGCCGGTTATGGTGGTTGGGTCTGGCCCCTTTTTTTATCCACCCATTTCTTCGTTAAACTTTATATGGAACCGCCAACCCTAAAGTTGTAAAAAATAATGGATAGCAAAGACAATAAGAGCTTTGGGCATGCAGGCCGGTGGTTATGGGGTCGACCCCCCCCCCCCCTGACACCATAAAAGTTTACAGTAGACTTTTGAGGACATGTGGCAGCCTGCAGGCTTGCCACGTGTCTCTCATATGACTGCTCAACTACAAAACCATCAACGGTCCACAATAAACCTCCATACCACCAAAAATAAACGGCCCTCATCATGCCACATGGTGCAATCTGGTTGGTTGGAGAAAAATGGAATATTCTCAAAATATCCTGCTAACTATACCTGCATGTTGACTGGGCATCCAGTCAAAAACAATTTGTTGTTTGGGAAAATAGACAGAACGCGATATCTTCCTCATACGACATTGGTTTTTTGAACTGTTCACGGCACCGGAATCAAAATGACGAGACCTTTTCGGTTGCTCAGGTTCAAACATGTTTCGAGCACTTTCAATTTTTTATCATAGCACTTGATATCCAGATCACTGCATGATATTTGGCCTAGTTATTGGTGGTAGTACCAATGCATACACCATCAGAGAGAACAAGTGAATGTAAGGGGGTAAAAATGGCCCAGGTTGTCGAGGCTAGATTCCGAGAGTAGCGAATTGCATCATCGGCATAACCGATATATGGTGTGGATAGGGGGGTCCATATGAAAGGTGCCACAAGGAAACAAATGAGAGAATGATGAAAAATTCTGGCAACCTAAACACAAGGTAGATATCAAAAAAACACTGTCGGAGGGAGTGCTCTGGGTAGGATTTCTACCACCTACACATCGAAAGTTAAGTGGTGTGTGGGAGCTACCTTGGGGACAGCTTGTGCTCAGGTTGTGAAAGTCACCATAGACATGGATGGTGCCATTCCTCTTATGGGTGGGAAAGATGAAGTCAGGGGTGGAAAAGGCTTCCATGATGTCGCCATCACAATATAAGATGGGGTGATTCATGGAAGGGTAACCACATGACGCAACATAGCTACCTGCAACCTAACTCATCATCATGCGAAGAAAGGTTCACATACGCATCATCACAGGTGGTGACGGAAGAACATGCAGATAAGGGATCCATTGATGTTGAGCCTAGGGTGATCGTTGAAGGGAGGTCAAGCGAAATAGAAGGCAAAGTCCCAGAGGGCTCTTCCACCATGGATCTCATAGATGATGACAGGTAGAGGATATTGTCCAAAGACTCTATCATCTTGACATCAGGAGTGGGAATTTCAATGCGAGCATAGGTATCTTTAGGTTGGCTTGAAGCATACTGCGCGAGTATGGGAGAGGTAGTCTGGTTCTGTTCGGTCTCGTATTCCCAAACTACTTCCAAAGAGGCATAGTAATGCTTAAGGTGGAGACATAGGTGGGTATAATGGCCATGGAGATCACACAAAGCACAGGGGTGGTTGGTGTGAATATTATTGGGGTTCTTGGCAACGGTCATGGAAGAAACTGAATTTTTAGGGACCTTAGACTCAGGAAACCCAAAATTGACCATGGGCTTGATACGAGGCAATTCAGGACAGTTATGGGTGGCATGACTAAAAAAATCACATAAAGCACATGGGAGGGTATGCTTTGGATGCTAAGGAGGAGCACGGGTCATTTGGGAAGCCTTTTCTTTAGGTTCCTTCTTGTGATCTTTTCCCCCATCACCCGATGCTTTCGCAATAGGAGTAGGTTCATGTTGAGGTGGCTGACGCATAGAAGCAAAGGGAGGGGTCATGGTAACTGGTTGGACCGGGGTCAAATTAGTATAAGGTTTGGGTTGACCAAGAGGGATAGTAGCTGGGGAATCAATGTACCATACTGGGATTCCCAGGGTCATGTTAGGAAGAGATAAGCTAGCCATAACAGGTACCGAAAATACTTCGAGACAGGGAGAAAGAAACGATATCTGATCGGAGGGGTAATTTTTAGGTCCCTTATTGTTCTTATTGTAACCCCCTTACTGTTATTTTTGTACCCCTGTAACCCCCATATTTTTATTATTTTCCCCTTACATTATTATTGTTAGGTCGGCTAGGATTACATTGTGGCCCCACTTGGAGTACATTGTGGCCCCATGGACTCCTATATATAGAAAGGAGGTTTTGTCATTTGTATCATCCAAGAATTATTCATTCAAGTAATGTATTGGAGGTTCCCCCCCTCTAGGTGGCTTATTTCTAAGGCATTGATATCTCTTTTATTCTATTTTTGGAGCTGGTTTCACAACATTTGGTATCAGAGCTTTGGATTCTAGGGTTTCGCTGCTCCAAATAGGTCATCATGGAATTTTCGCTATAAATGTTTTTCTACGAAATTTTAGAAGCTAAAATTTTTAGGGTGCAAATTAGACATCCTGAGGAACATCGTTGCAAAGTTTCAGAGCTTGGTTCACAATATTTTCAGAGATATGGTCTGTGCAAGTTAGGTCTTTTTCAGGCTCCCAAATTTCGTCTCAAAGAGGTGATCGTGGGAAAATCTTCATAACTCTCTCTCTGAGCATCAGATTGGAATTATGTCAAAAGTGTCTGGAATTAAACGGACTATAGTTTCCTGTCTATCAATTTCATAGCTGAAGGAGTAAACAGTGACACGTGGAAAATCGTACAAGTTCGCTCTACTGAACCAATCCATAATTAGGTCATTGTGGAAGATTGGACATAACTTTGTCGTGAAGAATCAAAATCAGGTCAGACCTATGGCATTCAAAAACAGATTCAGAGGGATGCCTCAGGGTCAAATTTCCAATATTCAAGATCCGAAATCACAAAGATAATTCAATTTCAATATCGAGCTCCTCAAAAGCAAGAAAAAGGTGTGTATTTTTTTTTTTCTGAATTGCATAAGTCTTGTTCGAAGAGTCAATTTGAATTGATTCCAAGGGAATATTGTAGAATATATATTAGTATTGGGTTCTAAAATGCCCCCTAAAAATAATTCAACACCCATTAAGCCTTCATAAGGTTCTACTATGGCTCATGAAGATGAAGAAATGTAACATGACATATCAAAATTACAAGAGAAAATGCAACAAATTTCTCTCTCGCAAAGAGCAACAAAAAATGACATGGAAGTTTTGAAGAAAGGCGTGGAAAATAATATGGATGGTTTGAAGAAAGGCATGGAATCTAAGATGGATGGTTTGAAGAATGGCATGGAAGCTAAGATGGATGACATGGAAGCTGGCATGGAATCTAAGATGAATGACATGGAAGCTAAGATCAATGAAAAAATGGAAAACATGAAGAATGATATAAAAGTAGACATGGAAGGTTTGAAAAAGTTGATACAAGAAATGTTTCCTAATGGTGAAAATATAGTAGAGGAAACTCATGATGAGAACAAAATAAATGTTAATCTTGATTTCATAAAGTCTAATGTTGGATGGAAGAACCACCATATTCCAAAAATGGATATGAGGAACTTTGATGGCAAGGATCCTGTAACATGGATACTACAAATGGAGCAATATTTTGATCTCAATAATGTGCAAAATATACAAAAGGTATGCATTTCATCTTTACATTTAGAACAAAATACATTTGTATGGTATCGATGGCTTCCGTAAAAAAATTGTCACTTGGTCAATTTTTACGGAGGAAATAATAGCACATTATGAGGATACAGAGAGCAACACCTTCTTTAGCCAATTGATAAATCTCAAACAAAAGGGTTTAGTGGGGGAGCACATTGAGGACTTCCAAAAATTGAATATAGGGGTAACTGATATTCTAGAGGAACACAAGATTGATGTCTTCATAGGGACTTTAAAGGATAACATCCAACATGAAGTTCAAATTTGGGAACCTGATTCATTGGAGAAGAAATTCAGGTTGGCAAGAAAAATTGAATGTAAAATTATGGCAACAAGGAAGCCTACCACTCACGTCTATAAAAATGGAAGTGTTGCTACTCCTAAACTACCACAACCTACAAGGTTGACACCACAACAATTGGAAGAAAAAAGAGAAAAATGGATTAGCTACAGTTGTGATATCAAATACACTAAAGCTCATAAGTGTGCTGAGAAGAAATTATTTTACATATATTGTGAAGAGGAGGAAGGAAATGAACAAGAAACTTCAAAAGAAGAGGATTTACACCAGGAAACAACCCTAGAAGAAGAAGAAATGAGTTCAACCATATCATGTAATGCATTGGTAGGAATTACCACTCCTAAAACTCTCAAGATAGAAGGACATATCAAGAAGAAAAAGGTAATAGTGTTCATTGATTCAGTTAGTACCCATAATTTAATTCATTGTAAGGTAGCCAAGAAATTGAATTGTTTCCTATACCCAACACCATAATGTCAAGTGATGGTTGCAAATGGAGGAACTATAAGTTTCTCGGGAAAATGCCATAATATCAAGCTAGCCATGGGGGAATATGTATTGAATAGTCCAATGCTTTCCATCCCAATGGGAGGTGCTGATGTTGTACTAGGAGTACAATGGTTACAATCTTTAGGGATGGTAGCTTTTAATTTTCAAGAAATTTTCTTGAAATTTTTTTCGGAAGGAATGGAAATTGAATTACGGGGTATCACAGGGAAGCCAAGAAATATAATAAGCTCTAATGTCATGACAAAGCTTCTGAAGAAAGAACAACGAAGCGTAATTTCACAATTACTCTCACTAGAAGTTCCAACATCAAAATCATCTATTTCTCCAGATCTCCAAGAAGTCTTGGACAATCATTCCATGGTGTTTGATACTCCCAAAGGACTCCCACCTATTCGTGATCATGATCATGCTATTCATTTGATTCCAGGAAGTGTTCCTACAAACATCGGGCCTTATAGATATCCTTATGTCCAAAAGAGCGAAATTGAACGTATGATTGTAGAAATGTTAGAGGCTGGTATAATTCAACCGAGTCAAAGTTCTTTCCCTGCCCCAGTCATATTGGTGCACAAGAAATATGGATCATGGCGCATGTGTTTGGATTATAGGGAGCTCAATAAGCTCACTATTAAAGATAAATTTCCCATTCTTGTTGTTAACACTGGAAAATCGTGTTGAGCTCCAAGAATGTTCTTTCTTCCACCACATTCCACTCCATTTCTTTTGTCCATTGTTAATCCCAGGCTCAAATGATCAATAGAATTAGTTAAAATTTCTTTGAGAATGAATATCATGACTAACTTGCTATGTTTTTATGATTTTGTCATTGTAGTACTTTTTGAACTAAATCTAGCTACAGAATGCAGACATTCTGTAGCTAGTTGCCAATTCTGCAGCCGTCTTCATGTCTACACAGGTTCTAGGTGTCATCTCAAAGAAAAGCACATATGGTCATATTCCACATCATCTCCTTATCATTTGTTTCTCTCCACAAAGTTTTAACGGAATCCTGTAGGTGGTTATGCATGTGGGAACTCAAATTAGGAGGTAGACTCCTAACAGGATAAGGACAGTCCAGATGTCCTTAATCATATTACGAGACCACCTTCAGAGTTCTAGTTCGATTCTAATTAGGAAAGACAATTATTCCTATCTTATCTCAGATACGGTTATGTAATTTTGTTATAAATATGCTCGGGAAACCGAGGGACAAGGTTAGATTTTATGGTTGATTGCTAGATTTCAGAAGTCCGAAAACACTCTGTTTTGAAGTAATTTCTCTTTAATGAAAGAAGCATCATTTCCTTGAAAGCGTTGAATCAATCTTGAAGTAGATTTCGTGCTACTCTGGTGGTAGAGGGCCCCTGCTACCTGAGCAGCCTTGTTTATATGGTTTAGATAAGTATTTTAGTCTCGTTTTCATTTCTAGTTTAGGCAAGTTTCTGAAGTTTATGTTCATACTTGTTTACATTAATTATCATAGCTAGACTTACTCTAATAAACTCTTCCAAAATATCATTACGATGAATAAGGCATAGCTGTGGTATTGTAGGTTTTAGTTTCATTTCCTTTTGTTAATTATCACAGTTAGACTTACTCTAATAAACTCTTCCAAAATATCATCACGATGAATAAGGCATAGCTGTGGTATTGTAGGTTTTAGTTGCTTGTTTACACTAAGTGTCACAGTCGGTTTTACTCTTACAAACTCTTCCAAAACATCATTAACAATGAATAAGAAACAGCTGTGGTGTCTTAGATTCTAGTTGTATTTGCTTTCAGTTTTATGTTTATGTTCAATTGCATTGAATAATACAGCCATACTTTTTTTCACAAACTCTTCCAAAATATCATTCATATTGAACGAGATGGGTTGTAGAATTCCTTAGGTTAGTTGCATGTTAATTTAGTTACAGCACTCCGGAGGTAGAATGCATTTAGTCTAGCTCTGTCACTACATTTCAATTTGATAATGGCATTTTAGTTTAACATTGTTCACTGTACTCCAAGTAGACTAGTAGCACTCTAGTTTAGTCTTAGCTCATTGTATTAACATTCCAGTTTAGTTGCTATCCATTGCATTTTAAATTGTATTAGTTGTTAAATTTAAATACCACAGTCTTCATTATTTACAAAACTTCTTTTGTTCCAAACTCATATTAATACATAATCATTTGGACAGAAGCTAGTATCAGTCTAAGGCCTGGAGTATTTTGTAACCTTTTTACCATTTCAAAAACAAGCCTGTTCTCAAAGACTATTCTAAAAAGGAAATCTATAACTTTTGAGTGAGGCCTAGTGGTGTTAAATTGAGTTGCAGAATAGAATTAGAAGCTAATTTAGAGTAGAAATCTTATTGTGCTACAAATTTTATTTTCCAAATATATTCAAATAAACCTTTAATCATGGATGAGATGTTGTAACATTGTAAGTTGACTATTTTATTGTTTAATTAGGATAACTTCATTTATACTTAACTTGTCTATTTCTCAAGCTCTTCCAACACATCTTTAATGAATGAATTGGATAAGTTTAAGTTCAGGTTGTGATTTATTTTCTTGCACTGAAGTCATTATCAAAATTTGCACTTGTTGTTTGTCATCCATAGTTTAGGCTTTGTTCTGTTTTAACACAACCAATAGCTTCTTTTCACCAACACTTAGTTCTTTCCTTTTTCAACATAAAACCATAAAACCAAAAACATCATAAAAAACTAAACACAACGTAGTGAGAAACAAATACCTAGGCACATATAGTGCACCACACTTCAGCAGTTTACTAGCCTCAGTTGACAATTAATGAACTCAATTTAAGAACACTAGGTTGAGCACAAACATTTTGGCGCCGTTGCCAGGGAAGTGTAACTAGGTAGCCTTGTTTCTTAACTTCCAAAAACAATGATATGCGTAGAGAGAGAGACTCAAGGGGTAGATTCATAAGAAGCAGAAGCAGAAGCTTGATTCCTAGAACACCACTTGTTTCACCTAGACCAAGATCCAGCACACCTCCAACTCAAACCCACATTACATATTTTACTGATCCTAGACTTCTAGAAGACTTAAGATTAGATATTCCATTAGAAAGACCTTCCACTTCATCCACTGAACCTGTCTTAGAAGAAGATTCAAGGACTCCTGCTGGAGACAAACTTTTCCACTTCCACAGAAGAATCAACTATGGCAGAAGAAGGGGGAGGAGGAGTCTTTAATGGAGAACACACATTATTTGGAGGGGGTAGGGGTAGAGGTAGAGGAGAAGGAGGTAGAGGTGTAGAAGGAGAAGGAGGTAGAGGAAGAGGTAGAAGAGAGATGGGAAGATCTTTTGGGTTTCCTATAGTAGATGAAGAAACCAATACAACTATGAAAAATATTTCACCCTCTGTCCTTCCAAACTTCTATGGACTTAAAAATGAAGATCTTGAAACCTTCCTATTTGAATTTGAAGTCCTGTGTAGAACTTATGACTACTTACAAGATGCTAAAAAACTTAAACTATTTCCTTCAACATTGAAAGGAGCAGCATTGAAGTGGTTTATGAGTTTGATCAACAGTTCTATTAGGACATGGGAATACATGAAACAAGAATTTCTAGAGAGGTATTTGTATTATTTTATGCCAATAAATCATAAGGAGGAAGTGTTTAAGATATTACAAAAAGAAGATGAAAATTTGGAAGATTTGTTGGAGAGATTTCATTACAACATCAAAAGAGAAAAAATGGAGAACTTAGATCAAGACACTTTAAAAGCTCTCTTGTTGAAGACAATTAGGGATGAATGGTTGGATATCCTTAACATCATGGGAAAAGGGGATATATCTCAGCTCACATTACCTAAAATATCTGAGTTATGTATCAACCTTTCAAGAGGAAAATCTAAAACTGTGAAAGGACCAAGAGACCCTGATCTTGCAAGGGTAAGTAAGTCTGCTTCTGGGACAGTAAGTAGGGAAGAGATAGGGCATATTCTTGATGAATTCAAATATGACATCTTAGGGAGTCTTAGTGAACAAATAGACACCCTTAAGTTACAAAACAAGAAAAAAGTTGAATCTGATGCTTTAGCAATCTTTTGTCCCAAATGTAGAAAGAAGCATGCCCTCAGAGAATTTCCTTTGGATGCAAAAGTTGTAGAGACCTGTGTCATTTGTTTAGAAAAACATGAGACCAAGATTTGTCCTTCACTTCCTGGTCTTAAAGCTGTCTTTCAAAAAGAGACTCCTACAAGTTCCAAAAAATCTCTCAATTTTGTCTCTAGAAGGCCTTGGCAAGGACCTCAAACACAAGGATTTCATGATCAAATGTATAATCAACCCCCACCAAATTGGAATTTTTGGCAGCAACCTTGGCCCCAATTTCAAAATTAATCTCAAGCTTGGGCACAAGGTTCACAAAATCCCTATGGAAGATAATCTCAGTACTATCAGTATCCACCATCCTATCCACCATACCCACATTTTCCTCCTCAACAAAATCCTCAACAGAATCCTCAACCAAATCCTCAAAATCTACAACATCAAAATCAACCACTCCCATTACCATTTCCTCAAAAATCAAATCAGTTGCCTGCTCAACCCATACCAAACCCCAACAATAAAAATCCTCAGAATACATACATGATAGAAGGCCAACAATTTCCAACTTATTTAATTACTCCTCTAGACCTTAGTGATGTTCAACTTAGGTCTGGAAGAATACTTGAAAAGAGGAAACCTTCTGTGATTATACAAGAAAAAGACAACTCTAAGGAAGACTCTCTACGGGAAAATAAAATTCTTGAAGAAGACACATTTTTTCAGGACCCAAACATTGAAAAATCAAAACAAAAAGAACCAATAATTTCAACTCCTGTATTAGAGTAGCCATCAACATCCACTCCTACACCTCCCTTTCCAGAAATATTACAAATTGATAGGGGTGTAGAAAAACAAATTATGGTGCCTAATTATGATTTCCTAGATGAGATGAGAAATGTTTGCATTAAGATTCCATTATTACAAGTCATCAAGGAAATTCCAATTTTAGCAAAAACAATAAAGGAGTTGAGTATCAAGAAAATAAGAAAAAGAATAAGAGAGACAAAGAAAATTAAACTGGAAGGAAAAATAGCAGACATTATGATGGGTAAGATTGCTATTCCAAAGTATCTAGACCCAAGAAATCTAGTTGTTAAAATTCACATCAATGGAATTGAGATCCAAAACACACTCATTGATTTAGGAGCAGAAATCAATATCATGAGTAGACAAATCATGGATAAATTGAAACTTCCTAATCTTCTCTTTACACCCACATTATTACAATTAGCAGACAGATCTGTGATCAAACTTGATGGGGTAATAGAAGACATTCCAGTGTCCCTAGATTCTTGGGAGTACCTTGTGGATTTCATGATCCTAACTCCTAAGAATAATCTAGGAGGGCATCCAATTATATTAGGAAGACCTTGGTTAGCTACAGCTGATGCTTTCATTAGTTGTAGATCCGGTGATATGTACATATCTGACGGTAGTTCAACTAAGAAATTCACTTTGTATCCTCCAGCAAGGACAATTACAGATTTAGATGATACTCAATGGATAGAGGATGAAGAAGACTTACAACCTCTCTTCACAATTTCAGAAATTAGTGAAGATAGCCAAATTCTGAATACTTTAGAAAACTTTGAATCCTCTTCGGAACATAAACATGAACAATTTCAAGAAGAATCCAACATTGAGTTTTTGTCATCAAGGCAGATGTCTCTCTATTCCATGGATAAATTTGGCAGCTCTACAATTGAGATATTTCCAAGCAAAACTTTAAACATAAACAAGAACCTAGAGAAATCTCAACAAGAAGAGCTAGTCAAGATATTACAGAGACATTCTTCTACATATGCATGGGAGTACACTGATATGAAAGGGATAAGCCCCAAGACTTGCACTCATCACATCTACATAGAGGAAAATTTTAAACCAATCAAACAACCTCAAAGACGGATGAATCCAAATCTTAGGGAAATTGTTAAAGAAGAATTGCAGAAATTGTTGAATGTCAACTTTATCTATCCTATTTCAGATAGTCAGTGGGTTTCTCCTTTGGTAATTGTGCCAAAGAAAAATGGTAAATGGAGGGTATGTATTGAATACCGAGAATTAAACAAAGCTACTCTTAAAGACCATTTTCCCTTACCTTTCATAGATCAAGTGTTAGATACATTAGCTGGCAAAAAGTACTTCTCATTTCTAGATGGGTTTAGTGGTTACAATCAAAATCAAGTAGCACTTGAAGATCAAAAAAAAACTACATTTACCTATCCTTGGGGTACCTATGCTTACCGAGTGTTTCCATTTGGATTATGAAATGCACCTGCAACATTTCAAAGGGCAGTACTAGGAATTTTTTCAGATCTAATACATGATTGTGTAGAGGTATATATGGATGATTTCACAGTTTATGGAAACACATTTGAAGAAGCCTTAGAAAACTTGGAAAAAGTTTTAGAGAGATGTAAAGAAAATCTTTCACTTAGTCATGAAAAGTGTTTTATGATGTTTACTGAAGGAATTGTCTTAGGACATCACATTTTAGGGGATGGGATTAGAGTTGATGAGTCAAAAGTTGAAGTCATCTCTAACTTATCTATTCCAAGTTGTCAAAAATATGTTAGGAGTTTTCTAGGATTTACAGGGTATTATCGAAGATTTATAGAAAACTTCACCAAGATAGCATATCCACTCTTCAAATTACTTACCAAAGACTGTGAATTCAATTGGAATTCTGATTTCCAGTTAGCCTTTGAGACCCTGAAAACAAAAATTTATGAAGCACCTATTTTAAGAGGACCTAACTGGAAGTTACCTTTTCATATTTCAATAGATGCCTCAGATACAGCTCTAGGAGCAGTATTGGGACAAAAAGACCTGATTCCTTATGCCATCTACTATACCAGTAAAAATTTGACTCCTGCAGAGCTAAACTATACTGTAACTGAAAAAGAGTTTTTAGCTGTTGTTCATGCCATAAAAAAATTTCGACACTATATAACAGGCTATGAAACTTTTGTTCACACAGATCATTCTGTAATTAGATATCTAATGAATAAATCAATCACTAATGGTAGAGTCGTAAGATGGTTATTTCTTTCACAAGAATTCAACATTACCATTCTAGATAGGTCTGGAAAACAAAACATAGTAGCTGATTTCCTATCTAGACTCTAAAACATCCAAGACAATACCCCAGTTGAAGATCAATTTCCTGATGAATATCTCTTTGCAATTTCTACTCAGACTCCTTGGTTTGCTGACATTGCTAATTATTTAGTTTCAGGGAAATTTCCTTCAATAATGAATGCAAGAGATAAAAGAAAAATCATTTATGATAGTGCAAAATATTCATGGGTTGCTAATGAGTTGTACAAGACAGGTCCAAATTTGATCATTAGGAGATGTGTTCGGGAAGATGAGATGCCTGAGATTCTCAAAGCATGTCATGATGAACCTTGTGGTGGACACTTTGCTGATAAGAGGACAACCTATAAGATCCTTCATTTAGGATATTATTGGCCATCCCTTTTCAAAGATGCTAAAGAGTATGTCAAAAGGTGTGACAGTTGCCAAAGGGTAGGGAAACCTTCTCCTTCAGGTGAGATGCCATTGCAGCCTCAGGTACATATTGAACCTTTTGAGAAATGAGCTTTAGATTTTGTAGGACCTATTAGTCCTCCATCAAAACAAAAGAAATATATATTAGTTTGCACTGATTATGTTACCAAATGGGTAGAGGCCAAGCCATTACTTTCTGCTATTGAAGCATCTGTAGTTAATTTTCTTTTTGAGGATATTTTTACTCGTTTTGGTGTCCCAAGGGAAATTGTTACAGATCAAGGAGCTCAATTCACATCAAGGTTAGTGGAACAAATGATGGAGAGGTACAAAATCAGACACAGAAAATCTACTCCCTATCATCCACAAGCAAATGGTCAAGTGGAATCTACTAATAAGGTCATTGAAGGGATCCTAACAAAGACTGTTCATTTACATAGAAGATATTGGGTAGATAGGCTTCCTGAAGCCTTGTGGGCCTATAGAACTACATGGAGAAACACAACAGGCCATACTCCTTATGAGCTTGTTTATGGAAAGCAAGTTTTGTTTCCCATAGAGTTCCAAATTCAAACTTTCAAAATGGAAGTTCAGCTAGGACTTGATTTAACGGAGGCACAAAAGCATAGACTGGAGCAGATTAATGAATTGGATGAGATCAGACAAGATGCAGTTCAGAAAACAAGTCTAGTCCAACAGCAAAGGACTAGATGGCATGACAAGTACATCAAGGAAAAGAAGTTCAAGGAAGGTGACTGGGCTCTCTTGTTTGATTCAAAGTTCAAGGATTTTCAAGGTAAATTTCAAACACATTGGCTTGGGCCATATGAAATTGTGAGAATTTTTTACAATGGAGCAATAAAAATCAAGACAATAGATGAAGAAGAGGTTACTTTTCTTGTGAATGGTTATAGATTGAAGCTGTATCACAAACCACTCTCAAAAGAAGAATTTGTCAAGAAGTTCCAAGAAAACAGTGATGTGAAGCTAATGAAAAAGAATCTTTCTTCTTCATCAACTTAATTGAATTTTCTGAAGTTAGATATATTGAAAAATAAATAAATAAATAAAAGTATAAACATGAAAACCAATCACTGATTGGCATGTTTATACAGAAAAGATAGAGTGAAAATCAAAATTTTTCTGACACTCTAACTTTTCTTTTCTTTTCTTTTCTTTTTCTGCAAGCAGCTGTTACAAAATCATAAGTGCAGATCCATTTCACTTATGGTCCATCTCATTTCATCCATTCATATTCCATTTCATTCATTCATCCATACTCCATTTCACTTCATTCATTCATACTTCACTTCATTCCATATTTCATTCATTTCATTCCATACTTCATCCACCTCATTTCAATTCCAATTTTTAAAGTTTGATGTTTTTCTGCAATTAAATAATACATATCATGAATTGCAGCCCACTTCTCATACTTCACTCCATTTCATAAGTTGTGATCCATTCCACTCCATTATTCATTTCATTCATACTCCATCCTACCATATTTCATTATTCATTTCATACAACCTTTCATCATTCCAGCTTCAAACCATATTCAAAGTTCTCTATAGGTACATTCTGCAATCAATCAGACATTCTGCAGCCAGTCATACATTCTGTAGCCAGACAGACATTCTGCAGCCAGAGAGCCTGAAAGCACTATCTAGTAATCATTTGATTTGCAACAAAATGATCCTGCATATCCAAGAACAAGAAAATTCAAGGGAGTTATGAAGACTCAAAAAGTAATGATTTTCAGGAGAGAAGAAAGCTTATGAAGATCACAAGAAAATTAAAGTAAAGGCAAAGTTATGAAATTATTATGGTGACATATCATGAAAATTTTTAGCATAGTTCAGTTATATATTATTCAAAAAGTTGTTTTAATTAATTTTGTTGATCATGCCTAACCAACCTCCTGCAAAAAAAAGTTCGGATAAAAATCCTTCTATTCCGCCATTTCAAAACCCATATCCGATCATCATTTAAAAATCTAAATGGTTAAAGTGCTGAATTGATTGGATTAGTCATGTCACTGAGCATTTAATGATGATTTTTGAATTCGTTACAAAATATCTCCGCGGTCTTTCCTTCTGTGATATCTTTCAACTCATATACATCATCCTCACCTCATTATATTCATTCCGTAACCACTCCATATCACTCTTTCCCGTAGCCAACTTTTAACCATTTCGGTCTGTGAGACAGAGGCATCTCTGTAACAACCATTGTCACTGTGAACAGAGGAAAAATTTGTGGAGCAAAAACAACTTGTTAACGGCCATTCTCACCGTGAGCAGAAGACTAGTGAATTGAGGATTGAAGAAGAGTTATGGGCCTCATAGTGAGAACTGAACCAGTTGGCACTAAGTACTTGGAAGGCTATCCCCAAATCAGAGAAATATTACAACAAGCAGGATGGTTGCAATTCCTTGAAAAATTCAGTGGCTTCCACAAAGATGTTACTAAAACTTTTGCAAGATCCTTTAATGGAGCCGAGGCTGAAGTTGGAGATATTAAATTCACTGTCACAGAGGCTTTTATTACAGAAGCAACAGGATTTCCTAGACAAGGAGAAAGGTGGTTTAAGAATAGAGAATTTCATAACGAAGCATGGAAGCAGATACTCAAGTCACCAGGTATGGATGTCACCGTTTTTAAAAATGGTATCCCGAGCTTTGCATTAAAGAACAAATGGAGGAAAATGTTGCTTATCCTGCAAAAATTCATCACTTGTGAAGGTAGATATGGTACTTTCTATGTTTACCATATTAGGTTGATAATGCATTTTCTAGAAGAAGAACTCAACTTGCCCTTTTTCTTGCTTCATATTTTAAAGAAAATGGCTTCAAGTGTTCAAAAGAGAATTCAATTTCTAGAAACAAACTTATACCACCATGGTTTAGTCAAGATTTTAATTGAACATCATTTTGCAAAAATGGGAGATACTTGGGATGACTTCTTGGTGAGAAATCACTTTGAGGAACCAAAGGAACCTCCACCTGAAGACAAACCTACAAAAAGAAGCAGAAAATGGAAATCCTCCAAAACTGAAACTGGTAAAACAATACAAGAAAGCAGTGAAGAAATGATTTCTAAAAAATTAGTTCAGATTAAGAAGCAGCTTAAGAAAGAGAGGATCATAATAAAATTTGCCATAGAAAAAGGAGAAGGGCCATCTCAACCGAGAAGGAGCCATAGACTTAGGGGGATACTAAAGAAAAAAAAAGTTAAACAAACTGGAGTCATAAACATAGAAGACGAAGAAACACCTACTGAGCAGGATTTTGATGAAGAAACTCCTAAAATAGACCCTGCACAGCAAGAAATTTACAACTATGTTGAGTCATTGGAGAGAAGAGCTTCAGAAAGTAGAGACAGAACCCCTAGTCCACCAGAGTCCGAAATAGATGTGCTAAGAAGAGATAAGTACGAGCTAGAAGTACTTAATAGACATATCAGGACTGAAAATGATATTTTGAGGGAGCAAGTTAAACTAAAAACCAATATGAATTCAACCCTGTCTCTACAAATGGACAAAGTGGAAAAGGCCAATGAAAAATTGAAAAAGAGAAACAAAAAGTTAATCAGGGCACTTACCAATTTAAGGTTCAAGTTAGTCATCAGGAAGCCCAGAAGGAGTTTAACTACCAGGAAAATCAGAAGAAGAGGGTTGGATGTTCTTGCAGAGGTCTCAAAGTTCATGGAATAATTTCATGAGGACATGTAAGAATCTAGCAGTGGGGGTATGTTGAGCTCCAAGAATGTTCTTTCTTCCACCACATTCCACTCCATTTCTTTTGTCCATTGTTAATATGAGGCTCAAATGATCAATAGAAATAGTTAAAATTTCTTTGAGAATGAATATCATGACTAACTTGCTATGTTTTTATGATTTTGTCATTGTAGTACTTTTTGAACTAAATCTAGATACAAAATGCAGACATTCTGTAGCTAGTTGCCAATTTTGTAGCCGTCTTCATGTCTACACAGGTTCCAGGTGTCATCTTAGAGAAAAGCACATATGGTCGTATTCCACATCATCTCCTTATCATTTGTTTCTCTCCACGAAGTTTGAACGGAATCCTGTAGGTGGTTATGCACGTGGGAACTCAAATTAGGAGGTAGACTCCAAACAGGATAAGGACAGTCCAGATGTCCTAAATCATATTACGAGACCACCTTAAGAGTTCTAGTTTGATTCTAATTAGGAAAGAAAATTATTCCTATGTTATCTCAGAGACGGTTATGTAATTTTTTTATAAATATGCTCGGGAAACCGAGGGACAAAGTTAGATTTTATGTTTGATTGCTAGATTTCAGAAGTCCAAAAACACTCTGTTTTGAAGTAATTTCTCTTTAATGAAAGAAGCATCATTTCCTTGAAAGCGTTGAATCAATCTTGAAGTAGATTTCGTGCTACTCTGGTGGTAGAGGGCCCCTGCCTCCTGAGCAACCTTGTTTATACGTTTTAGATAAGTATTTTAGTCTCGTTTTCATTTCTAGCTTAGGCAAGTTTTTGAAGTTTATGTTCACATTTGTTTACATTAATTATCACATCTAGAATTACTCTTATAAACTCTTCCAAAATATCATTACGATGAATAAGGCATAGTTGTGGTATTGTAGGTTTTAGTTGCATTTCCTTTTGCTAATTATCACAGTTAGACTTACTCTAATAAACTCTTCCAAAATATCATCATGATGAATAAGGAATAGCTGTGGTATTGTAGGTTTTAGTTGCTTGTTTACACTAAGTGTCACAGCCGGTCTTACTCTTACAAACTCTTCCAAAACATCATTAACAACGAATAAGAAACAGCTGTGGTGTCTTAGATTCTAGTTGTATTTTCTTTCAGTTTTATGTTTATGTTCAATTGCATTGAATAATACAACCATACTTGTTTTCACAAACTCTTCCAAAATATCATTCATATTGAATGAGATGGGCTGTAGAATTCCTTAGGTTAGTTGCATGTTAATTTAGTTACAGCACTCCGGAGGTAGAATGCATTTAGTTCAGCTCTGTCACTACATTTCAGTTTGATAATGGCATTTTAGTTTAACACTGTTCACTGTACTCCAAGTAGACTAGTAGTACTCTAGTTTAGTCTTAACTCATTGTATTAACATTCCAGTTTAGTTGCTATCCATTGCATTTTAAATTGTATTAGTTGTTAAATTTAAATACCACGGTCTTCATTATTTACAAAACTTCTTTTGTTCCAAACTCATATTAATACATAATCATCTGGAAAGAAGCTAATATCAGTCTAAGGCCTGGAGTATTTTGCAACCTTTTTACCATTTCACAAACAAGCCTTTTCTCAAAGACTATTCTAAAAATGAAATCTATAACTTTTGAGTGAGGCCTAGTGGTGTTAAATTGAGTTGCAGAACAGAATTAGAAGCTAATTTAGAGTAGAAATCTTATTGTGCTACAATTTTTCTTTTCCAAATATATTCCAATAAACCTTTAATCATGGATGAGATGTTGTAACATTGTAAGTTGATTGTTTGATTGTTTAATTAGGAGAACTTCATTTATACTTAACTTGTCCATTTCTCAAGCTCTTCCAACACATCTTTAATGAATGAATTGGATAAGTTTAAGTTCATGTTGTGATTTATTTTCTTGCACTGAAGTCATTATCAAACTTTGCACTTGTTTTTTGCCATCCATAGTTTAGGCTTTGTTCTTTTTTAACACAACCAATAGCTTCTTTTCACCAGCACTTAATTCTTTCCTTTTTCAACATAAAACCATAAAACCAAAAACATCATTGTTACACCATTTTTTGGTCACCTAACCTATCATCATTAGATGGACCCAAGTACACCATGTAAGACCAATTTTACCCTAAGTAAATTTGCTTTCACTATGTAAAATAACTTAATAAACCACATTTATTAGGTTGTTTATGGTCTAAACAGGAAACCCCAAAAGGAAATATTAAACAAACCTATATTTGTTTAATTTTCCTCATGGAATAATTAATTAAACCATAATTTAATTATTATTCCTAATCATGTTTAACCCAAAAAAAAGAAATTAATTAGATAAACCTTTATTTATCTTATTATTTTCTAGGAATAATTATTTAAGTCTTATTTAGATAATATTCCTTGTTAAATATGACCAAATCACCACAAATAATTAAATAAATCATTATTTATTTGATTATCCTCCAACCACTTCCTTAAAAAGATAAATAAATCATTTATTTATTTATTATTAACAAATAAAAGGATTTGACCCAAGTCAAATACTTTTTCCCTCCAACAAATCTAATAAAATATTCCATAAAAGGTGGATCTAGATTTGGTTAACATTATTTTAATCATGCACCAAGATCTAGAATGACCCAATATTTTGTTATAAATAGGAGGGTTTTTCCTACCATTCTTCACCTTTTGTTGCCTATTAGATCACTTTGGATCTAAACTCTTGGTCTGACTTTGAGCCATTGTCATTGTCATATTTTCCATTATTTGCTGTGTGAGCTCCCTTTGAGTTCTATCTTTGTCTGGGTTTTCTACACCAACAGGAGAGAGAAATGCCAGATCTGAAGTGCTGAGGACTTCCAAGAACCCATCCCATTGAGGAGAATTGGAAACATCTTCTTGTTTTCCTCCCAGGTGCCCTTAATACAAAAATTCTTTCAAAAAATTGTTCTTGTCTTGTCTATTGGATATATGGAGCAAACCCTTCTTTTTACTGCTTAATGTCTTTCTATGCATAGATATGGTTTTTTGCAGCTCTTGTCTTGATCAACTAACTGCAGATCTGAAGATATTGGCAGCCACTTTTGATGTTAGGGCTATTAGTTATGCGTAGCTAAAGTGGTCTTTTTTCGTACACATCGACAAAGGATTCATACTAACAATTGGCGACTCCACACGGGTTTTCAATTACGACCGCTGTCATTTTTCATATTCCTGCATATCCAGCTACTTCAGACCCTAGGGTTTCTTTTCAGCTTTTTGTTTTTCCTATTTTCATGGTTTTTTTCCCCTATAAAACCCTAAAACATTAAAATTTCTAACTTCCGCGTGTTTCTGGCCCTATTGCGCAGGTGACAGACATCAGCCGCAACCGAGACGACAACTTTTCTGGAAATCTGCCGCCGGAACACCCGGAGCTTCAAGTCACACTTTTCAGCCCATAAAATGCGACCTGGACCTCCAGGTCACACTTTTCAGCCCATTTTCTGCGACCTGCACTGAAAACAGGTCAGAACCTCCGACCTGCCAATTTTTCTGCTGTTTTTCTGCAATTTTTCTGGGTTTTTCTGAAGCTTCTGTCAGGGTTTTCCAGCCTCTGTCTCAGCCCGTTTCGACTTGTTTCTGATCTTTTTTTCTCATCTAAGTGGGAACATAGCCCCTTAGGGCTTCAGTACCCTCCACTTTTGGTGCAAGAGTTTTTATCTGTTTCAGGTATGTTTTTTCAGAGTTTCAGCCCCCCTTTTCCCAGATCTGATACCTCCTTTTCATACCTCTTCTAATCATCTCTTCTCCCTTTCAAATCACCTCCTAAAGATTTTTTTGGACCTACTTTTAGGGCCCCCTCCTTGCCCCTTCTTCTTTTTTCTGATTTCCTCCTTTTTTCCAGCCACCTTGCCTCTGCCTCTTGGTTGTGATCTACACCTCTTTTCAGCAGCTTTTCCCTTTAGATCCCTGTCCCTTTCGACCCTAGATCTATTGGCCTCTTTTTAGTGTGTTTTGACTATATTTTTTCCCTCTTTTAGCTTAGTTTTGAGAGACCAAACTTTTTGGGTTGAATCGATGCAATAGTAGCTGTTAATTTTATGTTATTTCGGCATTATATACTGTTTTTGCAGCATTATTTTCAGTTACGCAGCACACTTTTTCTCTTGCTCTCAAAACAAAAAAGGGTTTAAAAATTAAAATTAACGCACGCCACACACTCACCCTAAGCGAAGAAGAGCCTGGTTTTACACTTGCCCAGCGGGCAAGCTTTAAAATCAATTGACACTGCACCTATCTGCCCTTGTTTCGACATTGTAATCACTTGATTCTGCACCTCCTTGCCCTTGTGGTCATTCTTCTTCCCCTTGTGTCGTGTTTGTGTTCTCACCATTGCGCCCCCAAGGCGTGCCTCCCAGAGACTTCTTGGCCTTCACCCTCAGTTTCCGGTTGGTCGACCTGCTCCTTCCCGCCGTCGTCAAGCCACTCCCCCTCCGAGTCCGCACTCCAACTCCTCTTCTAATTCATTGGGTTCTCCTTTTACTTCTGGTTCTCCCCCTTTCACCTTCACTATGTCTGGTCCAGGGCCCAATGCTAGCGGTAATCCAGGCCCTAATGCCGGAACTACTACTAGCGAAACCGCCACAGGAACTACCTCAGCCACACCCTTGATGTCGTACATCGCAGGCCTCAGCCTCCCCGATTTCAATCAGTTGATCAATGACCCTATCCGCCACAATGTTGGTTGGCCTGCTATGCCAACCAAGCTCCCTTCTGACATCCCTAAGTTCGAAGGCCTTGCTGGAGAAGATCCAACCAACCATGGCCGATCTTTCCACATGTGGTGTTCCTCCAATTCCATTACAGACGATTCCATCTGTCTTCGGTTGTTCCAACGCACGCTTACCGACGAAGTTTCTAAATGGTATGTTGACCAAGCCACTTCTTCCCATACCACCTTTGCGGCCATTGCCCAAGCCTTTTTATCTTATTTCCAGCTCCCTCTCTGATACGATACTGGTACCGAGCTCTTGACTTCCTTCAAGCAAACCTCTTTGACCCGCCTTTCTACCCATGTCTAGGAATGGCGAAGAAGACAGAGCTTATGTCGAGCCCCCCCCTTCGAAGATCGGGCTTATATGGATTGGTTCCTTCGCACTCTCTTAGCTCCTATCGGCAAAGATGTCGCCTCCCATTTCCCTCAAACCAAAGAAGCCGCCCTCCAAATAGCCTTGAAATATGACCTGATCTATGCTTAGTCTCGTTATGTTTATACTGTCCTTCCTGACCTCCCTAGGCCCGGAGGCGCTAACGCCCCAGGGGAATCTCATTCCGCCGACAGTCTCGTTGGAGCCCTTTCCCATCCGTATGCTTAACCTCCTATGGGCTATGGTCTTCCTCAGGGAGGGGCCAGCACCTCTAGCACTTTTCCCCCTCCAGGTAGCATGTATCCAGGATACGACACGCCTCATCCTTTTTCCCAACCTCCTGCTTACCTCAATGTTGCCCAACCTAGCCATTACCCTTATCTGCAGCCTGGTGCGCCAGCTCCTCCAGCATATACGCTTCCACCTCCCTTGCCTCCTCAACCCCAGCAACAGCATCTACAGCCCCCTCCAGGGAAAGTATTTGCAGAGCAGGGAGCGACTAATCCCCCTTCTCAAAGAAGGTGGAGAGGCAATCCAAACCAATCTACCCCTAGTACTCGTGGGCCCAATCCTCAAGGTATTGACCCTAACACTGCTAACCAGCAATAGGGCACTCAGCCCAAGCCGGACAGGCCTCTTTGCACAAATAAGCCTTGTTCGTGTTGTGGTGTTTATGGTCATTACACCCACGATTGTCCCCTCTTACCACAGATGTGGCAGATGTGGGAGTCTCAAGCCACATTGCGCGGACAACATGCCTCCCCTAATGCTCCCCCTAATGTGGCCACTATTCAACCATCTGTGTTTACTGATCCTTTCCCTCAGCAAGGATTCTTGGCTACCCAACCACCTGACGGACAGGTCGCCACTCCACCTTCCATTTCTAGTTCCTTCGATTACCAGATCCTCATGATGAACTCTGATCCATCTCCTCCCATCGACCTTCACCTTCAAACTCGGTCTCGCCAGTACCCCAAGCCTCCCGCTCAGTCTGCCCCTGAGTCCCCTTCTTCAGGTTCTACAGAGCCTCTTTCAACATCCAATGGCCCCTTACATATCCCTCAACCCAAAGTTAAGGTTCATACCAAGATTCCTAAGGGACCATTACGTCGAAATGATGCTTCTGGTCGAGCTGCTCATTCATATAGCATAGTAGATGATTTGGCACAATCTCCTGCTGCCATTTCCACATTGGAACTCCTCCAATCGTGCCCTTCCCAAAAGAAGGCTCTGCTATCTGCCGTGGGCATTGTAGATCCTGCTGATGACCAAATGATTATTTTTGACGCCCATCAATCAGAACATCCTCCTCTTCTGCTTCCGTCGCCTTCCAAATCCCAGTCAAAATTCGGAATGCCAACGTTTCTCAATGTATAATTGATGAGGGGGCATCCACCTGTGTGATGTCCACTTTGGTTTGGAAGCAACTCGGATCTCTTGACTTGGCCCCTTCCACGATCACCCTTCGAGCGTGGGACGGCCACACCTCTCAGCCCATTGGCCTTTTTCGTAATTGTCCTATGACCCTTGTCGGTAAGACTGTTTGCATTGACGTCGAAGTCATCGACACCCCTCTAAACTACAACATTATATTGGGGCGAAGCTACACCTATGCCATGTCCGCTATCCCATCCGCGGTTTTTCGCAAGATGTCTTTTCCTCACAATGGGAAGATAGTCACCATCGACCAGTTGACCTATCATGAGCCAAAGTCTCAGACCTCCCCTGAGACGACCATATCTTCTATAGCCAATAAGAAAACCGTCGATTCCTTGACCAGTGTCTCCCCCGGTGTCTACAAATATTCCTCCCTGCTTGGAACTTTTCCTGGTCTCCCCCCTCCTATCTCTGATTCCAGCTTGTCGAATGTTTGCATGATGCAATCATCTCGGGCTGCCCTTAAGCGACCCGCTTCGGCTAGTCAGCAACCTCAGACTCAACCTCACCCACCGCAACCCGCTCCTAGCCCTTCATCTCTGCCAGCCGGACCTCCTCCTTCTGGCCCTTCTCCTACAGCTGGTATCCCTGAACCCCTTTATCCCCCTGGATTAGTTCCCCCAGGCCTTAACCATCTCAGAGCCGTCCCTCCTGGTCATTATCCCACTAGTCAGATACTGTTCCTGGCTCCCCCTCCCGGAGTCTATTTGTTCCCCATCATGGCCACCCTCTCTATCCCTAACCTGACCCTAGGTATACCCGTCTGGTACCTTGACCCTCCAGCCGCTACCCCTCCTGGTCACCCCAAACCCTATCTTGCTTTGACACCAGTTCAACCGGTCCCCCTCGCTTCCTCCATCGCTACCGTGCCCCCTGCACCTCCCCAGGACCCTACCCCTGTGGTGACAGCTCCAGGAAAGAAAGGAAAAGCTCGCAAGGGGGCATCTAAAGACAAGGCCACTCTAACTGACCCTGCTCCTCCTCCGCCCGCCAAGCCTTGTCCCTTGTGTCATGTCGTCGGTCACGCCACCCATACTTGTCCTGAGTTGCCCCGCATTCAACCCATGGTTAAAGTCGTGTTCCCTAAGTCTACGGTCTCCGAACCTTCTCTTCCGTCCTCGTCCGTAACCAAGAACCCAAAAACTATTCATACTAGCAAACCCTATGCTTTGTGCGGTGCCCATGGCCATTACTCCCACCATTGTCCTCACCTGACGCATTACCGCGCCTCTTTAGAAGTAGTCCGAGAGTATGAGGTTGAACAAAATCAATCCGCCTCTCCCATACTCACGCAGTATGCTTCGGGCCAGCTTGAGGATCCCCCCGCTCCCATTTAAATTCCCCCCCTGATGTTCAGATGACGGAGTCTACTACGACCATTCTTTACCTATCATCCTCTGTGAGACCCTTGGAGCACAGTCTCTTTGCACCCTCCCCTGTTGTTTCACCTGATCCCCCTTCAGCGACCACCCTCGACCCCCTCTTTACTGCCCATACACGATATCACTCCACCCGTATCTCTGTTGACCTCCGTAGCCTGAGTCCCCACCATGCCTCCTACAGCCCTCATATATCCCCCCCTAGTTTGTATATGAGTCATAGCCATCCTGGTCATCGCACTCCCTCCCGTAGTTGCCACTCGATGTCTTCTGTACGCTCACGCTGCCGTCATTGCATCTCCTCCCCCCATTTTTTGTCTTGTAACACCATTCCGCAGGACCTCCCGTCCCCACCCTATATCGGTTACGCCGATGGTGCAAGTCGTTACTCCCGGAATCTAGCCTCGGCAGGTTGGGCCATTTTCACCCCCTTGCATGCCCTTGTTCTCTCAAATGGGGTCTGCATTGGTACTGCCACCAACAATCAGGCCGAATATGATGCAGTGCGTGGTCTCTTAGCCGATGCCCTCTTTCATCGCATCCTCCATCTACTTGTTCGTTTAGATTCCCTACTTCTTGTCATGCAACTAAATGGTGTTTATCGTGTGCATAACCCTGTGTTGTTTAGACGATATTTACGAGTGAAACTCTTGATGCGTGAATTTGAAACCATAACTTTCAACCATGTACTTCGAGAACAGAGTCACTATGTAGATAGTATTGCAAACCATGTTCTAAATTGGCATTTATCACACACATTTTATACAAGACAATAAAATTCATAATCATTAACAAAGATGCATAGCCATAATATGTGTCACAAAACATGTGTTTAGAGTCCATCTACTCTGATACATATGACATGCCCATCGCATGTTAACAAAAACTCAAAACTGGGGGCACAACCTGCCCCTACATACACACTAGGGGGCACCACATGCCCCCCACCTACTCACTATCTAGCGGATCCCGAGCCAATGGCTCTGCTCCTGTAGCTCGTAGATCACGTATGCCTTGACCGGCCATCGCCATGCATCGCATGACACCTCGCCATTTCGAGGGTAGACCAATACATGGCTCCACGTACTGGTCATCTAAGTCTTGCCACCCACGCTCTGAAACTCCGGTCAGCAACCTCTCGCATCTACGACGGATGTCCTCCAGAAGGGCGGCCACATCCTCATTGCGCGCTGCTCTCGACCCACTCATCCCTGTAGCTCCCAATGCTGCCGGTCATCCCATTTATCCGGCTGGTTTTACCGGAGCTATATCTGCATACCAAAAGTACATGAATTAGTACCATATCTACTATTCACTAACTTTAACATGCCCAAAAAAGAGTAGTTACTTGCCACTTACCATCAGGTCCCCATACTCGACCAGGCGGAAGTGGTAGGTCTGGATCCCCACAATAACTCATCCCACTATAGGAATAGTCGTCTATGTATAACGGCATCTGATCCCAATGGGCAAAGAACTCAGGTCGAAACACTCGCCCGACCGCCCCTCCTCCGCCTCTGCACAGTATAAGCCCCCACCGGCGCATCCTGGGCTCTCTCGGGCCCCCATCTGGAAGCTGTATATGAGGTCGTAAGGTTGGGATCTTCTCAAAGAAGAAGGCGCACAATAAAGTCCTGTACGAGCAATCATGGTTCACTTGCCACTTGCAAAGCGACAGCTGTCATTTTAACGACACCAACATCATTTGGGCCCACCCATAGTAGGTCCCACTCAACACACTCTCTATTATCATCATCTGCCCCCCAGTGATGTGATGGAACGCCTGGTTGCCTAGGATCCGTAGCACCACTGCGGCCACTCCCTGGGTCTCCAATCTCTCTAGGTCCCCGATCAGTATCCGCGTCCCTTTGACTTGGAGACCCGGTCGACAATGCCTCTCCACATACTCCATGATGTTCCGCCCCCGCGGTAACACTGGCTGCGTGTTTCCCACCATCCCCAGTGGCGGGAGACCTGTCAGGAAATACACATCCTGGACTGTTAGTTCGATCCTGTGCCCCTGCACTACAAAGACCTCATGCTCTGGATCCCAATAACTGATAATCCGAGCCAACAAGGGCTCTCCAGCTCTCATCAATGGGCTCTCCAAAAACTTCAGAACCCCAAACCTGGCCAACATACGATGGACACCCTAATCTGCCTGGATCTCTGCCCGCAATGTACCCAGGTCTCTCTCTCTCCAGTTCACCCGTATATCTGCCATATCTGCACAAAAACATCATCTTTGTCAGCCTACATATAGGGAATATTGTAACCAAACACAAAAAACCCAACTCTCAGCCATCAAACAGCACTAAAACCCTCTCATTTTCTAGGTCGCACTTTTTTGCCCAATCCTGGGACAGGTCGCACCTTTTGGCTCAAAACTTGCATCCCAGGTTGCAGATTTTAGCCCAAAAAGTGCGACCCGGCCGAAAATATGCAAGGGGGGCTGTTCCTGAGATTCTAGGCCCTACTCTAAACTTTCAATCCATCAAAATGAAAGAGTAAGGTTAGGCCTCTTACCTGACACTGATGGATCTCGATTCCAATGGTCAGTTTTTCCGCTACGCTCACCGCAAGAGTTAGGGCCTTCTCTCCTCTCGACATTCACCACAGCAACACTAGAAAATGAGTGGATTTGGAGGGAAAACTTCCTTATTAAAAGAGAACCCTTATTTCTTCTTTTGCCTGTTGTGACCATACAGTAGCTCCGTTTGACAAACCGTCTGCACCGTTGGAAAGCTCTCACCGAGCCCTCAAATGGGTATCTGTTAGTTTTTTGTGATTTGATCCTTCACTAGGACACATTTTGTTCAAGGTGGGTCACTTCACCTCTCCTTAAAATCGCATTTCTTCACTTACAACACTTGTACTTGGGGCACCACTTCGCCTCCTTACTTGTCTTTGTTCGTGTTGATTTTCGTCGTGAGTTACCATCTTGTACTCATGTTTTTATGGTCCCCCATTGGACCTTTACTGTGTGGCAGCACCATCGAGTCGCCCTTGTTTAGAGCATCCAAGTGGAGTCATCATCACATTCATGGAGTCTATCCCGAGTCCCTTTGTACCCCGCTATAGTCCTCCATCCCTCATTGCTTAGTTTCTCTCTTATGTTGCACATTATGGCCTTCAGTCCCACTGTCCCTTATCCCTGATGATATTGTGTCAGTCGCTGCCATGTCATTCATGCCCTTTATGCTCTAGCAAGGGAAGTCGTCCATTTGCTACTCAGTCCCCTCCATTCCACCATCATCATTGGTATTAGTCTGTCCGTCGCTCTACTATTTTCTCTCATGCCTTAGTTGAGGATCTCTCATTGCCTCACCTATGGCGGACCTCCTTCTGTCGACATCAGCTTCTTCATTCCAGAAGACAGGTCTAGAGGGCGGTGTACCTTGGTTCCAGCTTCCACTCTTGTTCGGTGCCTCGGATCAGGCAAAGGGATCTCTCATTTCCCTTTGACTTGATTGTTTCTCCACTCCAACTCCTTTCGGCATGATCGAGATCCGTATAATTGATGTTTCAGTGATGCAACAACAGCTCTTGGTGATTCCCGGGTGTGTGTGAGATGTTTCAGCCCTCATGAGGGGGTGGCCCTGCAGGTAGCCCCCCTCATGCCCGGATGACCTCTTCATTGCAGCCCTTGATGTAGCTCCATATATTTGATGATGGCGGCCTTAGCCGCTTGCATCGCCTCTTTAATTTGCATGTATCAGTCAGATTTTGCGAGCCCTTCCCCATTTACAAGGGGCATTTGGGTTGTATTTGTATCTCATGTACTCAGATATTATTGTATAAGTCCTGGCTGTTATCCCAGGCACAACATGTATGTGGGATTCTTCATTGTATTTTTATCTGGCTCATGATTATGCCGGCTGTACTTTATGGTTCGGTCCCTTGTTTACTGGACACACTATTCTTTTGTACTTTGTCTCGGCGGGCATAGGTATGCCTCCCCCGCCGCCTTTAGCACAAGTACCCTCTCATAAAAAGAGACTTGTTGCACCTGCAAGTCTCGTCTCCTCAGGGTCTAGTTCTTCAGCACACTCGTCTACCTTACATTTCTCTCTCTGACTTCCCTCTTGATGTCTGGTGATTGAGTTCTTACAACGTACTTCGGTCATACGATTTGTTCCTAACACTCGCACGCTGGGGGGCAATCTGTTACACCATTTTTTGGTCATCTAACCTATCATCATTAGATGGACCCAAGTACACCATGTAAGACCAATTTTAACCTAAGTAAAATTGCTTTCACTATGTAAAATAACTTAATAAACCACATTTATTAGGTTGTTTATGGTCTAAACAGGAAACCCCAAAAGGAAATATTAAACAAACCTGTATTTGTTTGATTTTCCTCATGGAATAATTAATTAAACCATAATTTAATTATTATTCCTAATCATGTTTAACCCAAAACAAAGAAATTAATTAGATAAACCTTTATTTATCTTATTATTTTCTAGGAATAATTATTTAATTCTTATTTAGATAATATTCCTTGTTAAATATGACCAAATCACCCACAAATAATTAAATAAATCATTATTTATTTGATTATCCTTCAACCACTTCCTTAAAAAGATAAATAAATCATTTATTTATTTATTATTAACAAATAAAGGGATTTGACCCAAGTCAAATACTTTCCCCCCCCAACAAATATAATAAAATATTCCATAAAAGGTGGATCTAGATTTGGTTAACATTATTTTAATCATGCACCAAGATCTAGAATGACCCAATATTTTGTTATAAATAGGAGGGGTTTTCCTACCATTCTTCACCTTTTGTTGCCTATTAGATCACTCTGGATCTATACACTTGGTCACATTCTACATTATTTGCTGTGTGAGCTCCCTTTGAGTTTTATCTTTGTCTGGGTTTTCTACACCAACAAGAGAGAGAGATTCTAGATCTGAAGTGCTGAGGACTTCCAAGAACCCATCCCATTGAGGAGAATTGGAAACATCTTCTTGTTTTCCTCCCAGGTGCCCTTAATACAAAAAAATATTTCAAAAATTGTTCTTTTCTTGTCTATTGGATATATGGAGCAAACCCTTCTTTTTACTGCTTAATGTATTTTTATGCATAGATCTGGTTTTTTGTAGCTCTTGTCTTGATCAACTAACTGCAGATCTGAAGATATTGGCAGCCACTTTTGATGTTAGGGCTATTAGTTATGCGTAGCTAAAGTGGTCTTTTTTCGTACACATCGACAAAGGATTCATACTAACAATCATAAAACACTAAACACAACATAGTGAGAAACAAATACCTAGGCACATATAGTGCACCACACTTCAGCAGTTTACTAGCCCTGGTTGACAATTAATGAACTCAATTTAGGAACACTAGGTTGAGCACAAACAAATCGTACAGCAGAAAACGACATCAAATAATGTCGAGCCCAAGGATTTACAGGACAAGGATACATTATGGAATAAAAATTATTGAGAATCTCTAAGGTTTTGAGAAATTCAAGATTGAACTAGTCATAATTTCCCGAATGCGCACTTTTGCCTTCGAGAAGTGTGCCTTCTGCGCGCACTGGAGCCCGATAAGTGATCATTTCTGGAAATGGAAAAAGTCCCTTTCCGGGACCACAAGCAAGAAAATGACAGTTTATCTTTATGTGAAAGCCACCTAAGGACAACACCAGCACCTCCTTAGGCCTTGTGTGAGCACACAAAAGCATATTTTAGTCCACAGTGGAATATTTCCCCTCCCTTGGGTCACTATCCATCATGTATCAAGGGAGGGAAGGAGGTTTGAATGATCACCTATATAAACCCTGAAAGAGATGAACAATTTGTGAGCACAAGGTTATGCTGGCCAAAGTTTCCCAAGCAACACCAATTGTTTTTGTGAACCAAGGAGCACGAGCTGAAGAAGAGGACTCAATTGTTGGCCACCCAACAATTTCAGTCCATTGCAGCATAGAGAGAGAGTTGAACTGCATCAGAATGTAGAACTTGAAGGAAAAACATCCTTGCGTCAGGTCCTAGAGCCTCTACCTAGGCCCTTCGGCAAGTGGGTAAGATTTGTATTCATTCCAAGCATTCAATCAGAAGAAGGCCATCGAACCGTTGTTTACCTCGTTATTGTTTGGAACTCTTTATTTAGCTTCTTTTTCTGTTTTTAGTTTTACTTTTTCAACAAAGCATACTTAAGTGTATTACTTCATTTCAAGTCTTATACTTTTGAGCTCCCCCCAAATACTGCATGTTACTTATGGTTTAGAGCAAAGACCACATTCTCTAAATGCGTGTGATTTTGTACACCCGAGTGTCGAATCCACCACAGTAGGATTGGTGACTCCACTGACGTGTTTCAAGTTTATGTGGTTCTGCCATTATTTGCACGAGACCCTTAGTCTATGTTGGAGTGGATTTGATAGTACTTTGACCCATATTCCAGTCCCTAGACTCACTGAAGTGACAGAATGAAGAAGGTAGCTCCTAACTTTTTTTTACTTGTAGGAATTTTGCGCGTTGGTTTTACATAGAGACGTGCAGTGCACGCGTTCAGGAGTGACCTGCACGCAGGAAGGCGCACCTATCAGAAGGTTCTGCACACAATTTGCAGAGAGATTTTTTCTCCATATTTGCTGCATTTTTCTACTTGTAAGTGTGTCGGGCAGCCCCTAATGTATCTGCCAACACCTGTGTTGATACCCCACAGCTTCTGAAGACTGATTTTTGCTACTTTTTGTAGGCATTTAGTTAGTTTTCATTTAAGTTGATTTTTTGCAAAAAGTACTCACATAGTTTAAGTAGGGGGCGAATTAACCATTGAATTCCAAACAATTTATGTTTTTGCAAATTATGGTATGCACACTTAGTTTAACTAGTCCAAGTAAGTGGCTTGGGAACACACATGCATAAGCTAGTGTAGAAATTGTTTAGTTTAAATTTCAATTTTTGCATTTAGGAAATTGTAGGACTAGGATTGAGTCACAAGTTAGAGTAAGTAATCTCTGCTATCTTTGCGCCATTAGGTGACCCTAGAAAAGCGTATGAACACTCTATATTTGTGATTATCCATCTCCCTTTTGTCACTTACATAGAATAATTAGGAGGTCTTGGAAGCGGCCCATTATCCGCAAATGTTTTTTATTTGTGCAAGGAATAACGTCACATTGTTTAACTAGGAGGACATTTGTAACGGATCAACGATATCCATATGTTCAAATTATGAGATTTTTCACCATACGCTTACACACATTCACCCACTAAGAAAATAAAGCCACCTAAAAATAACTTAAACCAAATCACTAAACTCTCCCCAAAGGGGCCACAAGAGAAATTATAGTTTAAGTTAGGATCAAGGGGGTAGGCATCCAATAAACCACCTTGATCACGCTTCAAATTTGAAACATAGAAGTTGCATTTTTAGGGAGCTTAAAATCCACCTATCAGCCCATGGAAAATAAAACCTAAGTGCAGCAGAGGATCGATTCATAGGGGGTTAGGTTTAGGCGTAGTGCGTGCGGTATCAGTTGGGGCTACCTGACCCATATGATACTCAGTATTGTTAGCAAACTACCAAGAAGCCCAAGACTCGAACGCTAATGTGGGACAGTGGTTCTTAGTGGCTAAAACTACGGCATCCTTTACCCTATAGGTGACGGTGCTGGCAAGCGCCAGACCCTCTACCCTTACCTTGGTTGATTCTCTTCGGCTGTCTCGGGGCATCGCCAGTTCTTTCGGGACGTTGTGCCAGCATTCACAAGAAATCATCTCAAGGCCCACCTAATTTTGAGAGTGTGAGGACGTTATTAGGTCTTCTAGGTTTTTTAGTATCACGCACAAACAAATGAAACCATTTTTTTTGCTTGATTTATCACATAGATTAAATTAAAGGAAAATTCATTTCTTTTTTTCTTTGTTTTATGTATGTGGCCATAAATTTGACATGATCATAGACTCAATCCCCTCAAAAAAATTTTCCAAAACCTAATTTGGATGACCCTCAAACGGTTCCAATGCAACCTTGTCGATCCAGGCGTCTTTTGGACGTCCCCCCATTAACGGGAGGGGTTCTAGGTCTTTCGTCGTTTAGGCGTCAAAGACGGAACATTGCCACAGTGGTTGGTTCCTCCTTTCTTGAAGAAACCTTTGTTGGGAACCCTAACCGGTCTCCCAACACCACACCGCACATCACTCCCCCCTCGTCCCCCAGGGGGCAAAAGAGTGCATCCCATACGGGAAGCCAGTTGAATTCACAACCGGGTACATCATAGACTAACCCTCGTTCTAACCAGAACTTCATGTCTTCACACGTTGCGATGGTGTCAACTTCTCAGTCACCCTTCTTAGCAGTGTTAAATCTACCGGATTTAACCAAGCTCACCAATGACCCCATCACACACGACCCCAATTGGCCTCCCATGCCCACGAATCTCCCTTCATACATGCGAAAGTTTGAAGGCAAGCAAGTGGAAGACCTAGGGAATCATATAATGACCTTTCACCTGTGGTGCTCATCGAAAAACATCATTGACGATACTATTCAATTGAGGTTGTTTCAACGCACTCTCATGGGAGTGGCCGTGAAATGGTACGTTGAGCAACCCCCTTCTTCACACAGAACCTTTAGTGCCCTCACTACTACGTTCCTCACTTATTTTCATATACCCATTCATCATCATTCGAGAATGGAATTACTGACTCATTTTAGACAACCACCCTCTACCCACATTTCTGAACACCTCCACGAGTGGAGACGATGTTGTAGCTTATGCAAAGCTAAACTCGATGACCGAGTCCTTTTAGATCTATTCTTGAAAACTCTGACAGCGAAGATTTCAAAGAATGTGGTGCAACGTAACCCCACATTCGAAGAGGATGTAATCAGTAAAGCCCAGCAACTTGAACTGATTTATATGTAATCAGGGTACATATACAATATCCTGCCTAACACCCTGCACCTACAATCTTATCAAGAATTTCCAGGTGCGTCAAAATCTAAAGAAAGACTTATTGGGTCGATGACCTAAGGGTACCAAGGCAGCAATAGTCAGAATCCTGGTTATACACATGGATCTATCGAGGACATGTATCAACCCAGATTCCAAAGTCATCATATGCAGCAGAAAAATTTGACTAATAAGGTGCCCACGTATCACCAAGGAGGACCTTACCCTATGGCCAGGGGGACCTAGTACGCAGGAAGAAAAACTGACAGAAGAAATCTCCCCCAATGGACAGGTACAAATATGGGACAACAATATGCTCAGTCCCAAGCACATAACCCACCAATGCAAAACAATGCAGAGGTGAACTTTGTGCAACCATCCAAAGATAAACCACACCAGTATGATCAGGAGAATTACCCTCCTAATGTGGTCAAATGAAAGCTAAAAAACAAACCCAAAGGGAACCCTAGATAGGGGGGTAGCAGTCAAAAACGCCCACCACAACCCCGGCCTGGAGATAACTTCAACCAGAACCAGGAGCCAAGCAATGCTCAAAAGCAAGGCAAAAGGCCACCTCTATGAACAAACCATTTTTGTTCAATATGTGGTGAGTACGGGCACTATACTCACCACTGTCCCGAACTCCCTGAGCTTAAAAAGCTCCAGAGTAACCGAGGACAAGGAGGATCTTCCCATCCAACTACAGTTATGCAAGAACCCTTCCCCCATCAAGGAATGGTCAGCACTCAACAACAAAACCCCAATGATTCTGAGAAAAACAGCCATGAAATCTACATGGCCGGCGAAGAAATGTTTTTTCAAACTCAGAATCGTAGCTATGACACCCCGCTAGACACTGGTATGTCAGGGGCTAGTACGTCCGCACCGACTGTACCTTTAACCATTCCAAAGATTCTCTTGGAACCATTGTCAAAAATAGTTAAAGGGCCTAATAGGCGAGAAGGTAACTACTCCAAGGAAGCCCACAATTATAGCATCATAGAAGATTTAGCCCAGTCACCTATTGCTATGTCCACTTTGGAAGTACAACAGTTGTGCCCGAAGCAGCGGAAAGCCCTACTCTCTACCTTAGGCGCCATTGACCCCGCCGACATGCGCATGATGGCTTTTTATTTAAACAAAGCCACCCCTAGGCTTCCCTCCATGGTCACCTTTCAGATACCAGTATCGGTACAGAATATCACTATTCATCGATGTGTCATAGATGAGGGTGCATCAACATGCATCATGTCAAAGAATGTATGGCAAAATTTAGAACCCCTAGAACTCAAACCTTCCGTCATCACACTCAGGGCATACGACGGTCGACCCTCCACCCCCGTCGGTCTCTTCCAAAATGTACCGGTCTACTTAGCCGGCAAAATGGTCCACATAGACATCGAAGTCTTGGATTCTCACTTGGATTACAATATACTCCTTGGGTGGAGTTAAATTTACGCCATGTCTGCCATAGCATTCTCCTTTTTCCGCATCATGATGTTCCCCCACGAGGATTGAATCATTATAGTAGAACAGCTGACGCACACTGAAAAGTGTCCCTTGACCAATACAGATATGGCTCTACCTTATGTAGACATAGTGACTGATGGTCTTTTACAGTATCAAGAATATGGCCCTAGCCAATTCAAACCATCGTCCATCTTAGGATCCTTTCTAGGAGATCCTCCTATTATCCCTGAGGTATCACCCGATACCACAGCAACCCCGGTATGCATGATGTCCACGTTAAACACTGAGGTTAGTCAGGACATGGACTGAAGTAGTAACGATAGTGAGGCATTAGCTACTACAGCCTCCTTAGTCTACGCTACCTCCCAATCTCCTTTCCTATACCCACCTCCTGGCTTTACCTCCCAGCAAGTCTTGGCAACACTGGTACTACCCAACATATCATTGGCATTCCCAGTGTGGTACCTCATTACCCCTCTATGAACACTAGCTACCAATGCTACTACGTTTGGGTTAAAGCCTCCTGGTCCCAAGGAGCCTCAACCTACCCAAAGAGCAGTCGAAACCACCCTCACAAGGGAAATCCTCACTGCGAAACCGACGACCATGATAAAGAAAATCGTTAAGAAAGGAAATAAAGTGGTGACGCCTACCATGCAAAGGGAGTCATCAACTTATGCTATATGTGATGTCACAGGACACCCTACTCACATATGCCCAGAATTGGATGAATTAAAACCACTCCTCAACTACGAGGCAGGCACCTCAAAAAGGCATTCCCATAAAAAGGAACTTGCCACCAAAAATCTAGGCAAATCGCTGCATACCAATAATGCATGCGCCCTCTGTGACACCTATGGGCACTATACCAACCATTATCCAGAAATAACATGGTATTAGGATGCCTTACACGTGATCAAGCAATCCTATCAAGAGGATCCATCCATCCAGTCCACCAATTAAGAGCCGCGCACCATATTGTACTTACAAGAGGAGCACTGATACGTAGAGCGCCCCCCAGTAATTCCCATTATATGTTGCATGCTATGCAATGAACGTGGCCAATACCTTGAAGATTGTGCCACATTGGAACTCATACACAAATGGTATCCAATCGAGAGGGTCTACTACGTGGGGCTACGGGAAGCACAATTCACATGCCCGTTATGCGCCGACAATCACTTATTGGAGGATTGTCACTACATACCTTGATTCTGACTAGCCCTTGCTAGCCTCTGCTCATCCATAGTTCGTCTTTCCCAAGAAGATGATATGGATGTCGAATCCATCTACAGCTCCATGACCCAAGCAGATGAGATGAGCGGGTCAATCATGTTCTTGTCAGCCGAAGAACAACCTAGCAAGCAACCCATAGTTACCGTCACAAACACATCATGAAAGCCACCCGCATGTACATTATGCAAGCAGATAGACCATATAGTAGTCCACTGCCCCGACTTAGCACCATATCGACGATGGTACCCCACCCGCCCTCAGACCACACACAATGGGAGACCCATATCATGGACTTTTTTCCTGATATGTCAGGGTAATCATTACTACCATCATTGTACTAATGTCTCACGACTCCGTCCCACTATTGACATGATTAATGCAGTAGAAAAGAGGACGAGCGACCTTCAATAATGGCATAAAATATACGTCATTGACCCAACAACACCCCCACTACCACGATGGTGTTATAAGCCTGCTTTAACCCCGCCACCAGGGTGGTTCGTCACGCCTGCTAAGACCATAAACCAATCACATAAACCTCAGGCCCTAATAAGGATAACATGCAGCCTATGTGATATAAATGATCACTGGATCAATCAATGCAGAGAAATAAAACCCCTTGCAAATAGTCTCCGCATAATCAAATCTCTCCCTCAAAAGCTTCTCTCTAATCAAGAGAAGATTACATGGACTTACTGTCGAATTTTCTCACACTTTCATCATACATTTAAGTGCATGCATCTCCCCAAACTGAGAGTAGCTAGAGTAGCATTAAGTCACCCACCAACCAAAAAGGGAGGTAAGTTCCAACCTATGACGCAAAAATGGAAACAGAAGATTCCTTGGTCCATAGCAGACCCTTTCCAAGCATCCACATCTAGAACATCAAGTAGTGTATATTCTCACACTATCTACTCTGTCAGCACTGTGATACCCTGCACCATCTACACCAATCATAATCACACACTAGAGGGATGTTTGTTGCTACAAACATTCAGACACCTCTGTGATAAAATCAACTTCCATATGCCAGGAATTGACTATCCTAGCGGGAAGGCCGACTATCGGCTCACTCAGGACTCCATTGTGGAGATCCTTCCCCCGCCGCATGCCAGCGACACAAATCATCACATACGACTTGTGTCATTGCATGCCCAAGACAGGATTTTGAAAACCCCTCCATCACAGGAATTCAACTTTATTCCTGTCACAAAAAACTAGGGCACCTTGCGTCCTTGTATTGATTTTCGTGAGTTCCCAAACTTGCATGAAACCATCAAACTCTTGGATGACACCCAGCCTCTAGAAAAATGCCTAGTACAACTAGAGCTAGTTGAAGAAAACAGGCACCAATCACTGCAACACAATGATGCCCATAAGAAAAGGGTAAAAGCATCATTCAACTACCACATCACCCCTCGCTCGTTTGCTGAAGGAGAGCTAGTCCTTCGCTATGATGTCACAAAAGAAGCCTTAGGGCTAGGAAAGTTCGAAACCCTGTGGAAAGGGCCCTATATCATCAAACATTGCCTCTGGCAGGGGGCATACATCTTGATGGAACTGGACGGGACCTACCTCACTAACCCCGTCAACGGCCTTTACCTCAATAAGTTCTACCCATAAGGGCCCCACAAGCCCTTATCCCCTAGAGTTAGACTACACAAAAACTCCACCACCAAAATATTTTTGACCCAAAAAACCCTAAACGCGCTCAAAAATTACCATGGATCACCAACCTGAACCCTATTTCAGATTTGTTGATGGAGCATCCCGATGGTCTCAAAACTTAGTTGTAGCCGCCTGGGTAATCTATCACCCTAACTGATCACCACTGCGTTCAAATGGCATGTGCATCGGTTCAGCAACCAACAATCAGGCAAAATATGACGCCATTACCGGACTTATGTGTGAGGCACTCCACCAGGGCATCTACCATATGCATGTCTACCTTGATTCCCAGTTAGTAGTCTTGCAGTTAAACCAAACATTTGAAACCAGGGATGCAAACCTATTTAGAAAATATTTTCATGCTAGAAGATTAAGCAGACAATTTGATTATATTACATTCTCACATGTATCAAGGAATCAAAACCAAACAGATGATCGCATAGCTAACAATATCCTAGACATGAATGCATCACGAGCAAACAACCATACATAAAAACAAAAAACATGTATATCCATCAGCATCATGCATAAACCAAAATAGACATCACACCATGTAGAGCCGCAAAAATATCGCTCATATATATAAAAAAAATATGTGTATCAGAGTACAAAAAATAGTATTGCTAGCCAAAAAGTATAGAGGTTGTCAAAAATAAGGGAAGCATCCTCATAATGGGTGCTTTCCCTGTGTACAAATCTACTCTAGGGGGGTCCCCCCTCAAGATGAGCGCCTGGGCCCACCACCGCTCCTGGTGCCACCACTGGAGCTACTGTCACCAATGCGATAGCTACCCATCGTAGAGTTGGCCAGTAGTCCATCTCACGGGCCATCACTATCTCTAGCCATATCTCCTCGAAGTCATCCATATGACCTCGAGCATGCATCCTGTGGGTCAAACGGTCCACTCGACCCCGGAAGTCTTCTAGAGCCTCGACCTGAGCTGTAAGTGCTGCAACACATGCCTCAGCCACATCTGCACGAGCTCTCTCTACTGCTATCTCAGCAGCACCTATGCTTCTACCCTAACTAGAAGGTCCAGCACCATCCTCGCACAGTCCACCGGCACCCTCACCTGGTCCACTGACGACACCACCTCCCCAACCACTAGGCAGTCGTGGTGGAGGGTTGTGATTCACCAGCTGGGCCACTATGTGCCCCACCTTGCCAACATCTACATGAGTAACCAAAAGAATGTCAGTGTCAATAAAGAACACTGAAAAACACAAAAAAATTGAGTAAATGCAGAAACATAACACATACCTGCGGGACCCAAAATATAACCAAAAGGGAGACCAATATATGGATCGCCTTGAAAGTCCATCCCCGCGTAAGGGTATGGAAAAAACATCTACGAATTGGCCTCAAACCAGGCCTCCATCGTGTTATTCCAATAACTACCTAGTCTGCTACCACCACTGTCTGGCATCACTGGAACCCACCTCCTCATGCGTGGCTCCCTTGGCCCCCCGATAGGCACAGGCATTACGGGCCTTAGCAGCACCACCCTCTCATACATGATACTGCACAAAATGTTGGTGTACACAAATGATTTGGATCCACGCTGGACCATTTTCAGTTGCAACACCATACCATCAAAACAAAAACGGGAAAAAATGAAGAAATTCCCGTTCCTCAAGTGGCGTAAAACTCCCACCTGTGGACTCGGTGCCTGATGTGGCACAAACGACCCCGCCAGTTGCACAATAATAGCCAAAGCACACTGCTCGGCCATATTTATCACTGAGTTGATATTGATGCACCCCTCAGTCAGAGGCGTACCACCGCAATGACGCCGCCAGAACCTGTCCATGTTCACCAGCCCAGCAGGAAGCAGATACCTCAGTGCCTCTCCCTAAGGCAGTAATCCAGTCACAAAGTAAATATCTGTCTTCAGATGAATAATCAAGTTTTTCCCCCTCAGGACAAACATGTTGTGCCTCTAGCACTAATTCTGTATAATATAATGTAGTAATCAGTCTTGTGACCGAAGGAACTCATTCTCAGCAAATTTCAGAAGGTCCCATGCGGCCAACTGATGGCGCGCCCCAGCATCAGTAGCTAGAGCAGTCTGGATCTCGAGCCAATCTCTCTCTCTTCATACTAACCTACCAAGCAACAGGCACCCATCAGTACAAAGGAGAAAAATCATAAAGGACAATAAAAAAAAAAAACCAAAGTTTTTCCCAGAATGCTACCCTTGCATGCATTTACTATTTACAAACGTGCCCTTGCACGCAAAGAGGCAGGGACAGTGCACCTTCACGCTGTTTTGCCTGAAGAATACATGCAATGGGGGCATCTGTTTTCCTAGATCACCTGCGCAATCTAGGGAAAAAATCCCCTTTGAGGCCATACAAACCTAATTTGTACGGTCCCCGACGTCATCAAACTGAAAAAATAAAAATACAAGACGTCATGAGCGTTACCTCGGCATAGTATCGCTAATCCTTGGTACACAGGCTGACTGCAATGGCAAGAAAGGCTCTGCTACCACCTATGACATCCCAAACTCACCAAGTAAAAATGAATAGGATTAGGGCCATAATCCCTTATTTATTGCCCTTTTTCAGAACTTTGGAGGTCCATAACAAGAGATCAGAAGGTCCATTCTGCAAACCGTAAGTTGCACCATCATCGGTATACCATGACAAATGAAAGTGATGCCCCACATTCACTTTCCAAATAAATATTTTTTCAAGCACCGACAGGTATGCACCCTCCCATCTTCCTTTCCAAAATTCATGTTTTTCAAATAATATTGAATGAAAAGAAGATTATTTCACTTGAGGTAGTTTTTTTTGCAGGAAGAACCTGCAAACCATTCACAACAATTACCACCGAAAGTTCTGGAGTAGGTATCATTCTACCCTCAGCATGATAGAGTCCCAAAAAATTTGCATATCCTGACATCATTTCTCCATCAGAAATAAAACTTAGGGTCCTCACACCTGACCACATTTATCATCACCTTACCCTGCATATGATAAACGTCCTCGACGGTCGGTAGAGCCTCCCTCCATGGAGATCTTCATCTCAAGTAGACCATACATCACTCCACAAAGTGACGCCATGGCCATACCACTGTAGTCCGGGAAGCACCTCATGCCCCTCCATATATCATGAATAAGGTCAAGTTCACCATTCCAACTCAAACCCGTTCCTGGATGACCGGGTTGTACAAGCAGAATAAAAGTGCTCCTCCGCACACTACATTTGGCCCACCATACCTCTATCAGCATTAAATCTATTTGTGACATCTTCCGCTTCATCAACCCCACACATGAGACCAGCCAATGGGACCCCTACCCCCAGTAAAACACCGTCCTCACACCATCAAGTGAGTAACCCTCTTTCATGTTTTGGGGTACCCATCTCTGTGTTTTGTAGAAACTAAACCCCATTATTTTATTCATTTTGTACAAAAATCACAAACAACGTCCTTTTCCTCTTCGCCCTCATATTGCACTTTTTCCTCCCATGGCAGTAGTCCCCCATCTCCCTTGGTCAAAGTATTTCATACCATCCATGCATGCACCATTACAACAATCATAGCCAGTTCATACCCGCCTTGGAAGTCCTAACGACTCCAGGGATTTTTTCCCTTAAGAAAATACCAGTGACTGCTGCCAAGCTGCTCAAATATACTTCTACCTCGAGCCACTGAATCCCCATCATCCATTTTCAATTACCGCTCACCAACATGCCTATGTTAAACCCATTATGGTTCGGTTAAGGCTTCCTTTTTGTCGACATCAACACCTCTTTTCCAGAAAGGAAGCGGTACCTTAGATAACCCCTCCCCATATAAAGGGGTATCCTAGGGTGGCACTATGGGAGACATCATTGTCCATAGATGTCATCGATCCTCTTGACATTCGACTACAGCAAAAGCTTTCATGTCACGATGATATTGTACCTTACAACCATTGCACTTTGATCAAGATCTGTCGAAGACCCGTGCATTTATAAGCGTCTCTGACAACAACGCTTACACGGGAAGGTCCAAACCAGTACATATGCATACAATGCGCAGTGATTTTCCATACCAAGATTACGCATATGGGTACCACATTCCACCTATCGTCAAAGAAAAAATGCCCCTGAGGGCATCAGCAGTCATCATCAACAACCACCAACATCACTACCACAATAGTGACACAGACAGCACATGTATCTGTCAATTTTGTTTAACTAGCCATAGCATCACGAGCATGGGACATGCCCGCCTCGTTGAAATTTTGAAAATATGTTGTATATTTTGTCTACTTGCAGGGGGTCCCCTAGGCAGTGGTTATCTCGTAATCGATGCAAGATGTTGTCCTTCTACACACAACCCTCACTCTCTCTCTCTCTCTCTCTCTCTCTCTCTCTCTCTCTCTCTCTCTCTTTGCGTACGATACAGAAAAGAAACTATAATGTATTTAGGCTATACAGTTCTTCCTAGACCTCGCACATTAGGGGGCATCTGTTAACACTGGAAAATCGTATAATAGAAAATGACATCAAATAATGTCGAGTCCAAGTATTTACACGACATGGATACATTATGGAATCAAAAATATTGAGAATCGCTAAGGTTTTGAGAAATTCAAGATTGAACTAGTCATAATTTCCCAAAAGTGCACTTTTTCCTTCGAGAAGAGCGCCTTCTGCGCGCACTGGAGCCCGATAAGCACACATTTCTAGAAATGGAAAAAGTCCCTTTCCGGGACCACAAGCAAGCAAATGACAATTTCTCCTTATGTGAAAGTCGCCTAAGGACAACACCAGTACCTCCTTAGGCCTTGTGTGAGCACACAAAAGCATATTTCAGCCCACAATGAAATATTGCCTCTCCCTTGGGTCACTATCCACCATGTACCAAGGGAGGGAAGGAGGTTTGAATGCTCACCTATATAAACCCTCAAAGAGCTGAAAAATTTGTGAGCACAAGGTTATGCTGGCCAAATTTGCCCAAACAACACTAGCTATTTGTGTGAACCAAGGAGCAGGAGTTGAAGAAGAGGACTCAATTATTGGTCACCCAAAAATTTCAGTCCATTGCAACATAGAGAGAGAGTTGAACTGCGTCAGAAGGCAGAACTTGAAGGACAAACATCCTTGCGTCGGGTCCTAGAGCCTTTGCCTAGGTCATTTGGCAAGTGGGTAAAATTTTTATTCATTCCAAGCATTCAATTAGAAGAAGGCCATCGAGCCGTTGTTTACCTTGTTATTGTTTGGAACTCTCTATTTAGCTTCTTTTTATGTTTTTAGTTTTACTTTTTCAACAGAGCATACTTAAGTGTATTACGTCATTTTAAGTCTTATATTTCTGAGCTCCCCCCAGATACTTCCTATTACTTATGGTTTAGAGAAAATACCACATTATCTAAATGCGTGTGATTTCATACACCCGAGTGTGGAATCCACCACAACACCTGTGATTGATGAATTATTGGATGAATTACATGGAGAAATTTATTTTACCAAGTTGGATCTTCGTTCTGGATATCATCAAATTAGAATGAAGACTGAAGATATTCTAAAAAAAACATTTCGAACTCATGAGAGTCATTATGAATTTTTGGTCATGCCTTTTGGTCTTACCAATGCACCTTCTACATTTCAAGGGTTGATGAATTCCATTTTCAAGCCCTTCCTTAGAAAATTTGTGCTGGTATTTTTTGATTATATACTAATCTACAACAGGTCTTGGAAGGATCATGTTCAACATGTTGACAGGGTGCTCAAACTATTGGAGGAGAAACAATTATATGAAAAAACATCAAAATGTTTATTTGGAGTACAAGAGGTGGAATATTTGGTTCATATTGTATCTCACGAGGGTGTTAAGGTAGACCCTAACAAAATTAAATCCACTAAGGAATGGAAAGTCCCACAACCATAAATAAGTTGCACGGATTTCTCGAGTTAATAGGGTATTATCGCAAGTTTGTTAAGAATTATGGGAGAATAGCAGCACCTCTAACAACATTATTGAAGAAAGATAGATTTTCATGGAATCCTGAAGCAAATAAGGCCTTTGAACATCTTAAAGAGGCAATGTGCCTAGCACCAGTCTTAGCTACACTAGAATTCAAAAAAACCTTTATTGTGGAATGTGATGCCTCAGGAAATGGAATTGGTGTTGTTTTAATGCAAGAAGGAAGACCCATTGCTTTTGAAAGTCATTCAATCAAAGGAAAGTATTCACAAAAGGCTATTTATGAGAAGGAAATGTTGGCAATACTACATGCACTAAAGAAATGGAGACCTTACCTAATGGGAAGACACTTCAAGGTAAAAAATGATCATGATAGTCTTAAACACTTTTTGGAACAAAGACTATATTCAGAGGAGCAGAAAAAATGGGTCACAAAGATGTTGGATTATGAATTTGAAATAATCTAAAAAAAATGGAAGCTAAATGTTGTTGCAGATGCACTCTCAAGAAAGGATGAAGAGGTGGAAGCATTGCTTTGTGCCATTTCTATTATCCAACCAGATTGGATAACCGAAGTAAGGGATGAATGGAAGAAGGACGAAGAAGTGTGGACACTCATTCAAAAGTTGCAGCAAGATCCTAGTACATCTGATACATTTAGTTGGAAAAATGATTCCTTATGGTACAAAGATCGCTTATATCTTTGTAAGAATTCCCAACTAAAACAAAAGATTCTTTTTGAATTGCACACTTCTCCTTTAGGAGGACACTCAGGATTTTTAAAAACTTACCACAGGGTGAAGAAAGAATTTTTTTGGGATGGCCTTAAATCTGATATTCAAAAGTTTGTGGCGGAATGTTTGGTTTGCCAGCAGAATAAAGTGGAGACAATTAAGACCCCTGGACTTCTACAACCTTTATCCATTCCAAGTCAACGTTGGGAGGAGATTTCAATGGATTTTATCACAGGTTTACCGAAGTCCGAAGGCAAGAATGTCATCATGGTGGTAGTTGATAGACTTACCAAGTATGCACACTTTTGTGCATTATCTCATACATTTAAAGCAAGTACAGTTGCTACTACATTTATGGACAGAATTCAAAAGCTACATGGAAGCCCAAGGGTTATTGTGAGCGACAGAGATCCCATTTTTACTGGAAATTTTTGGACGGAGTTATTTTCTTGTTTGGGTACTCAATTAGCTCATAGCTCATCTTATCATTCTCAATCCGATGGTCAAACTGAGATAGTAAATAAATGTTTGGAAGGATATCTTCGTTGTTTTGTATCTGATAAACAAACACAATGGGTCAAGTGGTTACCTCTCGCTGAATGGTGGTATAACACTTCCTTCCATACTGCAGCAAAAATGACCCCATTTATGGCACTTTATGGATATCATCCACCTTCCATCACATCATCTTTAAGGGAAAATTCGAAGGTTCAAGCAGTGGAAGATCACATCGAGCATCAGCAAGAAGTTCTCCAACTCTTAAAGGATAACCTGAATTTGGCACAAAATCAAATGAAACAATAGGAAAATCAACATCGCAGCGAGAGAAGTTTTGATGTAGGAGATTGGGTATTTTTACGGCTACAACCATACAAACAAATGTCCCTCAAGCAAGCTAAGAAGGGTAATAAATTATCACCAAAGTACTATGGTCCTTACAAGGTGTTGCAAAAGATTGGTTCTATGGCATACAAATTGGAGCTTCCTGCTTCTTCGCGAGTACATCCAGTTTTCCATGTTTCATGTTTAAAGAAGGTTATAGGTGAAAATCTTCCAGTTCAAACAATATTGCCAGAACTTGATGAGGAAGGAAAAATCATATTGGAACCTGAAGCGGTCACGGAAACAAGAACTCGACAAATATGGAATCGATCAATTTCAGAGTATCTCATCAAGTGGAAGAACTTACCCACTGAAGATTCTACATGGGAGGATGAGAATTTTATACAGAAGCACCCAGAGCTACTCAAGTGTTGAGGACAACACTTTTTGAAGGAGAGGGGCATGTTAGGTCCCTATATTACTAGTATAGTCCCTTATTGTTGTTAGTGTAACCCCCTTATTGTTATTATTGTACCCTTGTAACCCCCATATTGTTATTATTGTGCCCTTAAATTATTATTGTTAGGTTGGCTAGGATTACATTGTGGCCCCACTTGGATTACATTGTGGTCCCATGGACTCATATATATAGAAAGGGGGTTTTGTAATTTTTATCATCCAATAATTGTTCATTCATGTAATGTATTGGAGGTTGCCCCCTCGAAATGGCTTATTTCTAAGGTGTTGATATCTCTTTTATTTTATTTTTGGAGCTATTTTCACAACAGTAATGGCCACGCAGGACGACTCAAAGATGGTTAAGGCCATGGGGAATTGTTCCAGGAGGGTAGATAGGATCATGGACACCATATGTAGATGAGGGGCCTTAAGGAGGGGGTCCTGAAGGCTAAGTCGAGGTGCTAGGAGCAGGTTACGGAGGGTGGGGCTGCTGACTAGTTGAACCGATCCGTTTGAGGTCAGACCGAGATGATTGCATCATGCAAACATTTGACGAGATGGTGTTAGAGATAGGAGGAGGGAGACCTTGGAATGAACCAAGAAAAGAGGACTATTTATAGACTCTTGGTGAGACACTAGTCGGAGGTTCGACAATTTTTTTATTGTCCACCGAAGAGATGATGGACTTAGGGGAGGTCTGAGACTTCGGTTCGTAATATGTCAACTAGTTGATGGTGACAATATTTCCGTTGTGAGGAAAGCACATATTATGGTGAATGGTATATGGGATGCCTGACATCGCATAAGTGTAGCTACGACCCAATAAAATGTTATAGCCTAAGGGGGCATCAATGACTTCTACGACAACAGAAACATTCTTGCCCACAAGTGTAATAGGACAATTTTAGAACATGCCAAGGGGTGGGAAGAGTGGCCATCCCATGCTTGGAGGGTGATTGTGGAAGGGGATAACTTAGGAGATGCAAGTTGCTTCCAAACCGAAGCGAACATCACACAGGCGGATGCCCCCTCATCAATGATACAAAGGGAGACATAGGCATTCCGGACCTTGACAGGGATTTGGAAAGTGACGAAAGCAGGAAGGGGGGGGGGGAAGTCAACATCAAAGATAATCAAACGATCATCTGAAGGTTCCATAGTGCCCATGGAAGTTATTAGATATTTTTGTTGTGAAGGGCACGACTGGAGGACTTCTAGTGTTGAGATGGCGGTAGGGGATTATGCCAAGTCATCTATTATACTATAGGAGTGGGAAGCTTTACTAGAAGTAGTGTTTCAATGTAGTGGTCCCTTAGGGATCTTGGTATAAACCTCTACCTTAGGCTAATGGATCATCGGGTGTTAAAGTATGCTCTGTGGGACCTGAAGATGGGGGCTCAGTAGCAGACATAGTGAGGAGCTTGTTGTACTAACGGGTTTGAGTCTTAAGGTTGAGGTCAGCGGTATTGGGTTGGTTAGAGTTCATCATGGGGATCTAGTAATTAGAGGTACCAGATGGAGGAGTTTGAGTGGTTGCCTGACTTTCAGGGGGTTGGGCATCCACGAACTCTGTTGCTGGGGGAAAGGATTGGCAAACACAAAATGGGCTCTGATAAAAGGGAAGCATCGAGGAAATCGAAGGGGAGGCTTGTTGTCCTCAAGATGTCACTTAAGCTTCCCAAATTTGATGCATCTGAGGTAAAAGAGGATAATCATGGGTGTAGTGACCATAGACACTGCAACAAGAAAAAGGTTTGCCCGTGCAAAAAAGCTTGTCCTGCTTGGAATGAGTGCCCTGTTGCTGGATTGTAGTGTTGGGGGGATTACCTTTGGGATTTTTTCCTTGATTACTTGGAGCAGATTGGTTTTTTTTGCATTTCCTCTTCCTTTTTGAAGTAGGAGGATTAGTGACACCCTACTGTGCATACACGTAACCCTGAGGGGGTGGTGGATGTTGTTGCAGGGTTTGAGAAGGCAAGGGAGGCTAAGGTGCTAATGCTGGAGGAGATGGAGCACGAGGCTACGGATATGGATAATAAGGAGGTTGGGAAAAAATTGGTAAACAGGTTGGGAAAAAGGAGGAGGCATGTCGTATCCTAGATACATGCTGTCGGGAGGGGGAAAAGTGCTGGAGGATATGGCCCCTCCCCGAGGGAAACCATAACTAATGGCAGGATGAGTGTACAGATGTGAAAGGGATCCAAATATACCATTGGCGGCATTGGATGCCCCTGGTGCATTGACACCACCGTGTCTAGGGAGATCATGTAATACGGTATAACATAACCAGATTGTGCGTAGATCAGGTCATATTTCAATGCAATCTAGAGGGTAGCTTCCTTGGTTTGAGGGAAGTGAGAGGCGTACATATTTTCTAATGGCAAAAAAAAGTGGATCCGAGAAAAAACCCATGTAGATAATGCCCACGGTTACGGTTTCGACATAGTTCTTCTTCTCCGCCATTCTTGGACATGATCAGATAGGTGAGTCGCAAATGATTGACGAAAAGAGGTCAAGAGTTCGGTCCCGGTGTCATAGTGAAGGGGAAGCTGAAAGTAAGATAGAAAAGCCCGGGCAAGAGTCACAAAAGTAGTATGAGAGGTGGAGGCCTATTCGACATACCACTTAGAAGCTTCTCCATTAAGCATACGCTGGAACAACCGAAGACGGATAGTCATCGGTGATGGAGTTAGACGAACACCACATCTGGAAAGAACAAACATGGTTTGTAGGATCTTCTCCAGCAAGACCTTAAAACTTAGGAATGTCTGAAGGGAGCTTGGTTGGCATAGCAAGCCAACCACGATCATGGTGTATGGGGTCATTGATCAACTGGCTAAAATCAGGAAGACTGAGGCCTGCCATATAAGGGAGCAAGGGAGCAACTAGGATAGTTCCTGTCGCAGTCCCACTAGTAGTATTCCCAACATTAGGGCCAGGGCTACCACTAGCATTAGGTCCTAAACCAGACATGGTAAAGGTGAGAGGAGGAGAACTAGGGATAGAACCAGAAGGGGAACCCGATGAACCAGAAGCTGAGTCAGAATGGGGACTCTGTGTAGGACTAACTCGACCCTATGTAGAGGAGTAAGTCTTCCTAAGGGAAACTGAGGATGAAGGCCAAGAAATCTCTGGGATAAACACCTTGGTGGTGCAATGATGGAAAACAGACACAAATCATAGAAGGAAGAGATACCAACAAGGGAAAGGAGGTGCAGGATCAAATGATTACAATTTCGAAACAAGGGTAGGGAGGTCAGGATCAATTGATTACAATGTTATAGTCTTGGCGCGACGGTGTAAACTAGGTGCTCTTCACTTAGGGTGTGCATGTATGTGATAAGTGTGTTAATTTTAATTAAACCTAGACGTGTGTAGAGAAAAAATAAAATGCTGGTAGTTAACCCTGGTGAAATAAATCTAAAAATGATAAGAGCTGAAACCGAATGAGAAAATAAACAGCTAAATATGCATCAATTTAAACCCAAGGAGGGCTTCCCAACAACTAGTATATGGGTGGGAAAAATCTATTCAAAACAAAGAAAATGGCCAATGGATCTAAATATGGGAGTGACAAGGATATAAAGGTCAGATCTGCTGGAAATAGTTGCAGAAAATAGCAAAACAACAGAGGGAAAAGTGCTGCAAAAATGCTGGAAAAAGGCTACAACCTGAAGGAAAATGGAGGGGACCCTCAAGGAGGACCAAAAAAAAATTAAAAGAGGTGTTTTGTATGGAAAAATAACCAATCTAAAATGGATTTGAAAGTACAGGTTCAGATATGAAAAATGGCTGAACACACTGAAATCTCAGAAGACCTGCTTCAGCTAAACTCCTCCTAAAAATTTGGAAATGTACTAAAGCCCTAAGGGGCTTGGTTCCTACCTCGACGAGTAAAATAAATCAATTATAGGTCCAAGACAGGTGCAGAGGGATTTCAGACAACCCTGAGCAATAGCCCAGACAAACCAAGAAAAGTCACAGAAAAATTCCTGTAAAAAGTATAGGTCACAGTTTCTAACCTATTTTCAGCTGAGGTCGCAGGTTTGAGGTTGTTTTCTGTGTCCTAGAGGTTGAGGTCATAGGTTTGGGCCCAAAAAATGTGACCTACACTTTCGGCCATCTCGGGAGCAGGTTTCAGAAAAATTTGTCGTCTCAGCTGCGACTGATACCTGTCACCTGCGCAATAGGCCCAGAAACACACAGAAGAAAGAATTTTTATTGTTTTAGTGTTTTAAAGGTTAAAAATAACATCAAGAAAAGAAAAATAAGAAGCTGAAGAAAAACCATAGGGGTTGAAGCAGCTGGTCATGTAGGGATCTGAAAAACGACAACGGTCGTAATTATAAACCCTTGTGGAGTCGCCAGTTGTTAGCGTGAATTCTAATCGCAAACATACGAAAAAAGCTCACTTTAATTGTACATAACAAACAACCCTAAAATCAAAGATGGTTGTCAATTTCCTTAGATCTGCAGTTAGTGATCAAAATAAATGCTATAGAAATCCATATCTATGCAATTAAAGACATTAAAAAACAAATAAAAACAAGAGCTGCTCCATGCATCCAATGAACAAGACAAGAATGTTTTTAAAGAATTTTTGTATTTATGACAGCTGGGAAGGGAACGTAGAAAGATGTTACCAGTCCCCCTCAATGGGATTGGTTCTTGTATGTCCTCAGTGCTTCAAATCTAAGATCTCTCTCTCTCTTGATGGTGCAGAAAACCCAGACAAAATGGAACTCAAAGGGAGCTCACAAGCAAAAAGTAGAAATATATGACAATGATGGAGGATCAAAGTCAGACCAAAAGTCTAGATCCAGAGTGATCTTTAGGCAACAAAATGTGGTAAATTAATGGAAAACCCCTTCTATTTATAATAAAATATTGAGTTAGTCTAGATATTGGTGCATAATTAAAATATTATTAACCAAATCTAGATACAAATTTTACGGAATATTTTATTATTTTTGTTGGAGGGAAACAAAATTTGAATTTGATCAAATCCATTTATTTGTAAATAATAAATAAATAAATGATTTATTTATTATTTTAAGAATATGGTTGAGTAATAATTAAATAAATAGTTATTTATCTAATTAATTTTCCTGTTTTGGGTTAAATATGACCAAGAATATTAATTAAACTGTGGTTTAATTAATTATCCCTTGAGGAAAACCAAACAAATAGGGATTTATTCAATATTTACTCATGGGGTTTCCTATTTAGACCATAAAAAACTTAATAAATTATGGATTACTAAGTTATTTTTCAGAGTGAAAGCAATTTTGCTTGGGTAAAACTGGTCTTACATGGTGTACTTTGGTCCATCTAATAGTAATAGGTTAGATGACCAAAAATTGGTGTAACACTAGTATTCATGCATTTAGAGCATTGCTATGATGTTATGTATGTATTAACTTCCAAACTCCACGTCTGAATAGTCACAGATCAAAATTTGTTGACTCATTCATTCCAAAGCCCACGAGATTTATTATAATGCTACCAAAATATACCTTCACAACCTCTTAATTTTATTTAAAAATGCTTCCAAATTTTCCAATTTTGGCCTTAGAAATTTTTTTGCTAGCATCTTCCTGCTTTATTTCCATAGGACCACTACCATGACCTCAAGCCCAAACCTCAAGGTGCTTAGCCTAATTTTTTCCCTATGTGTACTTATTTCCTTTTCAAAACATTTACTCCCTTTGTCTTTAACTACTGCATGGAACACTATGCAGGCACTTAACCTGTAGCTCTCCTTGTCATGGTGCTTTTGTTTATGTGCCATTTATAAAACCTCCAAGCTCCATACCTTCAGGATGAGCTAGCCTATGGGGTCTTCCAAACCTCAATCTCATTTTTTTTACATTTACCACCTATTAATTTTTGACATGTCCTAGCTCTCGCTGACCAACACCATCTCTTTGTGCACTAATATAAAATCACCGGGATCCATCTAGTGGGATGACGTCATTTTGACATTACATGTAACATGTAGACCAATGATTTGTGACATGTGTCACCCATAAATGGGAATCTTCGGTGCCTATAAATGCCAAATACGACTTCCACGTGTCCACCATTGGTTGGCCTATGCTGACGTCACTTGTGACCAGTTAAATACCACCACCTATCTTGTCGGAGGATAGATAAACGGTCCCTAGAATTTTGTTTTTGTGACCATTTTATTTGTTAATATTTTTATCAAAATCAATTGGATTAAAAAAATCTTCTCTTAACACCACTTCATTTTGATTTGCGGTATTTGGAGGAGAGGTCTCGGAGTGGATCTCTTTATTTGATATACAATATTGGTGGTATGGGAAACCACCTCCCAACGCATCAAGGTTTGACAAGGATATCATCTGTAGGCCTATTGAAATCCTACCACGTGTGTTTAGAGGCTATCTCCTGCTACTTAACCTTGTTCTCCCCAAATAATATTCCAGGCTCATACCCATCAGGCTTCCTACACTGAGCTAGTATATCAAGTGGGCTCCTCCTCTCACTTCCCATTTGATGGCACTTTGTTGTCTGTCTCGACACTAGTCACCCAGTCCATTCCTATTATGTGCCAAAAGCGTTGTGTCAGGGTGAATACCATAGGGTCATACCTCCATCGAGATGTTTTCATATGCTGGTATCATCTCGCTCCATGCATCCCTATGCTTATACTTATATGTCATTACCATATTTTCGTGGTAACTCTGTCAATGCAACTCTGTCAGGAGGGCTCCAACAACACCCAAAAAAAACACTTCCCGCTAACTTGCTACTAATGACACATATTCCCAGTCCTTTTTTTGTCCACTCTGCTATGCTTTGCCACTGTGTTTTTCACTTATGCCAACTTGGGATATTTGCTAAAGCTCCTCCATTTACCTTTTACCTCTTCTATCATTAACTTAAGGTCACTAAACTTTGATTGGCACTATATTTTGAACTAGTAGGCCATTTTCAAACTTCCACATATGAATGGAAATATTTTCCAAATCTCTTTCCATCAAAGTGGATTTTACCTACATCTGTGATGATATACTAGACAAGAAATGACTCCAAAGTCTATGTAGCTTCTATTTTCCTTTGCCACTCATTACCATTTCCTTTACCAGTTGCATGGATTTTTCCTTTTCCATAAATGGCAACATATTTCCCAATTCATTTGAAGTTGTCATTTCTTTTATTTATCAATCTTTGTTATTTCCTTTACCTTTTCCTTCGCCATCAATGACAACATATTTGCAACATGATTATCTTTGGAAGAGAAACAAAAATAGGCTACAAATATGATATCTTATGAATTTGAAATTATCTATCAAAAGTTATTTTTAAACCATTATGGATATTCCATGATATGGTTCATCACAACATATCTATTAATATAAACCAAATTATATACTATAGTTGGCTAATTCTTTTAGATTCCAAATCTATTATTATTTATTTTGTTGTTTGTGCATGTGATAGATTAAATGTATAAATAAGCACACAACAATCACAAATAACAACAATATATGCTCTACAAATCCATTTCGAGAGAAAAATCTATTGGAAGGTTTGTTATTCTCTTTTGTTTAGAATGGAATTGATGCAAGTACACAAAAGAAGGAACTCTCTATGGAGTTACCTAATACCTATGGCCCATGGGATATTACAAAACACAAACTTTCCTTTATTCTACCCTCTCTCTATTCATTCTATCCATGAGTAATGAGATTTGATGTGGAATTATCTCCAATTATGGTGGTAAATAACAATAGGTCAACTTTCTAGATGCATAACATTTTCATCCAAACTCCAATTCACATCTTTCTTGCAATTTAGAAAGGTATAAATGTGTAGAATATAATCATGAGATCCAATGCTTAAGTAGGAAATTTTTACCCCCAAAAAACATTATTTAGGGCCTTAAACTTGCATCAAAATGTTTCAAACCCCAACTATCCAAATTGTGTCCCACAAATAAAACTGATCTTATAAGCCAATTCCTTCATTTTTTCAACTCTGAAAGCATTGATATGGTGGAAAAATTATATGTTGGTATAATGTGGATAACAAAAGGAAAACATAATATATTTTAAAATCAACTTTTAAGGAAATAAGAAGAAATTTAGGGTTTACTATGTGTTATTTCCTTTTATAATATGATTAGGTGGAAGAAGAAATGATAGAATGGAAGAAATATCAGAATGCATGCAAGATCATTCAACAAATATAAGAGTGCTCGCAATAATTAGATAAATTTTCATGGAAGAATTATTTTTTATCATATCAAGATAAATTATATTTATTTAAGAACCATAAACTCAAATATAATGCCCTTGTGGAATTACACATGCCTCCTATATGATGACATTTAGGATTATTGGAAATTTTCCACAATATCAAAAAGTATTTTCCTAGGAAGTTCTTAAAATTGATGTTCCCAATTTTGTGGTCGATTATGTAATCTACCAAAAAAAATAGGGCGAGACAATCAAGGCTATGTGTACTACCACAATTAGCTATATAAATCCAACATTGGGAAGACATTTAACTGGATTTTATTAAAATTTACCTAAATATAAAGGGAATAATGTCATCATGGTATTAATGCATTAAATAATAAAGTATAGAAATTTTTTCTCTCTTTCTCATCCTTTTAAGGAAATTATAATAGCCACAACATTCATAGAAATATTTTAAATGATTTATGGAATCCCCAAGGTTATTGTAAGTGCATGAGATCCAATTATCACTAGACATTTTTGGACTAAGATATTTTCCTATTTGGAAGCTGGCTCATATTGTTGAAATTATAATGTTCTATGTTGTTATAATCAATTAAACCCATAACTTATTTATGCTACAAAATATTTTATGTAATTGTGCATAGAACATGTTATCACTCCACCATATTCCTAAGGCTGAAGAAGGAATCCAAATAGAGGTAACCACAGACGAATATTTTGACTTGAGAGCTAGCCCTATCAAGTAGAAGAGGGCTCTCTCCAAAAGGTCACAACCAGGAGGGCTAGAGAAATTAGGGTTCTTAGGCTAAATATTGAGTGCAGGGGGTTGTTTTGATTTGATTTGTTTGGGGTATCACTGGATGAATAAATTAGGTCAAGGAAAGCTAAGTCAGGGAAAATGAGATAGGGTTGCAGGGATCAATGGGGCAAGGTAGGCATAAGGTTTATCACTTAAAGATGATTGTGCTGGAATGGTTTTGAGGCTTACGAGAAATCTAGGAAGAGCAAGGGATATGTATTCTTCCTAGATAGAGGAAAATGGACAAACTATGATTAATTCCCCAAACAGAGCATGAGAAAGCATGTGTTCTGATTATCAAACTTGAAAGAGATCATACCATAGAGATGAAGTGAACATGAATACAATACATTATAAAATATGATACTGAAGAAAAAACTATGATAAACATCATACCACAAGTATCCCAAAAAATAGATGCAACTCCTCTTTATTAGCTAGCCAAACTAAGTACAATAGTTCCTTGATCAATAATCAAACATACAAACTGATTCCAACCCTTGTTAAGAGTCAAGTGATGGACTAAATACACATCAAAAAAATCTTCACTCATCCTCATTGGTCGAATCCATTAGATGAGGAATATATCCACAAAATTCTGAACTGCAAACTGAAGTGTAGGATGGTCCAAGTGACTCACTCCTCATTACATTCAATTGATTCATTATGACTCAATGATGACTTTTACCCAATGAATCTACCCTATGAAACTAATCCCAATCATAATTATATTTACCATCAATCATTACATGAGTAGAAATATTATTTGTCGAAGAAAAGTCAAAATTTTAGAGTAACTTGGAAAAAATCAGCAAATTGGTCATTTGCGCCTTCCACTGTGCATTTGCACCCTCCTAGTGTCATTTTTTCCCTCCATATTTAGAGATACTTTTGGATGACATATAAGTGTCCAAATTAGGCATAAGATGGCTTATTGGAAAGCCTTTCCTGTCCTCTTTCTGAATATGCCTCAAGTTTTAAAAATGGAGGTCATTTTCCCCCTCAAAACGTCATTCTCCCAATACTGGTATTTGTGCAGCGCCTAGGTCAAAAAAGGGGCAGAAAGGTGATTTTTTGATGTTTTTTGAGCTTTTCACCTATCAAAGCTGCAAACCAAGGCTTAAAACATGGTTTTATAAGATGCATTGGTCATTAGAAATCCAATGGTGCCTTTATTCTCTTCAAAAAGTGTCCCAATTATTTGCGTAGCGCCTAGGGCACTACACAAATGCCCAATTTTCTACTAAAATCCGGCCTCAAAAAACACAGAGATTTCCAGATTTTGAAAAAAAGTTAGAAAAATGCCTCAAAATTTTTGGAATGGTTGATGATTATGTTTCTAAGCTTGGAGGAAAACCTCAACAAGGATGTCCAACTTCTTTCTCTCCTTCATGGTCAAATCTCCAACTTTGGCATTGGCTCTTTTGAGCTTGGTCAATGCAATTTTCTCCTTCCGTGTCTGATGTTTGACTTTCCTCCTCATCAATTCATTATCCTTATTTTCCTTTTATAGGATATTATCTAAGTGTTGATTGGCTCTATCAAGCCATGGCTCCCTATTCTTATTAATCTCTATAACAAGCTGCTCATTTAGGGTTAGTTGGTCAACTAGCTCAGCTTCCCTTTGTCTCTCTAGAGCTAGAGCTATTTTTAGCCCTCTAGTTCTAGGTCTTTGTCTTGGTACCTGTTCTTCATCATCATCAATTAAGCCATACTTATCTTGTGTTTCATCTATCGTGACTTTGGCATTTTAAGCCTCCCTTTGAGTAGTAGAATACTTAACTTCACCAACTAATTGTTTGGCTTTCAAATGCTCATTTTCTTTCTCAAGGAAGTGCACATCATATCTATCCCTCTCAAGATTAGTTTGGAGCTCACTAATCTTGGCATCCTTTTCTTTTATAGCAGCATTTGTGATTTTTTCATCTTCATCCTCATCTATGTCAACAAGCTAAAATTCTTGCTCAATTTCATGATTGTCCTCCTCATCATGAATGAGTGCCTCAATGACCTTTTCTTTACCCTTGTCCACCTGTTGTGTTGCTATAGAAGGCATGACCCCTTCCACTCCATGTGGAGAAAACACATTCCTGTGGCATCTTTGGTAGGTTTTTTGCGATGGCTTAACCTCAACCATACTAACCCACTTAGGATCAATGTCCTCAATCATGCTAGGTGACCCAAAATCATGATGACATGGAGATGAAGGATCATGATGAGATGGAGATGAAGGAGGGGAAGGGGACTAATATGATGATAATGAGTGAGTCATGGGCTGAGATGATGAAGGGAAATTTTCATTAGGGGAATTTTGAGGTCTAAAATGGGCCTACTAAGGAAATTATAAAATAATAGTGGAAATAATTAAATAATATTTGATTACATCATCAAATTTTAGAGGGAAAAAAGAAAAAACTACTTTTTCAACTCATATTTTCAACTTATCACCCAATTTTTACTCAAATTTTGAGCGGAATACTTTTTGGATGAAAACATTAATTCTTCATCCAAGGAGTACCCATGTTGCACACTTTCGATGGGTCCTGCTACACGAAAAATGAGAAATACATGAAAAATGTGATTGTAATCATATTTTTCATGTATTTCTCATTTTTCGTGTAGCAGTGTCCATCAAAAGTATGCAACACGGGTACTCCTTGGATGAGGAATTAAATTTTTCATCCAACGAGTACTCCCGCAGAAATTTGAGTAAACTTTTTGGGAGATAAGTTGAAAAAGTAGTTTTATTATTTTATTATTTTTAATATTTTTACCCTTTTACTTAAAAAATGGTGAATCATCCCCCGTGGTTGACATCATGATCTTGAATATTATTGGTTCTTACAAATTTATTTTTCTTGTACATTTTTCTTAGGAGGCTTATTTTAGACCTCAAAATTCCTCTAATGGTGCATGCTGAATGGATGGCTCAATGAAAATATCATTGGCTATGAAGGTGATCCATTCAATGTTGAGTTGATTGAGATGGTGGAGGAATATGATTTTTATGAGGGAATGATGGAATAGGATTCTCAATTTTTGTTCATAGTCCTTTTTCTGGGAAATATATGCCATATTATCTATACTCCTGAAAAGATAATAGGGCATGTTAAGCATTCTTACCCTAGTGAAATGGATCAACAGCCGAATGTGATAGGAATATAGCCTTGAAAATCTTCTTTCACATAAAAAAATATTTCATGATTATCTTTATCATTGGTGCATATCTATCCAAGAGGTGTGAAAAATGGAAGAACCTCTTTGTTTGATTTTGGTGTCTTAGTTTTAGGAAGAAGTCAAAATCCTATTTCTTCAACCTACCTTTCTTGAACCATTTCTCCCCAACATTTGGGATTCATGTAGCATCTGAAATGACAACAGTGGATAAGGTTAAAGTGACCCCAGCTAATTTAACTTGGTTGTCATGGAGTTCAGATATGAAAATTCTAGTTAGCATGGGGTGGTGTTTAACCCTCTGAATTTTCTCACAAAAATCATAACAACCATCATGTTTGAAGCATGTGACAGTAAATGGAGAAGCTAAGAGTTCCCTAGTGTTGGCAGGTTCAAGTATGAGCACTCTTCCTCCTTTATGTGGCCTCCTTATCTCTGTTTCCACTCCTTTAATGAATGATGTGTTTTCCTCTACTGTTCCCATGGTGTTTTTTTTTAAACCATAGGGATTAGGAAAGGGAAATGGGAAAGGGAGATGGGAAAGGAAAAATGAGGAATATGTTTGATAGGGATATGTGAAATGGGGAGGGGATAGGGAGCAATTATATGGTAGATTTAAGGTAGGGATTTAGGAATTGTGAGCCTAGGTAGATGTAACACCTAGGACTTAGGGTTAAGAGAAAGTTGTAGGAAAAGATAATTTTGCAAATGAGGGGTTTGGTAATGGGTTTTTATAACTGTGGGAAGGATGCAAAGGGTAAGGGAGTTAATTTTAAGAGTTTTCACAAGTGTAATGGGATACTAGGGTTTTCCTCAATTTAAACACCAAATTACAACTTCAACTTGCAAAATTTCAACACATAAACTTAAGAAGATGATTTTTCATGGAAAGTGCCTCTTACTGGTTTGCTGGAGGCCAATGACTAAGTTGGTGGAGATTTGAAGAAAATTTCTGATCACTTGGACACTTTGTAGATCTTGTTGGTCATTTGTCCCATGAACAATGCATTTGCGCCCTTGACAGGCTATTTGTGCCCTTGCCTACACATTTGTGACATCCTCTACACATTTGCGCCCTCCTCTATGTATTTGCACCCTCCTAAAAAAATTTGCACCCTTCTAAACATATTTGCACCCTGTCTTCTGGATTTTCACCCTTGTTTCAGTGTTTTCGCCATTGATTCTACTCTTTTGCCAATTTCATTCAGAATTTCAAAAATTTGGTCTCTTGGAGTGCTTACTTGATGTTTGGAGGAGGAAAATGAATTTGAATTGATGTCAATGAGTCATAAATAGCTAAGTGAATTTAAATTTGAATTTAGAAACTCACTTTCCTAATGTCTCATTTCACTTTTTTGAAACATTTGCTGATTACCCTTTCATATGATTTTTTCTTCTTTGCAGGATGATGTTGCTGGAGTTTCGCATTTTCCTTTTCAGTTTGGCATAATTTATTTTAGTTGGAAACTAGGGACAGAACTTATTACATATTCTGAGAATAAAATTACATACAAAATTAAAAATAAATTACATCTCTATTTTCATATCAAAATTACATTTTGATATGAAAATCATAAAAAACAAAATTACAAATTTAAAAATATCATATTTACATGCTAATAATCCTCTGTGGATGATAATGAAATGTTTATTGAGTCACTCTCAAATACTTTGCTAACCTTATTGAGATGAAATTGTGCATTTTATACCTTGAAACCTAATGACCTAATGGGACCTTGGATGACCTGACTTCCATGATTGACTTTGACTGACATAAGACATAGTGAAATGAGCTTTTCAAAAGTGTTTTTATGCTCAACAAGGCATGAAGGTGGGCCAATAAATGAAAATTTGTGAGAGAGAATGATATTTTATGACTAGGACTACCATCAGTGAAACAATTTTTAGCATGACCTAATGGAATGATATAAAATTTTTAGAGTGGGGCACCTAAAATGAGAATTAAAAGAGTGATTTTGATCACTAATGGCAGTATGAAAATACTAACACTAAAAGAACATAAACCACATAAACCATATGCACAATGGAAGAGATCCAAGAACTCGATGAGACACAGAGAAGTTAGGTCAATGACCAGGGAAAAACTCAGAAGGGGAAAAACCAACCAGATTCTTCTTCTATTAGAAATAAATTGTTTAGTAGACTCTACAAAGTAAAATGAGAGAATGAAGAATTTCACTCAAATCTGAAGAAGATCTCCGATAGTAGTAGATGATCAAAATAATGAATCACCTCTGTTCTCCAATATTTTCTATTTCTCTTCAAGAATCTCTCTCTCTCTCTCTCTCTCTCTCTCTCTCTCTCAATATTCCTCTAGAATCTCTCTTTCTCAACTTTGAATTATCCTTTAACAAGAAAAAATAAGTGTGTTACGTGTGGATGAGAGACACTGTTAGCACCCTGTAATTAGCAAGATTGGAAAAAGTACAACTGCAGGGAGAACATTATTTCAACCACTTTGGGATTCTAGGATCTAGCCCTCCTGAATCCGGAGAGGGATCTCTCCAATAAGTGCAAATATTGGATTTGTCTTGAAGTTTTGGGTAATGATATTAGGCTAGTTATGAAGGCCGAGGGTTTGTTTTGTTTTTTGGATGGTTGAGCATGATTACTGTTTGAGGTGGAAAGTTATAAGTGCAAAGAGTTTAGAAGGTGTGAAGTTTCAAGCAAATAGAAAAATCTTTGGCCAGGAAGATAGATAATTGCAGGTTTTAGTCCATTGGGCTATGGAGTCATAATATGGTTTAATTGAAACAATCAGGTTCAAGAGTGGTCCATGGGGCAAGTCATCTATGTCTAAGGATCTCTTTAAAGTTTGATTTATGGAATGAAATGATACATCAAGAAGGGGAATTAAAAAAATGAAGAACAAAGAGTAGCCTAGGATCTGGTAATTACTTTGAAACTAGCCAGCCTTTGACAAACACTTAAGAAAAACATAAAATAAATCCAGGATCTGGTAAGTACTTTGAAACTAGCCAGCCTTTGATACACTTTCAATAAAAAAAATTTTAAAACAAAGGGAAACTTGAAGGCAACTGTTGGAGGAGAGACTAACGGGCTGGGCTCCCCACAAATCCTCTCCTAGCTCTACTTTACTAGGTTACTTTCAAGACAAACACAAAGATAACACAGAATGGCCTAAGATCTCGTAATTACTTTGAAACTAGCCAGCTTTTAACACATTCTAAGGGAAACTTTCATACAGTCTTTTGGGATAAAACTTGGACCAGGGCACACCATATCTTCCTTATTTAATCTCTACTTAACATATACTGAAAATAAAATCCAAGAACAATATTCATCTAAGACAATAAGACGAGGGAACACCAAAATTCCTATGCTTAAACTAAATTAAATCATTCCTAAATAACACAGATTTGGAAGAAAACATGAACATAAATATTTTCAGTCAGAGAAGGGTACTGATATACAGTAGGTCCTAACTCTATGCATGATGTTCTTTATAACAGAAGATGAACACAGTGTAAATGGAAATAAAACAACAATTCACAATAAGAAATAACATCACTATCGACATAGACCAGGATCCCATAAATCAGCTTGTATTGATGCTCCAAACCAGTTACATCTTCAAGTCCAATGCTTTAGTTTAGCACTCATCTACAGTTCCCAGACTAACTTATCTATTACAAGCAGAGCTACAAGAGCCATTGAACACTATTTACAATCAAAATTTTCCAGCTCAATTACATTTCAAAGTTCAGAAACTAACTCAACCAACCCCTCTCTCATCTTCTCCAGTAGTATTTATAGAAGAATGAGGAGGTGAGATCTAATAAAATATCTCGGAAGATAATTAACACAGTCTTAATGGCTTCTCGGCTTTTGGGGAGCTCGATGAAGAAGCTTACATAGGTGTCCTCTGTATTAAATAATTTACATTAAGATTTAAGCTCGGTGGGAGCTCTTTTTGACTTTTGAGGCTCTCTGTTATGCTGAAGTAACTCTGCTGATATTATGTCATTAATTTTATTTGCATAATCAACTTCTCTGGCTGTGCTGAGGAAAATACCTGATCTTGATCAATAACTTCGGCCTCTGTTTGAATGCTTTGAGGCACAGGTGGCACTGTGGTAGCTGGGAGGGATAAATTTTCCTCAGATGTGGCAGTGGAGGCTTTCTATCTGATGAAACTTTATGATTTACCTTTAAACTGTGTTTTAATAGGGGGACTTAGGATTTTGATAATCCATATTAGCCATAATTCCCACAGATCCATTTCCAAACTCATGTTTTGGTATGTTGCTGTCTTCGACACTGATACTCTTTGATTTGTGCTTGATTCACTGTGTTTGTTGGTGTGCAGGGATGTGTAGGGGTTGAGTGGCATCAATGCTTCATGAATCACTGACGAAACATGGAGTTGAATCCTGCGAATGATTCCCTTTGATGAATTGAAGGTGGGAGGATCGTCACCCTCAGCCTTTGAAGTTTTCTTCATTATAGCAGAAAAACCATTTAAACCCTGCAAAATACGAACATCATTATAAAATCCTGCATATATAGGTTTTCTGCTTCAAAAGGCACGTGGAGAGGGCATGGCCGTTGGATGGCATCATCCAACGGTCGAGATTGATTAGAGGAGGTTAGAGGAGAGCGGAGGAGGAAATTAAATCGGAACCATCGATCACGCATAGATCGACAGTTGGGAGTGAGGGCGAATAGTCAAAACAACAGAGTCATTTTACTTGGACAAACAGAGAAAATGGGCTAAAACATTAGTTTCAGCAAAAAAGTGGTAGAAAAATGAGTTTGGGGATCGGGACATACGTGGGACGTTGGACGAGATCAGCCCACGCGATCAACGATGGAGATTGGGTACCGAAAAACCTTATAAAACATGCCTGGACATAAAAAAAGGTTAATAAAATCATGCTGTATAAAGTCCCCTGGGTCCAGATTTGCTGACTGTGCGAGGAAACAATAAAGATCCACCCCAATTAAAATCTGCCGCGTGGATGCTGATGTGGCGTCGGGGACCACTGGCTCTTGTGGGACCGTTGACTGCCGTTGTGGACAAGGGTGTTACACCATTTTTTGGTCATCTAACCTACTATCATTAGATGAACCCAAGTAAACCATGTAAGACCAATTTTACCCTAAGTAAAATTGCTTTCACTATGTGAAATAGCTTACTAAAACACCTTTATTAAGTTGTTTATGGTCTAAACAGGAAAACCCAAAAGGAAATAATAAACAAATCTATATTCGTTTAAATTTCCTGGTCATATTTAACCCAAAACAAGGAAATCAATTAAATAAATCCTTATTTATTTGATTATTTCCTAGGAATAAGTTATTTAAATCCTATTTAAATAACATTCCTAGTTAAATTTGACTAAATCATTTATAAATAATTAAATAAATCATTATTTATTTAATTCTATTCCCACCATTTCCTTAAAATAGTAAATAAATCATTTATTTATTTATTATTTATAAATAAAGGAATTGACCCAAGTAAAAAATCCTTTTCCCTCCAACAAATATAATAAAATATTCCTAAAGGGTGGTTCTAGAATATGATTAATAATATTTTATTCATGCACCAAGTTTCTAGATTGCCCTAATATTTTGATATAAATAGAAGAGTTTTCCCCATTCATTGGTCACCTTTTGTTGCCTAAATATCACCTTTGGATCTATACACTTGGTCACATTTTCTCCATTTTTGTCTTGTGAGCTCCCATTGAGTTCTATGTTTGTCTGGGTTTTCTACACCAACAAGAGAGAGAAATTTTAGATCTGAAGTGCTGAGGACTATCAAGAACCCATCCCATTGAGGAGAACCAGAAAACACCTTTCTTGTTTTCCTCCCATGTGGCCCCTTTCAATATAATATCAAAAATTCTTTCAAATACATCGTTCTTGTCTTGTCTATTGGATGCATGGAGCCACATTTTACTTTATCTGCTTAATGTCTTTTATGCTTAGATCTGGATTTGTGCAGCATTATTTGGATCACCTGATTGCAAAGTTAAAGATATTTGGAAGCCATAATTGATGTTAGGGCTATTTTTTATGCGTAGCTAAAGTGGTCTTTTATGACGAAAGATTCATACTAACAATTGGCGACTCCACACAGGTTTTCTTTTGCGACCGCTGTCGCTTTATATATTCCTGCATATCCAACTATTTCAGACCCTAGGGTTTCTCTTCAGTTTCCTGTTTTTTCTATTTTTATGGTGCTTTTCACCTCTAAAACCCTCAAACATTAAAATTTTTAACTTTTGTGTGTTTCTGGCCCTATTGCGCAGGTGACAGACATCAGCCATAGCTGAGACGACAATTTTTTTCTGAAATCTACCGTCGAGAGAGCCGGATCTGCAGGTCGCACTTATCGGCCCAAAAACTGTGACCTGGACCTAAGAACGTACTTTTCTGCCCCAAACCTGTGACCTGGACTGAAAACAGGTCAGAACCTGTGACCTGCACTTTTTTCTGCGATTTTCCAGCAATTTTTCCAGGTTTGTCTGAAGCTTCTATAAGGGTTTTCTAGCCTCCGTCTCTGCTCGTTTAGACCTTTTCCTGATCTATTTCACTCAACTAAGTGGGAATATTTCCCCTTAGGGCTTTAGTACCCTCCACTTTTGGTGGGCGAGTTTTAGCTGTTTCAGACGTCTGAATTTTTCAGAGTTTTAGCCTTCTTATTTTTAGATCTGATACCTCCTTTTCAGATCCCTTTACATCAGCTCTTATCCCTTTCAAATCACCTCATATAGTTTTTTTTGGGTTTACCTCTAGGGCCATGCCTTCGTCCCTCCTCCCTTTAGTTGATTTCCCCTTTTGTTACAGCAACATTGCCTCTGCCTATTTGTTGTTCTCTGCACCTCTTTCCAGCAGATTTATCCTTTAGATCCCTGTCCCTCCTGACCTTAGATCTATCGGCCTCTTTTTAGTGTGTTTCGATTAGATTCTTCCCTCTTTTTACACTATTTTTGAGAGACCCGCCTTCTTGGGTTAGATCGATGCATTGTTAGCTGTTAATTTTTTGTTCTTTCAGCATTATATACTGTTATTTGTAGATTTATTTTCAGTTACGCAGCACACTTTTTCTTTTACTCTCAAAACGTCTGGGTTTAAATATTAAAATCAACACACGCCACACACTGACCCTAAGTGAAGAAGAGCCTAGTTAACACCGCTTGGAAAAGACTTTAAAATCAATTGACACTACACCTCTCTGCCCTTGTTTTGACATTGACCTCACTTGATTTTGTCCCTCCCCACCCTTTTCGGTTTTTCTTCTTCCCGTCATCATTGCGCCCCCAAGGCGCTTATCCTAGAGACTTCTTGGCCTTCACCCTCAGTTTCTGGTTGGTCGACTTCCTCCTTCTCGTTATCATCGAGTAATTATTCCCCCGAGTCTACACTTCGACTCTCCTTCTGATTGTTCGGGTTCTCCCCCTACTCCTGGTTCTCCCCCTGTTACCTTCACCATGTCTAGTTCAGGGCCTAGCACCAGCAGCAACCCCAGTTCTACTGCTGGGTCCATTTCCAGCGAAACCACTTTGGGACCTACCTCGACTAACCCATTGCTCCCTTATATGGCCGGTCTCAGTCTCCCTGACTTCAATCAGCTAATTAATGATCCTATTCGCCACGATGTTAGTTGGCCTGCTATGCCAACCAAGCTCCCCTCCGACATTCTCAAGTTTGAAGGCCTTGCTAGTGAAGATCCCTCCAACCATATCCGATCTTTCCATATGTGGTTTTCATCCAATTCCATTACTGACGACTCCATCTGTCTTATATTGTTCCAACGCATGCTTACCGGCGAAGCTTCTAAATGGTATGTTGAGCAGGCCACCTCCTCCCATACCACTTTTGTGACCATTTCCCAAGCCTTTTTATCCTATTTCTAGCTACCTCTCCGATACGAAACTGGTACCGAGATTTTAACTTCTTTCCGTCAATCCTCTTCGACCCGCCTTTCCGCTCATGTCCAGGAATGGCGGTGAAGAAGAAGCTTATGTCGTGCTCCTCCCTTTGAAGATCGGGTTTACATGGACTGGTTCCTTCGATCTCTTTTACCTCCCATTGGCAAGGATGTCACCTCCCATTTCCCTCAAACCGAAGAAGCCGCCCTCCAAATAGCCTTGAAATATGACCTTATCTATGCTCAATCTGGTTATGTTTATACCATCCTTCCTGACCTCCCCAAGCCCAACGGCGCTAATGCCCCGGGGGCATCTTACTCTGCCGACGGTATCGTTGGAACTCTTTCACATACCTCTGCTCAGCCTCTTATGGGCCATGGTTTCTCTCCAGGAGGGGCCAACACCTCCAGCACTTTTCCCCCTCTAGGTAGCATGTATCCAGGATATGACATGCCTCCTCCTTTTTCCCACACTCCTGCTTACCTCAATGTTGCCCATCCTAACCCTTATCCTTACCCACAACCTGGTGTCCCAGTTCCTCCAAAATTTGGACCTGTCACCCCCTTGTCTTCTCAACCCCCACTACAACACTTACTTCCCCCTCTAGGGCAAGTATTTGCACAACAGGGCTCGACCAACTCTCTTCCTTCTCAAAGAAAGAGGAAAGCCAATCAATCTGCCTCTGGTAATCATGGATCTAATCCTTCAATTATTGATCCTAACATTGCCAACCAGCCACAGGGCTCTCATCCCAACCCGGACAGGCCACTTCGCACCAATAATCCATGTTCATGTTGCGGTGTCTATGGACATTACACTCATGAGTGTCCCCTATTACCCCAAATGCGGCAGATGTGGGAGTCTCAGGGCACCGTGCGAGGACAACATTCCTCCCCTACTCTCCCTCCCAATTCGGTTACTTCTCAACCCGCTGTGTTTACCAATCCTTTCCCTCAACAAGGATTCATGGCCACTCAACCACCTCATGCCCCGGTAACTACTCAACCTTCCCCTTCTTATTCCTCCGATTACTAGATTCTCATGATGGCCTCTGACCACCCTCTCACCATTGACCTTAACCTTCAAACTCGGTCTCATTAGTACTCCACACCTCCCGCTCCATCTGTCCTCGAGTCCCCATCTTCAAGTCCTACAGAGCCTCCGTCGACAACGAATGGTCCCTTGCAAATATTTCCGCCCAAAGCTGAGGTTCATGCCAAGATGCCTAAGGGCCCATTATGCCGAAATGCTGCCTCTGGTTGGGTTGCCCATTCATATAGCATAGTAGATGATCTGGCACAATCTCCTACTGCCATTTCAACACTGGAGCTTCTCCAGTCGTGTCCTTCTCAAAAGAAGGCTCTACTATCTGCCATGGGTGCTGTAGATCCTGCTGATGACCAATTGATTATTTTTGACACCCGTCAGTCAGACCATTTCCCCCTTCCTACTTCTGTTTCTTTCCAAATCCCAGTCAAAATCCGAAATGCCAACATCACTCGGTGTATTATTGATGAGGGGGCATCTACCTGTGTGATGTCTGCTTCAGTTTGGAAACAACTTGGATCTCCTGAGCTGGCCCCTTCCACAATCACCCTTCATGCGTGGGATGGCCATGCCTCCCAGCCCATTGGTCTTTTTCGTAACTGTCCTATCACCCTTGCGGACAAGACTGTGTGTGTCAACATTGAAGTTATCGATGCCCCTCTTGACTATAACATTCTTTTGGGGTGTAGTTACACCTATGCCATGTATGTTGTCCCATCCGCAGTCCACCGCAAGATGTTTTTCCCTCATAATGGAAATATTGTCACCATTGACCAGTTAACATATCATGAACCAAAATCTCAGACCTCCCCTGAGTCCACCATCTCTGTTGTCACCAATAAGACAACCGACGATTCTTTGACTAGTGTTTCCCCCGGCGTCTATAAAGACTCCTCCTTGCTTGGAACCTTTTTGGACCCTCCCCCTATATCTTATCCTAGCTTGGCGAACATTTGCATGATGCAATAATCTTGGGCTGACCTTACGGAGCCCACTTTGGCTAGTCAGCAACCTCAACCTCAACCAGCTCCTAGCCCTTCACCCCCGTTAACCAGCCTTCTTCCTTCTGAACCTTATTCTACACACAATCCTCCTGGGTCTAGTCTACTTGATATCAACCCCCTTGGCACCATTCCTCCTGGCCATTTCCATGCTAGTCAGATACCTTTCCTTGCTCCCCCTCCCGGAGCTTATTTGGTCCCTATCTTGGCCACCCTATCCCTTCCCAACTTGACCCTAGGTATACCCGTTTGGTATCTTGACCCTCCAGCCACTACCCTGCCGGGTCAACCTAAACCATATATTACTTTGACCCCGGTTCAACCAATCCCCATGACCTCTCCCACTGCAACGATACCTCAATCACCTCAACAGGAACCACCTCCTGTTGCAACCGCTTCGAGTAAGAATGGCAAAGCTCGCAGGGGGCATCAAAGGACAAGAATACCCCAACAAACCCTGCCCCTCCTCGGCCTCCAAAGAATACCATCCAGTGTGCTTTGTGTGATGTTGTTGGTCATGCCACCCATACCTGTCCTAAATTGCCGCATCTCAAGACCATGGTTAATGAAACATTTCCAGAATCAGACATCCCAGAGGTCTAAGTCACCATACTAGATTCCATCCTGAAACTTAAAATCTTGCGCACCAATCACCCTTGTTCTTTGTGCGATTGCCATGGACACTATACCCACCTCTGCCCCTGCCTTGATGAGTATCATTCCTCTTTAGCCGCATACCACCAATTCAAAGCCATGCTTCACCATAGACCTTCTTCACTCGCACCAGCCAACCTATCTACTCCCATTAACATCTCCCATCCTAATATTGAAATGACAGAAACTTCAACCACCATTTCTTCCCTTTCCTCATCACCGCAATTCACGGCCACCGACCCCTTAGTACCTTCCCCTGAAATTTCGCCTGATCACTCAACTGCTCACTCTCTCACATCACATGACATCGCACATGTGAGCCCTTCCCATCACAATCAAGAGTCTCATCTTTCTACCTCATCAGGTCAATCTCTTCCATCCACTCTTCCCATCTTCTAGTCTGAAGAAGACATCATGGAAGCCCTGACCAACCCTGATTTTCCATGGGACGATATGCACCATCATGCATATTTCCTCCCACATCAATCCCATGACCAATATGTTGTCGAATCTAAAGACTTCATTCCCGATAAGGTCGATTGGTTTAAAAATCCCATTCCTACATGTGTCGCTTTTGAAGAAGGTAATATGGCCAATATCTCCCCTACCATCAAAATAGACATCTCTGTTAAACCAGGAATCGAAGAACATATCACCCTGGGCGCCCAATGCACTCCGGACGAAATTGAAGCCTACACTAAACTTTTCAAATAATTCTGCGATATCTTCGCCTGGTCCTATTCAGAAATGCCCGGACTCGATGACGCCATTGTCAAACATCATATCGACACATGGCCTGATGCCACTCCAGTCCGTCAAAAGTTGAGACCCATGTTGAGTCCCGAATTTGCCTCTTTTCCATACACTTTTCCATATCTTTTTCACTCACCTAAACCTCCAAAATTGTCAATATCATGTGCAAAAGGGTATCTAACATGGTTTTTAATTATGTTTTTGTGTTTTCTATTTGATTTAGATTTTGTTCATACAGCTGCGGAAACTTGTCACTTTCCGCAGCTGCTGCAACTTTCCGCAGCTATTTTTGTGGAAATCTATGCTACAGGTGTCTACGAAGGAAACGAGCCACATGGGCAGGCTAGGAATGACGAGGACATGGTTCGTGTCCTATTGGTTCAAGTAAATTCGTCAAAGAAAGCCGCGGCCAAAGCCATCCACGTGGAAGTCAACTATGGAGTTCTATGTCGGCTGGACTCTGTTTCGTGGCATATAAACATCCATACGGCCGTTTCTAAGCTTGCGGAGGTTAATTGACATCTCTGCAAAGTTCTGGAGTTGAATTCAAGCACCCACCTTCCATAGATCCGTTTTCCAACATGGCCATACTCCTATATCCGTGGCCTTAGTGGTCTACGTGCTGGCTGCTATCATAAACTTCAGGAGACAGTTACAGTTTATTGCTTTATATAAAGCGTTTGCATACACACGTAGAGTTAGTTGTTGAGTTGTTAGTTGATAGTTGATGTGCGTACTCTGTTATGTTAGCTTTGTAGTGATTACGCTGCCTTGAGCCGTAATACTACCAGTCTGTAATGAACTGCTTTTTAATGTGAAAAGACTCTGTTTTCAACTTAATTCGTGTTTGAGGATCGTACCAGAGCTGTGTAGAGGGCCCCTGCTCAGCCGAGGTTCTGTGTATTAATGTATATATATTTCATTTCATTTCTTTAACAAAGTCATTGTATCATAATTCATTACATGTTCATATTTCATAGTTGTTTCATTTCTGTTCATACGTTTCTATAATTTCCATTGCATTCTTGTCTTTCATGTTTTTATGATTGTTAAATCACTGATCAGTTTTCTTGTGCAGGTTTTAGGTAGACAGCCCGGGGCACTTTCATAGTATTTTAGCTAATCATATGAGACTGACACTATTCTGCTGCTAGTTTCCTTATCATAGCATTTGTTTAACTTCTCAAATTTTGCTTTGTACATTTCAGCCTTTTTGCTTATCTCATCTTTAGCAATTTAAATATATTAAGCCGTCATAACATCTTCGCTTGCCTCCGAAAGCCACAAATCGGACCGATGGTGAGGGACTAAGATGATGAAATGTGTAGTTTAGTATTAGTTTCTTTTCAGTAAAATTAGGATATATTAAGCCGCTCATAGCTTCTGCCACATTTCCCGAAAGCCACACACTGACCGATGGTGAGGTCGCATTATGAGATGTGTAGTTTAGTATTAGTCTCTTCGCAAATTTAGATATATATTAAATCATGTATGACATCTTCAAGAAACAAAGCCACAATTGACCGATGGTGAGGGATTGAATCATGTGTGTATGGTTTAGTATTAGTTTACTTTCTGCGAATTAAATATCAGTTACATAAGTTATTTATGATTACTTCCGCAATTCATAGTTGGTCTAATGATGAAGGGTCAGAAAATGAATTGATGTAATCTGATTTAGATTTATTTCATTACAATTTTGAATTTCAATAAGCGTAGTTTCTTTTGTGTTCAGTTGGCAGCAAGAATAGTTTAGTTTTCATGTTCACTAGTTTCCTGTTTTGATTCATTAGATTAGCAGCACCTTTTCATTTCAGCAGTACACTTTTACTTTCTTTTAAGTTTTGTCATTGTAATTTCAATTTGCTTTTAAAGTTTCAAGATTGGTAAATCATTATAGGATATATCACTTCCTTGAACAAATATAACCAAGCTTGTTTTTCACTTTAGAATTTCCATTTCACCTTAGAAAGACCAAAAACGACAAAAATTTAAGAAAGAGGTTATCTTGCACATATAGTGCGCTGCACTTCATCAGCTTACGATTCCCGGATTGACAATTAAATGCAGCAATTTAGGACACACTAAATTGACCAAACATTTTGGCGCCGTTGCCGGGGAAGTGTAACTAGGTAGCCAATTTCTTAAAAAAAAACATAAAATCACAAAAGAAGGGAAAACTTGATAACTTCTTGAAGTATGCTCTCCTCTTGCACCTAGTGTGATCTGGAGGATCAGAAAAGAGAGTTATTGGTTTAGTAATTTCTTAAGTATGCTCTCTTCTTGCACCTAGTGTGATCTGGAAGATGAGAAAGAGAATTATTAGCCCAACTTTTTAAAAAATAAAAAATGACATGCATAGAGCAAGAGATTCTAGGGGAAGGTTTATAGCTAAAGCCAAGAGTTCGATTTTCATAACTCCATCTTCTTCAAGGCATAGACCAAATTCACCACCATCTACCCCTAGCCTTAAGATTTTTGGAAGTCAAAGAACAGCTGAATTAGAGGATTCTCCTATACCACCTACTAAAACCCACTTAGAAAACAAAGAGACTTTTTCTCATCCTTCCTTGGTAGAAGAACTAGAGGACTATAAGGACTCTAAAGAAACTATCATGGCAGAGGAAGTAATAAATAGAGGTGGAGATAGAAGAGGAGGAGATAATGAAGATAACAATGGTGAAGGAAATAACGGTAGAAATAGGGACAATTTGCTTGGATTCCCTATAGTTGATGAGGAAACTCATGCAACAATGAAAAATATCTCACCATCTGTTCTCCCTAACTTTTATGGATTGCGAAGTGAGGATCCCGAAACATTTCTGTTTGAGTTTGAAGTAGTGTGCCGAACTTATGACTATATGGAAGATTCTCAAAAACTCAAACTGTTTCCTTCAACATTGAAGGGATCTGCTTTGAAATGGTTCATGTGATTAGCCACTCAATCTATCAGGACTTGGAATGATATGAAACAAACATTTTTGGATAGATACTTGGACTATTGTATGCCCACCAATCACAAGGATGAGGTATTCAAAATGATGCAAAAAGAAGATGAAAATTTGGAAGACTTAATTGAAAGATTTCAATATAACTTGAAAAGAGCAAAGATGAGCAACTTAGATAACGAAACCTTGAAAGCCCTCCTATTAAAAGCCATTAGAGATGAATGGATAGATATTTTAAACATGATGGGGAAAGGAGACATTTCTCAACTTCCATTTCATGATATAACAGAACTATGTATCCATCTCTCAAGGGGAAAATCAAAAACTGGAAAAGGGCCTAGGGATTCTTCTCTTATTAGGGATAACAAATCTGCAACTGGATCAGTAAGTAGGGCAGAGATTGGTAATATGCTTGATGAGTTTAAAACTGATATCTTAGGGAGTCTTAGTGAACAACTAGACACCCTTAAAATCCAAAACAAGCAGAAAGCAGAAACAGATGCTTTAGCCATCTTTGTCCGAAATGTAGAAAGAAACATGCTTTAAGGGAATGTCCCTTGGATGCAAAAGTTGTAGAAACATGTATGATTTGCTCAGAAAATCATGAAATCAAGGATTGTCCTTCAATCCCTGGACTCAAAGATGTTTTTCAAGAAGATCCAAATTCAATAGAATCTCTCTGTTTTGTCGCAAGGAGACCTTGGCAGGGACAACAATCTCAAGGGTTTAATAACCCTATGAATCTTCAAACCCCACCAAATTGGACTCCTTGGCAACAACCTTGGCCCCAACATCAAAATTCATATCAGCCATGGGTACAAGGGATGCAAATCCTTATGGGAGATTTGCTCAATTTTATCAATATCCTCCATCTTTTCAAAATCAACAAGCTCCACAATTTCCAAGCCAAAATCCACAACAACTTTCATTGCCATTTCCACAACAACAACCTTCTCAACAAAATACAAATCCTCAACCCATGCTCCCATACCAACAGAAGACAAATCAACTTCCAGCTCAGCCATTGCCAAATCCTAACAATAAGAATCCTCAAACTACTTATATGGTAGAAGGACAACAATTTCCTACCTATATGATTGTTCCTCTCAACGATGTACAACTCAGATCTGGTAGAGTCTTAGAAAAACCTTCTATAGATATTCAAGAGCAAGATACCTCTGAAGAGGACTCTCTTCAAGTCAATAAGGGTTCCGAGGAAGAATCTCTTCAAAATTCAAAAATTCAAAAAGAAAAAGAAAAACTAACATCCACAACTCCTATAGTTGAGCAACCTGTATCTTCATCTACACCTCCTTTTCCGGAAAGACTACAAATTGATAAGGGGGTGGAAAAACAAATTTTGTTGCCTAACTATGACTTTCTAGATGAATTGGAGAATGTTTGTATCAAGATTCCATTGCTACAAGCCATTCGAGAAATTCCTATTCTAGCAAAAACCATAAAGGAGTTGAGTTTCAAAAGACCAGGAAGGAAGCTAAAGGACACAAGAAGAATCCACCTGGTAGGAAAGATTGAAGACATTATGATGGGAAAAATTACCATGCAGAAATATGTAGATCCAGGAAGTCCAATTGTCAAGACACATATAAATGGGATAGAAATTCCAAACACATTGATTGACTTAGGGGCTGCTATCAACATTATGAGTAGACAGACTATGGAATAGTTAAAACTTCCTAACCTTCTTTTTACACCTACTTTATTGCAGCTTGCAGATCGATCGGTTATTAAACCAGATGGTGTATTAGAAGATATTTCAGTCTCCTTAGATTCTTGGGAATATCCAGTAGACTTTATGATTTTGACTCCCAAAAGTAATCTAGGAGGACATCCAATTATTTTAGGAAGACCTTGGCTGGCCACAGCCGATGCTTTTATTAGTTGTAGATCTGGAGACATGTACATTTCTAATGGTAATTCGACAAAGAAATTCAATTTGTATCCTCCTGCAAGAGCAATTACAGAAATAGGAGACAATGAATGGGTCCATGATGAGAACACTATACAACCTGTCTTTACCATTTCTGAAATTAGTGAGGATAGTCAAATTCTGAATACATTAGAAAATTTTGAGATAACTTCAGAATATGACCCCACACAATTTCAGTTGGAATCGGACATAGAATATTTATCATCAAGACAAATGTCTCTCTACTCTATGGAAGATTTTGGTAATTCTGCTATTGAGATTTTTCTAGAAAAGACATTGAATATCAACAAACATCTGGAGAAGTCACAACAAGAAGAACTAACCAGAATCTTGCAAAAACATTCTACTGCATTTGCATGGGAGTATACTGACATGAAGGGTATTGATCCTAAGACTTGCATCCATCATATCTATATTGAGGAAAACAGTAGACCAATCAGATAACCTCAAAGAAGGATGAATCCAAATCTTAGGGAGATAGTGAAAGAAGAGCTCCAAAAACTTCTCAATGTAAACTTCATTTATCCAATTTCAGATAGCCGATGGGTTTCTCCTTTGGTTATAGTACCTAAAAAGAATGGTAAATGGAGAGTATGCATTGATTATAGGGAATTTAACAAAGCAACTTTGAAGGATCACTTTCCTTTGCCTTTTATTGATCAGGTATTAGATACATTAGCAGGTAAAAAGTACTTTTCATTTTTGGATGGTTTTAGTGGCTATAATCAAATTTAGGTAGCACCTGAAGATCAAGATAAGACCACATTTACTTGTCCATGGGGAATTTTTGCCTACCGAGTGCTTCCTTTTGGGTTATGTAATGCACCAGCAACATTCCAAAGAGCAGTACTAGGAATTTTTTCTGATCTAATCCATGATTGTGTAGAGGTTTATATGGACGATTTTACAGTTTATGGTAATTCATTTGAAGAGGCATTAGAAAATTTGGAAAAAGTTCTCATAATATGTAAAGAAACAAACCTTTCATTAAGCCATGAAAAATGCTTTATGATGTTTACTGAAGGGATTGTTTTAGGACATCATATTTCAGGAGATGGAATTAAGGTTGATAGATCAAAAGTTAAAGTCATCTCCAAGTTGCCTATTCCAAATTGTCAAAGAGCTGTTAGAAGTTTTCTAGGATTTACTGGTTACTATAGAAGATTTATAGAAAACTTCACTAAAATAGCATCTCCACTCTTCAAGTTTCTTACAAAAGACTGTGAATTTAAATGGGATCCTGATTGTCAATCAGCTTTTGAAACTTTGAAAACAAGAATATCTGAAGCACCTATCTTGAGAGGACCAAATTGGAAACTTCCTTTCCATATTTCTACAGATACTTCAGATACAGCTCTTGGAGCTGTGTTGGGTCAAAAAGATTTAATTCCTTATGCCATTTATTACACCAGTAAAAATTTGACTCCCACAGAGTTGAATTATACTGTGACTGAAAAAGAGTTCTTAGCCGTTGTTCATGCAATTAATAAGTTTAGACATTACATAACAGGCTATGAAACTTTTATTCATACTGACCATTCTGCAATTAGATATTTAATGAACAAACCTGTTACTAATGGCAGAGTGACAAGATGGCTTTTACTTTTGCAAGAATTCAATATTACCGTGTTGGATAGACCAGGAAAACAGAATACAGTAGCTGATTTCTTGTCTAGGATTCAGAATACTAAAGAAGATTCTCCTGTAGAAGATAAGTTTCCTGATGAATATTTGTTTGCAGTAACTATTAAGACCCCTTGGTATGCAGATATTGCTAACTATTTGGTTACAGGGAAACTACCTTCACATTTATTTCCAAGAGAAAACGAAAAATTATTCAGGAGAGTTCAAGATATTCATGGATTTCTAACGAATTGTTTAAAACAGGGCCAGATCTTGTGATCAGAAGATGTGTCAGGGAAGATGAAATGCCCGATATTCTTAAGGCATGTCATGATGAACCATGCGGCGGACACTTTGCGGACAAAAGGACGGCCTATAAAATCCTTTCCTTGGGATATTATTGGCCTTCTCTCTCTTCAAAGATGCAAAACAATATGTCAAAAGGTGTGATAGCTGCCAAAGAGTAGGGAAACCTACCCTTTCAAATGAAATGCCACTGCAAACACAGGTACTCATTGAACCCTTTGAAAAATGGGCATTAGATTTCATTGGACCGATTAATCCACCATCGAAGCAAAAGAAGTATATATTGGTTTGCACTGATTATGTTACTAAATGGGTAGAAGCTAAAGCATTAGTAACTGCTACTGAAAATTCAGTTGTTCATTTTCTTTATGAGGATATTTTTACTCGCTTTGGTGTTCCAAGAGAAATTGTAACAGATCAGGGGAGCCAATTCACATCAAATTTGGTGGAGAAGTTGATGGAAGAATACAAAATCAAGCACAGAAAATCTACCCCTTACCATCCACAAGCAAATGGTCAAGTGGAGTCCACAAACAAAGTTCTTGAAAGTATCATCACCAAAACTGTTCATCTACATAGAAGAGCTTGGGCAGATAGGCTTCCAGAAGCCTTGTGGGCCTACAGAACTACATGGAGGAATACAACAGGACATTCTCCCTATGAACTTGCTTATGGGAAAGAAGTCTTGTTCCCCATTGAGTTCCAAGTCAAGACCTTCAAGATAGCAGTTCAGTTGGGAATGGACTTATCAGAAGCTCAAAAGCATAGAATGGAGCAATTGAATGAGCTAGATGAGATCATACAAGAAGCAATTCTAAGAACCGATCTAGTTCAATATCAAAGAACTAAGTGGCATGACAAATATATCAAAGAGAAGAAGTTTCAAGAAGGAGATTGGGCATTGTTATTTGACTCCAAGTTTAAAGACTTTCAAGGGAAATTTCAGACTCATTGGCTTGGGCCATATGAGATTGACAAGATCTTTAACAATGGAGTTGTAAGAATCAAGACCATTGATGAGTTTCAAACTCCTCTTATAGTGAATGGCCATAGATTGAAAGTTTATCATAAGCCACTCTCTAAAGAGGATTTTGTCAAGTTGTTTCAAGAAAGTTCTGCAATCAGGCTGGTATAGAAGAATTCTTCTTCTCCACCAGGCTAGCTTTTGTTTTTCAAGTTTAAAAAATAAAAAAATAAAAAAATAAATGGTATAAGCCTGAAAACCAATCATTGATTGGCAGTCTTATACAGAAAATATGGGGTGAAAATTAGGGACACCTGACACTCTATATTTTCCAAAAAAAATATGTCTTTCATTTCATTTCATCTCACCACTCACTCCATTTCATTCCACTTCATTTCATTTCATTTCACTTCATTCCACTTCATTCCATCCATTCCATCAATAAAAATCTTTTTATGACCATTTCCACCTGGTCATTTGTCACTTGTTCATTTTTATTTCAGCCAAGTAATAGCTGTGTCAGTTTCCGCAGCTGACATCTGTTTCCGCAGCTGACTCCAGTTTCCGCAGCCAGAAGCAGATTCCGCAGCTACTACTACTCTGTTTTCAAAAAGAATGTACAGTTAGTTGTTATTTTCATAAATTATGAAATAAAATGCAAGAGAGGATCAATGGAACATTCAAGACACTAATGAAGATCAATCAGTTGAAGACCAAGGGCAAAAGCAAGGATTCCAAAGGTATGAATAAAGTTTATTTCAAATAGTATCGAAAAACACATTTTTATGTAATTTTAAACTATGAGCTCTCCCCATAACGCGCAATGATTATATTGACAGTCCCGTAACCTTCCACGATCTCTATGTTATCCTCTTGCATTTATTCACCAACGGTTTCATCATTGAAATTCCGACTCTCACTCATGTTCAAATATTCCACCGTAGATAATGATACGTATTTGAGTTGACAAAGGACTCTTACAAGCCGCATAACTTCATAAACATTGATTGAAACGTGTTTATATTTATTACACAGCCACCAAAATTCAAAATGCGGCTGAATGCATTATACTTTGTTAACCTCTTTGTCGTGTCTCTGTCGTGTTTACAAAACCCCACGCTACTCATTCTCACTCCATGTTTCACTCCATTCCGTTCCTTTTGCTCACTCTCATTCCCGTATATCCACCCACAGTCTTATTCCATTCTGTTTATGGTGCTCATTTCCGTTTTGTGATAACATTCCCACAGTATTGTGCTAGATTCTGTGTATTCCATCGTTCCATTTCCACTTAAAACCCTCACAGAGGCAAGCCTGTGAAGCACATAGAAGTAAAATGGGAAAATTATTAAGGGCAGAGCCGGAAGGACCGAAGTTTATAGAGGGATTTCCACAAGAAAAAGAGATGTTGAGGAAAGCTAAATGGCTGCGTTTTATTCAGAAATTCAGGGGTTACCACAGAGAAGTTACAAAAGCGTTTGCAAGATCATTTGATGGCTCGGAAGCAGAAGTGGGAGACCTCAAGTTTTTGGTCAATGAAGCATCAATAGCAACAGCCACAGAGCTTCTTCAGGAAGGAGAACGTTGGTTCAAAAATAAAAGTATCAGTGATGAGGCATGGAGAACAATCCTTCGAAATCAAGGTATGGATATCACTGTTTTCAAAAGAGGAATCCCTGTGCATGCAATAAAATATGAATGGGCCACTTTAATACTCATTGTTCAGAAATTTATTACATGTGAAGGCCGTTTTGGCTCTATGTACATGTATCATACTAGGCTATTGATGAATTTTCTTGAAAACCAAACTCTCAATATTCCTTATTTCCTATTCAATAGCTTGAAGAAAATGGCTGTGACTGTGCAAAAAAACACCTAGGAGATGTAGAGCCTCATTTATATCACCATGGGCTTATAAAAATTCTGATTGAAAAGGAGCTAAAGGAAAGAAAAGATACATGGGAACAATTCCTAGTTAGAAAATTCTTTGAAGAACCTCAGGAAATTCCTGAAGGTAATCCAATTAGAAAGAGTAGAAGAAAGAAAATAAATGTTGAAACCCAAGTTGCTCCTACACAGGAAATTCCCGCAGCTAGCACAGCAAAAAGAAGTAGAAGGAAAAGAACAGTAGATGAAATCCAAGATACTTCTACTACTACTATGAAGAAAACTGATAGGGAAGAGAGATTGGTAAAAAGGAAGAAGAAGTAAATTAAAGCTAAGAAGCCAACAATATCAAAAGGGAAAGAAATTATTGAGGCTGTCCATAAAACTTCTTCTTCTGAAGAAGAAGATCACCAAATTCTATCTGAAAGATTAATTTTTCTTCAAAAATAGTCATCTCTATCCAAGAAGGCAAAAACAGGAAAACAAGAACAAAAGGGTAGTGTACCACAACATGTGAGGAGAAGCAGCAGGCTTAAGGGAAAACTGAGAAAAACACAAATTAAAGGTCCTCATTTCATTGATTTGGGTGAGGAGACATCTGAACAGTCTCCAACTGACCATAGTCCATTTCAGTCAGTTAGTGAACCTGACTCCTTTCACTCCCAATCAGACAATGAGCGTACTCCATCTTATTCTCAACAAAATATTGATGTAAGTTCTCCTCGGCCAGATTTTGAACATAATTCTCCCTTGCAACACTTTGGGGACAGCCCAATGAAAAAGACACCAGAAGTAGACCCCAAACAGCAGGAGGTATATGACTATATAGAATCCTTGGAGAAGGCAGCCACAGGCCCAAGTACCTCTTCTATTCAGCCTCATACATTGCAGGATGATTTGGTTCAGTCATTAAAACAGGAGATTTTTGAGCTTAAGCTTTTGAATCGGCATATCAAAAATGAAAATGAAACACTCAAAGAGCAAGGCAAACTGGACAAGATTATCCATGACAATACTATGTTACATTTGGGTATTTGGCAAAAGAAAAATAAGAAGCTAAAAAGGAAATGCCAAAATTGAGCAGAGCACTTGTGAATATCAAATTCAGGTGCCTCATGAAGAAACCCAGAATGATGGCAGTACCAAAGAAGAAGAGAAGGGGGTTAGATGTGCTGGCTGAAGTATCAAGGCACATGAATTGAACAAAGAGTATCAAAATTTTGGTTGCATGAGGACATGCAACACCTTCACAGTGGGGGTATGTTGAGTCCCGAATTTGCCTCTTTTCCATACAATTTTCCATATCTTTTTCACTCACCTAAACCTCCAAAATTGTCAATATCATGTGCAAAAGGGTATCTAACATGGTTTTTAATTATGTTTTTGTGTTTTCTATTTGATTTAGATTTTGTTCATACAGCTGCGGAAACTTGTCACTTTCCGCAGCTGCTGCAACTTTCCGCAGCTATTTTGTGGAAATCTATGTTACAGGTGTTCACGAAGGAAACGAGCCACATGGGCAGGCTAGGAATGACAAGGACATGGTTCGTGTCCTATTGGTTCAAGTAAATTCGTCAAAGAAAGCCGCGGTCAAAGCCATCCACGTGGAAGTCAACTATGGAGTTCTATGTCGGCTGGACTCTGTTTCGTGGCATATAAACATCCATACAGCCGTTTCTAAGCTTACGGAGGTTAATTGACATCTGTGCAAAGTTATGGAGTTGAATTCAAGCACCCACCTTCCATAGATCCGTTTTCCAACATGGCCATACTCCTATATCCGTGGCCTTAGTGGTCTACGTGCTGGCTGCTATCATAAACTTCAGGAGATAGTTACAGTTTATTGCTTTATATAAAGCGTTTGCATACGCACGTAGAGTTAGTTGTTGAGTTGTTAGTTGATAGTTGATGTGCGTACTCTGTTATGTTAGCTTTGTAGTGATTACGCTGCCTTGAGCCGTAATACTACCAGTCTGTAATGAACTATTTTTTTTAATGTGAAAAGACTCTGTTTTCAACTTAATTCGTGTTTGAGGATCGTACCAAAGCTGTGTAGAGGGCCCCTGCTCAGCCGAGGTTCTGTGTATTAATGTATATATATTTCATTTCATTTCTTTAACAAAGTCATTGTATCATAATCCATTACATGTTCATATTTCATAGTTGTTTCATTTCTGTTCATACATTTCTATCATTTCCATTGCATTCTTGTCTTTCATGCTTTTATGATTGTTAAATCACTGATCAGTTTTCTTGTGTAGGTTTTAGGTAGACAGCCCGGGCATTTTCATAGTATTTTGGCTAATGATATGAGACTAACATTATTCTGCTGCTAGTTTCCTTTTCATAGCATTTGTTTAACTTCAATCTTGCTTTGTACATTTCAGTTTTGTTTATCTGATTCAGTAGTTAAATTTAAATATATTAAGCTACTCATAGTGTCTTCAGTTACCTCCGAAAGCCACAGCTGGACTGATGGTGAGGGGCTGCATGATGAAATGTGTAGTTTAGTATTAGTTTCCTTTCTGCAAAATTAGATATATTAAGTTGCTCATAGCGTCTTCAGTTACCTCCGAAAGCCACAGCTGGACTGATGGTGAGGGGCTGCATGATGAAATGTGTAGTTTAGTATTAGTTCCTTTTCTGCAAATTTATATATATTAAATCATGTATGACATCTTCAGTTGCCTCCGAAAGCCACAGCTGGACTGATGGCGAGGGATTGAATTATGTGTGTATGGTTTAGTATTAGTTTACTTTCTGCAAATTAAATAATCAGCTACACAAGTTGTTTATGATTACTTCCGCAAGTCATAGCTGGTCTAATGATGAAGGGTCAGAAAATGAATTGATGTAATCTGATTTAGATTTATTTCATTGCAATTTTGAATTTCCATAAGCGTAGTTTCTTTTGTATTCAGTTGGCAGCAAGAATAGTTTAGTTTTCATGTTCACTAGTTTCCTGTTTTGATTCATTAGATTAGCAGCACCTTTTCATTTCAGCAGTACACTTTTACTTTCTTTTAAGTTTTGTCATTGTAATTTCAATTTTCTTTTAAAGTTTCAAGATTGTAAATCATTATAGGAGATATCACTTCCTTGAACAAATATAACCAAGCTTGTTTTTCACTTTAGAATTTCCATTTCACCTTAGAAAGACCAAAAACGACAAAAAGTTAAGAAAGAGGTTATCTTGCACATATAGTGCGCCGCACTTCATCAGCTTACGATTCCCGGATTGACAATTAAATGCAGCAATTTAGGACACACTAAATTGACCAAACAACCCATTCATCCCTCCAAACGTGAAGCCATCAAAGTCGAGATCGATAAGCTCAGGCAAGTTGGTTTTGTTTATCCCATTAGGTACACCACTTGGGTGTCCAACCCTATTTCCATCCTCAAAAAACAAGGCACTATTCGAGTCTGCACTGACTTTTGCGATCTGAACAAAGCTTGTCCCAAAGACAACTTCCCCAGACCATTTATTGACGAAATCATTGATGAGTGTGTGGGGCACGAGATGCTATCCTTTATGGATGGTTTCTCTGAATACAACCAAATCGTTATCCGTCGTGCTGATCAACTTAAAACCACGTTCATTAGTCCGTGGGGAACTTTTGCATACTGAGTCATGCCATTTGGCCTTAAAAATGCCAGCGCCACTTTTCAACGAGCCATGTCTTATTGTTTCCATGACTTAGCTCATATTATCCTTACTTATTTAAATGACCTCACTGCCCGTTCTAAACATCGGGCGCAGCACCTCCATGATCTGTGTACCATTTTTCTCCGATGTCGCAAGTATAATATTTGCCTTAACCCATTAAAATGTGTCTTTTGAGTTCCTGTCGGTCGTCTCCTCGGCTTCATAGTATCTAAAGACGGGATCAATCTCGATCCTTTGAATTTTCAAGCCATTCTTGAACTTCCTATTCCTTGTACCTTACGCTAGCTTCAAAGTCTCCAAGGTAAAGCTAACTTTATTCGCCGATTCGTGCCTGACTATGCCACTACCGCACATGGCTTCCTTAGAATCCTTCGATCTCACACCCCCTTTGTTTGGGATACCTATGCTCAAGAGTCTTTTGATGCCCTCAAGCATGCTCTCACATCCGCTCCATTGATCTGTCCTCCTCACTTTGACCGGGACTTCATCCTATATATCTTCGCTTCCACCTATTCGATTGCCAGTGTCCTTATCTAGGAAGATGATAACGGTGTTGAACATGTGATCTATTATGTCAATAAGAACCTTGCCGGTCCCCCTGTGTCCTATTCACATGAAGAGAAATTAGCGCTAGTTGTCGTGTTCTTGGTCCAAAAACTGTGCCATTATATCCTCATGCGTTCCACCAAGGTTGTGATTAATTCCAACCCCATGGCTTTCCTATTGAATCGATGCATCCTCAGTGGGAAATATGCTCATTGGGTCGTTATCCTCCAAGAATTCAACCTTGAATTTGTCACCCCAAAAAGCAAGAAAGGTTTAGCCCTCACTGAACTCATTTCTGATTTACCTACTGGAATGAAAGAACCTCCAATTAATGATGGTCTTCCCAATGAACATTTATTCGCCATCACCACCGACGATCCCTAGTTCGGTGACATCCTTCATTACTTGCGAACCCAAAAATTTTCCCTTCATCTTGATCGTGATGCTCGACGACGTATCCGACACCAAGCCCCTCGCTACCTTCTGATCGATGATGACCTTTATCGTCACGGAGTAGATACTGTCCTTCGTCGTTGCCTCACACATGTTGAAGCTGAGAAAGTCCTCAATGCTTGTCATAGCAGCGCTTGTGGCAGCCACCTCTCTGGCCTCGCCACCACCCAAAAAATTATGCACGCTAGGTATTTTTGGCCTTCTCTCTTCAGCGATTGCATTGAAGTAGTCAAACACTGTTCCAATTTCCAACATTTCGCCCCTAAGGCTCGAGCTCCCCCCGCTCCCCTCCATCCTGTTGTCACAGCTGGTCCTTTCTGTAAATGGGCCATCGACTTCATGGAATGTCAACCTCCATCTGCTGGTAACCGCAAATATATCATCGTGGCGGTTGACTATTTCACAAATGGGCTGAAGCTATGCCAACATTCAATAATACGGCAGCCACTGCTGCCCTCTTTTTCTTCAACCACATCATTGCTCGATTCGGAGTTCCAAAAAAATTGGTCTCTGACCATGGTTGACATTTTGAAGATCAGATTTGGCATGAGCTACCCTCACTATTAGGTTTTGAGCACCAATATTCATCCTCCGGGAATGGCCAAGTTGAAGTAGTCAACAAAATTCTTAAGACCATGCTTCAACGAACAGTGAATAAGCACAAAACCAATCGGCATCTTATGCTCTTCCCTACTTTGTGGGCTTATCATCCTTATGTTAAAACCGCCGCCGGTTTCACTCCTTTCCACCTTGTCTATGGCGAGGAGGCAGTCTTACCAATCGAGTGTAAAATTCCTTCCCTTCATTTGGCCGTCGAACTTCACCTTGATACCCAACCTCTAGAACAACGACTTATCATGCTTGAGCATGCCTCTGAAGATCTTCGTGTTGCATTACAAACTCTTGAAGCAGCCAAAAAGCACACCAAAGCTCAGTATGACTGAAAATTCCACCCTCGCACCTTTCATGAAGGTGACCTTGTTCTAGTCTACGACCAGGCCCATGATACCCTCGGTCATGGGAAGTTCGACTCATTATGGCTAGGTCCTTACATCATCAGTAAAGATCTTGGGAAGGGGGCATATCTTTTAGAGGACTTTGAAGGCCACCCCCTTCCTAATCCTCACAATGCACTCTATCTTAAGAGATATTACCCTTAGCATTTCCTGCTCGAAATGCATGTTTTATTTTCTTGTAGATAGCCAGCATATGTTTGTTTTCATCATTCACTACTTTAGCAAGACACATGTTTGTAGATAGCCAGCATATGTTTTCCCCTCTCCTCCAAATTGGATTTCCTCACTTGCAACACTTTTCCTTGGGGCACCGCTTTGCCTCCATATTTATTCTTGTTTGTGTCGATTTCCGTCATGAGATACCATTTTGTACTCATGTTTTTAGGGCCCCCTTTGGACCTTTCATCATTTCATCATCATCATTAGTGTTCATCTGTTAGTCACTCTACTATTTTCTCTCATGCCTGAGTTGGGGATCCCTTATTGCCTCACCTATGGCGGACCTCCTTCTGTCGACATCAACTCATTCAATCCAGAAGCCAGGTCTAGAGGGCGATGTACCTTGGTTAGAGCTCCTTTTAACATGATCACGACCATATACTTGGTGGTCTAGTGATGCAGCAGTAGCTATTGGTGATTCCCAGGTATGTGTGAGATGTCTCAACCCTCATGAGGGGGTGGCCCTGCAGGTAGCCCCCCACATGCCCGAATGAATTCTTCATTTCATCCTTTGATGCAGCTCCCTCCATTTGATGATGTCGGCCTCAGCCCCTTGTAGCACCTTTTCATTTTGCATGTATAAGTCAGATTTTACAAGCCCTTCCCTGTGTATAGGGGGAATTTGGGTTGTATTTGTATCTCATGTACTAAAATATTATTGTATAAGTCCTGACGATTATTCCAGGCACAACGTGTATGTGGGATTCATTATTCTATTCTTCTGGCTTGTATTTATGCCAGCATGTACTTTATAGTTATGTTCCTTGTTTACTGGACATATTATTCTTTTTTACTTTGTCTCGGCGGGCATAGGTATGCCTCCCCCACCACCTTTAGCACAGCTACCACTTCATAAACTAGAGACATTTTGCACCTATAAGTCTCGTCTCCTCAGGGTCTAGTCCTTTAGCACATTAGACTATCTTACATTTCTCTCTCTGACTTCCCTCTTGATGTATAGTGATTGAGTTCTTACAACGTACTTCAGTCATACGATTTGCTCCTAACACTCGTACGTTGGCGGGCAATCTGTTACACCATTTTTTGGTCATCTAACCTACTATCATTAGATGAACCCAAGTACACCATGTAAGACCAATTTTACCCTAAGTAAAATTGCTTTCACTATGTGAGATAACTTAGTAAAACACCTTTATTAAGTTTTTTATGGTCTAAAAAGGAAACCCCAAAAGGAAATAATAAACAAATCTATATTTGTTTAAATTTCCTGGTCATATTTAACCCAAAACAAGGAAATCAATTAAATAAATTTTTATTTATTTGATTATTTCCTAGGAATAAGTTATTTAAATCCTATAAATAATATTCCTAGTTAACTTTGACTAAATCATTTATAAATAATTAAATAAATCATTATTTATTTAATTCTATTCCCACAATTTCCTTAAAATAGTAAATAAATCATTTATTTATTTATTATTTATAAATAAAGGAATTGACCCAAGTCAAAAATCCTTTTCCCTCCAACAAATATAATAAAATATTCCTAAAGGGTGGTTCTAGAATATTATTAATAATATTTTATTCATGCACCAAGTTTCTAGATTGCCCTAATATTTTGTTATAAATAGAAGGGTTTTCCCCATTCATTGGTCACCTTTTGTTGCCTAAAGATCACCTCTGGATCTATACACTTGGTCACATTTTCTCCATTTTTGTCTTGTGAGCTCCCATTGAGTTCTATGTTTGTCTGGGTTTTCTACACCAACAAGAGAGAGAAATTTTAGATTTGAAGTGCTGAGGACTGTTAAGAACCCATCCCATTGAGGAGAACCGGAAAACACCTTTCTTGTTTTCCTCACAGGTGCCCCCTTTCAATATAATATAAAAAATTCTTTCAAATACATCATTCTTGTCTTGTTTATTGGATGCATGGAGCCACATTTTACTTTATATGCTTAATGTCTTTTATGCTTAGATCTGGATTTGTTCAGCATTATTTGGATCACCCGATTGCAGATTTAAAGATATTTGGCAGCCATAATTGATGTTAGGGCTATTTTTTATGCGTAGCTAGAGTGGCCTTTTACGATGAAAGATTCATACTAACAGAGGGGACCAAGGCGATGGAGTGTGGGCCGTCAATCTGCAAATCAGATCGACGGCAGAGATGTTTTAAATAACCGCGTTGTAACACGTTTATCTTACGGGCTTCTTCAGAGCGCGATCATCGTCCGATGAGCTGGCCTCAGATCGGATGGGGCATGCCAATATCGCGTTGGGCCCATATCTGACCTTTAATGCATGATGAGGGCGATATTTCAAAATGGCTTGAGGCCACGTGTCGGCCGGTGGCACTGATCACTGCCAAACAGAAAAAACCACCTCCCTCTCAAAAGCGGTACGATGAATTCCGCCTAGTTTTCTTTTAATATAACGACAAAAACATTTAAAACCCAAAATTTAATATAGACAAAAGTTTGTTTTCAGGAGGGTTTTATATTCGCGATTTGGCTTGGTGCCTGTCTGCGGGGCCATGGATGTATGGAAGATAATATGATCGGGGTTTTTATGCATAGGGCTAATCGGCATCGGAGATTTCAATAAGGGGGAAGAGTTGCGCACTGCGTTTCCTCCGATGCGATAAGCGCCCAAATGGCTTAGCGCTTGGCTCCAGAACCAGGGCATGTGTAGTGGAAATGGCTTAAAACTTAGCCCAAGGGGACTTAAGTTTGTAATCCAAAAATGTATTTTTTATGAGAATTTTCAAGTTTTTTAATGGTTGTGAGGGTTTCGATAAGGCACAGAAAGGGTCTTAAACCTTATCAAAGGGGTTTCGATGGGAGAGAGGGGAGAATATGAAAATGAAGGATTTTTATGGGGAATAAAGGGGAGAAAAATGGAGGTTATTTTTTCAAGTGAGGAAAGGGAAAAAGGTGATTTTTTGCAGCAGTTTCTTCTCATGAAATCAGCAGAACTCCAGAGTGTAAAATGGGCATAGTATGGAAGGTTTTGGACAGAAGCATAAGGCCTTAAAGAGTCTTCAAAAGGTAACACTTTTTGCAATAAAATGTGTTCCTTGAAGACTCCAAAAAATGATTTAGCCACCTTTTGGTATAACAAATTTCATAGGTGGCTAACAGGCACAATTATATAGGAAGAGCAAGGAGGTCGATTTCATAAGGGAGTAACTCCTATGCCTTGAGGAGGAGTTACATATGCCAATATAGGAGTGTAACTTATGCCATAAAGGAGAGGAGTGTAAATTATGGATTTAGCAGAGAAGTGTAACTTATGCACTAAAGAGGTGTAAGAGGAAAATTTTTATGGTGAGTCATTAAAGTGTGCAAGAGAGTGTAATGGGTGTGTAAGAGAATTAAAGAGTGAGAGGAATGAATCCATTGAGAGAGAGAAAGAGAGTAGCATATGCATTAAGTGAGGGGAATTACATGTGAAACGATTGAGTCTCATGATTGAGAGACATTAATTTATTTTTATTAATTATATAATAATAACATAAATAGGATAATATTAATAATAATAATAATATTGATTATTAAGTTAAAAATTAAGCAATTTAGATTGATTAAGGAAAATTTAAGTGATTTTCCATGATATATATATGATTTCGAATTGATCTAAGGTGATTTACTATTTTTGAAAATTCATGGTTGCAAAGATAGACATGAATTTATATTTTTAGAAAATTAACTTTAGAAAGGTCATAAATGAAATTTTGTTCAAGGAAATTCATCCCATAGCTGTGAATTTTTGACACATATCTCATCTTATCATCTTCAATATTATGGAAAAACTATGATTGTGAATAAATTCTAGAAGAATCTCTCCATTTATTTGCATATAAAAAGTAGACATAATGGGTTATGTTATCACAAAATTGGGATTAATTGGGCTACTCAACAGTCAATTCAGTGTAACTATTTCAAACCACTTAGGGTTGGAAGTTAGCCCTTCCAACCAGAGAGGGCTCTCTCAAGAAAAGATATGATATTCCATAAACAAAGCTTAAAAATAAGATCGATTACTCTTAAATGTATTTTAGATAATTTTTTGTAGGTGAAATATGTCTGAGGGCTACCATTGGGCATGGAGTCAGTATGGAAACTCAATTAAATAAATATATCATTCATGGAAGCTAAGGCACATGAGCTCTTACAAAAATAATTCTGACAACAAACAAAATGCATAAAGGAAGTTGGAGCATAAGATTTATGAATTCCAGGTAATTATGTATGAGCAAGATAAAATAATAGTCAAAATATAAAGGACACAAACACGTAAGAGCCCAATCATAATATCAGGTTTGAACAAAAGTCTTCTGTAACTATCTATTAACCGACTACAAAAAATATTACAATAGTAGCTTTTGTCATGTAATATTCCCAAATGGGGAATGCAGCAATAATAAACAATTATGCAGAGAAATAACATAGATCATCTAAGTAAGAGAAGGAGGCCAATATTTAGGCTCTTTCTTTACATTTACATTTACATCGGCAAAATATATGCACAAGATATCCCATGATATGTACAATAGGAAATAGAAGATTTTTATGCAATAAAATCCTCAAAAAGAGGTGCTACAACCATGTATTAATACTGAAAAGAGCTTGAAAGTGTGTTTTTATTGGCTGCAACTGTTTTAGATTACACTTCAGATCTAGAGTAGATCTGTGTATAAAAATTTAGACCTATATCAGATCCATTCACTAGATAGGCTCTTCTTCAAATCCCCCTTGGGGTTTTTAGCAAAACATGAAGTACAAGGAGTAGATCAGAGATCTAATTCTGCATATCTGTAGAAATATTCAGAAATACATGAACATTTAGATATAATCTAATATATGCAATATTATGATCCCCTCCAATTGGATCTCAAATGTGAAGGGTATATCCCCAACACATGAAAGCCATTCCTCCAGAAAGTGTGGCAAAAGACCCTGCAACAATACCCACACAAATAATGCAGTTCTGGAAGAAAGACTACATTGTAGGCTTTAGAACAAGTTTGGCCTCAATCCAAGATCTGAAAATGTAGCTCCAATCATCCAATACTCTCTTGCCAATGGGATAGAATAATTCCCCACTGAAAAGGAGCACTAGAATGGCATAGATCTGAGTAGATCTAGCCTCCACTTGCTGCAGCTTACAAAGACAACCAAACCCTCAACAGGATCTGCATTGTAGTTGGAAGACGAATCTTGGCCTTCAGCCTGATAGTGGAAAATAAATGCAAGACTCTTCCAAGAGGCCTCTCAAGGGAAGATGTGGGATTCCCGATCAGGAACACCCAATGCTAAATAGCACTATTCTTTGTTAAACAACAAGGAGAATGAGATATGTCTAAACAGACAATATACTCTGAAAATAAAATATCATCAACAACCATCTCATGCTGCCATCCTCTTCCTTTTATAAGTTGAGAGCTTGCAAAACCCTAAACCATCTCAATGAAATAGCTCCTTTCACATGAGCCACCTCCAACTAAAAATGCATTGTGCCTCATTGATGGCAACTCCTCCAAGACAGCGTTGTTGATTTGGTCATGGTTGAACCAGTCAAAAGATTCAGCCCCTTTCACACCTAAGGGTGCTTATTTAAATAGCCCAGATTTAGTCTTGTTCACATGTGGCATTGATTTATTTACTATTTAGGAGTTTTATTGATCCTTCGTTACACATTTATTCATCAAACAGAAAAATAAAACAAAAATGAATATTCCCATTAGCTTGGGACTAATTGGGAATATTACACGTCATTACATCCATCAACCTTTCTCTAACTCTAAAACTCCTCTAGTTATAGAGCGAGGACTCATAGAAATGGTTTTCAACTTTGCTAGCTTTGAATTCCTACCTTAGAGACCTATTTCAAATAGGACTACATCACTTGGAGACTTCCTAGGGATATTTTCTGTTTGGCAGAGTTTGAATGCAAAAAGGACTCTTCTTTCATTAAATAGTTAAACAAATCCCTTTAATAACCCTTATAAAATGAAAACAACTAATTTTCCAAGTGTACTGGACTGCTGATGTGTCATTATGCTACGTGGATATTGAGTTGGACCTCTTCCAAGTCGAATTTTACAATTTTTACACAAATAAGCCTCAAATATGAGTGCATAATTTCCAAAACCTGATGGATTGGAACAAATTGAGAGAGGTTTTTGTATATGGGATTGTGCTAAAGAAATTATTCCTTCCATTTTCCAAAATTATTTCTCATTTGGTCAGAAATTAAACTTGAAGTTGACTGCTAAAATAGTCATGTACATGAAATTTTGTAGCGCTATTTCCGTAGCGAACTCCAAAATATAACTTTTGCATAACCTTTGAACTTTTTGACTATTGGAGGGTCTTCCTTAGGTAAAATAAGGTAAACCCATGCCTTAATTCACCCCTTTCATGATATTTTTTTGTAATTTTTACCTAAAAACATTCTACAACGAGTTGTAGCGAAAACTTAGCTTCAAGCCTGGAGCTCTCTACGAACTTGCCTAACTTTTCCAAATTTTGAAATTTTTACTCTTTATCTCCAAAAAATATGCTTACATCTCTATGACTGATTTGATAGAGTATCTTAAGACAAATTTGGTTAAAAAGTGTGTCTTAGCATATTTCAAGGGGCAACACGGTCATCCACTACAATCATCTTGAAACACTTTTTTCTTCAATTCTGCTTGCACCATCTCCATTGAACCAAACTAACATGGTGAGGTGTCAACAACCATGATCAGGAGGAAAAATGTCATGTTAGATTTTAGGTCCTTATATATTTCGAATTTCAATATGAGTTGCATATTGGTGAGGTGGCAAAAATGGTGTGTTGGCAGCCATTTCATCCTTATTTAAGTGATCTTCATAAAAAGGTGTCCCAATGACACTCCTCAAATCTTTTGATTACTCGTCTTCCCTCTGAAATACATTAAATGCCAAAACTTCAACTCATTGTAAAAACAGAGTTTTTAGGCAAGTTCGTAGTGAATTATAATTGTTTTACATTGATTTCTCTATGAACTTCTATAGAAGTGCCAAATTTACATGAAATAGCGAATTTCACTTATGCACGAGATATTTTTGGGATTTTTATTTGACATTGACACCTATCACCTTAATTATGACCTTTAAGACCACCAAATATGTACATTTTTTGAAAAATAATGAACTTCATGACCTTATTTCACCCTAATGACCTAATGTAACTTACCTAAGACCAACCTAGACAAACCTAGTTGTTATCAGGGATAATAGTGGCTCTAGTGAGGATGATGTCCCCCCGGTGGGGCAGCAAATAACCTCATATCCATATTTCCAGTGCCTAACGATTTGGACTGCTCCCGAAGCTTTGACATACTTTCCTTCAGCCATGCAATGCTGACCTGTAACCTTCTCTCTAACTGAAGACAAAATTCCAAACTAAAAACAACAACTGTACAACTTGATAATGAAACTGAGAATTGATAATCAAACTTGCTCATTCCTATGAGATTATTTTTGTACATGGAAACTACTCTAACAACTGTAAATCAAATTTTGGATTCAAACAACATGAAAATTCCAATATAACCAGCCAATTAGATGGATATTCAAAAAAAAAATTCTCATACTTTCTTGAAAAAGAAAGATAGACCTGAAATATGGAAACTCAAACTTCCATTTGAAGAAAATCCCATGATCCAAAACTGCTATGAAAAGAACTTTTCTTGATGGTTGTAAATGATTGGCTAGCGGATCTTCAAAATCATGAAATATAAGCTAATTTTGAAGACCAACATAAAAAGAAGAATCTTCTTCATTTACAACTAAAATTTGTCCATGTTTCATATAGGGAAAATTTTAGGGGCTAATATTCGCAGGTGGGCTAATTTTCCATGCTTTTTAGAAAAAAAAAGATTCGCCAATTTCTATTTTTTCCTAAAAATGACTTGCCAAAATTTTACAATACAAAATTATTTTACCTTAACAATCGCCAAAATTTTATATAGACTAATATAAAATCATTAGAAATATAAATGTTTCTACAAAAATATCACCAAACATTTTATAGTTTTCATATTAGGGACTAGTAAGATTCACCAAGGTTTCTAAAATTTAATATAAACTTAAATCCTTAAAATTTTCCCTGGTTTCATACCTTGATTTGTAACATCATTTTTAGGACAAGACTTTGAATTTTCCTGAAAATATTCAATAGGAGAAATCATAGCATTATGCAAAAACATCTATTTTTTATCATTTAAATCTACAACAAGATATTCTGGGACAACAGCTTGTAGATCAAAAAGTTGTTGATTATTGTCTATTAGTGCTTCTTCATGACAACATTCAAGCATACTCAAGGAATCAACCTCCTCCTCATGATGAAAAGAAACATGTTTAACATAAGCTTTTCCTTTCTCCTGCCCATTTTCATGTTCCTCAACATTCAAAGATTCAGAAAATGAAAAAAGTGAAGAGCCTTGTAACTGGCCATGTTTATATTCCTCTTTATCATCTAATTATTGGGAAATATGCTGAAAATTTTCACAAATTTCATGGGATATAACTTGGCTATCAAATTTCTGATCTATTTTATCTTCAAGCGAAGAAGAGACATCTAGTAGTTGGAAAATTTCTTGACCATCATGACATCTAGTTTGTGAAGAAAATTCATAAAGTGCCTCTACTATCTCCTCATTATCCATCCATTGTACATAATAATGAATGCTTTTAATACATTGAATGAAACCTTTTCGAATATTGCAACAGTCTTGAAAAAGTGATGATAAAGGATGAGACTTCCCATAATGTTCAAAAAATATTTTATGGAAATATTTAAGAGAACACAAGCTTCCTAATTTCAACCCTTCATACCATACTCTAGATTTGTCTTCTAGGGTAACCATAAACATCTTCATGAAACAATATTTAGGAAACTCAACCCTCAGTATACACACATTTATGTTTAATTTAACCAAATGCAGAACAACATCATCTTTATTTTCATCTTTGAAAATTGGAAGATGGGTTGACCAATCAACATGAGGCATACAATTTGGAAAACCATAGATGTGAGACCAATCCATAGGAGCATACCTTGGATTTATTCTTGAAGTAGAACTTGTCTTCGAACTTCATCAATATATTGATATTCAAGAAGTGGAATCACCCTGAAGCTTTAAATTTCTGAATTCCTTAAGAATGGATTCGCCAAGGTAGAAGTACAGCCTTCAAATTGTCTAATCTCTTGCTACATTCAAGATTTAAGTAGTTTTTATTGAGCAAAAATTTTCAGGAAAATGTAGCTTTAGGCTCCTGAAATATGCACCAAAATGTTATCACCAAACTGGGAATAATTGGGTTGCTCAATAGTCAATTCGGTGTAACTATTTCAAGCCACTTAGGGTTGGAAGTTAGCCCTTCCAACCAGAGAGGACTCTCTCAAGAAAATATATGATATTCAATAAACAAAGCTTAAAGAGAACGTGGCTAACTCTTAATTGTATTTTAGATGATTTTTTGCAGGTGAAAGATGTGTGAGGGCTACCATTGGGCATGGAGTTAGTATGGAAACTCAATTACATAAAAATATCATACATGGAAGTTGAGGCACATGAACTCATAAAAAAATAATTTTGACAGCAAACAAACATAAAGGAAATTGGAGCATAAGATTTATGAATTACAAGTAATTATGTATCAGAAAGCTGAAATAACATTCAAAAGGTAAATGCCACAAACACATAAGAGCCCAATCAGAATCTCAAGTCTGAAAAAAATTCTTCTGCAACTGTCTATTAACTAGAGGAGAAAAAAAATTTACAATAGTAGCTTTGGTCATTACATCCATCAAGCTTTATCTAACTCTAAAAATCCTCTATTTATAGAGTGAGGACTCGTACAAATGGTTTAACACCTTGGTAGCTTTAGATTCATACCTTAGAGACCTATTTCAAATAGGATTACATCACTTGGAGACTTCCTAGGGATATTTTCTATTTGGAAAAGTTTTAATACAAAAAGGACTCTTCTTTCATTAAATAGTTCAACAAATCGATTTAGTAACCCTTATAAAATGAAACAAACTAATTTTCTGAGTGTACTGGACTTTTGATGTGTCATTATTCCATGTTGATGTTGAGCTGGACCTCTGCCAAGTCGAATTTCACATTTTTTGCACAAATCTGGTTAGTGAAAATTATGAAGAATTTGCCTCAAAGATGAGTGCATTATTTACAAACCCTGATGTCTTTGCAAAAACCGAGAGAGGGTTTTGTATATGGGCTTGTGGTGAAGAAAATCATCCTTTATATTTCCAAAATTTCTGTTTCATTTAATCATAAATTGAACTTGAAGTTGACTGCTAAAACAATAATGTACAGGAAATTCCATAGTGCTCAATTTGCAGCGAACTCCAAAATCTAACTTTTGCATAACCTTTGACCTTTATTACTGTTGGAGGGAATTCCTTAGGTAAAATAAGGTAAACACATGGCTTCATTCACCCATGTCATAATATTTTTTTTTATTTTTTACCTCAAAACATTATACAATGAGTTCGTAGAAAAAACTCAGCTTCAAGCCTGGAGCTCTCTATGAACCTGCCTAACTTTTCCGGATATTGCAGTTTTTACTCTTTATCTCCAAAAAAAATTATTACAGCTCTATAACTGATTTTATATAGTATCCTAAGACAAATTTGGTCAAAAAGTGTGTCTTAGCATCTTTCAAGGGGAAACATGGTCATCCACTACAATCATATTCAAACACTTTTTTCTTCAATTCTGCTTGCACCAGCTCCATTGAACCAAGCTTACATGCTTAGATGTCAACAACCATGATCAGATGGAAAAATGTCATGCTAGATTTCAGCTCCTTATGTTATGAATTTGAATATGGGCTGCATATTGGTGAGGTGGCAAAAATGATGTGTTGGTAGCCATGCCATTCTTTTTCTAAGTGATCTTCAGACCAAGTGTCCCAATGACACTCCTCAATTCTTTTGATGACTCATCTGCTCTCTGAAACACATTAAATGCTTCAAAAATACCAAAAATTTGGCTTTCTATAAAATCAAAATTTTTAGGCAAGTTCTTAGCGAATTCTAACTGCTTTACACTGATTTCTCTATGAACTTGTGTAGAAGTGCGAAATTTACATGAAATTGCCAAATTTACTTATGCACGAGATATGTTTGGGATTTTTATTTGACATTGACACTTGTCACCTTAATGATGACCTTTAATACCCCTACATATGTACATGTTTTGAAAATTAATGAACTTCATGACCTTATTTCACCCTAATGACCTAACCTAACTTACCTAATACCAACCTAGACAAACCTAGTTGTTATCGGGGATAACAATGGCTCTAATGGGGATGATGTCCTCCTTACGGGGAAAAAAAGAACCTCAAATCCGTAGTTCCAATTCCTGACCATTTGCATTGCTCCCAAAGCTTTGACATACTTTCTTTTGGCCATGCAATGCTGACCTATAAAATCTTCTCTAACTGAAGAGAAAATTCCAAACTGAAAACAAAAACTGTACAAATTGATAAGGGAACTGAGAACTGGTAACCAAACTTGCTCATTCCTATGAGCTTATTTTTTACATGGAAACCTACTCTAACAGTTGAAAATCAAATTTTGGATTCAAACAACATGAAAATTCCAACATAACTAGTCAATTATATGGCTATTCAACAAAAATTTTCTCATACTTTCTTCAAAAAGAAAGATAAACCTGAAAGATGGCAACTCAAACTTCCATTTGAAAAAAACCCCATGATCGAAAACTACTGTGAAAATAACTTTTCTTGATTCTTGTAAATGACTGGCCAAAGGATCTTCAAAATCGTGAAATATAAGCTAATTTTGAAGACCAACAGAAAAAGAAGCATCTTCTTCATTTACAACTACAATCTATCCCTGTTTCATACCTTTATTTTTAACATCATTTTCAGTACAAGGCTTTGAATGTTCTTGAAAATCTTCAATATGAGAATTCATATCATTATGCACAAGCATATATTTTTGATCATTTAAATCTACAACAAGACATTTGGGGACAACAACTTGTAGATAAAAAATTTGTTGATTATTGTCTATTAGTGCTTCTTCATGAAAACCTTCAAGCATACTCAAGGAATCAACCTCCTCCTCATGATGAAAAGAAACATGTGTCACATAAGCTTTTCCTTGCTCCTGCCCATTTTCATGTTCCTCGGCATTCAAAGGTTCAAAAAATGAACAAATTGAAGAGCCCTGTAACTGACCATGTTTATATTCCTCTTTATCATCTAAATATTGGGAAATATGGTGCAAAATTTTCACAAATTCATGGGATATATCTTGGCTATCAAATTGTTGATCTATTTTATCTTCAACTGAAGAAGAGACATATGCTTGTTGGAAAATTTATTGATCATTATGACGTCTAGCTTCTGAAGAAAATTCATAAAGTGCCTCTAATATCTCCTCATCATCCATCCATTCTAGATCATAATGAATGATTTTAATGTATTAAATGAAACCTTTCCAAATATTGCAAAAGTCTTGAAAAAGTGATGATAAAGGATGATACTTCCCATAATGTTCAAAAAATATACTATGGAAATATTTAATAGAAAACAAGCTTCCTGATTTCAACCTTTCATACCATACTCTAGATTTTTCTTCTAGGGTAACCATAAACATCTTCATGACACAATATTAAGGAAAATCAACCCTCGGTCTACATACATGTATGTTGAATTTAACCAAATGCTGAACAACATCATATTTATTTTCATCTTTGAAAATGGGAAGATGGGTTGACCAATCAACATGAGGCATACAATTGAAACCATAGATGTGAGACTGATCCATAGGAGCATACTTGGGATTTATTCTTGCAGTAGAACTCACCTTTGAACTTCATCAAGCTACTGGTATTCAAGTAGTGGAGTCCCATGAAAATTTGAATTTTTGAATTCTTTAAGAATGGAGTCGCCAAGGTAGAAGTACAATCTTCGATTTTTCTAATATCCTGCTACCTTCAAGATTTCAGCAGTCCTGATTGAGCACAAATTTTTAGGAAAATGTAGCTTTAGGCTCCTGGCAGACGCACCACAATGTAACTCAATAGTCATTTCAGTGTAGTATGTAATATTCCTTTTTCAGAAATATCACAAGTCTATTCCAGAGATAGACTGTGGGGGAATTTTTTGGATATGTCACCTCTAAAGAGAGGGTGAGATCCAGAGGCTACCTATCCCTTCACAGACTCTGTCTATAGCTATGTGAAATTTCCTATTAGGAACCAGCTACTCTCTTGAGAATGTCTCAAGATATAGCTACAACAATAAGCAAATACATCTAATGGAAAATAGCAGTGAATCCATGAACACATAAAATGCCGGAGAATATCAAATGGAAATCATATTATGACATTGTAGCAAGTAAGTATACAAATCCTTGAGGAAATGATCACTCAAGCAAAGCACAACAACCTCAATAAACCTGTACATGAGAATGTGAAATATACAGCTGCATACATAGAGCCCTAGGCCATGAATGCACAGTTTATAGAGGAACTGCTGCATAAATAATGAATATACAAATATATAGAAATGATAGGCTCAAATAAAGTGGGGGAGCAAGCTCTCAACCCCTGAAAATACGTAACATCAATCCTCTAAAAGTATTGGCTTAAATCTATACAAAAATGGCATTTTACAGAAATGCCGGAGTTATTGGGCAGCAGCAACTCAAGAGCTAGAAATGAATGGAGAAGGATGAAATAGCTGCTGTAGATGAAGATCCCTTCTCCAATGAAAATCTGAAGTGAAAGGCTGATCATTTCACCCAAGACTTCCCCTCCAAAATTCTGCTAATCCCTCACAACAATTATGCACCAAGAAAAATGTTGTCTAAGAGAGGGACTGCACTGCCTCTGATGGAAAGTGGTTGGCCTTATGCCAAATATGGTGGGATATGCTCAAGAACCACCATTTCTGATCTCCTAATGAATATAACTTCTCTCCACTGAAAAACAAGCTCCGGATGGTGTGTGGAAACCTCCCCAGCAACACTGCACAATATCTGCTACAGAAAATATGCTGATGTAGATGGCTGAAGCTAATGGCCTGAATGCCAGAATATGGAGGATGAGTGCAATACTTCATGAGCTACTCAAGAAGGAGAGGAATTCCTAAATAGGATTCCCTCGTGCCCGAAGGCACTGCAGCTCTGCTGAACAGCAAGAGGCAGCAACAAGTCTTCAAGACTCAAATGTAAAATGATCAAAGATGTCCACAATGGCTGCCTTGATCCTCTTTTATACAATGAGCCTTCCCTCCATGGACCCTATTTCGAATTAGGGTTTCCTTCTCTCTATAAACTTCCCTCCTACGTTGTCCCACATAATGCTTTCCAACTCATGCCAACGCAGTTTGACTTGGTCAACCTTGGCCAAGCATGTTTGCAAAAACCTCCTTTCACACATGGAGGTGTGAAATCTAGCTCCAATATGATCCTCTTTCATACTTAGAGGATTTTTATTCTCTAATGATGCAAATAATGGGTCCCTTACCCATTTTATTTATCTCCTTAGAAAAAATTAATGTTCCATAAAATTTGGAACATTATAGTCCTCCCCTCTCAAAATATTGCTTGCCCTCAAGAAATTGCAAGGATGAACTGAGTTTATTTCTACCCTTCCTCCTGTAGCATCCTCATGTGATGATCTCCTCAAGGAAAAGGATGCCATATCAGCAATCAAATCTCTAAACTGTCCCTCCAACAAATGCAATCTAGCCTTGGGGTGGACATTCCCAAATAGCTATCATGTAGAAAAAAATATCCATGAAGGAACTAAGAGCTGTCGAAGGGCCTCCTTGAGGCATGAGGTCTGATATATAATGGGACTGATAATTCCCCATATGAATCTCTCATCCCCAAGCCATCAATCATGAAAATAAGTTGCCTCCCCAAGACAACTCATGAAAAATCTCCTTCCACCTTGAGCTCCGAAAATGAAGGTGGGCTGAAATCTGATCATGGCAAGCACTATAACTTGCCTCATGCTATCCTCTCCCTCACTTATGAAAAGTGTGGATTGTATGCTGATCCTGGGCTGCAAATATATTGCCCTCAAATGGAAAAATGAAGAGTAATTCCCCAAGAATCTCTTCTCTATCAATGAAAAATCAGCTGACCCAAGACATGTCATCTATGATGAATAGGACAAGTTCACCATAGAATGTCCCCATGATATGTTTTCTGTAGGCTATACCATGTACAGAAAGTGAAAACATTTCCTCATAGGGTTATTATGCAACCTCACCCACTGCAGCTGCAGAAAATAACATGGCAAGTATTGTACAAGAATATCACCTCTACTACTGAACAGTAAAATAGATGAGTGAATCAGAAACATAAGGTAAAACACCTACCCATATACATAAAATGGATTGATAACATCACCAAGCCCATGGATCTCCCCACAAATGAGCAAATATGTCGTTGTAGCCATGCCTCCTCTCATGTTCCCTTTAGAACATGCACTACAGAAAATGTGAGGGTTTTTCTCACTCAAAGACACATCCAACTTATGTGCCTTTCTCATAATCATACTTCTTTCACAAATATGATCCATATTAGAAAGGAAGTAATGATCATCAATCAAATGAGGAAAATTCTAAATGTTTCATGTGTTGCAATAATGTACCAACAATTTTCCCAAAAGTGACAGCACAGTTTTCCAAACTGCTGCTTTAGAAAATCACATGGCAAGTTGTTTCAGCTCATAAGCAACAATGTATGTTCTTACATCTGATAATGCATGGTAGTGGCTGAATATAAGTGCTGAACATACATGGAATGTAAAAATTTCCCAAGGCCATATAAATATGGCTGTCTCCATCATACAAATTGGCCCAATTTTGATCCATGGAGCAATCTGAAAAGCTTGCCCTCTTGTAGAGCCATGCACTGCAAAAATAATGATAAGAGTATACAAATCAGCCAATGTAAAAATAGATCTCTTACCATATACCAGGAGTAATATGATGTATATATCCATGAATTAACCCTCCATAGTTGTTTGGCATGCTCCCCTGAAGAGGAATGAACTAGTTGCAGCAAGAAGACCCTTCTTCTCATGCTTGGAAATCCAAGTCAAGAAGAATGTATCATAGATGACTTCTTCCACTACCTCATCCATCTCACCTCCTATTTTTCCATCAAGTGCAATAGATATGAAATTATCATGGGACCTGTGGGTTATGGATCCACCACACTTCCGTTGGGCACACTTCGTCAATAAATCACTGCTCGAAAGAAACAACATTGTTGGCCTATACACATAGGCTCTCATCAATATCCGGCTCCATTCTTTGACACGTTCTTTGTCAAAGATATCTCTCATAATGATGCAATGTATAAGAAGTCCCTTCCAAAGTGTAAGTACCTTCCTCTATCATCAAAGGCCAAGGAGATAATGCCATCTCCTCCTCCTGCAACATCATGCAAGTATGAGAGCAATCCTGCCCTTGCTCTCTCAAGCAAAGCAACAAAGTATTTTGCTGCTCTCCCATACTTCCATCATACTACCCATGTGATGAAGACACAATGAATGATATGAGAATCACATCAACATCATGCATCCATACTCTATGCTGCTCAAAGATGTAATTATCCTGCCATCTTCCCCATTTTTTTGGTACTCCTCCCATGAGGGCTACCATCAATTCTTGGTCTTTTAATTTCATGAGAGTTTGAAATGAAGCTCCTTGGAGACCTCTTAGGAAAGGCCTCTCTCCCATGACTATGTTGGATCTATGAGGATCCAAATGTTATGGAGGTGATGTCTCCTCTCCACCCATGTTCAACAGCATTGTTGGTTCCTCCAATGATGTAGCAGCTGTCTCTTCCTCTGGTTTTACAATTTTTTTCATGATTCTCCATGGAGGTGTCTTGGTTTGCTTCATCCTCCAAAAGTTTTCACTCCAACCTTGAAGGCTGAATGAAAATCATCAAAAATTTATGAGGATGAGGGTTCTTCTCCTCCTTGAACCCTTTGCATAGCGCAGTGTAAACATGAGGCCCTAAAGTGGCCATGTGGTTTGATCCTTGGACCTCTTCATAAGAAATTCCACCATCCTTAAGATTATTTGCTGAAATAGAAAGTGGAACTTTACTCATACCTTGGTGGATCTTGGGACCTTATTGTATGGCTGCAATTGCTCTTCCTCCAATGGCTTCCTCATCCATAGATGTAGAAGGCTGCTCCTTCAAAGTTGTAGCAACGTTGGTGCAATCCTCCTCCCATGGTGGTGTGAGCTTCTCTTTCTTTATTCTTTCTCCATCAAAGGTTTGGATTAACCTTTGAAAAAAGACTGCAAAATAACTCACCCTTGAATGGACCAAGGGTTTGAACCACCAAACATAGGTTTCTTCCTCCATGTACAACACTTCCATCTCCACTGCTTCTTTCTCTGCCACTGGATGTAACAATAAAAATGCCTCCATATTTTTCTCCAAGCTCTAGCTGAAGTAACCCCATCAAATGTAGACAATAGAAGCCCATTTCCTTTGATTTCTCCTTTTCCATAAGGCCTTCTCTCCTCCATCTACTGAATATATTGTGAGAACACTGTAGCTCTCCTGAATGTTGCAGAATGGGGTTTATAGTCACCGAGGTACTTGCATAAGATCTGGAAATCCAAGCATCTCCCATGCTAGTCTTCAAGAGAATAGGAATTGCATGGACCTTCCTCTTTGCCTCTTTAATTCTCCTCCTCCTTAGGGAGGCTCTTCTTTATTTCAAAAATAGAGGACATCAATCTCATCTTCTACATCATTCTCCTTTGAAATCAAACTCACAGGCTGTGCCAGTTCGACGCTCTAATACCACTATAATATTCCTTTTTCAGAAATATCACAAGTCTATTCTAGAGATAGACTATGGGGTCATTTTCCGGATATGTCACCTTTAAAGAGAGTGTGAGATCCAGAGGCTACCTGGCCCTTCACAGACTCTATCTATAGCTATGTGAAATTTCCTATTAGGAACCAGCTACTCTATTGAGAATGTCTCAAGATAGAGCTACAACAATAAGCAAATACATCTAATGGAAAATAGCAGTGAATCCATGAACACATAAAATGCCAGAGAATATCAAATGGCCATCATATTATGACATTACAGCAAGTAAGTATACAAATCCTTGAGGAAATGATCACTCAAGCAAAGCACAACAACCTCAAGAAACCTGTACATGAGAATGTGAAATATACAGCTGCATACATAGAGCCCTAGGCCATGACTGCACATTTTATAGAGGAAATGCTGCATAAATAATGAATATACAAATATATAGCAATGATAGGCTCAAATAAACTGGGGGAGAAAGCTCTCAACCCTTGAAAATACATAACATCAATCCTCTAAAAGGATTGGCTTAAATCTATACAAAAATGGCATTTTACAGAAATACTGGAGTTGCTGGGCAGCAATAACTCAAGAGTTGGAAATGAATGGAGAATGCTAAAATAGCTGCTATAGATGAAGAGCCCTTCTCCAATGAAAATATAAAGTGAAAGGATGATCCTTTCACCCAAGACTTCCCCTCCAAAATTTTGCTAATCCCTCACAACAATTATGCACCAAGAAAAACATTGTCTAAGAGAGGGACTGCGCTGCCTTTGATGGAAAGTGGTTGGCCTGATGAAAAATATGGTGGGATATGCTCAAGAACCACCATTGATGATCTCCCAATGAATAGAACTTATATCCACTGAAAAACAAGCTCTAGATGGTGTGTGGAAACCTCCCCAGCAACACCCAACAACACTGCACAATATCTGCTGCAGAAACTACACTGATGTAGATGGCTGAAGCTAATGGCCTGAATGCTGGAATATGGAGGATGAGTGCAATCCTTCATGAGCTACTCAAGAAGGAGAGGAATTCCTAAATAGGATTCCCTCGTGCCCGAAGGCACTGTAGCTTTGTTGAACAGTAAGAGGCAGCAACAAGTCTTCAAGACTCAAATGTAAAATGATCAAAGATGTCCACAATGGCTACCTTGCTCCTGTTTGATACAATGAGCCTTCCCTCCATGGACCCTATTTCGAATTAGGGTTTCCTTATCTCTAGAAACTTCCCTCCTACGTTGTCCCACATAACGCTTTCCAACTCATGCCAACGTAGTTTGACTTGGTCAACCTTGGCCAAGCATGTTTGAAAAAACCTCCTTTCACACATGGAGGTATGAAATACAGCTCCAATATGATCCTCTTTCATACTTAGAGGATTTTTATTCTCTAATGATGCAAATAATGGGTCCCCTACCCATTTTATTTATCTCCTTAGCAAAAATTAATGGTCCATAAAATTTGGAACATTACATAGTATTGCAAACCACTTAGGGTTGGAAGTTATCCCTTCCAGCTAGAGAGGGCTCTCTCAAGAAAAGATATGGTATTCAATAAACAAAGCTTAAAAATAATGTAACGTTCCTTTTTCAGAACAGCTAGCAATCCATGGCTGGAAAATGCATTTTCCAGAAATGGGGGCAGTAGGAATTGAAACCAGGACCTGGATCCCTTAGATCAATGTATCTAAGAATGAAATCCAATATATGGCTCCAAATAAATCCTTCTAAGTGGGTTAAACAGATCTCCCACACTTAGATGTCCTCAAAAAATGCCCAATGAAGGGACTACAATATATGCAAGAACAAGATACGGAGCAACAACGTTATTCTATGAAGTCTACACACATTAAGAAGTGGATAGCCAAAAAATATATGATATAGCAGAAAATGTGTACAATGCCTTGAGGAATCAATCACTCAAGATGGGCAATGAAAGCCGCAATGGAACATATACAAGAAAATGCAAGAACATTGCTTTACTTGAAAAGCCCTGGCTAAAATAACACAGTTTATAGGACTTATTGCATAATAAAAAATGAGAATAGAATGATATGTCAATAAAAACTCAAAGAAATGAGGGGGAGCAAGTTCTCAACCCCTAAAAACACTAATACAGCAAAATACACAATCCTTGGAAGGATTGGCTACAATATACATGAAATTGGCAATTCTGCAAAAATACCGGAGTTGCTGGGCAGCAACTGCAACTCAATACTAAAAATACATGGATATGGCTAAATATTTTTCTCAAACTGAAACAAACCTCCAATGGATCTCTCAATGCAAGGCTGATCCCGGCATTGAAGATCTTGCCCTCCAAGAAGCTGGTGCAACCTCTCACCGCAAGTGTGCACTGAAATATCATAGTCTTGAGGATGGAATGTGCTTTCTATGATGGGATATGTTGGCCTTGGTTCCAAGATGTGAAAAATATCTCTGAAATCCATTTGACTAACCTCTCGGAGCAAGAGAAACTCCCTCCTCTAAAAGATAAGCCAAAGAGAAATGTTGTGGAACCCTCCACTGCAATGCCCTAGCAACATTGCGTTATTCTTGAGCAGAAATAACGTTGTATCTGAAGAATAGATTTTTCCTTGAGCCAATATGTGGAGAATATTAAGTGCAATACTTCAAGAGGCCTCTCAATAAGGAGAGGAAATCCTAAACAGGAATCCCTTGTGCTAAGCAGCACTACAACTCTGCTGAACAACCAGAGTGTGCAATTGGTCTGAATAGACAAATGATCAAATGCTCAAAGATATCTCACTACGGTTGCCTCCTCCTCTTCTTATATAAGTGAATGCCTCTTTTCCATGGACCCCACACATTAATGTTTCATCCACAAGGAATCTTTCTCCCTCCAAAACTACGTTGTCTTCTCATGCAAGCTACACCTTTTAGGCAGCGCTGTTGACTTGGTCAAACTTGACCTTGTCCTCATGAAAATTTCCCCTTTTCACACTGGAAGGTGCACAATAAGCTGCTCCAATGATCCTTTTCACATTATGAAGGATCTTATTCCTACTTATGGGCCTTTTACCCATTTTATTCACCTCCTAGATGAAATAAGCAAAAATTAATGTTCCAATTTTCTTCATGAAAATTTTGGAACATTACAAAGAACATGGCTAACTCTTAAATGTATTTTAGATGATTTTTTGTAGGTGAAAGATGTGTGAGGGATACCATTAGTCATGGAGTCAGTATGGAAACTCAATTACATAAAAATATCATTCATGGAAGCTGAGGCACATGAGCTCTTACAAAAATAATTTTGACAGAAAACAAAATACATAAAGGAATTTGGAGCATAAGATTTATAAATTACAAGTAATTATGTATGAGAAAGATGAAATAACATTCAAAACATAAAGGAAAAAAGCACATAATATCCCAATCATAATCTCAGGTCTGAACAAAAAGTCTTCTACAATTATCTATTAACTGAGTAGAAAAAGGATTACAATAGTAGCTTAAGACAAAATTGGTCAAAAATTGTGTCTATACATCTTTCAAGGGGTAGCAGGGTCATCCACTACAATCATCTTGAAACCCTTTTTTCTTCAATTCTGCTTGCACCATCTCCATTGAACCAAAATGACATGCTGAGGTGTCAAAAACCATGATCAACTGACAAAATTTCATGCTATATTTTAGGTCCTTATATTCTGAATTTGAAGATGAGTTGTGTATTGGTGAGGTAGAAAAAATGGTTTGTTGACAACCATGTCATCCTTTTGCTATGTGATCTTCATCAACATGTGTCCCAATGACACTCCTCAACTCTTTTGATGACTCATATGCTCTCTGAAATACATTAAATTCTTCAAAAATACCAAAACTTAATCTCGTTGTAAAAACATATTTTTTAGGCAAGTTCATAGCGAATTTTGACTCTTTTACACTAATTTCGCTATGAACTTGTGTATAAGTGCCAAATTTACATGAAATGGCCAATTTCACTTATGCACGAGATATTTTTGGGATTTATATTTTACATTGACACCTATCACCTTAATTATGACCTTTAAGACCCCCACATATGCACATTTTTTTAAAATTAATGAACTTCATGACCTTATTTCACCCTAATGACCTAACCTAACTTACCTAAGACCAACCTAGACAAACCTATTGGTTATCAAGGATAACAGGAAAAATGGTTCCCTTGAAAAAATGGTGGTACAACACATCCTTCAATACGTCATCAAAAGTATCCCTATTTTATGGAACTTTATGGATATCATCCTCTCTCCATCACATTACTTTAAAATAAAATCAAAGGTTTAAGTAGTGGAGGACCATATAGGACACAAATAAGAGGTTTTCAATCTATTTAATGACAACTTGGTTATAGGACAAGATACACGAAACAACAAGTAGATCAACATCATAGTGGAATGGAATTTGAAGTGAGGAATTAGGTATTTTTGAAGCAACAACCATACAGATAGATGTCTCTCAAACAAAAGACATGATATAAAATTAGCACATGGGTATTATGGCCCCTAAAAGGTGTTGCAGATGGTTACAAGTATGCCTTACATTTTCTTATCAAATCTACCTCCATCTTCACGTGTATAGCCGGTCTTGCATATTTCTTGCTTAAAGAAGGTAATTAGTGATAAGATCTTATGTCAAATATTTCTACCTGAGATTAATGAAGAAGGGAAAACCATACTAAAACTAGAAACAATCCTTGATATAGGGACTAAGTATATAGGAAGAGAACTAATTCCTACGTACCTATTCTAGTTCAAAAACCTACCAAGGAAATTAGTGACATGGGAAATTGAGTTATTCATGCAAAAACACTCGTAATTATTCACGCGTTGAGGAGAACACTTATTTGAAGGGAGCAGAATTTTGAGCCCTAGAATAATCCTAGTGTTAAGTATAAAGCCCCATGTAATAAACCATATATAGTGAGTTAAGCTTTAATTGTTATATTATTGGTATCGGTTAGAATCTTTAATTACAATCGCACCCTTTCACACACACACGCACACACAAAGGAGACCTAGTTTTAGAATAATCTCATCTCATTCTTATACATTTGTTCTATTTTAAAGGGAGGTTTTCCCCTTGACAAGGCTTATATTTATTACTTATATATATTTATCAATACATCGAGCTTCTTCTCTTTCTAATTTCATGGTGTTTTGGTACTTGCAGTTTAAAAAACTAGTCACAATTTGCTAGTGGTGCAAGGAGTGACCATCCTCTAATACTATGAAAACTAAGAAAATCGAGGGAAGGGTATAATTTCAGCATGATGATGCCAATATTTCCTTGCTAAGTCTTTGAAGTTTCAAATAGAGTTATAAATACAAGGAGTTAGCCTTGATGTTTAAGACATACTATTGTTTTCCGTACTAGATCAAAATCCATGATCTTCATAGTAGATCAAATAGTTGAGAATTTTGGTGTATCTCAGTCCTTGGAATGGATTTTATGTCATAAGAACAATTAGTGTGAAAAATAATATAGAATTTATTTGATTTATACAAAGGTGGGAAAAATAAGGATCAAACACATACAAGTGTTGACATATTCACTCCTAGTAGATATAACACCATCAACTAAGTGCCCTATGACATTTGGTAGTATTTTTATTATGATTACTAAGTGATAATAGAACTTAAAGTTTGTAAATTGTGTATCTATAATCAAATTTTCAACATAAGTGTTGGGATCTAGTAGCATGAGGGAGATATATCTAGTTAATGTTCATGTTGATCTTGTAGAATACAGATATTTAATTCCCAATGAGTGTTGAAAGGAGAATAATTTGACCATAAACCAAAGTGATCATCTTCAATTAGGAGAAGGTAAAGGAATAGTTTAGGTAAACATCAATAAGCATTATAATGAGGGTTACTCAATAGAAGAAATAATAAAGGAAACATGGTTTTCAAAAGAGTGGGTAGAGGAGCTAATGAATCCTAAGCTAGATAGGGAAGTTGAACACGAATTTGATACCTTTGAGTTTGACTTCATGCACAAATATTTCAAGAAAAAATATTTTAAGAATAAGTATAATATAACTTGAATATGAATTGTGAACATCCTTTAGCCATAATGACATTAAGCATCATCTTTGCATAATTGTTTAATATGAAGTTAAAGAAAATGTATACCAACCTCTTAGCCATAGGGAAAGAAAATGTTGAACTAGAAAAATAACTCAAGAACCAAAAAATTAATGGAGAGTAAGATGTAACTTATTATAATGGTCGGGGGGATAGACTATCAACTTATCCCTATGCTAAATTATTATTTCAATAACGTCATTTTTATATGCTCCCTTTAAGATTCAATGGCTCAATTTAGATATTAAGTTAGTGAGAATCTAGTTGGAATCCAATAATGATTTTCTCGATTAGTATGATGTATTCAATGTGTTAGTATGAAATATTTTGGAAGGTGTACCAAAAATATCTCAATTAAGTCATGAGTTAATAGTGACCCTAACAACAATTGTGGATGCTTATGCTTCATATTTGCAACAAATATGTGAGAAAACCTACAAAAACGATAGATGTATGCAAGTATAAAATCACAAACAATATATATAATACTGATGTAAAAACCCAATCTTGGAAAATATTTTGAAAGAAAATAATTATATTAATATGCCTGGCAAAGGATATTTACAAAATGTCATAAGTACCCCTCAATGGGATGGGTCCTTTGATGCCCTCGTCGCTTCATAATTTAGATCTTACTCTCTCTTGAATGTCTGAAAACTACGGCAAAGTAGAACTAAAATATGGGAGCTCAAATGGTATGTGACGATAATGGTGACGATGATAATGATCATGGTGATAAATGGATAGAAAACCCTCTTATTTATAGAAAATAATTGGGATGATCTAAAAAATGGAGAATAATAAAATATTATTGACCAAAATCTAGATCTAACCGCTTGAAATACTTTATTATATTTTTGGAGAGGGAAAATATATTTAAAATGGTTAAATACATTTATTTAGAAATAATTAACAAACTGATGATTTATTAACTGTTTCGCAAATGTTAAGAAAGGAGTGAAAATGAAATAACTATTAAATAATGATTTTGAATATGTAAATAAGGAATAATAAAAAAATAATGATTTATTTAATTATTCATATGATATATAGTCAAATGTGACAAGGAATATTTATTAAATAATGATTTAATAATGAATTTGAATATGGAAATAAGGAATAATAAAAAATAATGATTTATTTAATTATTCATATGATCTATAGTAAAATGTGACAAGGAATATTTATTAAATAATGATTTAATAACCGTTCCTAGAGAAAATTAAATAAATAATGATTTGTTTAATTATTCCCATAGGTTTTAATCGAAAATAACTTAATAAAAGTGGTTTGTTAAATTATTTCTTATAGTGAAAGTGACTTTACTATGGTAAAATTCAACTCACATGGTGTATTTCGATCCACCTAGTTAGAAATGGCTAGGTGATCATTTTTTGGTGATAACAGATTTCCCCCCAGTTTACGAGTGTTAGGATAAAATCGTGTGATCGAAATATGTTGTAAGTTGCACTTCCACAAGGCACAAAAGGGGATTCAAAGAGAGAGAGAGAGAGAGAGAGAGAGAGAGAGAGAGAGACGAATAAAGAAATGCGAGGAAAAAAATGGAGGGGGAGAGAGAGATACTAAATTGAAACAAGCCTCATTTTATGTGTGAGTGCATGATCTCAAATTAGGCGGGGGAGGCATACCTATACCCTCTGAGATAATTGAGTATCAAGAATAATGACGAGCCCAAAAATGTGGGACTGAGATACAAAATACATAATACATGATCCACTGGCATCAATGGGCAAGAACATAATACAACGAATCCCATATATATAATGAGCTTGGAAAAACATAGGCCATGACTGAATACAATAAAATCTGATTACCTGAGACATAATGCCCCTCCAGTTGACATGGGGAGGGGGAATTGCAACCAAAGAAGCCCTGTTAAACATGAAAGGGCTCTAAAGATATGAATGGATCATATAAATGATACATGCATGGTGTGGGCACTACAAGCACCTGGAATTGAACCCATAAAATATGTGGAACTACATCTAAGGTTGGAGCGTAATTTGAGGTCATTCAGGAATGTGGGGGGCTACCTGAAGAGCCACCACCTCATGAGGTCTAACAAATCTCACACACACTTGGGAATCACTCGAAAATTTTTTTAGATCACTGTACCATCAATTGTATGATTCTTAATCGTGCGATAATGAGCTAGAGTCGAGCACGTGAGAAACAACCAAGTCAAAGGGAAATTATTATTCCCTTTTCTTGATCCTAAGAACCAAAAAATGATGAATGTTGGAACCAAGGTACATCTCCCTCTAGATCGTTCTTCTCAAATTAATGTGATGAAGTCGACAAGAGAGGGCACTCATGTTGGAACAAGGTTTCCTAGCCCCAGTTTTTCCCATTTTTGTAAAATTTGGTCTAGTGAAGGGGGTTTAGAGTGGGTCAAACCCCCAATGAATTGTAAGGGGTAAAAAGGGTAGACCAAGTGTCCGCAAACCACAGTTTGCGAACCATAGGATAGCGCAGGCTAATATGTTATAAGTAGATGGATAGATCGAGTATAGAAGTAGGATAAGTGTGATTTATGCTAGTCATGAACTATTGAGATCTGCTTAGGGTTGTATTTGGGTAAGGACTCCTGCTAGCTGTGTGCACGGAGATCCTCAGTCCTACTGTGTGCAGACTCCGCTGGCTCTGTGCACGGGTTGGGAATCAGTTCTGTAAGTGGATCTTGAATGCTAATGAATGAGAAATCTGTTTGGAAGTATTCTTGTGTTGTAAGAACTGGCTGTGTTTATGGTATTGCGGTGATTTTGTCTTTTGATAAATATTGATGCGCACGTGGATGGAGGTATCACTTAGATATGATTATTAATAGTTGCTTTACTTATGTTTACGTGTTATCTATAAGTTTATGAGCTTTGCATTTTTCAAGTATATTGTTAAAGGGTTCTATGATAAGACTTCTTCTACACAAACCTGATAGATCTTAACCGGGCCGCCTCAATTAACTCTCTTCCTCTCAAGGTGTGGAAACCTGGTTCCAGCACCCTCTTGTACTACTTTGGGTGAGACCCCTGCGCAAGTAGGTCATTGTTGAAAGGGCTAGTAGTATAGGGGTTTGTTGGAAAACCTTAATCCGAACCTGGGTTGGGACCCCTCAAGCCAAAAAATGGTTTCGTTGCCAAGACCTGGATCATTTTGAGAGAAATTGGGTAATTCCATGAGGTCATTGGCAGCCTGAGAAGTCTGAGCTTGAAGATTGGTTCGAAAAACAGATCCAGGATTTTTTGTTAAAATATAATCGAAGTACAAGGCTGACTACTAAAGAGTGGAAAAACAAGTATATCTTTATATAAGTATATGATATCTTCTTTGTAACCTTCGCATATGAACTACAGGAGTGGCTAGTAGGGTTAGAAGAGTTCCAGACCCATCGTAAAAACGATCAGGTCACGCAATGGACTCCTGAATTGATCCAACAATTGGAGAAGGTTGATAACAAGATCACTCAGACTATAGATCACTGGGTGGATAGTGTTCTAGGAGGATTTTAATAGAATTCACAGTTGATCAATTCATATCTTATTCTGAAGCTGAGCGGAGGTTCTTCAAAGGGTTCCAAGATAAGTTTTTGCAAACATTTCTGCTACTAACTAAGATACTATTGTGTGAAAAAGGTGTTTTGTGCAGTCACATTAGGTGAACGACCTACGATCATAATGAAAGTACAACAAAAATTAGTAAATATTACAGGGTTAATAAAAAAGGGGACAAATCGGTATATAGTCCCTTAAGAGAGCCACCTACGCATGCAAAAACTAGTCCTCTGGTTACCCCACTGTCGAATCTGTGAAAGGGAAAGAATTCCCCTACCCCACCGCCATCGCTGGAAGATGATATGGCCACACACATGAAGCTACCCACCTTTAAATGTGTGGGGGATGAGGAGATGGACCGATTTTGGTTCATAGCAGAATCAGTATGGACTGCACAGAATGTTGCTAACGATGCTGTAAAAAGAGCGTAGTTATACCTAACCTTTGAGGGAAGAGCCTTGGATTGGTTCATGAGGTATGTTGGCCAACACGTGGATCTATCAATACAGGAAATTAAGGATGCCTTGAAACAATAGTTTCAGAAGCCTAAGTCCTACGCTCAACTGGTGATTGACTTGAAATATTTTAAACAGGGACCTACAAAGTCGGTATGGGAGGCTAATCAACGGCTGAAGAAAGTTATCAGGGATGGAGATTTTAAGTATGAATATTTAAAGCACAAATAATGGTTCATTTCCATGCTATTACAACACCTATGCGGGCCTATGGGTTAGCAGACGATTGATACACAAGAAAAAACCCTAGAAATTTCCATGAAGCTAGAAGTTATGTCAAGGGACGATGCCCAATTCGGGATGCAACAGATCCAGGGCCAGTTAGAGGAAATGCACCTATAAATATAGAATCTACAAAAATATTGGGGAAATGAAGCTAACATAGACATTTGGTGCATTTGGTGTAGGGTGTCGTGCCACACCAAGGATCAGTGCCCTCTTCTATTAAACTACATGTAGGCTGGGGGGCCTAACCCATTACGCCCCAAAGAGGTTGTGGGACCAAGCACCCCCACGTTATAGTGCGCTGACTGTTGAGTAGCCGGATTGCATGATATAAACCATTGCCCCTGATTTGGTGCCTATGTCCCAAAATTGAAGTAGTAGTGGTGAAGATTCTGCTCGTCTATAGGACATGATGAGCACAACTGCCGGAAATATGATTTAATGATAAATAGAGGAAACCTGTATAGGGTGCAAGCTTACCCTTCCACACCATTATCTCCCTCTAGATGAGGAGTATCCCCTGCAAGTGGCCGAGGGGGGGGGAGAGGTGGAAGCGCAAGTCGGGGAAGAGTACAACTGATCTGCTATAACTGTGGAGAGGTGGGACACTTCGCAAGGGACTGTCTAAACCTTACATGAAAATATTGTAGATATTTCAGGAAATTGGATCATGTGATCGAAGACTGTCCTATACTGATAGCAAAGATGCAGGAAAAACAAAAAACGTTGATGCAGAATGTGCAACAGGTTAAGGCGATACCGCGCGATGAGGGACCCAGTAGTAACATAATTACATGCAATGTCATGGCTACAAGAAGAGCTAAGGAAAAAGCCATAGTCTAACCACTTATGAGAAAAGCTGCTGAAAAAAAGGAAAGCCTGGAATTATAGAAGGAGAAAGAAGCCTTCCTTAAAGCTAGAAAATAATTTACCAAAAAAGAGGCATCTACGTCAAAGGCCCCAACATATCTAAAATAAAATGAAGAAGTGAAGTTGTTTCTGCAGCCATGTATGAAGTTACTACACAACCAAAAGGTAGTAGAGAACCTCCAAGAATTGATAGACAACTGCGCATAAAATATTTCCCCACCAACAGAAGTTAGAGATGTCAACAAACTTTATAAGATTAAGAAGAGAACCGGTTGGGAAATGTGGCTAACTTTGCAAATTGGAGATTAAGAAATGGATCAGGTCATCCTTGATTTAGGATCCTGTTATCACTCAAAAATTCTCAAAACATCATTGTGTCTACACCGTTTTTTGTCATGTTTTGAAGTAGGTCTAAAGGTCATTTTAAGTCTTGGTGAAGGGTAGGTATAGTTTTATAAGTTTTAAAGGTCATATTTCAAGTTAAAATAAAGTCCTTTAGGTTCATTTCATGATCAAGATATTTCTAAGATGAATAAAAAGGTCAAAAGCTAAATCAAATGGAAAACTAAGAATGAGCCTCATGGAAATTGTGTTTTTAGTTCATATCATCTATTGTTTTGATGAAACCAGTGGTTTTATAATTTTTGGCACGTTTTTGGTTTTCATTTTGAATAAATCTGGAAAAAAGTTCTCACTCAATAGTTTCGTAGCGCAAACAATGTAAAAAGAGTGATTTGTGCTACGAAACTGCTGAAAGCCATGAAGAGAAAAACTTTGTTTTCTGGTTTTAGTAGTCAACTTCCAAGGGGGTTTCCAGGAAACTGAAAATGTATTTTCGAAAACTGAATGAGGTTTTTCTTCCTAACATCCATAAATACACAAACCTCTCTCATTCTATTCATAAGTGTTATAATTTGGTAGATACAATGATTTCTCTAAAGCCCTATTTTCAGAAAACATAGTTTTCCTGTTTTACACATGTTGTTCAAAGACGGTTTTTGGAAAGTAGGAGAGGTATTTCAAAAAACAGAGAGAGGTTTTTGTTCAATAAAGAATCACCTACAAAATCCTCCTTCAGTTAATAAAATACATTATGGATGAGGAGATTCAATCTCTGTCTCAACACCTATTTTTCAGATAAAAACAGTAAGGTAAAATGACCAATTCATAGATGAAATTTTGGGAAAAGTTTGATGAAATTTAATTTGAAATGACTGCTGGAGGTGTGTCAATGACATATGAATAATTAATTGAAGAAAAAAGGTGAAAGGATTGATTGGAACAAGAGTTAAACACTGCGCTACAAAACTGAGCTACTTTCGTAGCACAGGTTTACCCTTAATCTTTTTTGCACCATTCGAATTATAGTTTCAACACAGATGGAGGATTGAAGATCTATGGTAAATTTTTGGGAACATGACACCTGTACATATGATCTATTAATTATAAAAGTACTCAAAATATATAAAAGCGTAAAAGGAGCTAAAAGACAGGAAAACATGCTTCCTAAGTTTTAGGACAGTTTTTATCATTAGCAGCAGGACCACATCAAAGTTGAAGGAAACATCCAAATTCGACCTTATGGGATTGTAGGTGGAAAAGGATGAAATAAATATTAGATAAGGTTGTTAGGAGGATGTTTAAGAGTTTCAGTCCTATTATAATTAGGAATTTTCATAAGCATTATAACTGTCAATTTGTAATAGGACTCTATGTTAGTTTTACAGCTTTGTTTGTAATAAATACCATGTTTTATGGTTAGAATAGGTGTTAAAGCATGGGAATTAAAATTCTCTAGTGGAGGATGAAAGAATCCTATATTGTAAATTTTCTATATAGAGCATGAGGTCGAATTATACTGGGTTGGGCATTTTTATTAGCAAAGACTGTGTGCTATTGCATATGATTGTTTCTTCTTCACTTAAAATAAAGATCTGTTTTGACAACCCAAGATTCATAAGGAGTTTATGTTCGTTATTGTTCTAATGGCCTTCTTCAATATCTCTATTTGTAGTGGTATATGTATGTGATACTTATAATTCATTTGACAATGCTCTAAATTTATTCATATGCAAATAGACTGTGTATTTCACTGTGTTACTATTTTACTCATTGACTTAGACTCCAAATGCCTTGACTTCCATGCTAAAAAAAATTGTGATGTTTTGTTGAAGATTATCTTGACTCCATGGCCCAATTAAATTTTTCTAATCTGTGATACAACTAGTTATACAATTTTATCTTTTTATCTTAGAGTTAGCACCTATCCATTAATCAAAAATCATAAAACTTTGAGAGAGCCCTCTCAGGTCGAGGAGGCTAAGCCTCAGCCAAAAGATTGGTCTGAAAGAGTTACACAAGTATACTTGATGAGCAGCCTATTAGGGTCTGATTTTGTGATAACATTTTGGTGTGTCTACCGGGATTCTGAAGATATAAATCTCCCAAAAATTATGAATCTCAACTCTTGGAGGTAGCAGGAGCTCAGAAGCGGTTTGAGGCTGCAACTACCTTGGCGACTCCATTGTTGAAGAATTCAAATTTTTCATATATTCAAGGTGACTCCACTGCTTGAAGATTTCTATAGGGTAAACTTCTTGGGTTGTTGGTTTTCGAATATCCCTCTCAGGGCTTTCCGGTGCCCGAGGCAGACAGTAAGATTAGCTATGCTGTTCACAAAGATGGCATGAGCATGTTCATATCAACTTGAAATAACTTGAAGGAATACAATAGAGAATTACCTCTTTGACAATCTTGGAGTCCCTTGGAGAGCGTTGCGCAGCGAAGCAAGAGTCCTTCTTCACCGGCTCCAAATCTTAGTCCTGCAATCAGTCAAAGCACCCGCGTAATTTCTAACATAACATGTATCCTATCAATTAAATCAGTACACAATAAACATCTAGATTATACACATCTGAGCCATTCATATCATACTATGTAAATGTTCAAACAATAATGACAATATTAAGCATTGAATGGACAAAACGAACACAGTTCTATTGATTTTAAAATAAGGAGGATTACAACCGTCGGTTGTACCAAGCCCTCCTCAGTCTCCCAATCTCTCTTATCTCTCAAGTGAAGAAGTCCAAGTCAACAAGCTCTCTAGGAACCTCTTTGACTCTTGGCCTTCACAATGTAACACTATTCTCTATTCCGCAAGTATACAAGAACCTTGAGCAATCCTTCGACCTTCAATTAAGAGCCTTCAGCTCCTTTTTATAGGAGAGGGAGAAGGCCATTGTTGCCCTTCTCTTTCCACTAGTTTGGAATGGAAAAGACTTAGATGTTTCTTTGATCTCTATGTTTTTGCCTCCTTTGGAGTTCAGTCTTCTATGGAAATGACCAATAATGAACTGGTGCTTCTACAGTTTCCTTTGTGAACTGACTCCTTTGTGAGGGAAAGTCGGAGATTCAAATCATTCTCCGCACTCTTTTCCCAATTCAAACTTAAAACATGGGTAACGCTTCCCTCCAGTGTAAACAGAGCGTTTCCCTAGTCACTAACACGGCCAATACACTGATTTCCTGCGTTATAACGCTCTTGTTCTGTTCTATATAGGCGTTACCCTAGCAGAAATAGGTTTAATTCAGGTCTTTGTACTTCTTCCATATTTGTCTTCCCCTTTGAGTTGATGAGGAGGTATTTTGACCTGTAACAGATGCCCCCTAAAGTGTGAGGTCAGAGACGAAGACGATGGCCGAAAAACTTTATAACTTGTAGAGATAGAGAGATTGAAAGACTGAGGAAAACCTAAAACAACAACATATGTCACAAAATATAGTATTTGCCTTGAGTCGGGCATTTCCCATGCTCAGTAGCTTAAACAACATGATTTCTCTAGAATAGATATATGAAGAATCTGTCCACCAATAGGCACAATGTGGAAGTGTCTGTCATAACAGGATCAGGCTGAAGAAGCTGTCTCCATAAACAATATCGCAACTTGGGGAAGGAAACACAACTTTAATGATGTAGCCTTTGCCCCAAGGTCTTGACTGCCGATTCACTTAAACTGCATATTTCTCAACATGTGAATGGAGTTGTCATCGAACATGTGATAAATCATCTGATTACCAGTTAATAATGAAAAATGTTAACAGACACGAAGGTGGCCACCGATAATGATGATGGTTCCTAAGATGCCCAGTACAATCTAGCGAGTGTGAATAAAAGGAGTTGAAGTCGAACACTCGTAGAATCATTTGACCAAGAGCCAATAGTGAAGACCCCTGATCAAACACAAGACTACCTGCCACTGATGTCTACAAGTATCCGGGTACTGATGTGTTTCTGGATCAACTTCCTAGATAAGGTGTTGAAGTCGATAGGAAGTGATCTGTTGAAAGGTAGGCACTGAGGCGTCCTACATCAGTTAACACGAAACGGAAACCAACTGATTTTGTTTATGATTTGAGATAATGAAGAGTAAATGGGGACGTCAGATGACAAATGATTTCTGGCATAATGAGTGGTTTGGTTGATAACAGGAGTAGTAGATAACGAGATCTGCTTGAACAATAGAAGGCACTCTAGCAGGGTACTAGGCATTTGAGGCTTAATGAACACCAAAGAGTGTGTTAGAATTTTACCGGTGCAGGGACACTGGGAAAGGAAGGCTAATACTCATAGATGGTAGGGTTTTGCTGGCTGCGAAAGAATTTTCTGGGAAGTGCCATGTTCAAGAATTTTGCAGCCAAATCGACCTTTTTTGAAATGTAACAGAGGTAGTATCCGTTTTGTCCAAATTTTTCCCCGTCTGATTAAGTTTAACGAGTCCAGACGAGTAAACTCGGTGAATTTTTCATGTTTAAAGAGTCTGAAAAATGTCAGGAAAGACAACTCTATGTCCCATCTGATTAGGTTTAACGAGTCTAGATGAGCAAACTCGGTGAATTTTTCATGTTTAAAGAGTCTGAAAAATGTCAGGAAAGACAACTCTGTCCGCATCTGATTAAGTTTAACGAGTCCAGATGAGCAAACTCGGTGAATTTTTCATGTTTAGAGAGTCTGAAAAATATCCTAAAAGACGACTCCATTGGGGTACCTTTGTCATGTCTTGATAACCGGGCACGGCAAAGGGATAATAGTAAGCCTGAAACAGTTCATTTTCCATAAGTTAGTCCATCGAATCTGGAAAGGTGAGAAAGCTATGTTCGATAGACGTCTACCTCATTTTGTTATGAGTACGAGGAGACGGAGTAAACTCAGTACTTTTTGTGAAATTTTAACGAGTCCAACAAATAAAACTCGGTACCTCTGTGAAATTTTAACGAGTCACGCGGAGAAAAACTCGGTTACTTTTTATGTTTAAAGAGCTTTGAAAAAAGAGGAAAAGAATGGCTCCTTGTTCTTTGTCTTGGTAGTTTAACGAGCCTGACAAAGGTGACTCAGGATTTTTTCGGTTTTATGAGCGAGAAAAAGATTCCTAAAAAGAATGCTTAGTACTTCTCCATAGTTTTAACGAGTCTGAAGAAGAAAACTCTAGGTTTTTCGGATTAACGAGCAAGAAAAAGACCTACAAAAAGAACGCTCGGTATCAACTTCGTGTACGTTTAACGAGTCCGAAGAAGGGAACTCGAGGTTTTTCGGATTAATGAGCAAGAAAAATATCGTAAAAAGAATGCTCGGTAAAACATGAGTATGTCTGCTCATAAATCTTGATCCCTTATTAGAACATCAATACCAAATCTTGAGAGTTGCGACACATGTGCAGCAAGAAATCACGACTTTTCCAACTACCTTAAGAGATTCATGCCCCAGAATTTGCTATAAGAAGGTCAGAAGACTTTCATTTTCACTGTTTTGAGTGCTGTGAAGAAGCTCTGGGGTGAAAAAGGGGTGAAAATTTCAGCTGATGATTACGGTCAATCCGGGCAACAGTTTTCTATTCCGCGAGATCCAGGTAAGAGCTAGAACCTCCTGCTATCATTTAATTGTCATTTTGTTAGTTTTTGCTGGTTCAAAATTAGGAAATTTTGAGGCCCTAGAAAAATATTTGCGCCTAACGCGGGTCAGGAGTATAATAGGCGCGTTAAACGCACAACCCGTGAAGGGGTTCCGCGTTAGAATGCTCTGTTTTGTACTAGAGCCAGCGTTAGGCGCACCGTGTTTTCTAACAACTCAATTTTTCCCATTTTGAAGTGGTCCAGGCAAGTTTTAATTGGTTGAAAATGTTGCATTTGTAGGTGTTCAGCTGTTAATCATGAGTATATGGCGAGAGAGAGAACATGAGCGGGAAGAACGAGAGATGGTGATGGATGCGGTAAGCTTAATGGCTCTTCGGAGGTGCGGATTTCTCAAGTTCGCCCGTTTAGAACTGATGAGGGGTCAAGAGGACCTCCTGAGGTGGTTGATCTAGCAGTGGGATGAACGACATCATGTATTTTGGATTGGGGGCAATGAGCTCGCAATCGAAAAGTATGATGTGTAATTTTTGACCGATTTATCATGTCGTGGGGCGAGGCCCAATTTGACGGGGTCCAGAGCTGACCCTCGTTCCACTACTGATCTGATCCATGCGCACTGCATACGTGGCACCCAGGCTGTGAGTAACCGGATACCTATTGCACAGGTGACTTTGAGACCACTGCGGTCTATACTATGGATGATTGTTCACTTGGTAGGTGCCAAGAGTCAGCATGTGGCCACCAAGGCTCAGATGCTCCTAGCCTTGGATTGCATGTAGCCTCAGGTTTTCGACTGGTGTGACGGAGTTTTCCGTCGGGTTCGAGCGGAACTTACTGCATGTAAGACCCATACCCAGAGAGATTTTGGATACGGCACACTGATTGTTTCATTTATACTTGAGCAGATACCACTGATGAGGCCCAAGATCGCTACAGCGCCATTGGGTCCACGCGAGCCGAGGCAGGCTTGGTGGGCCACTTTGCTTCTGCGGACTGGAGAGGGTCCCGTCCGTCACTGTTTTGATGACGGGTTTTTTGATTGGCTAGACTCCCATATAATCATGATTGAGGATTATCCCTATGCAGGGATGAACTTCACAGGTGATCCGGAGTTATTCTTGCCCCCTGGCACCCAGTGGGGGCCCGATGGTAAGAAAAATGATCAGTGTTTTTCAAAGAAGTTTTTTTTTTTTTTTTAGCTTTTGAATGTTTATGTAATTTTTTTTTTGTTGAAAAAGGGTGAAAATTAAGTTTTTACATGAAGCTTTTGCTTGCTTGACACAGATGTGGCACCTGTCCGTCCAGTTGGGGCCCCTCGCTATGCGCAGCGAGGACTGCAGCTACCCTGGGCTGGCGCACCAGTAGAGGATGCAGAAGCCAGCGACGATGATGATACCCAAGTTTTACATGAATGCTCTAGGAACCTGGAGGGTCTGAGTATGGTTATACCACCGCTTCCTATGCGGGAGGTTCCAGTTCGTCTGCAGCGGCATACTGTAGGTGTGCCGGAGAGATACCTAGTTCCTTTGAGGAGGATAGCTAGAGCAGTTGTATGCTATCATGAGCATCAGGCTTAGTTGGTGGAGTAGATGTATTAGTATCAGAGCGTGGCTTAGTGTAGCCAAATTTTGTAAAACACCCCAAGTTTTGGAAGATTTTTCTTTTGATGTTACTATGTACTGGACATGACATATATATATGTATATATATTTTTGGTGATTTTGTGTTTTTAAATTTTTATGTATTTTTGATGTGATAAAAATATATGTACTCATGAGTAAATCTTTTACAATAAGTGTGAAAAATGCCAATCTAACACATAATTGGCCAAAGAATCGGCTAATGTATTCGATTCTCTAGGAACGTGCTCAAATGTGATTGTTTGAAATTGACGCTCTAAAAGTCGCACTCGTAAAAAATAACATAACAACACAGGGTGGCGGACACGGTAATGATTGTTTAACTGCATAATGATGAGTTGGGAATCTAACCTGACCACTAAATCAGAGATGTCACGAGATGCCGCTTCTGTGAGGAGTTGGATCACTGACATGTACTCGGCAACATTATTGGTGGTGTTACCCAAGAAGATTCCCTCGGAACCAAGAAGGTCCGACTCAGGAGTATAGAGAACCCAAGCAGCTGAAGTAATGCGTCTAGTGTGACGACTAGCACCGTCCGCATATCCGATGTATGATAACAAATGTGATGACATCTGTGTGAAATAAAAAGATTACATGAGAAAAACACCTTAAACCAAAAATATTCCAGAAGCATCAAAACAAATAGGCAAAACTTATATACATAAAATTACAAAGCATATGCCTAGTGCGAAACTAGGCAAAATACTTTTTCAGATAGAGCCCGTTGCGGGGCTCCTCGAGTGGAATTCCATTATAGTCCTAGAGTTCGTAAACTCCTTTTGAGAGGGCTTTAGTAACGATGTAAGGACCGAGCCACAATGGTTGGAGTGTTCCTGCCCCCAAGAGGTCATGTTTTTTATCATAAAGTAGAACAAGATCGCCCTCTTGGAAAGAACGAGGCTTGACAGATTTTTCGTATTGAGCTTTAACTCGGTGCTGGTGAGCTTCGAGTGCTAGTGTAGCATCTCGACAATTTTCGTTCAAATGATCGAGTGAGAGCAAGCGCTCCTCAGTGGCGGTGGTGCCAGGAAGGAGTTCAACGGCAAGTTTGATTGATGGGATTTCGCACTCGATTGGAAGTACTGCCTCCAGGCTGAAAGCAAGTTGGAAAGGTGTGAAGCCTGTGGCAGTTTTAACTGACGTTCAGTATGCCCATAACGCGGAATACAACTTCCGATGCCATGTGGTTTTATGGTTTCCGACCAATCGACGAATCATGGTTTTGAGGACGCCATTTACGGCTTCTACTTGACCATTAGCTTGAGGATAATAAGACGAAGATTGATCTTGTCGGAAACCTAGCATGGATGTTAATTCGGTCATCATATGATTCTGCAAGTGAGATCCATGATCTGTGACAATCGATAGGGGTACGCCGAACCGAAAGATTACCTGATTAAACAGGAAGAGAGCGGCGGTTTCGCCATCGGCCTTAAAAGTGGGAAGGGCTTCTGCCCATTTCGTAAAATAGTCGACTGCAACCACGATGTAGTTGTGTCCATTTTCCGAAGTGGGATTGCAGGTGACGAAGTCAATTCCCCATTTAGCGAAAGGACCAACGGAGATAACTGGGTGAAGGGGGGTAGGATGTGCGCGCATTTTCTTTATGAAAATGTGTGGCAATGCAGTATTTAAACAAAGTGGGCCACCAGTAACCGGTGCGCAAGATTTTTTGGGCAGTAGCTATGCCCGAAAGATTACCACCACATGCCCCTGCGTGGCAGTCATTCAAAACGCGTTCTGCCTCATCGATAGTGAGACAACGTCGGAGAATAGTATCAACACCACGACGATATAGTGTATCGTTTAGCACGAGGTAGTGCTTTTCTTGGTGGCGGATACGACGACGGCCGTCGGACGTGAGAGTTGGGCGGAAGCGTTGAGTTTGTAGGTAGACTAAGATGTCTCCATACCATGGGTCTGAAGAATCGACCAAGTAGAAAGATTCATCAGGGAATGGATCATGAGCTACCTTTGCCGAGTCGATTCTGGGAAGGTCCGATAATAATTCGGCGAAGACGAGGGATTTCTTTGCTTTGGCAGCCGTGAAAACCAAATCAAACTGTTGGAGGATGACAATCCATTTTGAATATTTTCCTCCAATGATTTGTCTAGACAAGATATGTCGCATGGGATTCTCCAAAGCAATCACTGTAGTCTGTCGCAGCAATATATATGTCGGAGTCGGGTGACAGCAAAGACTACTGCCAGAGAGAGTTTCTCCACATGTGAATAACGTAATTCAGGTCCAATTAGACCTTTGGACAAATAGTGTATCACATGTTCACTGTCGTCACTGTGAACTTCAACCAAAACCATTCCAAGTGAGGAAGCTGAGGCTGCAAGGTAGAGGAGAAAGTCGCGTGAGTAATCAAGGGCACTAAGGAGTGGGGCTGAAACAAGTGCATTTTTTAAAGCATCAAATGACCGTTGAGCTTGGTCATCCCACAAGTATAGTGTTCCTTTCTTCAATAATCGCATAAACCCTTTCGTCATCTCGGCATAGTTGACGATGAATCGACGTAAAAAATTTTCCTTCCCCTGCAAACGTTGGAGTTGAAGGATGGATTGTGGTGCTGGAAATTCAACAATTGCCTTAACCTTATCGGGATCAACCCTAATCCTGTGCTTGGAAACAATGAAACCTAACAGACATCCAGACTCGACCATAAATACGCATTTGTGCGGATTCAAACATATATTGTAGAATCTACACCTAGCAAAAATTTCTCTTAAATGAGCAAGGTGATCATGGCGTTTCTTGGAATGGGCTAGAAGGTCATCCAAGTAGGCCTGTACAATATGGCGAATGTCATGAAAAGCGTATTCCATAGCCCGCTGAAAATTTTCTCCAGCATTCTTCAGACCGAATGGGAGTTTTTTATACGCAAAATTGCCCCAAGGACAGATGAAGGCAGTTTTATGCTGGTCGTATTTTTTAATGGAAATTTGGTTACAGCCCAAGAATCCGTCCATGAAGGAGAAGGATTCGCATCCGGCACACTCGTCGAGAATTTGATCAATGAACGGCGTAGGATAATTGTCTTTGGGAAAAGCGGCATTCAGGTCGCGATAATCGACGCAAACACGAATAGTGCCTTGTTTTTTATCAACGGGAACCGGATTGGAAACCCATTCAGTTAAGGGAACGGGGTAGATGAAGCCAGCGTTTAAAAGTTTTTCTACCTCAATCTTAATGGCGGCTGCTTTGCGCGGGTGAACAGGTCTGAGTCATTGCCAAACTGGTTTAGCATTGTCATAAATCTTGATTTCGTACTCGACGATAGAAGGATCTATGCCGGGCATTTCATCATAAGACCAAGCAAAGACATCGCGGAATTCTTTAAAAAGAGATGTGAAGCATGCAATTTCCTCAGGATTGCAGTCGGATCCAATCTGAATATTTTCCAGGATACCCGTTTTGACCGAGATATCAATGAGCATTGTCTTGGAAAGATTACCCATGTTCCCTTCTGAATCGATAGTGTGAACAGTCGTATAAGAGGAAGGAACTATCTCAGGTTGGTCAAAAGAGGGGATTTTGGTTTTTATCGCCTCCGAATCAATCATCGAAGCGCGATGGTGAAACTCTCCCCAAGGTCGTTCTTCTAATGACATGATCTCTTGAATAGCTTCGTCTGTAGGCCAGACTTCATTGAGGAGATCCTTAGAGAGAACTGTGATGGGAGGGAGGTTTGTACCTGCAGTCGAAACCATATTAGTGGAGGGTTCAGATGCTATTTGGATGGCTTGATAAGCCAACTCGGCCGGCGAAAGCAGCATCTGATCTCCATAGGAATCGATTTCTAAAGGTGCCGGGATGATCCATGGGTCGATAGAGCCATCCGAAAAGGTGGATATCATTGCAACCGTGTTTGGGATCTACAGCGGCGGTAGAGGAAAACAACCCAGTAGGGAAGATGCCTTCAGAAGACCGGTACCGATACTGACGTAAGAGTCAGGGACACCTTCTATTAGGGGTACAGTGCTACTTGGTAAAGTGGCATAATCAGGGGTGCAGAAGGATAGCTGATCGACCGTGACTATTTTCCCATCCAATGGAAATAGGATGAGTCGGAAGACCGAAGACACGATGGCGGTCATAGCATAAGACCAACTGCGACCAAGCAATATTTTATAGTCGAGATGGCGCTCGACGACTTCAACGTCCACGTTTACCATTTTCCCACCCAGAGTGACGAGAAAGCTAGCAAGGTATCCTTTTGGGAGGAAAGTGTGGCCATCGAAAGCTTTGAGGGAATTCGATGGCGGGGTTAGAGTAGGAGAACCTAAATTGATCCAGCAAGCTTGTGACATAACACAGGTCGAAGCACCTTCGTCTATGACAGTGTGATGGATTGGCCTCCCTTTCGACACCACTTGCACCTAGAATGCAAGTTGGTGTGAGAGGCGAGGCTTAGCCTTTTCCATATCAAATATGGCTAGCATAGAATCCTGGGGGTCTATTCCACCAATGGCCGAAAGCAAGGCTTTCCTTTGTGCTGGACAGGTTTGTAAAACTTCGAGAGTAGACATGGCTGATGGTGCCTGCTCCAAATCTTCTACAATATTGTAGTTTTGGGCTGCACGTGCAGAGGTGTTATGAGTCGTGCGTCGAAGTGTCCCTTTGGGGGGACGAATTACATGATCAGCATTAGGCCGTTTGATATGCAAATCGTTTGGCGGCGGTGGGTTCGAACTAGTACCAGGTTCTTGAGCCTCAAAGGTAGGATTTCAATAAAGCTTAGCTCGAGTTTGAAGGTCAACACTCTCAATGCCATAAATGGCAGATGGTCCTTCGCCGGAAGGATGCGAACCGCCATGACCCCTTTGATGGGGTTGTGGCGGATTGTCAACCATGTGTTGATGTTGCTGCTGTGGATTAGGGAAAGGATTATGAAGAACGGTAGGTGTTCGCCCAGAATCCTTGTTTGCAATAAAATTGGTGCATTCCTGCAGCCGAGGAAATTTGTAGGTCATGTGGTCCTCCGCACAGATCTTGCAAGGAAATTTCATGGGTTTATCCTTCCCTTTATTGTTGCTGGCAACATTTTTCTGATTAGGGTTATTCTGATTATCCGACTGCTCTTCCGAAGAAGACGTCTTTTTTTTGTTCTTCTTCTTTTTCCTGCTAGGTTTTTGTGAGGTTTGCACCGAATTTACCTCAGCGGGAGGAAGAGGAGTCGTTTGGTGGGGGGCGATGGTAGCCGAGGATGGCTGGGAGGTTTACCCCCGAGATTTTTTGGTGGCTACACTAGAGATCGCGCCAACGAGATCGTCGGCATGAGCTCCAGTTTTCTGAGTAGCCAGAGGATTTGGGTTACCAGGGGCATGGGGGAGCAGATCGTAAAGCGTGCCAGATTGTGAATAGATTAAATCCAGGTGTTGGGCACGACGAATACATTGATATTCTGTCACCGCACCAGAAAGTCCAATGTCTTTAGAGATGTGAGGTAAAAGAGACTTGAAAAACCAATTGGCCAAGAGATGGTCCGGTATTGGCGCTTTGACGAGCCTCCTCCTACGTCTCCATTCATGAATATGATCGGAGATGTGGGTGGCGGTGTCTTGACGCAACGAGGTTAACAATTTTGTTCCGGTTTCCACTCTAATTGGTAGTTGGAAGTTGTTTAAGAACTTCGTCGCTAAAGTGCCAAATGTATTGATGGCGGCGCATGGCAATTCAATGTACCACTTGGCGGCATTGCCTGTAAGGGTACGAGGAAACAGTCGAAGCCGGACACTATCATCTACCATGGAATTGGATATGGACCATAAATGAAAGGTAGTGATGTGTGTGGCCGGGTCGTCCCCATGTTTTCCATCGAACTTCGGGATGTCGGAAGGAATCTTATGCGGAACTGGAGGCCAAAGTGGGTTGTGGTTAATGGGGTCGTTCGTCAGTTTATGGATATCGGGTATGTCCAAAGCTGCCAAGAATGGCAATTGTGGATTTGCCCCCGAATCTAACCAAGGCAGTATGGGCTGACTACTTAGACCATAGGGTCCCCCCATCAACGTGTTACCAGGGGGGTAAGTGGGACTTTGATAAAAACCTCCCATAGGTGGAGGAGTAGGAACATACGGTTGTTTTCCATAGGGCATAGTGTATTGCGGGGCAAGTAGTTGGTTGCCCCCAGTATAAAAGTGCCCTCCCATTCCAGGTGGAGGTTGGGGGTTGGTTAGTCCAAATGGATGCAATAGAGTTTCTTGGAGGCATACTAGTACTTGCATAATTTGGCAACGGTATAGATCCTACACCTATTTTTGAACCACCTAAGGGGATAGTATTTACAATGGGTTGTCCCATTTGTCCTGAGGATTGCAAGGGAAGTGAGATGTTCCCTGCTACCTGTGTGCTGATAACACTGCCCCCTAGTATAGTGGCCAGGGGGTTTGAACTCAATAGAGGGTTCCAGCCGAAAGGGTTGCTAAAGGGCACCGAAGTAGTCATGCTCGTGAAAGGAGCTACCGTGGGTCCCAACGTGGTCACGGTAGGAGTAGATGCCAAAGGGTTCGGTAAAATACTGACAGTTGTGTTGACCATAGGGTTGGGGGTAGGTATATGTTGACTACTGGGGTTACCCAGTAATGGCATAGAACTAACCACCGGCGGGGAGGATGGTGGCGAACCAGGGATGGTTGCCATTGGTATCGACCCTGTGGATGCCGGTGGCGAAATAGATGTTGGTGCGGCCGCAGACATATCTCAGCGTGGTGGAATCTACACTATCACAGGCCCTAACGGATCAGTGAGTGGAGGATTGTAATTAGGTACAACCCCTTCAGTGAAAGGGTCCTTCGGAAATTCTGGCTGATAAGGGTCTATGTGATAATCAAGATTAGTCAGAGGAGACTGCTCTTCCGTAGAAGGCCCGGGTTCACCAAGGTTCAGTTCTTCCTCAAGAGTGAGAGGAGGTAGACCTTGCTGTCGTCGAGACAGACAGCGTGGGTCAGGGGACGCCACGGTGACTGGTTTAATTTTAAAAATTTTTATTAAATTGTGATGTATTATAAAGTCTCAAATGACAGTAACCACACACCTAAAAAAAAGAAAAAGGACTCTCTAAAATCAATCAGCAAGCAGCCCGAATAGGGTGCCCTGTCTAAGTAGTACCGTTCACTGTTGATGAAATCCAGTATCACAATAGTATACAGAGAGGGTTGGTCGAAAGTACAGTTACGGTCACTCTAGAGCTTCGCCCGAACCTCAGACGATAGGTGTAAGCACTCTTGTGAAGATGAGTACCCTCCTAAAGACGAAAGACAGAGTGGGTCCGTCTGTTTCAGGTACCAAGACAGCCCGTCCCAGTCACCTTGTGTAATTCCATAAAAGTATGGCCACTAAGGATACCTCAAATCACAGACATCATCAGGGGGGTCCATGGTCAAGGACAGTGTGCTATATGGGCAGAATACCTAGATCCCCGATCTAGTTTCGACATCCCCGAAGGGAACCCCAATAGATAACACACCCACAGGATGCAGTCGAAGGCGGGCTACCTTCTAGTGCACCCAAGTGTTGTCTCACGCTGAGCTCCGGTAAAGGAACGGTCCCGATAATATGAGTGCAGCAGGATTTCACTCGTTAATGACTCTAGTTTTCAAGTTTTGAGATCTTGGGTAGTTTTCTCACTTTCCTAACCCAAGATCCTAGCCTGAACTACTATTTGTGTGAGCTCAAAAAAGAGTAATTAGATTGATTTTAGTATCTCTTTATTTTTAGTGTACTTTATTATTAGTCTTGCGAAGGGGGAGTGGACGTATGAAGTATAGTGAGACTCTGACTCAAGAAACCATGCAAAACATGCTCTAAATATTAAATTCAATGAAGAGTGTTTCTACAGGGAGAGGTTTCTTTTTCAATCATCCATGCACCAACATGTAAATAACATAGCTCAACTTTTAAAGATTCAGACTTCTATCTACCTCTTTCAATAGTCTATGAACTAAAACTTTCAGAATAAACTCAGCTAGATGCAGAAAAATAATAATAATAAAAAAAATTCTCTTAAAAAGTAAATGCTTTGAACATTAACTAAACAAGAGAAACAAATAAAAAATTCCAGCTTAGCAGACAAGCACAGGGATTCAGTCAGTGAAAGGTACTGATGGCCAAAAAACTCTATAGCTAAAACGCAGTCACAGAAGTGAACAACAAGGTTTTTGGCTGAGTAACGCTTTGTATGTGAGAAAATACAGCATTATAACGCACTGTATTTAATCATAGACCGCGTTATAATGCACTGGATAACCTGTAAAGGTCGCGTTAACCAGGGAAAATCTCTTCAGTTGGCCAAACAGGAACATGATTGAACTCTGTGAGCGTTTGGTATGTCTACTGGGCATCAAAAATGGTCGGAAGGATCTGTGAACAGAGGAGAGAAGAAAGGAAGGAAGAAATAGTCCGGAAACTATGGGGAAACTCCCCAGTGGAGTCGCCAATTCTGCTATAGGGTAAACTGCTTGGGTTGTTGGTTTTCGAATATCCCTCTCAAGGCTTTCCGGTGCCCGAGGCAGACAGTAAGATTAGCTATGTTGTTCACAAAGATGGCATGAGCATGTTCATATCAACTTGAAATAACTTGAAGGAATACAATAGAGAATTACCTCTTTGATAGTCTTGGAGTCCCTTGGAGAGCGCTACGCAGTGAAGCCAGAGTCCTTCTTCACCGGCTCCAAATATTAGTCCTGCAATCAGTCAAAGCACCCGCGTAATTTCTAACATGACATGTATCCTATCAATTAAATTAGTACACAATAAACATCTAGATTATACACATCTGAGCCATTCATATCATACTATGTAAATGTTCAAACAATAATGACAATATTAAGCATTGAATGGACAAAACAAACACAGTTCTATTGATTTTGAAAGAAGGAGGATTACAACCATCGGTTGTACCAAGCCCTCCTTAGTCTCCCAATCTCTTTTATCTCTCAAGTGAAGAAGTCCAAGTCAACAAGCTCTCTAGGAACCTCTTTGACTCTTGGCCTTCACAATGTAACACTATTCTCTATTCCACAAGTATACAAGAACCTTGAGCAATCCTTCGACCTTCAATTAAGAGCCTTCAGCTCCTTTTTATAGGAGAGGGAGAAGGTCATTGTTGCCCTTCTCTTTCCACTAGTTTGGAATGGAAAAAACTTAGATGTTTCTTTGATCTCTATGCTTTTTCCTCCTTTGGAGTTCAGTCTTCTATGGCAATGACCAATGATGAACTGGTGCTTCTGCAGTTTCCTTTGTGAACTGACTCCTTTTTGAGGGAGAGTCGGAGATTCAAATCATTCTCTGCTCTCTTTTCCCAATTCAAACTTAAAACATGGGTAACGCTTCCCTCCAGTGTAAACAGAGCGGTTCCCTAGTCACTAACGCGGCCAATACACTGATTTCCTGCGTTATAACGCTCTTGTTCTGTTCTATATAGGTGTTACCCTGGAAGAAATAGGTTTAATTCAGGTCTTTGTAGTTCTTCCATATTTGTCTTCCCCTCTGAGTTGATGACGAGGTATTTTGACCTGTAACAAAGATCAATAGCCTGATAAAGTTTCAGAATGAATTCCATTGCAAGTAAAAATGCGAGGTATGCTCCTATGAATCGGTCTCATATTCCTGACTTTCCAAATCCTATGCCAAAGGTTGAGTGGTTAGAGGATCTTCCAATATTTTAAGATGAAAATAAAGACAATGCTGCTCTTCATTTGGTTAAATTCCATATGCATGTACAAAGTCTTAAGTTCTGTTCCCTCAAGATTTTCTCATGAAGATGTTTATGGCCACTTTAGAAGGAAAAGCATGGTCTTGGTATGAAAGCTTTCCAAATGGTTAATTATATTCTCTTGCTGATTTCCTTGTTTCATTTTATGAGATGTATAAAGACTGTCATCCATCTTTGTTGCTAGTTAAATACTGTTGTAAGCATTCTGTGAGTTTTATTAGATATTTGGAGAATTGTTATGAAGATGATGATTTCATGGATGAAGAAATTTTAGAGGCCCTTCATGACAATACCTTTCATCACCAAGAAGAACACCAAGAAGAAAGGATAGCATCTCTTTTGGATGAAAATGAAACCCAGCAGGAGCTTATTTATGAAAATCATGTTACATCCTCTGAGTTTGAGAAAAAATTGCAGTATATTTGTCAATCCTTTGATCATCAGGAGTATGAGAATCATTTCGAACAACAAGAGGAAATATTTGAAAACGCTTGCTACAATCCTCAGGTACAGGAAAAAGTTTATTCTTCATGTCATTTCTTGCATCAGCCTACATCAAAATGATGATTATATTAATGAATAAGTGGGTGAAAAGTTTTCTTTATCCTTTTCTTCTAATCTGAAATCATTTGAGTGCAAGTCAAAAGATAAGATTTAGTTTTTGGATGAAGTTACTAAGAACATTGAAAAGGACATTGAAGTTTTAGAGGATAAATTTCAATCTTACAGGCTTCAAGATCAGGATCATTCTTTTCAAAAGCTTTCCATGCTAGAACACAAAGAGAAGGTGTTGCTTCCTTTCTCTTTTGAGAATGATCAAGAATACATTGTCTTTGAGAATCAGTTGGAACAACAGTTGGATAGCATACAAATGAAATCTTGTGTGGTTGAGAAAAACATGGATGAATTGTCCAAAGCTGAAGAATGTCATGAGAAACATCAAACTGATCATGTCTTCTTTGACCCTATAACTGAATACATGAAAGAGATTTACACTCCAGTGTTTCAGTTTCATTTTCATTATAAAGATCAGATACATTCCAAGTTTCCTTGGTCATCTAAGTATCATGGTTACTTTGGTTTCGAGTGCATTCAAGAGCTTCAAATATCAGATAAGACAAATGATTGGCTTCATTGAAAATTTCATGTTGTTTGAGTTAAAATGGAGATTGTAGCTACTAGGGTAGTTAGGAGTGTATGAATAAGCTCAAGGTTAACTGAGCAATTTTTTTTAGTAGGTGCAGTTTGGGTGCTTCTTGCAGAAATCATCAAGCTTGAGCCCAAGGTGAGGGCCATAAAAGTTTGAAGCAGCCTTGGTAAAATTTCAAAGTTTTTATTTCCAAGAAGATTGATGGCACTGGAACTACTGGTTCTTAGTGTACCACAGGGGCACACTATCCCAAGTGGAGCCACTGTTATCACTCAAAAATTCTCAAAACATCATTGTGTCTACACCGTTTTTGGTCATGTTTTCAAGTAGGTATAAAGGTCATTTTAAGTCTTGGTAAAGGGTAGGTCATAGTTTTATAAGTTTTAAAGGTCATCTTTCAAGTTCAAATAAAGTCCTTTAGGTTCATTTCATGATAAAAAAAGTCATATTTTTCATTTAGTGGTCATGCCATGAAGTTTTGAGTTGAATTCTACATTTAGCCAGGAATCCACATTTTCGTAGCGCATCCAGTTCAAAAATCAAGAAATGTGCTACGAAAGCGATACTACTTTTGTAGTGCAAAATGCAAATTTTACATAGTGCGCTACAAAAGCATGATTTCTTAGCTGTCATGTCAAATAAGCCAAAAAATTGTCAGATTCGTTTGGGAATGATAGGATGGGAGTATGGTGAGTCAGTTAGTCATCAAATCCATTGTACCCACTTGTCCTACACTCATCATAATCATAATAGGAATTCAAGAAAGAATCATTTAGTCATGAGGTGAAATCTCAAATTCGAATTTTTTCCTAGTTGAGTCATATTTGATTCATTTACCTTCACACAATTTTCTGAGATCTGAAGCAATTAAGATAATTCTGTGGTTGTTTTATGCAAAGGCAACCTTCACCATTCTCAAGTGAGGCTGTTCATTTAATCAAGTGAGGATGTTTCATATCTTAATCAAGTGAGGCTCTTTTACAGATTATAGAGAAGCTAATAGGTTTTTCCAAGAAGCTACTGAAACAGTCAAAAACCCTTGAAGAGGTGGTTGACCTCTCCAATGGTTTTTGACTGTTTCAGTAGCTTCTTGGAAAAACCTGTTAGCTTCTCTAGAATCTGTAAAAGAGCATCACCTCACTAGTAACAGAGCATGCAACTAGAAGATTAATCAAAACACAAGAAGATCTAATAGAGTATACAATGATTGAGGAGAAATTGACATCAGCAAAACAAGATATTGCTACGATGAAGAAAAATGTCAAAAGCTAAATCAAATGGAAAACTAAGAATGAGCCTCATGAAAATTGTGTTTTTAGTTCATATGATCTATTGTTTTGATGAAACTAGTGGGTTTCTAAGTTTTGGCACATCTTTAGTTTTCATTTTGAAGAAATATGGAAAAAATTTCTCACTCAGCATTTTCGTAGCGCAAACAGTCTAAAAAGAGAGATTTGTGCTACGAAACTGCTGAAAGTCATGAAGAGAAAAACTCTGTTTTCTGGTTTTAGTAGTAAAATTACAAGGGGGTTTTCGGGCAACTGAAAATGGATTTTTTAAAACTGAACGAGTGTTTTCTTCCTAACATCCATAAATACAAAAATATCTCTCATTTTCTTCACAAATTTTATCGGTTGGGAGATACAAGGCTTTCATTGAAGCCCTATTTTGAGAAAATAGAGTTTTCCTGTTTTACACATGTTGTTAAAAGACAATTTCTTGACAGTAGGAGAGGTATTTCAAAAAACCGAGAGAGGTTTTTGTTAAAAACAGGATGTAATAAAAAATCCTCCTTCATCTTTTCAAAATACATTATGGATGAGGAGATACAAGCTCTATGTCAACACCTATTTTTCAGATAAAAACAATAAGGTAAAATGACCAATTCATAGATGCAATTTTGGGAAGAGTTTGATGAAATTTAATTTGAAATGACTGTATAGGTGTGTTAATGAAATATGAAGAATTAATTGAAGAAAACAGGTGAAAGGATTGATTGGAAAAAGATTTAAACACTGCGCTACAAAACTGAGCTACTTTCGTACCGCAGGTTTACCCTTAATTTTTTTTGCACCATTTGAATAATAGTTTCTGCACAGATGGAGGATTGAATATCTATGGTAAATTTTTGGAAACATGACACCTGTACATATGATCCATTAATGATCAAAGTACTCAAAATAGATAAAATCATCAAAGGAGCTAAAAGACAGGAAAACATGCTTCCTAATTTTTAGGACAGTTTTTATCATCAGCAACAGGACCACATCAAAGTTGAAGGCAGCATCCAAATTCGACCTCATGGATTTGCAGGTGGTAAAGGATGAAATAAAGATTAGATAAAGTTTTTAGGAGGATATTTAGGAGTTTTAGTCCTATTAGAATTATGACTTTTCATAAGCATTATAACTATCAATTTGTAATAGGACTCTATGTTAGTTTTACAGTTGTGTTTGTAATAAATACCATGTTTTATGGTTAAAATAGGTGTCAAAGCATGGGAATTCGAATTCTCTAGTGGAGGATGAAAGAATCCTATATTGTAAATGTTATATATAGAGAATAAGGTCGAATTCTACCGGGTTGGGAATTTTTATTAGCAAATATTGTGTGCTATTGCATATGACTGTTTCTTCTTCACTTAATATAGAGATCTGTTTTGACAACTCAAGATTCATAAGGAGTTTATGTTCATTATTATTCTAATGGCCTTCTTCAATATCTCTATTTTCAGTGGTATTTGTATGTGATACTTAGAATTCATTTGACAATGCTCTAACTTCCTTCATATGCAAATAGACTAGGTATTTCATTGTGTTACTGTTTTACTCATTGACTTAGACTCAAAATGCCTTGACTTCCATGCTAAAAAGAGTGTGATGTTTTGTTGAAGATTATATTGAATCCATGGCCCAATGAAAGTTTCTAATCTGTGATACAACCAGTTATACCATTTTATCGTTTTATATTAGAGTTATCCATCTATCCATTAATCAAAAATCATAAAACTTTGAGAGAGCCCTCTCAGGTTGAGGAGGCTAAACCTCAGCCAAAAGATTGGTCTGAAAGAGTTACACAAGTCTACTTGATGAGCAGCCTACCAGGGTCTGATTTTGTGATAACATTTTGGTGCGTCTGTCGGGAGTATGAAGACGTACATCTCCTGAAAATTATGAATCTGAACTCTTGAAGGTAGTAGGAGCTCAGAATCTATTCGAGGTTGCAACTACCTTGGCGACTCCATTTTTGAAGAATTCAAATTTTTCATAGATTCAAGGTGAATCCACTGCTTGAATATCAGTAGCCTGATGAAGTTTCAGAATGAATTCCATTGAAATAAAAAATGCCAGGTATGCTCCTATGAATCGGTCTCATATTCTTGGCTTTCCAAATCCTATGCCAAAGGTTGAGTGGTTATAGGATCTTCCAATATTTAAAGATGAAAAGAAAGACAATGCTACTCTTCATTTGGTTAAATTCCATATGCATGTACACAATATTAAGGTTTTGTTCCCTGAATATAGTCTCATGAAGATGTTTATGGCCACTTTATAAGGAAAAGCATGGTCCTAGTATGAAAGCTTTCCAAATGGTTCATTATATTCTCTTGCTAATTTCCATGTTGCATTTTATGATATGTATAAAGACTGTCATCCATATTTGTTGCTGGTTAAATACTGTTGTAAGAATTCTGTGAGTTTTATTAGATATTTGGAGAATTGTTATGAAGATGATGAGTTCATGGATGAAGAAATTTTAGAGGCCCTTCGTGACAATACCTTTCATCACCAAGAAGAACACTAAGAAGAAAGGATAACATCTCTTTTGAAAATGAAACCCAGCAGGAGCTTATTTATGAAAATTAGTTACATCCTCCGAGTTTGAGGAAAATTTGCAGTAGATTTGTCAATCCTTTGATCATCAAGAGTATGAGAATAATTTTAAACAACAAGAGGAAATATTGTAAAATGCTTGCTACAATCCTCAGGTACAGGAAAAAGTTGATTCTTCATGTCATTTCTTGCATCGGCCTACATCAAATGATGATTATATTAATGAAGAAGTGGGTGAAAATTTTTCTTTATCCTTGTCTTCTAATTTGAAATCATTTGAGTGCAAGTCAGAAGATAAGATTAAGTTTGTGGATGAAGTTACTAAGAACATTGAAAAGGACATTGAAGTTTTAGAGGATAAATTTCAATCTTATAGGCTTCAAGATCAAGATCAGTCTTTTCAAAAGTTTTCCATGCTAGAACAAAAAGAGAAGGTGTTGCTTCCTTTCTCTTTTGAGAATGATCAAGAATACATTGTCTTTGAGAATCAGTTGGAACAACAGTTGGATAGCATACAAATGAAATCTTGTGCGGTTGATCAAAACATGGATGAATTGTCCAAAGCTGAAGAATGTCATGAGAAAAATCAAATTGATCATGTCTTCTTTAACCCTATAACTGAATACATGAAAGAGCTTTACACTCCAGTGTTTCAGTTTCATTTTCATTATGAAGATCAGATACATTCCAAGTTGCCTTTGTCATCTTAGTATCATGGTTACTTTGGTTTTGAGTGTAGTCAAGAGCTTCAAATATCAGATAAGACAAATGATTGGCTTCATTGCAAATTTCATGTTGTAAGTTAAAATGGAGATTGTAGCTGCTAGGGTAGGTAGGAGTGTATGAATAAGCTCAAGGTTCACTGAGAAATTTTTTTTAGTAGGTGCAGTTTGGGTGCTTCTTGCAGAAATCATGAAGCTTGAGCCTAAGGTGAGGGCCATAAAAGTTTGAAGCAGCCTTGGTAAAATTTCAAAGTTTTTATTTCCAAGAATATTGATGGCAAGTACTGGCTCTTAGTGTACCACAGGGGCACACTATCCCAAGTGGAACCACTGTTATCACTCAAAAATTCTCAAAACATCATTGTTTCTACACCATTTTTGGTCATCTTTCCAAGTAGGTCTAAAGGTCATTTTAAGTCTTGGTAAAGGGTAGGCCATAGTTTTATAAATTTTTAAGGTCATCTTTCAAGTTCAAATAAAGTCCTTTAGGTTCATTTCATGATAAAAAAAGTCATATTTTTCATTTAGGGGTCATGCCATGAAGTTTCGAGTTGAATTTTGCATTTATCTAGGAATCCACATTTTCGTAGCGCAACCAGTTCAAAAACTAGGAAATGCGCTACGAAAGCACCGCTACTTTCATGGTGCAAAATGACAATTTTACACTAAGTGCATTACGAAAGCGCGAATTCTTAGCTGTCATGTCAAATAAGCCAAAAAAATGTCAGATTCGTTTGGGAATGATAGGATAGGAGTATGGTGAGTCAGTTAGTCATCAAATCCATTTTACCCACTTGTCCTACACTCATCATAATCATGATAGGAATTCAAGAAAGCATCATTTAGTCATGAGGTGACATCTCAAATTCAAATTTTTTCCTAATTGAGTCATCTTTGATTCATTTACCTTCACACAACTGTCTGAGCTCTGAAGCAATTAAGATAAGTCTGTGGTTGTTCTATGTAAAGGCAACGTTGACCATTCTCAAGCGAGGTTGTTTCATATCTTAATCAAGTGAGGCTCTTTTACATATTCTAGAGAAGCTAACAGGTTTTTCCAAGAAGCTACTGAAACAGTCAAAAACCCTTGAAGAGGTGGTTGACCTCTCCTCACCAGTAACAGAGCATGCAGCTAGCAGAATAATCAAAACACAAGAAGATATGACAGAGTATAAAAGGCTTGAGGAGAAATTGACATCAGCAAAACAAGAGATTTCTAATATGAATAAAAAGGTCAAAAGCTAAATCAAATGGAAAACTAAAAATGAGCCTCATGAAAATTGTGTTTTTAGTTCATATGATCTATTGTTTTGATGAAACCATTGATTTTCTAAGTTTTGGCACATTTTTGGTTTTCATTTTGAATAAATCAAAAAAAAAATTCTCACTCAGAAATTTTGTCGCGCAAACAGTGTAAAAAGAGTGATTTGCGCTACAAAACTGCTGAAAATCATGAAGAGAAAAACTCTATTTTCTGGTTTTAGTACTCAACTTACAAGGGGGTTTACGGGAAACTGAAAATGGATTTTTGAAAAATGAACGAGGTTTTTCTCCCTAACATCCCTAACTACAAAAACCTCTCTCATTTACTTCACAAGTGTTATCAGTTGGGAGATAAAAGGATTTATTGTAAGCCCTATTTTCAGAAAATAGAGTTTTCTTGTTTTACACATGTTGTTCAAAGACAGTTTATGGATAGTAGGAGAGGTATCTCGAAAAACCGAGAGAGGTTTTTTTTCAATACAGAATGGCCTAAAAAAGCCTCCTTTATTTTTTCAAAATAGATTATGGATCAGGAGATACAAGCTCTGTCTCAACACCTATGTTTCAGATAAAAACAGTAAGGTAAAATGACCAGTTCATAGATGAAATTTTGGGAAGAGTTTGATGAAATTTAATTTGAAATGACTGTTGGAGGTGTGTTAATGACATGTGAAAAATTCATTGAAGAAAACAGGTCAAAGGATTGATTGGAACAAGATTTAAACACTGCGCTACAAAACTGAGCTACTTTTGTAGCGCAGGTTTACCCTTAATCTTTTTTGCACCATTCGAATTATAGATTCTGCATAGATGGAGAATTGAAGATGCATGGTAAATTTTTGGCAACATGACACCTGTAAATATGATCTATTAATGATCAAAGTACTCAAAATAGATAAAATAATCAAAGGAGCTAAAAGATAGGAAAACATGCTTCCTAATTTTTAGGACAGTTTTTATCATCAGCAGCAGGACCACATCAAAGTTGAAGGCAGCATCCAAATTCAACCTCATGGGATTTCAGGTGGAAAAGGATGAAATAAATATTAGATAATTTTTTTAGGAGGATATTTAAGAGTTTCAGTCCTATTAGAATTAGGACTTTTCATAAGCATTATAACTGTCAATTTGTAATAGGACTCTATGTTAGTTTTACAGCTATGTTTGTAATAAATACCATGTTTTATGGTTAGAATAGGTGTCAAAGCATGGAAATTTGAACTCTCTAGTGGAGGATGAAATAATCCTATATTGTAAATGTTCTATATAGAGCATGAGGTCGAATTCTATTGGGTTAGGCATTTTTATTAGCAAAAACTGTGTGCTATTGCATATGACTGTTTCTTCTTCACTTAATACAGAGATCTATTTTGACTACTCAAGATTCATAAGGAGTTTATGTTAATTATTTTTCTAATGGACTTCTTCAATATCTCTATTTTCAGTGGTATTTGTATGTGATACTTAGAATTCATTTGACAATGCTCTAACTTCCTTCATATGCAAATAGACTGTGTATTTCACTTTGTTACTATTTTACTCATTGACTTAGACTCCAAATGCCTTGACTTCCATGCTAAACAGATTGTGATGTTTTGTTGAAGATTATCTTGACTCCATGGCCCAATGAAAGTTTGATAATCTGTGATACAACTAGTTGTACCATTTTGAATTTTTATCCTAGAGTTAGCCATCTATCCATTAATCAAAAATCATAAAACTTTGAGAGAGCCCTCTCAGGTTAAGGAGGCTAAGCCTCATCCAAAAGATTGGTCTGAAATATTTACACAAGTATAATTGATTAGCAGCCTATCAGGGTCTGATTTTGTGATAAATTTTGGTGCCTCTACTGGGAGTCTGAAGATATATATCTCCCAAAAATTATGAATCTCAACTCTTGAAGGTAGCAGGAGCTCAGAATCTATTCGAGGCTGCAACTACCTTGGCGACTCCATTGTTGAAGAATTCAAAATTTTCATAGATTCAAGATGACTCCACTGCTTGAAGATTAGTAGCCTGATGAAGTTTCAGAATGAATTCCATTGCAAGAAAAAATGCCAGGTATGCTCCTATGAATTGGTCTCATATTCCTGGCTTTCCAAATCCTATGCCAAAGGTTGAGTGGTTAGAGGATCTTCCAATATTTAAAGATGAAAAGAAAGACAATGCTTCTCTTCATTTGGTTAAATTTGATATGCATGTACACAGTCTTATGGTTTTGTGCCCTCAATATTGTCTCATGAAGATGTTTATGGCCACTTTAGAAGGAAAAGCATGGTCTTGGTATGAAAGCTTTCCAAATGGTTCATTATATTCTCTTGCTGATTTCCATGTTGCATTTTATGAGATGTATAAAGACTGTCATCCATCTTTTTTGTTGGTTAAAGACTGTTGTAAGCATTCTGTGATTTTTATTAGATATTTGGAGAATTTTTATGAAGATGATGAGTTCATGGATGAAGAAATTTTAGAGGCCCTTCATGACAATACCTTTCATCACCAAGAAGAACACCAAGAAGAAAGGATAGCATCTCTTTTGGATGAAAATGAAACCCAACAAGAGCTTATTTATGAAAATCACGTTACATCCTCTGAGTTTGAGGAAAATTTACAGCAGATTTGTCAATCCTTTGATCATCAGGAGTATGAGAATCATTTCAAACAGCAAGAGGAAATATTGGAAAATGCTTGCTACAATCCTTAGGTACAGGAAAAATTTGATTCTTCGCGTCATTTCTTGCATCATCCTATATCAAATGATGATTACATTAATGAAGAAGTGGGTGAAAATATTTCTTTATCCTTGTCTTCTAATCTGAAATCATTTGAGTGCAAGTCAAAAGATAAGATTCAGTTTTTGGATGAAGTTACTAAGAACATTGAAAAGGACATTGAAGTTTTAGAGGACAAATTTCAATCTTATAGGCTTCAAGATCAAGATCATTCTTTTCAAAAGATTTCCATGCTAGAACACAAATAGAAGGTGTTGCTTCCTTTATATTTTGAGAATGATCAAGAATACATTGTCTTTGAGAATCAGTTGGAGCAACAGTTGGATAGCATACAAATGAAATCTTGTGTGGTTGATCAAAACATGGATGAATTGTCCAAAGTTGAAGAATGTCATGAGAAACATCAAACTGATCATGTCTTCTTTGAACCTATAGCTGAATACATGAAAGAGATTTACACTCCAGTGTTTCAGTTTCATTTTCATTATGAAGATCAGATACATTCCAAGTTGCCTTGGTCATCTCAATATCATGGTTACTTTGGTTTCGAGTGCATTCAAGAGCTTCAAATATCAGATAAGACAAATGATTGGCATCATTGCAAATTTCACGTTGTTTGAGTTAAAATGGAGATTGCAGCTGCTGGTGTAGGTAGGAGTGTATGAATAAGCTTAAGGTTAACTGAGCAATTTTTTTTAGTAGGTGCAGTTTGGGTGCTTCTTGCAGAAATCATCAAGCTTGAGCCTAAGGTGAGGGCCATAAAAGTTTGAAGTAGCCTTGGTAAAATTTCAAATTTTTTATTTCCAAGAAGATTGATGGCACCAGAACTACTAGTTCTTAGTGTACCATAGGGGCACACTATCTCAAGTGGAGCCACTGTTATCACTCAAAAATTCTCAAAACATCATTGTGTCTACACCGTTTTTTGTCACATTTTCAAGTAGGTCTAAAGGTCATTTTAAGTCTTGGTAAAGGGCAGGTCATAGTTTTATAGGTTTTAAAGGTCATATTTCAAGTTCAAATAAATTCTTTTAGGTTCATTCATGAACAAAAAAGTAATATTTTTCATTTAGGGGTCATGCCATGAAGTTTCGAGTTGAATTCTGCATCTATCCAGGAATCCACATTTTCGTAGTGCAGCCAGTTCAAAAATCAGGAAATGCGCTATGAAAGCGCTGCTACTTTCGTAGCGCAAAATGAAAATTTTACACTAAGTGCGCTACAAAAGCGCGGTTTCTTAGTTGTCATGTCAAATAAGCCAAAAAATTGTCAGATTCGTTTAGCAATGATAGGATAGGAGTATGGAGAGTTAGTTAGTCATCAAATCCATTGTACCCACTTTTTTTTTACACTCATCATAATCATGATAGGAATTGAAGAAAGCATCATTTAGTCATGAGGTGACATCTCAAATTCCACTTTTTTCCTAATTGAGTCATCTTTGATTCATTTACCTTCACACAATTGTCTGAGCTTTGAAGCAGTTAAGATAAGTCTGTGGTTGTTCTATGCAAAGGAAACCTTCCCCATTCTCAAGTGAGGTTGTTCATTTAATCAACTAAGGTTGTTTCATATCTTGATCAAGTGAGGCTCCTTTATAGATTCTAGAGAAGCTAACAGGTTTTTCCAAGAAGCTATTGAAACAGTCATAAACCCTTGAAGAGGTTGTTGACCTCTCCTCACCAGTAACAGAGCATGCAGCTAGAAAAATAATCAAAACACAAGAAGATCTGACAGAGTATAAAAAGTTTGAGGAGAAATTGACATCAGAAAAACAAGAGATTGCTAAGATGAAGAAAAAGGTCAAAAGCTAAATCAAATGGAAAACTAAGAATGACCCTCATGAAAATTGTGTTTTTTATTCATATGATCTATTGTTTTGATGAAAGTAGTGGTTTTCTAAGTTTTGGCACATTTTTGGTTTTAATTTTGAATAAATATGGAAAAAACTACTCACTTAGCAGTTTCATAGTGCAAATAGTGTAAAAAGAGTGATTTGCGCTACGAAACTGCTGAAATTCATGAAGAGAAAAACTATGTTTTCTGGTTTTAGTAGTCAACTTACAAGTGGGTTTTCGGGAAATTGAAAATGTATTTTGAAAAATGAATGAGGTTTTTCTTCCTAACATCCCTAGCTACAAAAACCTCTCTAATTTTTCTTCACAAGTGTTACCAGTTGGGAGATACAAGGCTTTCGTTGAAGCCCTATGTTCAGAAAATAGAGTTTTCATGTTTTACACATGTTGTTCAAAGACAACTTCTGGACAGTAGGAGAGGTATTTCAAAAAACAGAAAGAATTTTTTGTTCAATACAGAATGGCCTAAAAAATCCCCCCTTCATTTTTGAAAAATACATTATGGATGAGGAGATACAAGCTCTGTCTCAACACCTATTTTTCAGATAAAAACAGTAAGGTAAAATGACCAATTCATAGATGAAATTTTGGGAAATTTTTGATGAAATTTAATTTGAAATGACTGTTGGAGGTGTGTTAATGACATTTGAATAATTCCTTGAAGAAAACAGGTCAACGGAATGATTGGAAAAAGACTTAAATACTACACTACAAAACTGAGCTACTTTCGTAGCGTAGGTTTACCCTTAATCTTTTTTGCACCATTGGAATTATAGTTTCTGCATAGATGGAGGATTGAAGATGTATGGTAAATTTTTGGCAACATGACACCTGTACATATTATCTATTAATGATAAAAGTACTCAAAATAGATAAAAGCATCAAACAAGATAAAAGACAGGAAAACATGCTTCCTAATTTTTAGGACAGTTTTTATCATCAGCAGGAGGACCACATCAAAATTGAAGGCAGCATCCAAATTCGACCTCATGGGACTGCAGGTGGCAAAGGATGAAACAAATATTAGATAAGGTTGTTAGGAGGATATTTAAGAGTTTCAATCCTATTAGAATTAGGACTTTTCATAAGCATTATAACTGTTAATTTGTAATAGGACTCTATGTTAGTTTTACAACTGTGTTTGTAATAAATACCATGTTTTATGGTTAGAATAGGTGTCAAAGCATGGGAATTTGAATTCTCTACTAGGGGATGAAAGAATCATATATTGTAAATGTTCTATATAGAGCATGAGGTAAAATTCTACTGGGTTGGGCATTTTTATTAGCAAATACTGTGTGCTATTTCATATGAATGTTTCTTCTTCACTTAATATAGAGATCTGTTTTGACAACTCAAGATTCATAAGGAGTTTATGTTCATTATTGTTCTAATGGCCTTCTTCAATATCTCTATTTTCAGTGGTATTTGTATGTAATACTTAGAATTCATTTGAAAATTCTCTAACTTCCTTCATATGCAAATAGATTGTGTATTTCACTATGTTACTGTTTTACTCATTGACTTAGACTCCAAATGCCTTAACTTCCATGATAAACAGATTGTGATGTTTTGTTGAATATTATCTTGAATCCATGGCCCAATGAAAGTTTTCTATTCTGTGATACAACCAGTTATACCATTTTATCTTTTTATCTTATATTTAGCCATCTATCCATTAATCAAAAATCATAAAACTTTGAGAGAGCCCTCTTAGGTTGAGGAGGCTAAGCCTCAGCCAAAATATTTGTCTAAAAGAGTTACACAAGTCTACTTGATGAGTAGCCTATCAAGGTCTGATTTTGTGATAATAGATCCAATTCGAATGCCCTACCTGAAAAAAATCGGCAGAGGATGGGAGAGCCCAAGCTGGAATGGTATACTATACAGATACACATGGCTAACCAACAGAAGATCATATTGTGTAATATCCCCAAAATGGAACTGTCAGCAATGCATGTCTAAAAAACACATTTTTTAGAAATGGATGCTATAGAATTTGAAATCAGCCCTTGGATCCCTTAGATATGATAATCTAAGACCCAAATCCAAGATTATATCAGAAAAAAAATCAAACTAGGTGAGGTAAACAAACTTCCCACACCTAGTGTGGCTTGTAAATTTGCCCAAGGAAGGGATTGCAGTAATACAAAACAATACTGCTCAGAAAATAACGCAGTTCAGAAAAATGAAAGTAGGAGGCCAACATGGAAGCTCAATAATTTCATTTACATTAGCAATACAGAGTTATATTGAAGCCTAGACATTATAGAACAGGAAATAGAAGAATTTACATGAAGAAATCCTCAAGAATGAGGTGCTGCAACCATAGGAAATGACTGAACAAGCTTGACAACTTTATCTTTATTGGTCGAAACAACAGTATATTACACCCCATATATAGGGAATATTTGTGTACAAAAATTTAGATCTATATCATATATGTACACTATAAAGTCTCCTCTACAAATGCCCCTTTGGGTTTTCAGCAAAATGTGTAGTACATGGAGTAGATCTGAGATCTTATGCAGTAGATCTATAGAATGATTCAAAAATTATGAATTAAATACAAGAGTATTCAGATAAGATATGAATATAACATGGATTATATCTGTAATCAAAAGATCACCACAGTGAAGGGAAAATTCCCAACGCTAGAGATCTCTCTCCCAAAAGTGTGCCAAAACTCCCTGCATATTCTTCTTTGCAAATTACGTAGTATAGGAAGATGTAATACATTGTTGGATTTAAGGAAAATTTGGCCTGATGCCAAGGTGTAGATCTGAAGCTCCAATTAGCTAATACACTCTTGTCAATGGAATAGAAGACTCTCCCACTAGAAAGAGGCACTAGAATGGCCTTGATCTGAGCAGATCTAGCCTCCACTTGCTGCAACTTAAAAGGAAAAAAAAACCCTCAACAGGATCTATGTTTTATTTGGAAGATGAATATTAGCCAAATTCCTGATAGTGGACAAGATGTACAATACTCCTCTGTAATATTCCTTTTCAGGAATTTTAGCAATTTATTCAATGAGGATGCCGTATAAGGAAACAAATGAAATAAAAAAGCAGAACGGGACTTGGATCCTCTAATATATGTTGTGTGTAGCTTAAATATGAAATGGCATCAGAAAAAAATCATTCTAGCTACTCTAAATAGATCTCCCCAGCTCATATATGCACAAAAGCACCCCAATCCCACTGCTTCATAAAATAGAAATGTCGGAGACTGCAATAGCATTATTTTTATTATGGAATCTACAGAAAAATATAGTTTAATACATATCTATATATTTCATTAATTATGGAATAAAAAATGAGAGGTTAGACCTCTTTTACAAGCACCTCGGAATACCCTGGCAAGGGTTTCCGGCAAAATAGCAACATAAAATGTAGCTCTACAGAAAATAACGTTGTACCCAGCAACTATGTATCAAGAAAAACCAAATATGATATAAAAGGGACAAACAATACAATAATTGGCCCAAGGCCTCCCTCAATATATCTCCCGGAGTGAAATAGACTCCTCCTCCTCTGAAACAACCACAAAATGGAAAGATGCAACCCAAGCTACTGCAACTACTGCAAAAATAACGCAATCACTAGGAGTGACTATGCTGTCTAGGATGGAGAATGGTTCCCCTCAAGATAAATGATGAGAATTGAACTCAGTACCTCCTCCTTAGATCTCCCAATCAACTATACTAATGGTGAAGATAGAATTCCCACATGAGAATCCTTTTGCACTAAACAGTGCTGCAATTCTGGATAAACAGCTGAAGCTTTCAATCAGTCATAAGACCGAGACAAGATGAATGAATTAATGATCTCTTTGCTGCTATCTCCTCCTTCTTATCCTTGGTGAACTTTTCCACCCCGGACCCCACTCATTGGTGATGTGACTTCCTTGAGAAGATTCCCCTTTCAAAATTGTGCTGCCCTAGTAGCTTTCCCTCCTCTTGTGACAATGCTATTGACTTGGTCAACTGAACCAGCTCATTGCTTTGCCCCTCTTTCACACCAAAGTGGCTTTATTTTTTCCTCCTAATCTAATACCTTTTCACACTGGAATATGTTTTATTGTCTTTCCGACTTCTTATTTCAAAAATGGAGTAGTTATAATATTCCAAGTAGCAGTGGCTAATTGGGAATATTATAGTCCTCCCTGCTCAAAATTTTCTTGCCCACAAGCAACAATAAAGAAGGATGCTGCAAGATCTTCTCTCCCTCCCAAGTGGCATCCTCATCTGGTAGATTCCTCCATCGAATCAGATATTCCTTGATGACTCTGTTTCTCAACTGCCTCTCCCTTGTTTCTAAGATTTCTTCTGGCTGCAAGATTAAGTGGACCTCATCATCAATAGGGGGGAGATCCATGTTGGCAACTACATTTATCCAAATGGCCTTCTTGAGGCAAGAGACATGGAAGATATTGTGGATCTTGCTCCCCTTAGGAAGCTCCAACTCATATGCTACCTTACTGATACATTTGACCACCTTATATGGCCCATAGAAACATGGTTTGAGCTTCTCATCTCCCTTCTCCTTGAGTGTGGATTGTTTGTAAGGCTGAAGACACAGATAGACAAGATCTCCCACCTCAAATTGTCTTTCTATCCGACCACAGTTTGCATACATCTTCTACTGGTTCTGGGCAGTGGCAATGTTGTCTTTGAGTGCCCTGAGTATGTCCTGGTTCTCCTGAATCCATTCATTTTCCCTTGGAGCTTTAATTGCCCCAAACATAACATCAGCAAATGAGAGTGCCTCATACCCATACAAGGCTCAGAAATGAGTCATGCCAATAGAAATATGGTGAGTAGTGTTGTAACAATACTCTCCCAAGTAGAGCCAACGTAGCCAAGCTCTCTACTGCCCTACCACATAGTTCCTCAAGTAGCCTTCTAGCCACTTGTTTACTATCTCGGTCTGTCCATAGGTTTGGGGATGATAGCTAGTGCTTGGAGTCAAATCAGTTCCCACTAATCGGAAAAGTTCCTGCCAAAAGCCACCCATGAAGCGGCTGTCCCGATCACTCACTATGGTCCTTTGGAGACCATGGAGCCTAAATAAATCTCTGAAGAAGAGCTCAGCTACCTCTAAAGCAGTATAATGTGCAGAAATGAAAAATAAATGAGAGTACTTTGTTAGTCTATTAACAACAACAAAGATATAGTCCTTACCCTACACTATCGGTAAACTGGTGATGAAGTCCATAGAGATACTTTCCCACTTCCCATTTGGAATAGGTAGTGGTTGCAATAATCCAACAGGGTGAGTGTGTTCTCCCTTGTTCTATTGACAAATGGTGCACTCTTTGACATGTCGAAGCACATCCTCCTTGAGGCCCTTTCATGAGAATCTCTCTCTGATAGCTCTATAAGTCTTTGTGAAACCTTGATGCCTAGAAAGTTGTGAATCATGTGATGCCAATAATATCTTCTCCTTGAGCTTGGAATTCTTAGCCAAGAAGATCCGGCCCCGGTAATAGATGACCTCGTCCATAACCCTAAACCTCTCATCCAATACCACCCCATCAAGTATCTCACATGCAAAGTCATCTTTGGAATACTCAACTAAAATTTGAGCTTTCCAATATGCATCCATGCTTCTCAAAGATAGCGCTGTAGGCCTCCTAGATAGTGCATCAGCTACTGCATTTCTCTTCCCCTTGACATACTCTATGTCAAAATGATAAGCTTGGATTTTTCTCACCCACTTCTATTGTCTCTCCTGGAGTTGTTTCTGTTCAAGGAAGAATCTAAGAATGTTATGATCAGTCTTCACCTTGAACTTATTCCCCACCAAGTATTTCCAGAATTTGGCCAATGCATGCATGATAGCCAACATCTCTTTATCATAGATGGGGTATAACCTCTCATGAGGGAGCAGCTCCCTACTCTCAAAAGCTATAGGATGCCCACCTTGCATCCAGACTGCCCCAATACCTTCACCTGATGCATCACATTCTAGCACAAAAGGTTGAGAAAAGTCAGGTAAAACCAAAATAGGACAACTACACATTACCTCTTTGAGCTTATCAAAATCCCTCTGTGTTGTAGGTGTCCAATGGAAAGCTCCTCTCTTTGTCAAGTCTGTGAGTGGTGCTGCTAGTTGTGAAAATCCTTTCACAAAATTCCAGTAATAAGTGCATATGCCCACAAACCCTCTGAGTTCTGTAACATTCCTGGGTTTAGGCCAATCTCTAATAGCCTGGATCTTCTCCTCATGTACCCTCACTCCATCCACTCCTATGATGTGCCCCAAATACAACATCTTTTTGAGGTAAAATTCACATTTGGAAATCTTGGCATAGAATTGCCGCTCCTTAAGGATATGTAAGACTGTCTCAATATGCTGCAGGTGCTCCTCCCAGGTGCAGCTGTAGATAATAATATCATCAAAGAAGACCAATACAAAATTTCTCAAATGACCACAGAAGATGTGGTTCATGCAGGATTGGAAAGTTGTTGGAGCATTGATCAATCCAAAGGGCATTACCAGAAACTCAAAATTTCCGTAGTGACACCTGAACGTTGTCTTGGGGATATATTTCTCCCTTACCTTGATTTGATGATACCCGGATCTCAAATCAATATTGGAAAAGCATTTAGATCCCCTCAACTCATCCATGATTTCATCGATCCTGGGTATAGGGTACCTGTTCTTCATAGTCTTCTTGTTCAAGGCCCTATAATCAATGCACATCCTCAATGTGCCATCTTTATTATTTACCAAAACCATAGAGGAAGCAAAAGGACTAGTACTAGGACGGATGTGTCCTAGGGCTAGCAGCTCTTGGATAGCTTTCTCAATCTCATCCCTATAAGCCTTGGGGTGCCTATAAGGAGTGGTGATTACTTCTTGGATTCCTTATTCCAACTCAATGGTGTGTTCAAATCCTCAGTCAGGAGGTCTCCCAGGTGGGATATCTCCAAATACTGTAGAATACCGGTCCAAGAGAGACTGAACATCTGGATGCACTAGTGAATCCTTGCCCTTCACCTTCGATATATGCAGATCCACTGCCCATTCAACATCCCCTCTATGCAGATCTACCTCCATCCTATGTGCTGAAACAACCTGAGGGGGGTATGTGTTTATACCCTTGATATTTTGTTGTTGGCCATCCTTCCCTCCTATCCATTCCATCTCCAAGGTTCTCCACTTAGTGGTAACTCTCCCAAGAGTGATTAACCACTAGACTCACAATATGACATTCATGTCTGGAATATCTACCACAAAAAAGTGGTTTGTCAATGTATAGGTCCCCATAGTAATGGTTAGTGCCGAAACATACTTGGCACATTGCAGGGTCATAGCTCCTGGGACCAAAACTAAAAATCCCTCAAACTCCTCCATGTGGATTCCTCTCCTTTGTACCAGCTATGCAATAATAAAATTATGAGTGGCTCCACTATCTATCAATAAAGAAATTATTTGCCCCATGATAGTGCCTCTCACCCTCAAGGTTAGATACTTTGGGACTCCTCTTAACGTTGCAATAGCTCCCCCTCTTGGAGCAAAGTCTTCCATGGATTGTACAGCATTGGCATCCTTCTTGGAGAAGGTATTGACATGATGTGTCCTTCCTGTAACACATTCTCCCTCCAAATCCTGAAAATGGATTATCTCCCTTTTTCTTGAGTGAGTCTCTTGTTGCAAAAGGGTTCTTGCCCTGGGCAATATGTGTTGTAGATCTCTAGCTTTCTCCACAGCTTCAAGGAGTGTGGTTGTTTTAGTAGATTTGACCAACCCTTGTAATGGTTCAGCCATCCCATTCACAAACATGCATACCTTCCTGCTCATAGTGAGGTTGGATACCATCACTGAAAGCTACAAATACTCAGCAATGTAATCCTCAAGATCTCCCTCCTGCTTGAGCTTGGATATCTCGTCAAAGTGGGCTTCTGAATCCCTTGGATCAAACCTCTCCACTAGATTCTTGGTAAAAGCTGAGTATAAATTGATATGATGATGCCCAAGTGTGGTCAGTCCATGAAACCACCAATCTTGAGCTTCCGCTTCTAGGTGCAGCGCAACTATCTTGATGGCTTCTATCTCAGAAACCTTGTTGAGCTGGAAGTATGTGTCCAGCTTCTCCACCAAAGCCTTTGTTGTGCACTTAGGTGTCCCATAAAATGTGGGCAAGAAGAAACCTACCATACTGCGCTATAGGGATGATCCCTGCATCAAGTTCTCCTCCTTTTGGTGAGGATTAATCCTCCTCCCATCCTTGATCCGACAAAACTCCTGAAAGCTCAAGTGCTCCTTGAACCCTTGAGACCAGAGTTCATACTCTTCAAAATATTCCCCCGGATTTCCCTCCTTATCTCCTACAATTAGAAATGAATTCATGGTGGAGTGTTGTGATGCAACTAAATGCCCCATGCCATTTCGAGTGCTGGTGCTTGCCTCATGGCAAAACCCTAAAGAGTCCTCTTCATGTCTCATCTCCTTGAGATCCCTTGAAATGTTCTAAAAGGTTTGAAGTAATAGATTTGATATTTCTTCCTCCTCCATGCTGAAGATAAATCTCCCCCCACAAGCTGAGTGAAGATTAGAGCTCTGATACCACTGTAGTATTCCTTTTCAGGAATTTTAGCAATTTCTTTAGTGAGGACGATGTATAAGGAAAACCATGTAATAAAAGCACAGAACAGAATTGGATCCTTTAATATATGTTGTGTTTAGCTTAAATATGAAATTTCATTAGAAACAAATCATTCTAGCTACTCTAAACAGATCTCCCCAGCTCATATATGCACAAAAGCACCCCAATCCCACTGCTTCATAAAATAGAAATGCCGGAGACCGCAACAGCGTTATTTTTATTCTAGAATATACAGAAAAATATAGTTTAATACAGATCTAGAGCTTTCATTAATTATGGAATCAAAAATGAGAGGTTAGACCTCTTTTACAAGCACCTCGAATACCCCGGCAAGGGTTTCCGGAAAAATAGCAACATAAAATGCAACTCTGCAGAAAATATGTATCAATAAATACCAAATATGATCTAAAATTAACAAAAAATATAATAATTGGTCCAAGGCCTTCCTCAATAGATCTCCCGGAGAGAAATATACTCCTCCTCCTCCTTTGAAACAAGCACAAAATGGAAAGATGCAACCCCAGCTAATGTAGAAATAACACAATAAATGGGAGTGACTACACTGTCTAGGATGGAGAATGGTTCTCCTCCAGATAAATGATGAGAATTGAACTCAGGACCTCCTCCTTAGATCTCCCAATCAGATATACCAATGGTGAAGATAGAATTCCCGCATGGGAATTCTTTTGCACTAAATAGTGTTGCAACTCTGGCTAAACAGCTGAAGCTTGCAATCAGTCATAAGACAGAGACAAGATGAATGAATTAATGCTCTCTTTGCTGCTATCTCCTCCTTCTTATCCTTGGTGAGATTTTCCACCCCGGACCCCACTCATTGGTGATGTGACTTCCTTGAGAAGATTCCCCTTTCAAAACTGCGCTGCCCTAGTAGCTTTCCCTCCTCTTGTGACAGCATTGTTGACTTGGTCAACTGAACCTAGATCATTTCTTTGCCCCTCTTTCACACCAAAGTGGCTTTATTTTGTCCTCCTAATCTAATATATTTTCACACTGGAATATGTTTTATTGTCTTTCCAACTTCTTATTTCAAAAATGGAGCAGTTATAATATTCCAAGTAGCAGTGGCTAATTGGGAATATTACATCCTCCAAGAGATACTCAATGGAAGAGGTGGGATTCCTGATCAGGAACACCCAATGCTAAACAAAACTATTCTCAGCTAAACAACAAGAGAATGATATATGTCTAAACAAAAAATATATTCTTAAAATATCATACCATGAACAACCTTCTCTTGTTGTCCCTTCTTCCTTTTATAAGATCAAAGTCTTGCAAAACCCTAAACCATCTCAATGATTTAGCTCCTTTCACATGTGTAGCCTCCAACTAGAACTTCATTGTGCATCTAGGAGGTTCATTGCATCTGGAAAGAGCTGTGGATTTGGTCCTATTGACCCAGTAAAATGTCTCAATCCCTCTCACACATAAGGGTGTTTTATTAAGGCAACCCAAATTTAGCCTTTTTCACATGGGGCATTGATTTATTTTGTTGTTTTAGGAGTTTTATTGATCCTCCTTTACAATTTTATTCATGTAACAAGAAAATTGAAACAAAATTGTATATTCCCATTAGCTTGGATAACTGGGAATATTACAGACCTCCCCTCCAAAATGTTGCTTGTCCTCAAGCAACTGATAGGGTGAGTACTGCAACACATCTCCTCCTCCATTGGTGACACTATCAATGATCAAGCTTTCCTTACAAGCTAAGTGCCCACCAATCCAACCTCCATGAATTGTCCCTTCAAATTCATTATGGGATGTACATAATCCATCCCACAAGGAGTCAAGAACTCACATGAAACAAACATGGCTGAACCAATACTCTCCCTGAAACATGTAGCATAAGGTACATGGAGAGTCTCTATCCCATGAGGTAAATACATGCTCCCCATCCTCCTTCCATACAAGCTCATAAACAATACAAGTATATCATCAATGTATGGAAGTAAAACTATGTACATAAAACCAGAAAATTGAGCATGAGGAGGTGGGTCACAATTCCACATATGATACCAACACAGTGCATCTCCTACCTGGCTCAAATCAAGACATGGTAAGTAGTTTTCCCACCACTTGATTGTTGCCCAAGTCATCTCACTATTGTTGAACATGAGATATATGTTTGGTGCCTTGGGGAAGCACCCATCATGATGAAAAATATCCCTTTGCTCGTCAAGGGAGTGGCCAAATTCAAAAATTTTAATGGCCCAATAGTTGCCATGAGATGTACATGATACATTTCTCCTTTTAGTAGTCATGGCCTACATAAAAATGGTAAAAGAACATGTACAATCAGAAAATAAAGCTTTCTTTACATGAACATATCCTTTACCCACAATGCTTCTCATACACATGGAGTTGTGCATGGATCTTTCTCCTCTTTCCAAAGAAGGAAGAGATGACTGAAATGACTCTTGCATAAAGTCCCATGTCTACCCCAACTCCACATATCTCATGAATTCTTGAAAATGCTGATGTAGTTCTTCTTCCAAGCCTTCCCAATCAAATCCCCTCATGATTATGTTGTAGATCCTCATGGAATGCATATGGCTGGAACAGATTTCTTTGTATGCTCCTTGTAGTATCTTATGCTTGAGCTTAGAAGCTCTAGACAAAAATATTCTACCATGATGATAGATGACTCCTCCTTGGACTAATTAGCGCTCTTCATGTAGTTGGTCATCAAGTATCATACATGTGTGAATATATTTGGAATAATCCACTAGAAATTGGGATTTCCAATACAGATCTACACTGCTCAACAATGACAGCGCTGATGATGCATAAAAAAAAGTGTCTGTCATTTTGTTGATCCTCTCCTAGACATCTCCTATGTCAAAGGTGTGTGTTGGAAGGTTGTTCCTTCCATCATTCTCCTCCCATAGCACAGGATCAGAAAAGAGAGTGGTTGATGATGATAGTGGAAGAAGATTTCCCTCCTCCTTGAGCTTACCCCAGTCTCCCAACACTGTAGATTTGTCTTCAAGTTCTCCAATCCCTCCTGGATCTGAGTTTGGAGCTGCAATTTTTGAGGTTTTCCCCACAGAATCTGAATCAGGTGGCCTCCCAGGTGGTTTGCCACTAGATAATGAGGTTTCAGGGACCATCCTCATATGCATAATAGATGGGATCCTCATGCCCCTCCTTCCATTGTGCAATGTCAACTCTGTTTCATGTGTGGAAGTCACATGAAATTTGGAGACCACTCTTAGTGATGCAAGAGTGCCTCTGATTGGAGCATTTGCTCCATTCTCTTCTCTTAGCAATAGTGGATCATCTTCTACTATGTTAGCTTTGTGATCCCTCCTTTGTTCTGTCTCATTTACTCTTAGCATAGACACATGTTTCTCATGTCCTCCATATGGAATATCCTTAGGAAATCCCTGCAAAGATGCAAGGACCTCTCTAGTGGAAGCAATTGCTTCATCTACATCCCTTGATAAAAAAGGATCCCCTCTTGATATCACAGCACTGGAGGATCTTCTCTGATCTTTCCCTCCCTTCTCCTCATCAATGGATAATGCCTCATAATTAAGAGACCCTTTTACTTGACCTCTTATTGGACAAGGAACCCTCATGTCTTCTCCTTGAGAAGAGAGAACTTGTTGTAGTGGGGCTTTTGCCTTTGGAAAATAATGTAGCAGATATTCAACCTCCTAAAAAATGTTTAGAAATGGAGTTGGATTTATGGATCCTTCGAACTCATGCAAAGATTCAGATTTCTTGGGCTTTATTTTTTCTCCCCAAGAAGTCTCAGAATGTCTTACATAAAATATTTTCACTAGTCTCCTAGTGAACTTTGCATAAGAAGAGATATTTACACCTTTCAAGGAAGAAGACTCAAATAGCCACTAGGCATAAGCCTTACCTTGAAGATGCAGTGCTGCTACTCTCAAAGCTTCTTCATATGAAACTTGATGCATCTGGAAGTATGTGTCAAGCTCTCTTACCCAAGACTTGGCTCAGTCCTTAGGTGATCCATCAAAAGTAGGTAGAGAGAATCTACCCAAAGTGTGCTGCATGCACCCTCTTCTTCTACTGTAGCTGCTGGATATTTCTTCTTTAAGTTGAAAAAACTCTGGGAAACTGAGATTCTCTTTGAATCTCTATAATTGAGACTCATATTCTTGGATATAATCACCAAGAGATCCCTCCTTTGGTGTTCCTCCCTTTCCTTCTTTCTTTGACAAGAAAGTAGGCATGCTCCAACGTTGTAGATCAGGTTGTGTAGATGAATGCTCACACACATAGTAAGAAGTACTGGGTCTTCCTTGATGTAAAAATCCTCCTGAGGGATTTTCATGTATTTCCCTCTTCCCCAGATTTCTCCTTTCAGTTCATACATAGCTTGAAAAAGAGCTTTAGAGAACTCTTCTCCCTTCAATCTTCCAGATAAAGGGGTCTTACCCTTTACTTTTGTGTCTTCAGTGTAATCATACTTCTTCTTTATTATTTTACTTCCATGAAAAGACATATTGGCTTCTCAAGAAAAGCAAATCATAGGCTGTGCAAAGATGATTGCTCTGATACCACTGTAATATCCCCAAAATGGGACTGTCAGCAATGCATGTCTAAAAAATGCATTTTTTAGAAATGGATGCTACAAAATTTGAAATCAAACCTTGGTTCCCTTAGAAATGATAATCTAAGACCCAAATCCAAGAGGATATCATAAACAAATCAAACTAGGTGAGGTAAACAGACCTCCCACACCTAGTATGGCTTGTAAATTTGCCAAAGGAAGGGACTGCAAAAATACAAAACAATATTGCTCAGAAAATAATGCAGTTCAACAAAATGAAATAAGGAGGCCAATATGGAAGCTCAATAATGTCATTTACATTAGTAATAGAGAGTTATATTGAAGCCCATACATTATTGAACAATAAATAGAAGAATTTACATGAAGAAATCCTCAAGAATGAGGTGTTGCAACCGTGGGAAATGATTGAACAAGATTGACAATGTTATCTTTATTGGTTGAAACAACAGTATATTACACCTCAGATATAGGGCTGATTTGTGTACAAAAATTTATATCTATATCAGATCTGTACACTAGAAAGGCTCCTATACAAATGCCCCTTGGGGTTTTCAAAAAACATGTAGTACATGGAGTAGATCTGAGATCTTATGCAGCAGATCTGCAGAATGATTCAGAAACTCTGAATTAAATACAAGAATATTCAGATCATATCTGAATATAACATGGATTACATTTTTAATCCATGGATCACCACAGTGAAGGGAAGATTCCCAACACTAGAGATCTCTCTTCCAAAAGTGTGCAATAACTCCCTACAACTTCTTCTTTGCAAATAACGCAGTATAGGAAGATGGAATGTGTTGTAGGCTTTAAGAATAGTTTGGCCTAGTGCCAAGGTGTAGATCTGAAGCTCCAATCATCTAATACACTATTTTGAATGGAATAGAAGACTCTCCCACTAGAAAGAGGCACTAGAATGAACTAGATCTGAACAGATATAGCCTCCACTTGTTGTAGCTTAAAAGGACACCCAAACCCTCAACAGGATCTATGTTGTAGTTGGAAGATGAATCTTGGCCAAATGCCTGATAGTGGACAAGATGTACAAGAATCCTCCAAGAGATACTCAATGGAAGAGGTGGGATTCCCGATCAGGAACACCCAGTGCTAAATAGCACAATTTTCAGCTAAAAAACAATAGAATGATATACGTCTAAACATAAAATATATTCTTAAAATATCATACCATGAAAAAACTTCTCTTATTGTCCCCTCTTCCTTTTATAAGATGAAAGTCTTGCAAAACCCTAAACCATCTCAATGATTTAGCTCCTTTCACATGTGTAGCCTCCAAATAGAACTGCACTGTGCATCTAGGAGGTTCATTGCATCTGGAAAACACTGTGGATTTGGTCTTGTTGACCCAGTCAAATGTCTCAATCCCTTTCACACATAATGGTGTTTTATTAAGGTAGCCAAAATTTAGCCTTGTTCACATGGGGCATTGATTTATTTTGTTGTTTTAGGAGTTTTATTGATCCTCCTTTATAATTTTATTCATGCAACAAGAAAATTGAAACAAAATTGTATATTCCCATTAGCTTGGCTAATTGGGAATATTACATACCACTAGGAAGGCTATCAAAGGTTATGGTAGATATCACGGGAGTTAAGGTATACGCAGATTTTGAGGTGACTCAAATTGTAGATGATGCAGACCCTTACCTTGCGCTTTTAGGACTGGATTGGGCTATAGACATGGGAGGTATTATCAACTTAAAAAGGTGAAACATGGTTTTTGAGAATGAGGGTACGTGAGTAATAGTCCCTCTAGATCCGGCAAAGGGCAAGCGGTATACAGATTCGGTGTCCGAAGGGGATGATGTTGATCATATTTACAATCTGACTGCTTGGGACATGGATTGGATCAACCCTACAGCTATTGGCATGCTCTATTGTGAGAAGGACAATGAATGTCTCTCTGACTCAGATGTTGAGATATAAAATTGGTAAAACTGGTTGCATGACGTATTTGTGCTACGATGCCTTAATATCACAAAGAGCTTCTAATGTATCTCCTTAGAGGTAAGAGAGCTGCCTTGTTTTGATGATTCTGGTAGTGTTAGGTATTTTCATAGATAATTCGAAGCAGATGTACCTAGAGAACAAAGAATGTGGGCTCTTAACTTAGCTATGCATATGAACCCTGCGCGATGGTGGGAAACTCATAAGGGGACCTTTCAGGATTGGGAGGAATGTCAAAGAATGATGATCCTACAATTCGAACCTCTGGTCAAACTACCCATGGAAATTTTCCCTACTCGCGGAGACCCACACAAGCACTTGTCTGTATGGATGAAAGTATGGAGTGAAAATACTTTGGAGGAATGGGTCCACATGTTTATCCATGCCTTGGGACCAATACCCACAATGTGGTATTTGGACGTAGAGCTACATTAGCGCAGTCGCCACTGGGACACCATGAGAGAAGTTTTTTTGGGGACATTCGGGTTGATAGGCAGAACAAAGAACTTAGATGAAGCCCTACAGGACATAGATGCTCTAGTATTTGATGAATCACTCCCTCGGATAGAGTATGGGGAACCAGCTTGGGATGCGCAGATGAAGGATATTGCCAACTGTCAGAATTTATTCATGGAAGAGTGTGATGAGGGCCCGCGAAATATCACTATCCCAGATTCAGAGTGAGAACGTGTAGTTGCTGGACCCCCATTGCAAGCATTAGATGTAACTAAACCTCTCAATTAAGGGAAGTCAATATTGGAACAAAAGAAAAACCCAAGATGGCTAGAATTGGGGAATACTAGGATGAGATAACATTGGAAAAATCACGGAACTGCTCACCGAATATTAGGATCTATTTCCCATAAAAATTTTAGAGCTCAAAGGCATTGTAGGATATCTAGGTGTCATTAGAATCACCTTAAAACCAGAAGCGCGTCCTGCCAAGCAGCAGCCCTATCGATTGAACCTCAAGTATAAGAAGAACGTCAAAGAAGAAATTGATAAAATGATAGCCATAGGTATCATCGAACCAGTAGAACAATCAGATTGGGTAAGCCCTATGGTGGTCCAAGAAAAGAATACTAAAGAGGAAATAATAATCTACGTCGACCTGCACAAGTTGAATGATGCTTGTGTGCATGATCCCTTCTCTACACCATTCTCTGATGAAATTCTTGACAGTGTGGGAGGTCAAGAATCATACTCGTTCACTAATGGGTTTTCAGGCTACCATCAGATCAGAATAACACCTAAATATCACAACAAAGCTACCTTCGCAACGGAATGGGGATCCTTTCAGTACACCGTCATTCCCTTTAGGCTCAAGAATTTCCCAGGTAGATTTTCACGTGTGGTGGTAGCAGTGTTCAAATAATTCATTCATGATTTTCTAGAAGTATATTTTGATGATTGGAAAGTGTTTGGATTGGTAAAGAAGCATGTGTTGAACCTGCGCATGATGTTGGATGCCTGTAGAAAGCACCATATTTTTTTAAACATTAAGAAGTGCATATTCTATGTACCTTTCAGAATTTTGTTAGGAAACGTGGTATGTCGGAAAGGTTTGATGGGTGACTCGGCCAAGGTTGCAATTATCATTAATTTATCAATCCCCAAAATTGAGAAACAGATGCGCTCCATCCTTGGACACAGTGGCTAATATAGGAAATTTATTGAAGGGTACGCGTTGATCACAGTACCAATGGAGAAGTTGCTCAACAAGGACTTATCTTTTTTCTGGGATGCGGAGTGTGAGAAGATCTTTGAGCTACTTAAGGAGAAGATGATCATTGTGCCTATCCTCATATTTCCTCATTGGGAGAAGGTCTTTCATGTTCATGTGGATGCCTCGGGGATTTCCCTAGGAGTTTTCCTCGCGCAGCCCGGGGAAGGGGACTTTGACCACCTAGTTGCATTTGCTAGCAGGAAACTGTCTAGCGCAGAGCATAACTAATCTACTGCTGAACGTGAAGGACTGGAAATGGTGTACGTCCTGCAGAAATACTGACACTATCTACTGGGATGGAACTTCAAGATGATCACAGGTCATTCAGCTTTAAAGTACCTAGTCAATAAGACTGTGTTTGGGGGGGGGGGGATATTTGTTGATGGTTACTGTTGTTCCAGGAATACGATTTTGAAATAATTGTGAAACCTAGAAAAATGAATGTTGGAGTGGACCACTTGTCCCGAATTGAGACCGGTGAAGAGCCAACTAACCTCGAAGAAGGGTTACTCGATGCACAAATTTTTACTATTAAAGTTGTTGACGAGCACTTTGCAGATATTATTTACTTCTTAACCATGGGGATGGCACCTTCACACTACTCGGTGCACCAGAACAAAGAACTGGTAACCTGCGTAGTTGATTTTACCATCATTTGTAATATTCCCAAATGGGAAAACTCAGCTATACATGCACAAAAAATGCATTTTCAGATATATTTTCTATAAAAATGAAAATAAATCCATGGATCCACTAGATCTGACATCATAACACCCAGATCCAAGAGGATATCAGGAAAAAATCATGATAGAGGAGTTAAACAAGTCTCCCACACACTGAATAGCTCAAAACACTAAAAACCCCAAAACTACAGCAACATAGAATTACTGCATAAAGTGATAGCACAATATAATGAGGGTATATACTTAGAAATTAAAGATACAAATAGATCTACTCATATATTAAACAATGTTGCTCAAAAATTGAGATCTAGTCGCCTTTATACAAATCCAAGAAAACTCGAAAAGGCTTTCTTGAAATACACCCAATAAAAATGGTGATCTACATCCCAATCACTACAGAATCACTGAAAACTAAAGCACATGAAGATAGGAGGATGAAATAACATAGATCTTATGTAGATACACTCCAAGGTCTCCTCCAATGAAAGGTTTAACCCTTCAATCATAGGAAAACACTCAAACAGAACCACAAGATCCCTCACTAAGGCTGCCCTCCAAAATAACACAATTCCAGACTGGAATTACCTTTTAGGTGATGGAAATATATTGGACTGATGCAAAAATATGAAATTTTCTCAAGAACCCTCCAAACTGATCTCCCAAAATAAGGAATCCTCCCTCCTATGAAAAAATAGAGCAGAAAGTGGGCTTCTCAACTCTCCACTGCAACACCCTGCAACACAACACAATATTCTGTAGAAACTACGCTGTAGCTGAAGAATGATGCTTGGCCAGAATGCCAGATGTGTGGAATGAAAGATCAGGACTCTCCGAGGAAGCCTTTCAAGGAAAGAGATGGAATTTCCTAAATAGGAAACCCTTGTGCTAAACAGCACCAACAATCTTAGCTAAACAACTGAAGAGAGCAAAAGTCTAAACAGACATATCAAAATATAATTCATAAGCTAACCCCATATGGCTGCCATCCTCCTCCTTATAAAAAATGTGTGCCTTCTCACCTTGGGTCCCACTCATTAGGGTTTCCACCATCACATAATCAATCTCCCTCCAAAACTGCATTGTCCCATCATTAGTGCCACTCCTCCATAACAACGTTGTTTGATTTGGTCAAGTTGACCTCCTCAACCTACTCCAGCCCCTTTTCACACCTAAGGGTCTTCAATCCAGATCTTATATAGCTATCTAAACTATTCCACATTCATATTGAACTGCTTTTATTGATGATCCACTCCTTCCACATTAGTGTTGTTGACTTGGTCAAACTTGACTTTGTCCACATCCATTAGCCCTTGTTCACACATGAGAGTGCTAGATACAGTTATTATCATGATCCATTTTCACATCAAGAGGGATTTTATTCTTATTCAAGATAAGTATGCGTCTCCTTCCCCATTTATTCATCTAACTAGGTGTTAAAATCAAAATCATTATTCCTATTAGCTGCATGCTAATTTAGGAATATTATAGTCCTCCCCTCCCAAATGTTGCTTGTCCTCAAGAAAATGCAAGGATAGAACTAAAGAGCCTCCTCTCCTCCTCCTGTAGCATCCTCATATGATAAATTCCTCCAAGGAACAAGATTTTGTCTCATCAATACATCTCCAAGTTTCCCCTCCCAAGTATGCAAGCTAGCTTTTGGTGAGCATCCCAAATAGCTATCATCATGTAGAAGTAAAACATCCATGGAGGTAGCAATGTGTTGTCTATAGGCCTTCTTGAGGCATGAGATCTGATATATATTGGGATCTATCATCCCCATGTGAATCTCCCATCCCCAAGCTATCATCCATACAAAATGAGCCACCCTCCAAAATGGTAACTCATGAAATTTCTCCTCCACCCTTGGATCCTGCATTGTAGGTGGGCTGAATAACTGAACATGGTAGACAAAATATCCTACCTCATGTTGTCTCTCTCTCCACTTATGATAAGTGTAGAGTAGCTGCTAATATTGGGCTGCAATAATGTTGCCTTCAAGTGGTAAGAATAATACTGAATCTCCAAACATCCTCTCTCTAATGTCATGAACCATGCTGGCCCAAACCATCCCATACAAAATGAATGGCATATCATCACCATATGGCATCCAAATCAGAAAAATGTAACATAATTGCCCAAATTCATGTAGAGAAGGGTTATATCCATCATAAAAGTTGGTCCTAGAATGCCATGAAACCTAGAAATAACCTTGCCCACTTGTGGAGCAATGCACTGTACATAGATGGTGAGAAGATGCAAATACTCAATGAAATAATCAATAAGTACATAAATACATTTCTTACCATGCATAGTGAGTGGGCTGAAAGTGTGGTCCATGGATGAGTCCTCCCATGAGAATCTCCTCATAAAAGTCTACAAAATGAAGGGATGCATACTCCCCTTGGAACACTCCATCAATAGAAACATACTCCCAAGTGACAGCGCTATCGGCCTTAGTGATAAGGCTCCTGTCACTCCATGAATCATTTTTTTGACATGCCACATGCCAAAGTCATCCACCATCATGTTGCTATGTGGGGAGATCTCCTTCCTATATGGAAGCACCTCCTTATCCTCCAATGTTTAAGGGTAGCCTCTTTGCATTTCAATTGTGCCATCCCTTTATTCAGAAATATCATGCCATGTATGGGAAGCATTCTGCCCATACTCTCCCAGGAATAGCCAAAGAAACAATAAGTCTTGTTGCTCCCTCACACCTCCATCATAAAAATCATGAGGTGAAGATATGATGATTGACATGAAGAATGTCACATCAACATAATGCACCCAAACTCCTTGCTTCCATATGATGCAAGTGTCCTGCCAAGTTTCCTCCACCAAAATACCCTTTGGAGAAGGATATGTCTCATGATGGACAAACTCTTTCAAGAGTAGCCAATGCAACCATGCCTCTTGCTGCCCAGTATCATAAATATGCAAGTGAATCACCAACCTCTTTCTCACCATCCACATGCATTCATCCCCATGTGGATGTTTCCTACCATGCTCCATCTTGGTACTCCTCACATGAAGACTACCATCCTCCCAAATCAGATTTCTACCTTTGCATTTCATGGGATGTTGAAATGAAACCTCTTCGAGATCTCCTAGAGAAGACCCCACACCAATGACCCTCTTGAATACATAAATATCCAAGTGTGCTGTGTTAGCCCCCCTATAAATTTTTTGACAAGCAAATAGGGGGCTAAATTATTTTTGAGTCTTCAAGGAATGCATTTCCTCTGAAAACACAGTCTCCTTGAAGCCTCTTTGTGTCTTTATCCTTTGATCAAATCCCCTCTGCTGGTTCCCCTTTTAAAGCCTCTCTATTATGTGAAGAAATGCCCAAAGGCCTCCTCTCCCCTTTATTTTTCCCTCATTTAACCTCTTTTTATTCCCCCATTTTCTCCCCTTCTATTTCCCCATTTACCCCCCAAATCCTCCCAAAATCCCATTTAATTTCTTCCCCTACCCTTTGTTTAGCTTTCTTCCCCCTTTTCCCCTCTATCGTTCCCCTCCTTCACCTTCAAAATCCATTAAAAGGGGCTAAAAACCCACTTTCCAACCTTATTCTAAGGCCTAGCCCCTTCCCCTTAACCACTTCCCCACATGTGCCCGTGCACTGGGACCAAGCGCTTAAGTCCCGAGCACTAATCACAATCGGAAGATCGACGGGAGGCAAACCCCTGTGTAACATTGACAATCCCCGATGCGATTGGGTTACAGCGTTAAGTCCCCGATCTGTTCCCCACCGTTGATCCGATCCCCAGATCAACGGCTGAGCGCTAATCGCAAGCCCTCCACCAATCGCATGTTTTATGTTGCGACCCCCGATTGCACTCTCCCTCCGATTGAGCGCGCACCGTTGATCTGTCGGTTGGATCGGACGGTCAGCGCTCAATCGCATCCCGACCTCCGATCGCAATCGCAAGTCTTCTCCGTGCCACTCCGATTTTGATGCTCCGATTTCATCCTGACCATCCATCCTCTCGCAGATCCGACGGTCATCGCAACTCTCGATCACAAGTCCTCTCCCGATCGCGCTGCCCTTCCGATTTCATCTCCGACGTCCGTTCCTCCTCCATATCGACGGCCAACGCTCAATCGCATTTCCCCTCCGATCGCAGTCGCAAGTCCTTTCCTCCGTCTCCCGATTTAATCGTAGCCATCCGTCTCCCGGTCGATCCAACGGCTTTGCGCTGATCGCATCATCGCCCGTCGCCCCTCTCCATTTCCCGCCGATTGAATGGGAACCGTTGATCTGTGTCCCAGATCCAACGGTCAGCGCTCAATCGCGTCCTGACCTCTAATCACAATCGCAACCCCTTCCCTCCATCCTCTGATTTGATCTCGTCCGTTCATTTGTTTCACGATCCAACGGCTATCGCTCTCCCCTGTCGATCGCAATCGGAAGTTTGTGAGTGTCTCCTTTTTGTGCCCTTGCGATTGCGATCCTCCGATTGCATCTCCGCCGTCCGTCTCCTCCCAGATCTGATGGCTCAGGTTTAATCGCCCTCCGCCTCCGCTGGGTCCCACATCCACCGCTTCACTCCATTGTTTTTCCATGTTTTCCTATGTAAATCACTCCAGTGGTGGCATTTGAGTTTTCACGCTATGTGATCATTTCTCCGCCACTTTTCATTGTTTCTCCACTGTCCTGCCACCATTTCACTGCCTTCGCAGCAATTCCTCCGCCACCACTGCCCGGGCTCTGTAATAAGTTTATTTCATTATGCAGAGGTCACATAGAGGTTTTCTCAGCATTGCCAGCAGATCAGCTGAAGGTTTCAAGGGGTTAACACCTGTTGTTGACATAATCAAACGTTAACCCCGCATTCAAAGGATTGAAGCTCAGTTCGAAGACTAAGAGCGCACCAGTAGGTCATAACTGCGCCACCTAACAGCAGAGTACTCTTCTCCAGATGTGCACCTTCCTACAAGAAGTCACCATGCCTCCTCGAGCCCTGAAAAGATTAATTGCACTGTCTGAGACCCATTTAAGACAGTCAGGCAGCAGTTACGGAGGTATGGAGCGGCCTTGCAGACTTTCATCCAGTTCATTTATTTCAGAATGGTGGCACAGAGCTCCAAGCACTAGAAAGGACCCCAAAAAGAAATATCCAAGGTCAAAATCGACCTGACAGAGATCTCCGAACCAGTCTACAGAGTACACACAGCGCTACATTTTTCCATTAAGTGGTATGGGCGTGAACACTTCCGCCAATTCTGTCTTAATGAGATTCATTCATTGTATATCCTACCACTACTTCTTCCTCTTCTCCTATAAGAGATCCCCGAGAACATATTGAAAAGGTTGTTGTTGCCTTGCTGGGCATCTGCTGTTAGAGGGATTCAGTTTGACTGTTAGAACAACCTTGGGAGGAAGTTGCAGAGTAGTTTTTATGTAATAGGATGGGAGGAGAAGTTGGGACTATATTAGCCATTGAGCCTTATTGTACATGACTGGTTTTGCATCAATTAATCAAAGCACATTTCACAGGATCCTGGTCTATTACTATTGGTGATGTGTTTCTTACTCTGTCATTACACTTTCATATTGTTTCATGTTCTTCTGGGCTTGCATCAGAATAATGGTATAGGATTCACCCTTGTTAGGTGCCCTATGCTGTCTGCTCTCCTTGCCATCAATGTTTTCTGCTAAAGTGTGTTATCCAAGAGTAAATTCATGGGTTTAACCAGTGCAGCGGATGTTATTTCCTGCTGGCTGATGTATGAACTTGGGGGTTTGCCACTTGGATGCTTCTCTGTCAAATCTATCTCTGTTTTTTCCCTTGGAGTTGATAAAGCAGATCTGGAGTTAAATGACCTCTGGTCTGATCTATAAGCTGCCCCTTTGTCTCTTTGAGAGCTGCCTTTGAGTATGTCCAAGCAGGTCTGGAGTTAAATGACCTCTGACCTGATCTATAGACAGAAAATTGGTTGTTTCTCCTTCTTTCACTTCCCTCCTTAATGTTCCAACCCATCATCTGCCTAAAAGATCCTTTAGTGTAGATGACTTGCCCTTTGGAAGCCTTGGCTAGTGGATGCAAGTAATTTCCCTCTCATGACTCCATAGCCCAATGGATGGCACTGTTTTGGCCTATCCTCTTTGCTGAAGCCTCCTGCTGTTTTGTTTCCTTTCTCCCATTGCTTTCCCAGTCCATGATCTCCTAACCAACCCAGCAACCCTCCAACCAAATTATTTAAACCCCCCTCTGTGCTTCATAACTAGCCTAACATCTTATTTTTGAGCTTCAAAGATACATCATTCTTTGCTCTATTTGGAGAGATCCCTCTCCGGGTCCAGGAGGGCTAGATCCTAGGGCCCCAAAGTGGTTCTGATGTTGTCTCATCTTTTGGTCTTGCCAATCTGGCCAAAACATGGGAACCCCAACATGCTGAAGGAAAAACCTCCTCATAGGCTTGTACAATGCTCATCCTAATAGATCCATCACAATGATGAAAGAAAAAGTGTACCTCATTGATCATTTACTCATTCAATGTCATACAAGTGTAATGCTCATCAAAATGTTCCAATGATAGCTGGGCCCCCAACTCCTCACTACTGCTTAATGACAACGTTTTCAATTCCCTCAATGGTGTATTTGTTGTCTCATGCCCAAGCTCAATGTTGAATATAGAGGTCTTCATTGGATTGTTTAGGAAAAATCTCATCCTATCCTCCACAATTCCACACCCCAACCACAAGCATTCTGTGTATCTCAATAATGACACATGAGGATGATTTCTTATCCCTTCCTTGAACAACTCAAGGCTGCACAGTGCAGTGCAATTCTGCTGCTCCAAATAAGCAGTATGTGTTGACCCTCGGTCATGTAAAGGCAAATTTCCACAACCCTCCATAAGATTTGTTGAAATAACAAAAAGTGGAAATTCATGCATACCTTGGTGAAGCTTGGGAACATTTTTTATGGCTACAAGGTTCCTCCTTCCAATATGTTGGCTCCCCCAACTACTAAGGATGATGGTTTCTCCTCCATAGTTGTGTTAGCATTAGTACAAGTCTCCTCAAGTGGTGGCGAAGGCTCCTCCCCTTCTGATTTCTTCTTGTCAAATATTTTGATCACCCTTTGAGTGAAATATGCAAAATTAGTCACTCTTTCATGACTCAAATGGCTGAACCACCAAGTTCTTGCTTTACCCTCAAGGTGCAGCGCTGCAATCTCAACAACCTCTCTTTCTACCACTGGATGTAGTAGGGAGAATGCATCAAGATTCATCACTTAAGCCTTTGTTGTACATGTGGATGATCCATAAAATGTAGACAATAGAAATCTATTGCCCCTCATTCTCCTATTGCTGCAAGGCCTCCTTTCTTCTTTAAGCTGAATAAATTGTGGAAGAGTTAGAGTCTCCTTAAAAGCTCTAGGTTGAGACTTGTATTTTTCAAGGTATCTAATCAGGATCTCATGTTCAAAGTGCCCTCTATCTCCATGCCTCTTGTCTTCTTCCTCAAAAGTAAATGGCAAGGTGTAATGCTTTGGAGCTTTCTACAACGCTATTTCTTTCTTTTGAGAATAGGAAGTACATGGTCCTTCCTCTTCTTGAAACCCTCTAGAAGTTTCATTGCATCTCCTCTTTCATCTGCTTAACGTCCTCAGAGAGGTTCTTCATAGATCTAAAAAGTGATGAGATCAAGCTCATTCCTTCCACCATTTTAGATCTCTTCTCCTTCTCTTCTTCTTCTTATAGCATAATGGCTGAAAACTCACAGGCTGAGCCAAGATTATGCTCTGATATCACTGTAATATTCCCAAATGGAAAAAATTAGCTATACATGCACAAAAAACACATTTTCAGAAATATGTGCTATAAAAATAAAAATAAATCCATGGATCCACTAGACCTAACATCATAACACCCAGATCCAAGAGGAGATCAGAAACAAATCATGATACAAGAGTTAAACAAGTCCCACACACCGAATTGTTCAAAACATTGAAAACCTCAAAACTACTACAACATAGAATTACTGCATAAAGATACAACACAATATAATGAGGGTTTATACTCAGAAATTATAGATACAAATAGATCTACTCATATATTAAACAATGTTTCTCAAAAACTATGACCTAGTCTCCTTTATACAAATCCAAGAAAACCCGAAAAGGCTTTCTTGAAATACACCCAATACAAATGCTGATCTACAACCCAAGCATTGCAGAATCACTGCAAACTAAAGTGAAAGAAGATAGGAGGCTGAAATAACATAGATTTGATGCATATCCACTCCAAGGTACCTCCAATGAAAGGCTAAACCCTTCAATCATAGGAAAACACTCAAACATAGCCACAAGATCCCTCACTGAAGCTGTCCTAAAAAATAATGCAATTCCAGATTGAAATTATGCTGTATGTGATGGAAATATATTGGCATAATGCCAAATATCTTAAATGTGCTCAAGAACCCTCCAAACTAATCTCCCAAAAGAAGGAATCCTCCCTCCTATGAAAAACTAGCTCAGAAAGTGGGTTTCTCAACCCTCCACTGCAACACCCTGCAACACAACACAATATTCTATAGAAACTATGTTGTAGTTGAAGAATGAAGCTTAGCCATAATGTCGGATGTGTGGAATGAAATATTAGGACTCTCCCAAGAGGCCTCTCAAGGAAAGAGATAGAGTTTCCTAAAAATGAAACCCTTGTGCTAAACAACACCAGCAATCTTAGCTAAACAGCTAAAGAGAGAAAAAGTATAAATAGACATATCAAAATATAATTCATAAGCTCACCCCATATGGCTGCCATCCTCCTCCTTATAAACAATGTCTGCCTTCTCACCTTGGGTCCCACTCATTAGGGTTTCCACCATCACATAATCAATCTCCCTCCAAAACTGTGTTGTCCCATCATTAGTGCCACTCCTCCATAACAACGTTGTTTGATTTGGTCAAGTTGACCTCTTCAACCTACTCCAACCCCTTTTCACACCTAAGGGTCTTCAATCCAGCCCTTATATAGCTTTCTAAACTATTACAAATTCATATTGAACTGCTTTTATTGATGATCCACTCCTCCCACATTAGTGTTGTTGACTTGGTCAAACTTGACTTTGTCCACATCCTTTAGCCCTTGTTCACACATGAGAGTGCTAGATCCAGTTATTATCATGATATCTTTTCACATCAAGAAGGATTTTATGCTTATTAAATATAAGTATGGGTCTCCTTCCCCATTTATTCATCTAACTAGGTGCTAAAAGAAAAATCAACATTCATATTAGATGCATGCTAATTTAGGAATATTACATCATTGCAGGCCAATTATACAAACTGGGAGCTGATGAGGTGCTACGAAGATATGTACTGGAGCATGAAAGTCATGTAATTTTAGTAGAAAGCCATGGAGGAGTACAGGAGGTCACTATGTAGGGAAAGAAACTGCATAGAAGATATTAAGATCTGGGTTGTGGTGGGCCACACTGCATAGTGACTCCCACGCATATTGTAAAGCCTGCGATGCGTGCCAATGGAAAGGAAGACCTTCACGTAGAGACAAGATGCCCTTGCAACCACATATGACCCTACAGGAATTTGACGAGTGGGCCATCGACTTTGTAGGCCCCATTAACCCCCCCCCCCCCCTCGGGTAAGAAGACATACACTTGATATATCATTACAACCACAGATTATGTTAGCAGGTGGGCAAAAGCTAAATATTGTTAAGGACTACACTTCAAATATGACGACACACTTCCTTTTTAAGAATATCTTAACCAGGTTTGGGTGCCCCAGGGTCTTGATGAGTGATAGAGGGACACATTTCATTAATGAAAAAATTAAGGCTCTAACTCAGGAATTCCAGATCCACCATCTGAAAAGTAACCCATATCATCCACAGGTGAATGGAACCGTAGAAGCATTTAACAAAATTTTAGAACAAGCACTTGCCAAGGTGTGTAACGCACAAGGGAGTGATTGAGACGTGTGCATCCCCTCTGTCCTCTAGACCTACAGAACCACGTGTAATAAACTCATGGGAAAAATACCCTTCTGCATGGTCTACGAAAAGGAATTTGTTATGCCTATGGAATACATTGCTCCCATATTGCGCATCTCGGTCTTCAAAAATATGGTTGACCCAGAAATTATGGATAAACACCTGGTGCAGAAGGTAGCATTGGAAGAAGACTGGTTCATTTCCCAACTCCATGAATAGGTTGAGAAGGCGCAGGAGAAAGCGTGGCACGGTCGACATATTCAACATAAGGACTTTTCAGAGGAAGCATTGGTCCTACTATATGATATCTATTTCGCATGACACCCGGGGAAGTTCCGACAACACTGGTTGGGGTCGTATGTGGTAAAAAAATTACCAATGGTGGAGCGATCAGATTGGCTACACTACATGGAAATTCCCTACCAGGGTATGTTAAAGGGAGTCGACTAAAGCCCTACCAAGACTCATCAATGCCGATCAAATGAATATATGGCTGGAGTAGTTGTATCATGTACATTGCACGCAGGTATGGTGTAGAGGAAGGGATGCATAGGGGTGATGCGCAGGATAGGTAGTATGGGTGGGTACGATACAGGCACAGGTGTTGCGTGCCGTGGACAAAACTAGTCGTTGGGATAGAGTGGGAGCATGGAAAACTGCGCTTCCCATTGACAGAAGCAGGTAACTGGAAATTAATGAGGCTATTTCCAAGGACTTTTTACCGTTCCCGTAATGATGAAAGGAAATTAAGGATCCGATGGCCATTTCTCCCTTGTAGAAGATATAAGATCAGGATTGTTTGTTTTATGGGATTCAAATACTGCTCAAGAGTGTCACACCCTGGCCACTCGGGTAGAGACCATTTTTTTTGTCTACCTATCGTTCACATGACTGATCAAGCTCCACTGTCCGACAGTAGCAACGCTGAGTTCGTCTTCCAAGAAAGAATGACCGCTACCAACCCAACTGTGCCTCCGCCTGAAACAACGTTTGAAGAAATAGGATCTGATGAGGTCCAGGAGGTAACCTCTGCAGCGGAAGAAATTGGCTCGACTTTAGCACCCTGGAAGGGAAAGGAAAAGATAAAACAAACGAAAGGGCTGGTGGGAAGCTTTGTACTTCCCCTCGAATTAAGCGCTCCCCACGGAAGGCACCTAAGAAGCAATCACCTACCGCACCACCAAATCTGAGGGCGCTCAGAGCAGAAGGCCTGTAGGCAACTCCACTGACCTAGTTACCCCCTTATGTTTGGCTGCGAAGAACAAAATCTCGTATGCTCAACATAGATGTCATCTGCTCCTGTCTTGAGATGCCTCTGGTCCCTAAAGAAATGCCCCAACACGGAGATATGTTTAACCAGCATCCCCACATAAATTTCAACAACCATGACCTAGGGAACCTGGATGCTTTCTCTTCATTAGCTCCAAAACTATACCTAGAACAGGTTGTCGAAGATGGTGTGCTCAAAGTCGAGTCCATGGTTTGTGTAATATTCCAAAATAGGAACAACATAGTAAGCCTGCTGAAATAACGCACTCCTGGGAGATTGATGCACAAAAATGAGTTTTCAGCCCTTGTATCCCTTAGACCAAAATATCTGGGGTCTAGATCTAAAAGGGGAGAAAAAACAAATCAAACTAGGTGTGGTAAACAGATCTCCCACCACCTAGTCTAGCTGAAAAACACCCTACAAGAGGGGCTACAGCTATGCACAACAAATTGCTTTAGAAATAATGAAATATTGGAAAGAATGAGCAGGAGGCCATCAAATAAGGTCAAATTATGAACATACAGCAGCAAATCAGAATTACAATGAAGCTCTTTCAATATACAGTAGAATATAGGAGACAATAGAGCAAGAAATCTTCAGAAAAGAAGGTTGCAACACATATATAAACTGCACAATGGCTCAACAGTGTTATTTTAAGGAGATATAGCAGTTGAACATTACATCTCAGATATAGGACAGATATGTGGACAAAATATCAGATCCATTTTAGATCTGGAGACTAGAAAGACTTATTTACAATATCCCCTTGGGGTTTTGACCAAATCATGCATTACAAAGAGTAGATCTGAGTTTTAAGTTGCAGATCTGCAAAATGCTGCAGCAATTTCTAAAGATGACTTTACATTAAAATAGATCAGATCTAAATGGAACATGGATCAGCAAGCGAATCCAAGGATCACCAAAGTGAAGTGCAGATCCCAGCATCAGAGATCTCTCATCAAAAATGGGGTCAAAACACCCTCCAAAGTCTCCACTGAAAATAACGCAGTTCCTCAAAGGAAACTGTGTTGTAGCTTAATTAACAAAGTTGGCCTTATGCCAAGATACAATTTTGAAGCTCAAAAAATGGATGCACTCTTCCAGGAGGTTAAATGACACACCCACTGAGAAGAGCCATCAATACAAGCTATATCTAACTAGATCTAGAATCCCACTTACTGCAGCCTACAAAACCAAACAAACCCTCACTGGATCTGCGTTGCAGTTGGACGTAGAGCTTGGCCCAAAGCCTGATAGTGGATCAATTCAAAAAAAACTCCTCCAAGAATCCTCAATGGAAGAGGTGAAATCCTTGCATAGGAACTCCAAGTGTTAAGTAGCACAATTTTCCACTGAACAACAGAGAATAGTATTTTTCTAAACAGACAAGATACTCAGAAATATAGTCAATCAACAACCTTCTCTTGCTGCCTTCCCCTTCCTTTTATAAGATTAGAGCCTTTGAAAACCCTAAACCACCTTGATGAGTTAGCTCCTTTCACATGAGAGGCCTCTTTCTAGAACTGCGCTGTCCCTTCATGAGGTACATTGAATCTAGAGAGCATTGTAGATTTGGTCAAGGTTGACCCAATCTCACAGCTCAAACCCCTTTCACACCTGCAAGTGGTTTATTTACATGGCCCTGATTTATCCTTGTTCATATGGGCATTTATTTATTCATTCTTTTCATGAGTTTTACATGTCCTCCTTTATTCATTTATTCATGCAACAGAAATTAAAACAAAAATGCATATTCCTCTTAGCTCAGGCTAAGTAGGAATATTACAGTCCTCCCCTCCAAAATGTTGCTTGTCCTCAAGCAACTGATAAGGTGAGAGCTGTATTCCTTCCCCTCCTCTATTGATGACATCATCAATGATCAAGTCCTCATCATAAGCCAAGGGCTCATCAAGCCAATACATCAGGAATTGTTCCTCCAAGGTCATCATAAGATGTGCATAGTCCATCCCACCAGGAGTGAAAAATTCAATAGAAATAAACATAGTTGGAGCAATGCTTTCTCTAAAAAATGTAGCATGAGGCACATAGAGAAGTTCCAATGCATTTGGTAGATACAAACTATCCATACTTCCTCCATACAACCTCAAAAATAGTACAACTATATCATCCAAGTATGGAAGAAAAAATACATATATGCAAACAGAAATTTGACCTTGAAGAGGGGGGTCAAATTCCCACATGTGATGCCAACGCAATGCACCTCCTACCTAAATTAGATCAAGGTATAGCAAGTGGCATCCCCTCCACACATTTTTTGCATAATTCATATCAACATAGCTATAGATATCAGATATGTTTGGTGCCTTTGGGAAGCACCCATCATGAAAAGGAATCTCCCTTTGCACAACAAGGGAGTGGCCAAATTCAGAGTTTCTATTGGCCCTCAAACAAATATGAGATCCACATGATCTCTCACCCCCTTCAGAAGTCATAGCTTGCAAAAACATGGTAAAATAATGTGACAAATCAAAAAATAGATCTTTCTTAGCATGGTCAAATCCTTTACCATCATAGTTCTTCATACACATGGAGTTGTGCATGAGCATTTCCCTCCTCTCAAGAAAAGGAAGAACTGGCTGAAATGACCCTTGCAAAGAGTCCATTGGCTGCCCCAATACTCCATAGCTAATGCACTCTTGAAAGTGTTGATGTAGGTCCTCACTCATCCCCTCCCAAACAAAGCTCCTCATGATCAGGGTGTAGATCTTCATGGACTGCATATGGCTGAGAAGGAACTCTTTGTGTGCCCTCTGTAGTATCTTCTGCTTGAGCTCAGAAGCTCTAGACAGGAAGATCCTACCATGAAATTAGATGACTCCCCCTTGGAATAAATAACCCTTTTCTTGCTGCAAGTCATCTAGTATCATACCGGTGTGGAGATCTTTGGAATACTCTACAAGTAGTTGAGATTTCTAGTATAGATCCACACTGCTCAACAAAGACAGTGCTGATGATACCTCCATGGAAGTGTCTGTCATGTTGCTGATCTCTTCTCTGACATTTCCAATGCCAAATATGTGTGTTGGAAGGTTGATCCTCCCATTCTCCTCTTCCCACAGCACAAATCTAAGAAAGAGAGAAGGTGATAGTGATACAGTGAGAGGATTCCCCTCACTCTTTAGCTGTCCCAAGCCCTCCAGCGCTGTAGCTTGGTCCCCCATTGCTCCAATCCCTCCTAGATCTAGATTTGGAGCAACACTTTGTGAGGGTTCCCCCACAATATCTCAATCTGGTGGCCTCCCAGGTGGTTTTCCACTAGATAGGAATGTCCTATGCAAAAAGCTCATGAACATCAGTGAAGGAACTGTGAGATCCTTGCTTCCATTGTGAAAATCCATCTTTGTTGTTTGTGTCGAAGCGCTAGGTGAAGGATAAATATGCATGCCTTGGATAATTTGGGGCTTACCACTCTTCATGTCCACTCACTTCATCTGCAAAGCCTTCCAATCAGTGGTGACCTTCCCCAATGTAATCAACCATTGGACACCCAAAATGATATTGGTGTCTGGTATGTCAACTACAAAAAGTGATCCACCAAAGTGTAGGACCCCATAGTGACTGAGAGTGATGGGACATATTGCATGCATTGCATTGTCCTATCTCCTAGGACCAAAATAGAGAACCCCTCAAAAGTATCAGTGGGGATTGCTATCCTCTGCACAAGATGAGCATCAATAAAGTTGTGGGTTTCCCCACTGTCAATCAGCACATATAACTTCTGATTCATGATTGAACCTTGTACTCTTAGGGTCAAGTACTTAGGCACTCCTCTCAAAGATGCAAGAGTTCCACCTATTGGATCAAAGTCTCCATCCCCTTCTCTAGATGGTGTTGGATCTCCCTCAAAATTATCAGCGTTGTGACCCCTCCTTGGTTCATCATCTTCATCTTCCTCCTCAAAATCTGAGAAGACCTCTACGTAGTGTGCTTTCCCAGAAACACATCTATGTCCAGGTGCCCATGACTCTTGTCAAGTGAAACATAGTCTCTTCTTTCTCAGCTCTCTCCTGTTTTGAATATCAAGAGGCTTCTTGAATGAGCTCTCCTTTGAAGGAGCAACTTTCTCTTCCTTCCCCTTACAAGAGTGAGGGGCCTTGCCCTAGAAAGTTTCCTTTGCTTTTGGCAAGGCATCTTGGAGGTCTCTAGCCCTCTCAATGGAATTATGCAAAGTTAAGGGCTTGGTAGATTTAACCAACCCATGCAAAGGTTCATCCAAGCCATCGATGAACATGTACACCCTCCTTGCTGCAGACAGATCAGGAAACATAACTGATAATCTTAGGAACTCAGAGATATTGGTTTCTGCATTTCCTAATTGCTTTAACTTTGCAAGGCTCATGAAAGGTGCTTCTAGATCCTTTCTGTCAAACCTCTCCACTAGCCTTCTGGTGAATTTAGAGTAGGCATTCACATTGGCATGGCCCAATGTAGGCAACCCATGGAACCACCAATTGTGTGCTTCACCTTCAAAGTGCAGTGTTACAATCTTGATGGCTTCAATCTCAGGGAATTTTTTCAACTGAAAGTAAATATCTAGTTTTTCTACCCATGCCTTGGTAGAACTGGAGGATGACCCATCAAACATGGGAAAAATTAATCTGCCCATAGAGTGGTGTCTATCATGATTATGAAAGAACCCACCATCTCTATACTTCTGCCTTGGTCTTCTTTTGTCCTTGACATGAAAAAACTCTTGGAAACTCAAGTGGTCTCTAAATCTCTAATTTTGAGATTCATATTCCACAAATTAGTCTTCAAGGGATGCTTTCTCTTATGGTCCTTCATTCTCCATAGCCAATAAGGTAGGCATAGTGGAGCGTTGTGGAGCTTGTGGGGCTTGTGGTTGGTTCACTCGTTGACCAGTCCAGTGATGAGACATGTCAGAGCTTTCCCCCAGATGAAATATCTCAAGATATTCCCTCATTCTATCCATCCTCATCTCTTTGATCTCTTTGGAAATATCTTTCATGGCCACCAAAAGAGTTCTTGCAAACTCTTCCCCTTCTTTATCACTTGCAGTCTCAGGAGCTTTAACCTTGTCTTGATCATCAGTAATGTAATCTAACTCCTTGTTACTTCTGTTCTAATACCTCTTCTCCTTTTAGTAAGAGTTTCATCTTCTTCTGAATGCAACATGGTTGTGGTGCTTCCAGGAAATCACAGGTTGTGCCAAGAAAGGAGCTCTGATACCACTGTAATATTCCAAAATAGGAAAACACAGTAAGCCTGCTGAAATAACGCACTCCTGGGAGATTGATGCATAGAAATGAGTTTATAGCCCTTGTATCCCTTATATCAATAGATCTGGGGTATAGATCCAAAAGGGAAGAAAAAACAAATAAAACTAGGTGTGGTAAACAGATCTCCCACCACCTAGTCTAGCTGAAAAACACCCTACAAGAGGGGTTGTAGCTATGCACAACAAACTGCTTAAGAAATAATGCAGTCTTGGAAAGCATGAGTAGGAGGCCATCAAATAAGGCTAACTTATGAACATACAACAACAATCAGAATTACAATTAAGCTCTTTCAATATACAGTAGAATACAGGAGACAATAGAGTAAGAAATCTTTAGAAAAGAAGGATGAAACACATATATAAACTACACAATGGCTCAATAGTGTTATTTTAAGGAGTTGTAGCAGATGAACATTAAATCTCAGATATAGGATAGATCTGTGGACAAAAAATCATATCCATTTTAGATCTGGAGACTAGAAAGACTTATTTACAAGACCCCCTTGGGGTTTTGGCCAAATCATGCATTACAAAGAGTAGATCTGAGTTTTAAGTTGCAGATATGAAAAATGATTTAGGAATTTCTAAAGATGAATTTACATTAAAATAGATCAGATCTAAACAAAACATGGATCAGCAAGCTAATCCATGGATCACCAAAGTGAAATGCAAAGCCCAGCACCATAGATCTCTCATCAAAAATGGGGTCAAAACACCCTCCAAAGTCTCCACTGAAAATAACATAGTTCCTCCAAGGAAAATGCGTTGCAGCTTAATTAACAGAGTTTGCCTTATGCCAAGATACAATTTTGAAGCTCAAACAATGGATGCACTCTTCCAGGAGGTTAAATGACACACTCACTGAGAAGAGCCATCAATACAAGCTAGATCTAAGTAGATCTAGAATCCCACTTGATGCAGCCTACAAAATCAAACAAACCCTCACTAGATCTGCATTGTAGTTGGAAGTAGAGCTTGGCCCAAAGCCTGATAGTGGATCAATTCAGAAAAAAATCCTCCAAGAATCCTCAATGGAAGAGGTGAAATCCCTGCATAGGAGCTCCAAGTGCTAAGCAGCACAATTCTCCACTGAACAACAGAGAATAATATTTATCTAAACAGACAAGATACTCAAAAATATAGTCAATCAACAACCTTCTCTTGCTGCCTTCCCCTTCCTTTTATAATATGAGAGCCTTTGCAAACCCTAAACCACCTTGATGAGTTAGCTCCTTTCACATGAGAGGCCTCCTTCTAGAACTGCGCTGTCCCTTCATGAGGTACATTGAATCTAGACAGCACTATAGATTTGGTCAAGGTTGACCTAGTATCACAGCTCAAACCCCTTTCACACCTGCAAGTGGTTTATTTACATGGCCCTGATTTATCCTTTTTCATATGGGCATTGATTTATTCATTCTTTTCAGGAGTTTTACATGTCCTCCTTTATTCATTTATTCATGCAACAGAAAGTAAAACAAAAATGCATATTCCTCTTAGCTCAGGCTAATTAGGAATATTAGAGTTTTGGTCAAGGGATTAGCCGGTGCAGGAATATTGAACTTGCTATGCGTCCCCCATTTCATTCGCTACAACATAACCAGCCTTGTCATTCACCAATTACTGGCACTTGTCCATGATGGATGCTTTTGGCTCCAAGGCTGCATACTAATCGATGCTGCCCTCATTCACCACATTACAGGCCTCCCTATGAATGGGCCAAACTTGAGTGACAGAATGGGAAACAAATTTTAGTACCATACTACTGAAGCTATCCAGGATGTGCATGGGCACTTTACTTCTTGCCTACAAATTAATGTGAAAGTTTCAGGCCGCGACTGTCCCTGCTCATGTAATTTAAATCATCTGCTAGTGAAAAAAGGGAGTTTGCTATAATTGGTCCCAGTACTTAGTTGAATAATTTCTCGAAAATGTGCGCGAGGCTCAGGAGCAGGGAAAAGCCTTCTACTACTCGTGTTTAATCTTGCTAATAGTCTTAATTTCCATGGAGACCCCGAAATAAGCGATATCCCCCCCTCTTGAGCCTGTCATGTGCAAAGGGGTGTGGTTTGCCAACCTGTGAGAATCAAAAGACCCCAAGCAGGTTGAGGAAAACAAGTCCTTTGGGTACTCTACGATGCGGCTATCTATGTGGCCATTGATTCCTAGCCACACTTGTGCCCAGCTATCTATGGCAAGTACAAGTCGATCACAAAATTTCAAGTAACCATGCACAATGTGAAAATTCGGGCCCGAAAAGATCACACTTGGCATGATCTTCCATACATGACTACTAAGGCTGACATTGAACAGGTACTTGCCACTTGGCTGCTGGAGTGGAAGGTCACAACCCCACCAATTAACCTAGACACAACAGGCACATCTAGCCCCAACACAGTATCCAAGCCTATCTTTCCACTTGGTCTAACAGCAAAATCAGTGCTTCCAGCATCCGCGGCGTAGATGACCCCTAGAAGCACCACCACGCAACCAGAGCTAGAATCCCCGCCATATCAACACATAAAAGATGCTGACGACACTGGTACATCTGTCTTGCATACACTTAAGTGGCCCTATGAATTGTCTCAATGGCCTAGAAAAAAGTGTAAGGCCACTAAGACTGGCACCAACGTCGAAGTTACCCTCACAAAGGATGACCTCGATCAGATTGTTGAGGCTGTCAATACTTTGTCTGTTAATCGATGAATTACTTGGAAAGAACAACACAAGGCTATTATAGATTTTTTACAAGCTGAGTTTCAGGCCCTCCAGCTCAAAGCAGACACAATTCAAGCGAGCGTGGATCAAGCGAGGCTGGATCATGCTAGCGTGGATCAAGTGAGTCAGACTCCTGTGGGCCCAATGGCCCCCGTTATAGCTCTGGAAACTGTCATAGATAGCAGAATCTACCCACTCCCAGGTATTTCCTTTGTCCTAGAACCCGCTTAATTGTGCACCCAAGTCCAAGCATGTTCCTCCATTAGCCTTGAGGTTGGTTGACTGGCTGGTACATAGCTGCGAGAATTATTGACCGCCATCACCAGTGAAATCTAGTACCGAGAACTCTGAGTACAACAACACCTTAGCACATCCAAGCATACCATTATGACCCAAGCTGCCGAAGTCGCTCAAATCCATGTCGTACACATCTCCATGATCGTGCACCAAGATTCCTTAGAACAATTGATTAACAGGCTCTGTGATGACATGCCCGAAGTCATTCCCACCTCTGCCGAGCCCCAAGCCAAGGTCAAAAGATTGGTCGCTGCCCTGAAGGCATCCCAGACTGAGATTCAGGTTGTTAAGGCTGAGTTAAAACTTCAGCTTGCATATTTACAGGCCAAGCTCCATCCTGAGACCCCTCCAGAAGTACATGCCCAGCGAGCCGCATTGGTTACGGAAGCCACGACCACTATCACAACGCAGATCAGCCAGGGTGTCACCCTACTTGATAAGGCTATGGAATTATGGTCCTAGGTGCAGCACAACCCTCTCCTCCACGAGATCGATCAGGAGTTAATGCAGAAGGAGCAAGACTTTGAGTAGTTGGAAGCTATGATGTCCACTCTTGTTCCCGCCCAGCGCTTAGCCCGTCTTCGGACCAACCATGCACTTCACACTGAAATTATGGGGCTATAGTGCAAGAAGTAGGTACTTAATGACCATCTCACACTACGGTCAGATGATGCCCTCAAGCTATCGCAAGACTTAGACGAAGCTGTGATAAAATTGAACCAGACTCTCAATAGTGTCACTGTTACTATGGAAGGACCAACCTCACAAAAACTAGTGGATATTGTGCAAAATTACGCCGCGCATAGCCTTCATGTTTTGTCCCCACTTACTACTGCAATGGAGCAATTGAAGGATAGGATGAAGACCCCACCGGCACTGTGAATTGGGACGAGTCACAAGATTGTGTTGGGGTCTATTGGAATGAGGTTTCCTAGCCCCAATTTGGTCCAATTTTGTAATATTTGGTCTAGTAAAGGGGGTTTGGGGTGGGTCAAACCCCGAATGAATTGTAAGGGGTAAAAAGGGTAGACCAAGGGTCTGAAAAACACGATTTTTAGACCATAGGATAGCACAGGCTAAGATGTTATAATTAGATGGATAGATAAAGTCTAGAAGTAGGCTAAGTGTGATTTATGCTAGTCGCGAACTATTGAGATCTACTTCGGGTTGTATTTGGGTAAGGACTCTTGCTGGTTATGTGCATGGGGTGGGAATCTAGTCTGTAAGTGGATTTTGAATGCTAATGAATGAGAAATTTGTTTGGAAGTATCTCTGTGTTGTAAGAATTGGTTGTGTTTATTGTATTGCGGTGGTTCTGTCTATTGATAAATATTGATGCGCACGTGGATGTGAAGGTATCACTTAGATCTGATTATTAATAGTTGCTTTACTTATGTTTACTTGTTATCTATGGGTTTATGAGCTTTGAATTTTGCAAATATATTTTTAAAGGGTTCTGTGATAAGACTTCTTTTTCACAAACCTGATTGATCTTAACTAGGCCGCCTCAATTAACTCTCTTCCTCTCAGGGTGCGGAAACCTAGTTCCAAAACCCTCCCATACTACTTCGGGTGAGACCTTGGCCTGTGAAAACAGGTCATTACTAAAAGGGCCAGTAGTGTAGGGGTTTGTTGGCAAACCTTAATCCAAACCTAGGTCAGGACCCCTCAAGACAACACCTCCATAACTGAGGAAATAAGGAATCCTCAACTAAGGAATGAGGGATCACAGTAGAGTGGCTGATGGACTAGGACCAAGGATAATAATGGAGGGATAAAAATGGATAGGTGGACTTACGACTTCCCTTTTCAGAGCATAAAACACATGGTTGACCTAGCAGCAACTGACTCAATTATAGAGGGGATGGTCAAGTACTTAGAAAAAATATTTTCGATAACAAATAGTATAGCTAGAGGCCAGCAGTAGTAACACGTGATGAATGAGACACAAGGATAGATGGAACACTGTAACAGGACATAATGGGACTCTAAGAAAACTAGATGTTGCCACATAGGATGTTGCCACATAGGATAATGGGACTCACCTTGAATTCTCTGAACAAGGGTGACTCGAAGATGTTTCCACATAGGATAGGCCTAGGGGACCATAAAAACATGAGTAAATAAGTGTTACCTATGAAGAAATTGACACACGGGATGACAAGCTCCAAGGCAAGGTGGCACCAAAGTACAGGTGGCTCATATGAAGAGATTTAGTTCGAATTGTCGACAATGTAAAACTCAAGGAAAATTTTAAGGATGGAAATTTATCTTAAAGTTTAGCAACCTTGAATGGTAGTTCTCAGGATTGAGTAGAATATGTTAATTGTCTTTTGTTTCTGTTCTATGGTATTCGGTTCTATTCTGCGAACCTCGTTTGCATGGGGATTGTGGGTTCTAACTTCTCCAACCCTGGGTGTCTGCTGGTTGTCATTAAGGTGTATGCATGCCATGATTTTCAATCTACCTGGCCTCATATGGACCCTGCTTGTCTTGTCTTCTTTCCTCCCTGTACCATTAACCTGACCTTTTGTTATGTGTGCAACCCTAATAGTTTGTCTCGCCAATCCTATGAAATCTATTACATGGCTTCAAATGACCTTTCTTTTGGTAGTGCTCTATTGAATTCCCCATCCATGGTTTTACCCTCTCAGTATTTTTATAAAATGGGGGGCTTGGACTCCAATTATTGTGATTGTCATTTACTCTCCGAGGTCGAGAGTGTCTTAAAACTGTTATTCCACTGGGGTTGTGGGGCTTCATTCCTGTTTCAAGGGGTTTATGTCTTACTTTGCGAGATTTTAGTTTGATTTGGATGGTTTTTCATCCTCTGTTGTGGGGTAAGGTCTGGGTTCTAATGGATTTCACTTCTCTTCAGGGGAGTCTTTGTCCTAGGTCAGTTAATATATAGTAGGATTATGGAAACATTATCTCCATGCATTTTTTGTCATGGAAGGTAAGGAAACTTCTTATTTCCACCCTTATAACTCGTCAGACAATTGGAAGGAGGAAATGTGACATCTATTTCCCTGCTAAATATGAGGATGTTACACCTGACAGTCGAGATCTCTTCCAATGTTGTTTCAATAAACCAATTATTTAAATTTTGTTGCAATATACACGTATCTTTAATTTCTATACAGGTGTTTCTTTAGAATTGGTCACGCACTTGCCCCGACACTGTAAGTCAATCCAATGGTTTGTACTCCACCTACATGACAAAATATTTAAAGGTTAAGCAACAAAAAAGGATGCCAAGGAAAAAGGAAAAAAAAATAAAATTAACACCAAAGTGGGCCCCAGTAAGAGGGGAAGGAAGTCAGGAAAAGAGATAATGGAAAATATTTTTGATGCCTATTCCATAGGCACTCCACCTCAAGTTAAAACACTTATCTTAGGTTTGGAGCGAGACTATAACACCAAGGAAGAAGGGGTAATACAAGAGGAAGCAATGGAATTTATAAAGGACCCTGGAAATATGAGAAGTAGACTGTCACTATTCCAACAGTCTATTCATACTTATTCGACACTAAAACATATATTTGGAAAGGAAATGATCAGTACTCAGGAAATTAGAGGGGACCCAAAATCTGCCTCCATTCAAACTGAGATTAGGAGAGACATTCAAGAAATCCACCTTATGAAACACCACTAGAATGTTCGTCTGGGCTGCATATGTCGACAATTGTAAAGCATGCATCAAGTAGATATGCTTGGTTCTACTGTTAGGGACTTGGCACCAATCGATTCTTCTGATGATTGAGCTCTTTACTTTTTTGTTATTTTGATATGCATATTTTGGGTAGCATTTACTTTTGTAAGTTATTGTATGTAATATATAATAAATTGGACATATTAGATAGTATTAGGTTCAAAATTTATCAGTATTGGCTGGCCTATAACTCTTTAAGGTGGCCAAGAGACCTAGTTTCCCGTGGGTAGGTTGAGGCCATCTAGTATTATTATCTATAACCTGCATTTCTCTTTTTGATTAATGGAAAATAGGAAGGATCTAGTAAAATTACAAAAAAAAATAGCAACCTTGGTGAATCTTACTAATCCCTAATATCCAAGTTTTAATTTTTTTTCTAATAATTTTGTAAGAAAATTTAGATTTCTAATTATTTTATATTATACATTATATAATATTGACGATTTTTAATGTAAACTAATTTTATACTATAAAATTTGGGAAAATTCATTTTTAGAAAAATGGAAATTGGTGAATCGTTTTTTTAGAAAAAGCATGGAATATTAGCCCACTATGAATATTAGCCCCTAAAATTTTCCTTGGACTGAAACTTCATGGAAAAAATGGCTCTCGGGTGAAGTGTCAAATTACCCAAAAAATGTAAGACCCATTATAGAACTCAGTGAGAGCTTTTCAATGGTATCGACAATTCGTCAAACTAAGCTACAGTTTGGTCACAATGGGCGACGAAGAAACTAGGGTTTTCCTATAAAAGGGTGATTTCCATCCAAATCCAATTTATTTGCTAAGTGAGTTGTGAAGAATTTGGAGAAGAGGAGAAGGCCTTAAATCTTGTGGCGATTGTAGTAGATAAACTGACCATTGGAATCAAATCTGTGAGTTGGAGGTATCACCCGGTGTGGCAAGGTCTTCCCTAAGAGTGGCGAGGTATCACGTGGCGCGTAGCAATGGCCAGATAGGAGGTTTGAGATTTACGAGCTGGTAGTATGTAGCCATTGGCTCGAGAGCCTCCAGATGATACTGACTAGGTATAAGGACATATGGTTCCCATTTTTTGGCTATGTAACATGCTATGGGCATGTCGGATGTATTTAGAGTAGTGGACTCCAAACACGTATATGTTTTGATATGACGATACATAATATGGTTATGCATATTCTGTGACGATTTTGGGTTGCCATTTTTTTATGTTTATGGTTGCCTTCTTGCATGTGATACATTCCCTATTTAGAATATGATTTGCAATGGAATCTACATAATGATTTTTGGCTCTAGGAACATGAATGAATGTAATGACTTCAAATTCACATCCCAAAAGCCTCATGCATAAGTATTTTCTAAATAGGACATGATTATGCACATGATAATTTCCATTCAATTGCATGAAAAGTAGCAGGGAATATAGACGAACATGAAGATGAAGGATGCGATGATCAAGGGAATTGGCTAAAAAACCTATCACAACATCATTTTTGACCTGGTTATTGGTGGCAGATCCAATGCATACGCCGTTTGAATGAACTAAGGCGTAAAATGGCTCAAGCTGCCGAGGCAAGATTCCTAGAGAAATTACTCGCACCATCAACATAATCGATATGAGGAGTGGGTGATGGATCCATTTGAAAGATGAAAGAAGACAATGTATGAGATGATGGGAGGAGATGCAAGCTACCTAAATGAATAACATAAAAAGATACATGCATATCAATCAGAAATCCTATGGGTAAAATGTCTTCAGGTAGATTTCATTACAAGGGTTAGGAAGGAGTTGTCCTTTGAAATCCTCTAAAAGATATCCCCCCTTACCCAAACACTTATGAATGATGTAAGGTCCTAGCCATAATGATTCAAACTTCCCATGCACCAAGACATCATGAGCTTTGTTATACATAATAACAAGGTCAATTTCATGAAAGGTACAAGGGTGGACTTTCAGTCATATTGAGCTTTGGTGCACTTTTTGGTTGCTTCAATGGTTTGCAATGCAACACGACGGTCTTCACTGGCATGCTCAAGCATGATAATTAATTTCTCTAAAGGTTGGGTGTCTGGGAGGAGTTCAACGGCAAGGTGAAGGGAGGGGATTTCACACTCAATTAGTAATACTACCTCCTCGACAAAAACAAGGTGGAAAGGAGTAAACTCGGTGGCGGTTTTAACAGAGGTTCTATATGCCCACAAAGCAGGGAAGACCATAAGGTTACAATTTGTCTTGTGCTTATTCATCGTTTGTTGATGCATAGTTTTAATGATTTTATTGACTGCTATATCTTGGTCATTTCCTTGGGGATAATAAGACAATGAATATTGGTGCTCAAAGCCCAAACAGAGAGGATAGCTCCCAACAAATCTCATCTTCGAAATTTGGACCATGGTCAGAAATCAATTGTTTTAGAACCCCAAACTAAGCAATAACATGGTTGAAAAAGAATAATGTTGCAGTATTCGTAGTCTTATTGAACATTGGCATAGACTTAGCCCATTTGGTGAAATAGTTGACGGCCACAATATATACTTGTGGTTATTAGCAGATGGATTTTGACACTCCATGAAGGCAATGTCCCATTTACATAAAGGATTAGTTGTGATGACATGATGGAGGGGAGAAGGTGGAGCTCACGCCTTAGGGGCATATAACTGACAATTGGGACAATGTTTGACTACCTCAATGAAGTCACTAAAGAGAGAAAGCCAAAAGTAACCTTCACGCATGATCTTCTAGCCAATGGCCATTTATAATATATGGCCACCACAAGCACCATTGTGATAGGCATTGAGAACTTGCTTGGCTTCAACATGCATGAGACAACAACAAATGATAGTGTCGACACTCTGACAATAGAGATCATCACCCATGAGGAGGTAGCGAGGGGATTGATGCCAAATGCATTGTCTATCATTATTAATAACACGGGGGGTGAATTTTTGGGTGCATAGATAAGTGAGAATGTTTCCATACCAAGTATCATCCAAGGTGATGGCGAACAAGTGTTCATCTGGAATATCATCACTGGCTGGCAGATTTGGTACACTAGTAGGAAATTCATAAATGAATTCAGAAAGGGCTAGACCTTTCTTACTCTTATGTGTGAATAATTCAAGATCAAATTCTTGAAGAATGATGATCCAATGGGCATACTTCCCATTGATGATCCGTTGAGTCAACAGGAAGGACGAGGGGTTGGAATTGGTCATGACTATAGTGGTACACATGAGGATATAATGACGAATCTTTTGAAAAGAGAATGCGATAGGAAGTTCCAAATTTTCTTTGTGTGTATAGGACATAGGGGGATCATTGAGGTTTTTACTGACATAATATATGAAATGATCATTTACATTGATATCTTCTTGTATGAGGACCCTGACAACCGAATAGAAGAAACTGAGATGTACACAATGAATTCCCTTTCAAAGAAAAGTGGATTGATCAAGGGAGAGAAAGTGAGAGAATGTTTATGGGCTTCAAATATTTTTGGATCAAATGATTCTAAGGAACCAATGTGCAAAGGTGGCATAGTCAAGGACAAACCGATGAATATTTTTTTCTTTACTTGAAGGCTTTCTAACTGGTGTAGGGTATGAGGAAGTGGAAGTTCGAGAATGGCTTGAAATTTGAGAGGGACAAGATTTATACCATCCTTGGAAACGATGAATCCCAAAAGATGGCTGGAAGGAATGCAAAATGCACACTTAAGTAGGTTAAGGCATATATTATACTTGCAACATCAGATAAAAATGGTACACGAATCATGAATGTGTTGCGCTTGAATCGTAGAGCGAGCAATGAGTTCATAAAGGTAAGAAAGGGTAATATGAGCCAATTCATGGAAGCTATAAGACATATCCCTCTAAAATGTGTCCCCAACATTCTTTAAACTGAAAGGCATGACCCTATAGGAAAACGTTTCCAACAAAATAATGAACATGGTTTTAAGATGGTCAACACGACAGATGGTTATATGGTTATATCCAAAGAATCCATCCATGAAGGAAATAATCTCATGCCATACACACTCATCAATGATTTGGTCAATAAAAAGTGTGGGGAAGTTGTCTTTGGGACAATCTTTATCCAGCTCGTGAAATTCAGTGAAGACACAAATGGTGCCTTGTTTCTTGAGAACGAGAACAGGATTTGACACCCATGTGGTGTATTCAATGGGATAGATAAAGCCAGCCGGCTTGAGTTTATCAATTTCTGCTTTATTGGCCTCATGTTCAGAAGTATTGATGGATCTCAACTTTTGAAGAACATGAATGGCATAGGACCAAGTGTCGATATGGTGTTCAAAAATGGTGGGATCAAGTCCAGGCATTTCGGGATAAGACTAGGTGAAAACATCATGGAATTATTTGAATAACTTGTTGTAACCATTAATTTCTTTTGGGGTACAAGGTGCCCCCAAGGTGATATTTTCTTTTATCCCTGTTTTATTTGAAATTTTAATTTTAATGGTAGGAGAGATATTGGCGATGATTCCTTCTTCAAAATAATCTGACATAGGGATGGTATTTCTAAACCAATTGACTTCAGTATGGATGAAGCCTTTTGACTCCACAACATATTTGTCATGGGTCTGCTGCAGAAGGAAATACACACTATGGTGCATATCGTCCCAAGGATAATAAGGCATAGTCATGGCTTCCTTGATGTCTTAATTTGAATGGAAGATGGTTGTAATGGATGAATAGAGATTATTTGATATGGAGGGGCTACTTGAATCATTGTCATGAGAGACAAGGTTCACATGCGCATTGACAACAGGAGGGGATGAATGAATAGTAGATGGAAAATCTATTGATGTTGAGACCTAGGTATCTGACGAAAAATGTTTGACCGAATCAGTATGGAGAACTCTAAAAGATACTCTAGATGAGGATCTCGTGGATGATTATAAGTAGAGAATGGTAGCAATGTTATTGATCATCTCGACATTAGGAGGAGGAATCAAAATGTGTGGTTCCTGTTCTGGATCAATAATGGTGCAAAAATCCGTAGGTTAATAAGTAGTGGTTTCATTATGAGTGGCCTCTATTTCATGAAGTGCCTGATAAGTATCACAAAAATATTCAAGATGAGGATAGTGATGAGAACAGTGACCAAAGTTGTCACATAAATCCCAAGTGTGATTCGTGCGTAATGATTTTTTTTTTTGGCCAAGTCAAGTAAGGTAACATGGACCTCCAGGATGTTAGAGTCAGGAAACGTATCGTCGATCACCTCTTTGAAATGAGGGAGTTCACGAAAATTATTTGTGGCATGCCCAAAAACATCACACAAAGCACACAAAGGTTTCAAATTTGGAGGCTTAGGAGGAGGTTGAGTTGTTTGGGGTGCCTTTTCTTTATTTCCCTTTTTCTGGGCTTTGACCCCCTCATTAGAAGCATTCACAATAGGTGTAGGTGCCTGCTGAGGTTGATGTGGAACTGAAACAAAAGAAGAGGAAGGTACAACTAGTTGCACTAGGGTCAATGTTGTGTAAGGTTTAAGGTGATGAGGTGGAGTGTTTGTGGGGGGGTTGATGTACCAGAATGGGATCCCTAAAGTAATGTTGGCTAAACTAAATGTAGCCATGACAGAGACAAATAAAATTATTGGTGGTGGAAATAAGAAAGGTATCTGACCCGAAGGATAATAGCATGGTGGAACTTCTCTTGGATGGTTAAGGCATGGAGGAACTATTCCTAATTGAAATGGATTAGGAGAGACACTAGCAGAAGGGTGTGGTCCTTGAGGAATTATACATGTATGTTGGGTTGAGTTGAGGATAGCATATTGTGAAGGAGATGGCTATTAGATGGTCGTATTGGACCGCTTGTGAGCATCCCTTAATGCTTGCAGCATGAAAACACTAGACGAGATGGGCTCAAAATGGGTAGGTGGTGGACCATAGTAGGTACCAAGAAAAGTAGAATCTTTATAGACTCCTGGTGAGACATTGGTGAGGGACGACATATTCATATCATCATTCATGGATCAAATTTTGGTTTGGGGAGAATTTTGCACCTTAGGATCATAGTAATTTAGTTGATCAACTGTAACGATATTTCCTTTGTGGGGAAAACACATATTACCGAAAACTGAAAATGCGACAGCTGACATGGCATAGGTGTAACTAAAACCTAGAAGTATGTTATAATACAGTGGGGCGTCAATGATTTCAATATCAATGGAGACCGTCTTGTCGGAAATAGTGATAGGATAGTTACGAAGTAAGCCAAGGGGATGAGATGGATGACCGTCCCATGCACGGAGAGTGACGGTATAATGGAGACAAGCTCGGTGAGTCAATTTTTTTCCAAACACTATTAACCATTAAGAAGGTGGAGGTGCCTTCGTTAATGATACACTGTTGTACAATGGCGTTTCTTATTGAGACTAGTATTTGAAAAGAAACGAATGAAGGAGGTGGAGGATATTCTGATTGGTCAATGTCAAAGATGATTGTGCGATCATTGGAAGAATACATAGTGCCCATGCCATTAAGTAGAGCTTTTCATTGTGATGGGAATGACTAGAAAACTTCCATTGTTGACATGGCGGCAGGAGACTACGCTATGTCATATACTATGTTGTATGTATCGGCGGAGTTGGCTAAAGAAGCATTATGACGTAATGGTCCTTTGGGGATATTGGTAATAACCTCTGCCTTATGTTGAGGGATATATAAGGTACCATTTGATGATGGAATTTACTCTGAGGAAAATTTTGGTTGGGACTTAGTCATAGACTTACCGAGTGCCTTGTCATACTGGCATGAACAAGTCTAAAGATTTACATGTTCAGTTTTGATGACCTCATAATTCATCATGAGAATAGATAATCAGTGGTGTTATAGCCCTATTTCCCACTCCATTATAGTGAGAGAAGCCCAATATCAACTTACCTCATTTTTTTGGCTAAAATGAATTCCTTTTCACCTTTCTTTTACTTCTATGATATTTATCCCATCATAAAAGGGTAAAATTACATAATTGAGAAATTTCTAATAATTATTTTTCCAAACTATTACAGTTATGAGATAATAATTATTTCATAGGTTATATAATTAAGAAAAATCTCATAATTGTGTTTGTTAGTGTGTTTGGCACATGAATATACCAAATCATGACTGCTTAAGAGGGGTGGTTTTTCCCTCTTATGTTATTGGTCACAGGAAGAAAATAGATGGAGTCAAGAAAGTTAGTGGAACATGCTAAAACATAAACATACTAGATAGAGAAATAGCATGCATATTCAAAAATAAAAACTAAACTAAAACTAAAACAAATAAAACAAAAGTTATAAATAGATTCAAACAGCTTCAATAATCCAAACGACGGTGCTTATGTCACCTCTTATTGAGTGCTTATAGGAAATGACGATGAAACTTTAACCCTTTTGCCAAGGGGCCCTTGGAACTGTGGAGCTCCAAGTCCCAATGCAAGGATGTCTTTACTTCCGAGATGCCTTGGCGCAAAGTCTCCCTCTCTCTAATATGGTGGACTGGAGTTGTTGGATGGCCAACAACTGAGTCCCCTCGATCTCTACTCTGGATCACACACTGCTGGTATTGCTTGGGGAAATTATGGCCAGCATAACAATGTGTTCTCCTATTTTTCATATCTTGGTGGTCTTTTATAGAAGAATTCAAATCCTCCTTCCCTCTCTTGGTACATTGTGGATGGTGACCCAAGAGAGGAGGGTGATTCCATTTTGTGCCATATTTATTCCATTGTGTGCTCCCTTGAGGTCCTAAGGAGCCTTGGGCGGCTATCCTTAGGTGGCCTCAAGTGTGGGATAAATGTCCTGAAGTGTGCCTTGTGGTCCTGGAAAGTGACTTCCTCCACTCTAAGGACCGTGTGAATTTTTGAGAAAAAGTCACGCAAATGCATGCTTATCAAAGAATTATGCACGAAAAGGCTCATTTAGCTGGTTCCTTTTGTGTGCAATTTTATTTTTCCTTTTAGACCTTAGATATTTTTAAATACTTCAGATTCTCTAATGTCTCTCAGCCCTGTAAATCCTTCTGAATAACATTAAATTATATCATCTTTGCTTGTCTGATTTTCTAGTGATAACACTTGTCCCCTAATGTGTGAGGTCTAGGAAGAACTATATAGCTGAAATATATTATAGTTTCTTTTATGTGTACTATGTGGAGAAAGAGAGACCTACGTGTAGCTCAGAGTTGGAGACACCCTGCACTGGGTCAAAGAGCATGTAATATTCCAAATGGGGAAAAATAGACTCAGTAGGGAATATATTAAGATATTCCACTATGGAATCACAACAATATGGAGTCACACCAATAGATATAAACCAGAGATAGACTGGTAGGGAATTTACTGGTTGTCTCACCTCTAAAGAGAGGGTGAAAACCAGAGGCTTCTTGGTCCGTTCCAGACTCTGTCTATAGAAGATTGGTGAAACACAAAAAGTGTGGGAATTACACAGTCCTCTTAGATTTTTCTGCCCTTAGGAACCTTAAATATACAGATCTCAATAATTGATCCAAAAGAGAAGCAAAAACCAAACAAGGAAGAAGCGGGAAATTCCACACTCAGGAAAATCTGCAACAGGCTCAAGGAGGACGCTGTATAAGAAATCCAGTGTTAGAATAATGTAGACCAGGGATGGGTTCCCTTATTTTAGGATATGTATGACCTCCATGCAGAGTTTTAGCAAAAATAATAGTTTTAGAGGGCTTAAACGGATCTCCCACAATCAACACTAGCTGAAAATCAGTTAAAGGAGAGGGTTGAGTTAATAGAGAAACCCTCCTTCTGGAATTGCGCAGTTTCTGCTGGAAGTCACTGGAAATCAGCCATTAAACTCATATTATAGTATGACAGCAAGAAATAAGATCCATAATGAAATTACTCTATAGAAGCATTGAATTTACATGAAGCAAGAGAAAGAATCCTTCAGAAATTATAGCAATAACACATAGAAAAGCTGCAGAAAGACTTGACAACATTTTATATGAGGAGATTTAGTTGCTGTAGGTTAAAAATCAGATCTAGAACTGATATATGACTGAAACATCAGATCCATACCAGATCTGGAAACTACTCAACCTTCTTAACAAGATCCCCTTGGGGTTTTATCAAAATATTACATAACAATGTGTAGATCTAACTTTTAATACACTGAACTACAGAAAAATTCAGAGATTTATGAAGATGGCTTTCATTACATTACATATCAGATCTGAAAATTAATATATCACCAAGCTACTTTAAAAATATTCAAATTGAGATGCAAGCCTCAATCACTAGAAAGCTAGTACAATGAGTAATCTAGGCAGTAGTGAAACATGTACATGAAAATAACGCAGTTCATGGAAGGGAATGCGTAGTAGCTGGAATGAACTGATACAACAGATAAAAATTACAGATCTGAAATCAAAATTAGAGTGAGATCCTCTTCCGGGTGGTCACAAGACACCCTCCCTGAGAGAAATCTCCTCTAAACAACTAGATCTTGCAGATCTAGTTCACCCACTTGTTGCAACTCACAAGCAGCTGCAAAACCCTCAACTGGACCAGCGCTGCTATAGAGATGAAGCTTGGCCACAATTCCGGATAGTGGAGAGATGCATCACAATATCCTCCAAATAGCTACTCCATGGAAGGAGAGAGGATTCCTAAATAGGAAATCCTCTTCCCTTAGGCTAAACAGCCAAGAGACTAGAGTTGCTGCAGCAACTTCTGAAATTCTTCAACAACCTTTGCCTGTTGCCTCTCCTTATTTTTAACATGAGGGCTTGCAAAAGCCCTAAACCACCTTCTTCAAATTATCCTCTTTCACACCAAAGATCCTCTTCTAGAAGTACGTTGTGCTTGTTGGATAAGCTTCCCTCCAATCTGCACTGTAGGTGGGGCCAAGTTTGACCCATTCAAATGAATTTCCCCTTTTCACACTTAAGGGTGTTTAATAAAATAGCCCAGATTTGTCCTCCTTCACATTGGGCATGTATTTATTTTCAATTTAGGAGTTAAATAAACCTCCTTCTCACACTTTTATTCATAACTTAGGCAAACTGAAAAATGAAATGCAATATTCCCATTAGCTGCAAAATTGGGAATATTACAGAGCGACCATGTCCTATGGGATCCCTGTAAGTAATGATATGATACAATATATACAAATTTTCTACGAGGCGGGAATGTCCCATGCTCGTGATGCTTTGGCTAGTTAAAAAAATCTATTTGACAGATACCGATTATGTCTGTGTCACTAGTATGGTAGTGATATGTTGGTTGATGACGACGACTGATGATGCCCTTAGGGGCGTTCTTTGTTTGACGATAGGTGGAATGTGGTACCCATATGCATGAATTTGGTATGGAATATAAATGCGCATTGTACACATAGGCACTAGCTGGGACCTTCCCGTGTAAGAATTGCTGAAATAGATGCTTATAAAGGCATGGGTCTTCGATGAATTTAATCAAAGTGCAATGGTTGTAAGGTAAGATACCATCCTGACATGAAATATTGTGCTCTAGTCGAATTTTAGGAGGATCGATGACATCTGTGGGAAATGATGTCTCCCACAGTGCTACTCTAGGATTCCCTTTTTGTGGAGATGGGTGATCCAAGGTACTGCTTCCTTTTTGGAAAAGAGGTGTTGATGTCGACAAAAAGGAAGCCTCAGCCGAACGAGGGGGTCACTGATACGGAGGATTAGTATCCTAGATGTGATGGGTTTAACATAGGCATGATGGTGATGGGTGACTAAAAAATAATGATTGGGATTCAATGGCCCAAGGTCAGAGTATAAAAGGCAGCTTGGCAGTAGTCATAAATATTTCTGATGGGGAAATCCTTGGAGTTGGTAGGACTTCTAGGGTGGGTATAAACTGGTTATGAATGTCATGGTGGATTTTGCGTGAGGGTGTGATACTTTGACCAAGGGTAACCAGGGACTACTTCCATGGGAGAAAAAATGAATGGGTGGGTGGGGGACATAGTGCGTTGTTTCCGGTATTTGTACACTTACCAAAAGAATAAAATAATGGGGTTTGGTTTGTACAAAACACAGAGACAGGTGCCCCAAAATATGAAAGTGTTCGCTCAATAATTATGTGAGGAAGGTGTTTTGCTGAGGGTGGGGGCCCCATTGGTTGTTCTCATGTGTGAGGTTGATGAAGCAGATGAAAAAATGTCGCAGATGGGTTATGTTGATGGAGGTATGGTAGGCCAAATAAGAGGCACGGTAGTGTGCTTTCAATCTGCTTGCACAACCTAATCGTCCGAGAAAGGGGTTTTATTTTCATATGATAAAACTTGACCTGATGCATGGCAAGTGAATGGGTATGAGGTGCTTCCAGGACTATATTGGTATGGCCATCACATCACTATTGTTTGTGATATATGGTCTACTTTGGGTGACAAGCGCCATGGAGGGGAGGCTCTACCGACCAATGAGGATGATTATCATGTGCAAGATGAGGTGGTGATAAACATGGTTGGGTGTCTGGAACCTATGGATTATTTCTAATGGAGAAATGTTGTCATGACATGCAGATTTTTTCTGGGACTCTATAATATTGGTGGTAGAATGATACCTGTTGTAAAAATTTCATTGGATGGAGCTGCGGATGGTTTGCACACTACATGAAAAAAGAAATACCCCAAGTGAAAGCATATTATTTATTCAAATATTATTTTAAAGACATTATTAAAAAAAAGATGAGAGAGGGCATACCTATCGGCGGTGAAATTTTATTTTTTCGGGGGTGTGAATGTGTGGCACCACCCTTGGGTGTTATGGAGCACTAATCACACAACTGCTTTTGGTCCAGTGGTTGGGCCTTTTGAACTCTCATTATGGTCCTCCAAATTTTATAAAAATGGTGACATATATGTGAATATGGCTTAATTTAGTTCATTTGTGTTTGTTTGAGTGTTGAGAGGTCAAAGGCTTTTGCGGAGCAGTTCTTATCGTTGCGGCCAACCTGAGCACCCAGGATTATCAATTTTTTAGCTAGGCAAGCTCTATGACGTCCTGAAATTCAATTTTTCTCAGTGCAATGGTGTTTGGGTCCGTACAAGATGGTTTTGTACATATTCTAGGTCAAATTTTATTTTGAGCACGTGGGCGATCAAGTTACAGGTGCGCATCCTACGCGTGAAAACTAGATTTTTCACACATTGAGCGCACTTGTCCTAGATTTAGACATGCCTTTGGTGCATTTGTAAGAAGGACAGAAACACCCTCCTCGTGCATGTCTAGGGAACAGGCACATAGAGAGTTGAAGCTGTTTTTGTCAAAATTTTTGGAAATTTTGTCTGATTTTAGTACTTTCAGTGTGGCTGATGTGTTCCTATTTTGATGACAGGATGTTGTGGAGGGAGAGGGATTGCCCTGATATCTGTGTTGCCTTAGTTGATGATGGTCATGCGTGCCAATAGTTGGCACGATGGGGTCTCCTCAAATTTCTGAAGAATGACCTTCTTCGATCACAAGATCGACTTTTGCACTACCTGATTCGATGCTGGAACATGCAACGCAAGGTGATGGTGCTACGTGGGTGCGACTTTACTATCCGTCCCGAGATGGATATCTATTTTTTGACTAGGCTATTGCCTGAGGGTGAGGTGCTTCCGTATCCACTTCCCTCTGGGAGGGTGTATCTTGAGGCATTTTCAGGAGGTAACTGTGGCAGGGTTCCCCTTAAGAAGGGGTGTATAGCTATTGCGACAGTGAAAAAATTGGGCAAGTAGTGTGCTCTAGTGGCCATTGTGTGATTGGTGGGGTCATATGCTCTTCATCGGGCATCTAGTCCACAGATCAGTGTCTTGCACCGGCTGAGGGTCGGGCACTTATTTGACTTTTCTCGCTTCTGTTACAACGAAATGTTGTATAGCTTTACAAGTTCCGGGATGGATCTAAGTTGTTTACTTATGCCATAATCCTATGTGGCATCATGTATGAGTGGGTGGTGCTGCTGAGACCTACAATGGCAGTGCTTGCTTGGGCGCCACATGATCCTCACATGAGGAGGTGGGCTCCTATGATGCCTCGAGGAGGTGGGGGTAGGGTGGGGCATTACTGGAATGCCACCACAGAGGCTTGGTTTGAGGCCAACCCTTAGATTTTCCTATCATTCCCTTATGCAGGGATGGACTTCTGGGGATATCCAGACATGGGTCTTCCTATTGGGTATGCTTGGGGGCCAACAGGTATGTCTTTGTGTTTTCTGCATTTACTGGAGTATTTATGTTTATATGTGTATTATGATGACACAAACATATTTTTGGTTACTCTTGCAGATATTGGCGAGGTTGGTTGTCCTGTGGCTCAGTTGGTTGGGCACCAGCCAGTTCAACGACCTCAAGGAGCTCGAGGGGGGCAAGGAGGAGCTCCTAAATAGCCTCTAGGTGGAGCACCGAGTGGTGAGGCTGGCCCCTCAAGGGAGGGTAGTAGCTCGGCTGCTTCCAAGACTGCTGCTAAGTGAGCTCATGCTGATGCGGCAGATGCTCTTGTTGCTGAGATGACCGAGAAGGTGGTAGCTTTAGAGGATGCCTTGGGTCGAGTGGACCGCTTGACCCAAGGGATGCCTATTCGACGCTTTTTGGATGACCTCAAGGATGTATGGCTGGAGACATTGATGGCGCGGGAGAGGGGCTATTAGCTGGTTTTACATCGGGTGGCGATCTCCATGTTGACAACAGCTCCAATACTGGTACCAAGAGTGGTAGTGGGTCCAGGTTCCCCACCTGGGGGAGCACCGCCCTAGAGTCTTTTTGTACACGGGGAAAGCACCCATTATGAGGATGCTTCCCCTATTTTTTTCGACTTTTATGTGTATCTTTTGGGCTGACCTATTGGTTAGAGACACTATTTTTTGTACTCAGACACATACATTTTTGGTATATATATGCGAGAGATATTTTTGTGGCTCTATGTAATATCCCAAAAAGGGAGAGTGCAGTAATACTTAAACAAAATATAAGAAATGCAGCAAGATAAACAATAAATCTTAAGAAAACATCATAATTTACAGAGAAGCTGAGTCATTTTATTATATGGAGTTGTTTCAATTACATAATGTACAAGAATATGAGTAGATCTAACCAAAAAGATGGTCTAGAATCACCCAGAAAACATGCTACAATAGGTACAACGTAACTGGAGAGGCACTGAAGCAAATACTCTGCTATCCCTTCAGCAAAATACGAACATATCACTATAGGCTGAAAAGGAAAATGCAGATCTACTCAAATTTGGAGTTCAGATGATGCCAAGATTCAAGATCTGGCCACTGTGATGGATTCTCAAGATAACCCAGAAAGGATTTTCCAAATCTAAAACTTTGGAAAATCACCTCCCTAGGATTTGATCCTTGATCTATTAGGAAATACAGATCTGAAGCTAGATCTATCAAATAGATGGCTGAAATATGTTCAAGATTAGATCTAATCTTGAAGGGTTTATCCCTTCTTCAGATCTACAAGCTAGAAGCTCTAAATCTAGCTTCTCAATCCTCCAATGATGATTGCAGTTGCTGCAACACAACTGCCAATAGAAACTACACTGTGAGGGAAAGAGAGGCCTTCTGCATGCTGAAAATTTCTGCAATAAACTCCAGGTTTATGGAAAGACTGATGGAAATGTGAGGGGATGATCCCTCACAGGATTACTAGCTGAAATGCTAGTAACTTCATTCCTCCTTTTGGATCTGCAAGATGGACAACATAATTCCTTAAGGAAATACTACTACTAGGAGGTCAATAAATTTTTTCCCGATTCCAGATCTGAAATGAAGCTCTGGGAAGCTGGTCTTTAAGCCCAAGGTGATAGGAATAAACCCCCACCAGTTCTCCAGCTGAAGTACTGAAGACAACTTGCTCCTTCCAAACTGATCTTCATAAATCTGCAATTTCTGAATATGGATGTTTTGCAGAAAGTAGGAAAAGAGATGTGGCACCAATGCCTAATGTAGAATGATGTAAAATACTCTTTCTAGAGCTGCTCTAAGAAAGAGGTGGGATTCCCGACCAGGAACACCCTGTGTTAAACAACACTTGCAATCTCTACTAAACAACTCGAGAAAGCAATGGAATGTCACATGACAATTCCAGGTCTGAAAAGATCTTTACATCAAGAATAATCAGCATGCCTTCATCCTTGCCTTCATCTTCTTTATATAATTTTTTAGCCTTCCCATGCCTTGTCCCTCATCTAGACTGCGCTGTGCATGTGGAAAAGATCCTCTAAGTTTGACTGCATTGTTTGACCAAATCAAACATCATTTCTAGGTGCAATGTACACCCTCTCCATCATGTGTGCTTTGATTTCACAACATCCTCCATCACTTTATCATGAATGTTCCATTTTCTTCTTCTTTGACATCTTCAAGATCTTAGTTGACTGTGTCAACCTCCATGATCTATCTCAATTAATGAGATGTCATCTCCAATCCCATTCACATTAGTAGTTTCTCAACTACCTCCTCATGTAGATCTAGGCTTAATTATTCAACATTCACAAACAAAAAGTGGATGTTTATTCATATTGAGGATTGTGGGTCCCTCCACCCTTTTATTTACTTAATTCATTAAGAAAATTAAGAACTCTAATATTCCAGATATTAGGTGAAAATTTGGGAATATTACAGTCCTCCCCGTAAAAATGTTGCTTTTCCTCAAGCAACTCAAAGGTAGATTCAAAGCCATCTATTCCCCTCCAAATGGCATCCACATAAGGAAGGCTTCCTCCATTTGCTGCAATGTGTTATGTATGTTTGGTTCCAAAGTTGTCTCTGAAGAACATATAGAATGACCTCTAACTGTATGGTTAGATGTCCGCCTTCCATCATGAAGTACCAAGTGACAACCATATGAGTTCCAAATTCATCATTAATACATGAGATACATAAAATAAAGTAGCTCTTTCCACAAAGGAAAAGCTCCATCTCACAATACATCTCTTCATCCCATGTTTTGTGAATTTGATTGAGCATTGATATACTCTCTTCCTTAGCCTTGTTGGCCTTGTTGGATCCAAGCATCATTCCAACATTGTGAAAAATAATAATGGAAGGAGTTATATGGGTAGACAAAGATGTCAAACCATATTATTCTAATAGCAACCACTGGAGTAAGGCCCTTTGTTTCCATCCTCCATCTCCTCCATGTAAGATGGACAAGCCAAACTCCCCCAAAAGAAACCAAAGAAACAAGAGATCTTGTTGCTTTCTCTCCTCCTCATGTGCATCATGAAGCAAAAAAATACTAATGGACATATGGAATGTCACATCAAACCAATACAAAGAAACATCATCAATGCACATCATGACAGCATCATGCCAAGCTTTACCTAATACAAAACACATAGACATAGGAGATGTCATGTGGTGGCAAATCTCTCTCAAGTGAAACCAAAATTAACATGCCTTCTTTTGATGCATTCTATCATTGATACACAAGGCATGAATCAGAAAAATATGAGCTATTGAGTGGTAACCATACTCACCCAAGAGCAACCAGCACATCCATGCCTCCTTCTTCATTTCATAAGTGTTCTTCAAGGAAAGGATCAATGAAATAGGAGCCTTTGGGCAGTGACAAGAATCTCCCAAGGGAAACCAACATAACCAAGCTGGCTGGCCCATGTCATAAATATACAAGTGGTCATGCAACCCCTTGCTTATCATCCTCACCTACTCACCCCAATATGGAAGATGAGTGATGTGCTGCATAATCATGGTATCCTCCCTTTGTAGAATACCATCTTCCCTAAACTAATGAACAACTTTTCACTTCATGAAATGTTGAAGTGCACCTCCAATGAGATCTCTTAATGAGACCTTATTCTCATACATGGCCTTCAAAAACCAATGAGGTTCTGGATCTGCTGGAGTTATAAGTCTCTCTTCGAGCTGTGAGATGCTCATTGAGAAAGTGTCATCAAGAAAGGAGAAAAGGTTTCTCATCTCAAGATGTCTACCATTAATCATATTTACCTCCATTGCTTCATGAGTGAAGCTACCTTCAGAATTCTCCAAGAATGATGGGACCTCCTCATCTTCACAACTACTAAGTGACCGCGCTGTAGATCTGCATGATAATATATGTGCTGTCTCAAAACAAGGTACAACACTGATCTCATAACCAGTTATTATACACAGGATCATGCTCATCCAATTTTTTGAAACTCTACACTTCAAATCAAAGGGTTGAATGTAGCTCAACAATGATGAACTGGGATATTTCTTAACCTCCTCCTTGATTAGATCAAGGGTCCTCTGCGCTGTGATATGTTGCTTCTTGAAATCAGCACTATGTTCTAACCCTTGGTTATGCATTAGCCCTGATGGCATGTCCCCACAAGTTTCAATAATATCTACTGAAACAATAGGTGATGAATGTGTATGCATACCTTGGATCAAATGATATGTGGGAACCTCTTGACAGAACACAAGATTTCCTTCAACCGGGACAATGATGTCTCCAACTATTGGTAAGAATGATGGTTTCTCTTCTCCAAGTGTACCAGCGCTGGAATCTTCCTCCTTTCCCTCATGCATCTCCTAAATCATGCATGGGACTCTATGTGTAAAGAGCTCAAGAGTATCTTGCAAAGTTTCAAGTGTCTCTTCTCTGAATGCAAGTACTTCTGCAATTGGTGGTGTATATAGTGACTTCTTGTCCAGCGTGACAAGATTGACATCCTCCTCCTTAGGAAATGTCACTTTGTGACACATATCTAGTTTTCTCCCATCAAATTCCTTCCTTAACTTTTGAAATAAATTTGAATATGTATTCACCTTTGCATGCTCCATGTGACCAAACCACCAATCATTGGCTTCATCTAAAAGATGAAGTGTTGCAATTTGAACAGCCTCTTCTTCAACTATAGGATGTAGTCTGAAAAATGCATCTAACTTTCTCCTCGAAGCTCTAACAGTGCTTGAGGAACATCCATCAAATGTAGGCAAATAGAATCTATTATGCCTCTTTCTTCTATTGTTGCTATAGGATCCTCTTTATTCTTTGATTTTGAAGAATTGTTGGAGAGTTAGCTTCTCCTTGAATGCTCTAGACTGTGCTTTGTACTCTTCAAGATATAGACTAAGAGTCTCATGATTCTCAGGTGTTCTTCTTTCTTCATTTCTACACTTCTCACCTTCTCGAAGGAAATTGGGCATAGTGGCTATATTAGGAGATCTATGATTCTCTGATTTTCTTCTTTGCTGATAGGAAGTGATTGGACCTTCCTTATCACATCTTCTTCTTGGATCTTCTTTCTATCCTTCCTTCTTCATTGGATTGACCTCCTTGGAGAGATCTTGCATGGATCTAAAGAAAGGAGTGGCATAATTTTCATCCTCCATTATAGATATCATACATCTACTTCTTCTTTTTATGTAAAAGATGAAGTTTCCACAAGCTGAGCCACAGATCATGCTCTGATACCACTGTAATATCCCAAAAAGGGAGAATGCAGTAATACTTAAACACAATATAAGAACTAGAGCAAGATAAAAAATAAATCATAAGACAAAATTAGAATTTACAGAGAAGCTGAGTCATTTTATTATATGGAGATGTTTCAGTTACATAATGTACAAGAACATGAGTAGATCTATCTAAAAAGAAGGTCTAGAATCACCCAGAAAACATGCTACAATAGGTACAACATAACTGGAGAGGCACTAAAGCAAATACTGCATTATCCCTTCAGCAGAATATGAACATATAACTACAGGCTGAAAATTAAAATGCAGATCTACTCAAATTTGGAGCTCATATTATGCCAAGATTCAAGATTTGGCCAATGTGATGGATTCCCAAGATAACCCAGAAAGGATTTTCTAGATCTACAACTTTGGAAGATCACCTCCCTAGGATTTGATCCTTGATCTGCTGGGAAATACAGATCTAAAGCTAGATATGTTAAATAGATGGCTGAAATATGTTGCAAGATTAGATCTAATCTTGAAGGCCTGATCCCTTCTTCAGATCTACAAGCTAGAAGCTCTAGATCTAGCTTCTCAATCCTCCAATGATGATTGCAACTGCTGCAACACAACTGCCAATATAAAATAATTTTTGAGGGAAAGAGAGGCCTTCTTCCTGCTGAGAATTGCTGAAATAAACTCTGGGCTGATGGAAAGACTAATGGAAATGTGAGGGGATGATCCCTCATAGGATTACTAGCTGAAATGCTAGTAACTTCCTTCCTCCTTTTGGATCTGCAAGATGGACAACATAATTCCTGAAGGAAATACTACTGCTAAGAGGTCAATAACTTTTGGCCTGATGCCAGATCTGAAATGAAGCTCTAGGAAGCTATTCTTTAAGCCCAAGGTGATAGGAATAAACCCCCACCATTTCTCCAGCTGAAGTACTGAAGACAACTTCCTCCTTCCAAACTGATATTTAGAAATCTACAATTTTTGAATATGGATGTTCTACATAAAGTAGGAAAAGAGATGTGGCACCAATTCTTGACGTAGAATTAATTACAATACTCTTTCTAGAACTGCTCTAATAAATAGGTGGGATTATCCACCAGGAACACCCTGTGCTAAACAACACTTGCAATCTCTGCTAAACAGCCCGAGAAAGCAATGGAATGTCACATGACAATTCCAGATTTGAAAATATCTTCACATCAAGAATAATCAGCTTGCCTTCATCCTTTCCTTCATATTCTTTATATAATGTTTGAGCCTTCCCATGCCTTGGCCCTCATCTAGACTGTGCTATGCATGTGGACAAGATACTCCAAGTTTGACTGCGTTGTTTGACCAAATCAACCATCATGTCTAGGTGCAATTTACACCCTCTCCATCATGTGTGCTTTGATTGCACAACATCCTCCATCATTTTATCATGAATGTTCCATGATCTTCTTCTTTGACATATTCAAGATCTTAGTTGATTGTTTCAACCTCCATGATCTATCTCAATTAATGAGACATCATCTCCAATCCCATTCACATTACTAGTTGCTCAAATACCTCATCATGTAGATCTAGGCTTAATTAGTCCACATTCACTCAAAAAAAGTGGATATTTATTCATAATTAGGATTGTGGGTCCCTCCACCCTTTTATTTACTTAATTCATTAAGAAAATTAAGAACTCTAATATTCCAAATATCAAGTGAAAATTTGGGAATATTACACTCTACATGGTGTGCCCCTTGTTTCTATTTATGGATTATTATATGGTGATGGATATCTATTTTTTATGTGTTTTTGTTTTTTTATGTATGATGGTTTATCTGAGATGCATTCCAATTTATAACATTGTTAGCTATGTGATCAGCTATTTGGTTTTGACTCCTTGGTACATGTGTGAATGTAATGTAGTCAAATTGTCTGCTTAATCTTTTTGCACGCAAGTATTTTCTAAATAGATGTGAATATTGTATCTCAAATGTTTGGTTTAACTGCGAAAATACTAATTGGGAATCAATTTAGATGTCTATATGGTGTATGCCTTGGTTTAGCGTGTCGCACATAAGTCCGATGACGACGTCATACTCTACCTAATTGTTTGTTGCTGAACCGATACAAACACCATTGGTGCAGGGTGGTGATCGGTCAGGGTGATAGATAAACTAGGTGGTTGTTGCTAAAATTTGAGACCATTTTTAAGCTCCATCAACAAATCCGAAGTAAGGGTCGGGTTGGTAATCCATTTTTACACTCGAGTGGTTTTTGTAACAAGTATTTTGGTCAAAAATTTAAAGTGGTTGGGTTTGTGTATGTTGACTCTAGGGTAGGGATTTCTTGGCCCTTATGGGTAGAATTTCTTGAGGCAAAGGCCATTGACGGGGTTGCTAAGGCATGTTCTGTACAATTCAGTCAAGATGTATGCCCCCTTGAGGAGGTAATTTTTTATGATCTAGGGTCCTTTCCACAATATTTTGAACTTTCCTGGTCCTAGGGCTTCTTTTGCGACATCATAGTAGAGGACTATCTCTCCCTCGGTGAATGAGCAAGGGTTGATGTGGCAGTCGAACGATGTTTTTACCCGGCAGTGACTATCATCGGCTTTTTTCGATGAGCTCTAGTTGTACTAGATGCTGCTCTATAGGTTGTGTATCATCGAGGAGTTCGATGGCGGCATGTAAATTCAGGATCTCACGAAAAGCAAAGCAAAAGCATAGGGTACCCTATTTTTTACGACAGGAACATGGTTGAAAACTCGGGACGTGGGGGTGGCTTCAATCCTAGTTCTGATATATGATGATATGAATTTTATATGATGTATCATGCCATTGAATTTTGGTGGGGGGAGAATCTCCATTATGGGAGTTTTCATGAGCGCAAGTTTGGGTCCCTTGTTAGGATGGTCCATCTCCTGTTGGTGGAAATTGTGCCTAGTGCAGAGGTGCCTGAATGTTTCCATTAATGGGCATACCTCTAGTTCGTGGTTATGGATATTCCAAATGGTGCATGGTACCATTGTGCCAACTGAGTATATTGTGTGGGAATCAACACTACTCTTCATCCCAAATGTGGACACTTGGAAAGGATCTGTGGTAGAAGATGAGAGCTTCTGCTTCCATTTATGGGTTTTTGGCTTGGGTGTGTCTAACTCTTTTCAGGAGTGTAGACTTAACACTTCTCTTGCTTCTATAACCTTTGGGATACATTAAAATTTAATTGAATGATGAAAGTGTGAACAAATTCGGCAATAATATTGCATGATTCTCTCTTGGTTAGAGAGAATTCTCTGTGGAAGAGAAGAGATTGTGCGAAAATTGTTTGCTAGGTGTTTCACTTAAAAACTGTCACCTTGAAATTTTGCTGACTGTATGAGCTCATTAACAATCATACATGCCTCCTCTGCAAGTCTTACAACCTTTACTCCTAATGTCAAGCCCTAAAACAGGAGGAAAAACCCTGAAAATCTCTGAAACTTTGGGTACGCAGGTAACATGAAGCCTACCTGCGTTCCTAGCTTGGGTACACAAGTAATACACTGCTAACCTACATTCCAGAATGCATTTTTCCTTTGAAATGCCTGCATACCCTCCTAAAAGTCAAAAAAGCGAGAAATTAAAGTCAAAAATCTGATTTGAGGTCAATTCTAGAAGATTCTAGATGAGAATTTTTGGGGATGAGTACGCTTTAGTAAGGTGCATGTATCCCACACCTTAAGGAACTAATCCCTTGATGTGAGGAGCCTATCCCTTTGAAGGAGGATTCTATCCCTTCAAAGGTGGAACCCTAACCTCCTCATCTGCTCTATAAAAGGAGGCATTGGGTAGCCTCAAAGGGATTTCAAGCTTTATGGGTGATTGAGTTGAAGTGTTGTTGAGATTTAGTCTTCTTTATGCTGAGCTTTTGAGAGGAAAGATCACATACCTCTATGTTCTCCTAGAGGAAGAGAGCAATACTTATCAAGGTAGAGGAGACTCCTACTTCTGACCCCGGGAAGGCCTTTTCAAACATCAAGGCTAAGGTTGTAAGGTTCTTCTGTTATTTTAAGATTAATACAATCAAGTTTTTTTTTCTCAATAAATTGTCGTTCGATTGTTTATTTCAATAAGCTGTCGTTTGATCGTTTATTTCATAGATTCCTTGATCACTATGATAGATATGTTTTATAATTATTTGTTATACAGGTGCTATTTAATATTTTTTTGTTTGTGATTGTAGGTCGATAAAAGACGACACATTGTTGCGACAAAAGACAACACTTTGTTATGACGAAAGACGACACTTTCTTGCGAGGAAAGAACTCTTGTTGTGACGGAAGGATTATTGATGCAACGGAAGCACTACGACCACAAATAAGCATTTGGATCTAAGGTAGGATCGACACCTTCATAGCATTTATTTGTAAAATGAATATATTTAGAGAAAGACAAACTTAGTTGTTTGTTTGTTGCTATTTTGTCTTCTGACACTAGGGAGATCGATCTTGTCTACAAGATCGATTTATCCGGCCAACAAATTGGCGACTCCACTAGGGAAAGATTCTTGTTTTGATTTTCCTTTGTTTTGATTTGAGAAAATGATTTTTTCTGATTTATGATTGATTTTTACGGGCTTGGGTAACTTAGATATACTTTGCTTTCAAAGTTTTGAAGTATTTTTTGTTTTTCTTGAACTTTTCTAGGGACCGCACATTGTTGCAGACCCTGTTAAAAGTCTTGAAAAACTTATATTTCTTCTTTCAATTTAGTTTAGATTTGATTTAGGATTCTTAGCATCTACCCAGATATGTATTTTTCTGTCAAAAAGTCTTGTTTATGAGTTTCTTTCAACAAATTTTTCATCTCATCAATCTCCATTAAGTTAAGTGGGTGTTTTGAGTCTCTTTTTTGAGAAATTCTTAATTTGATTTCCTTTGATCATTACTTGGAAGTTTGTCTCAATCTTTTCACAATTTTGCATCTTTTTGCTTTTGTTTTTGCAAAAAAAATTCTCCCTCATTGTATATGAATGTTAATCGCCTTTGAGTGTTTTTCGATCTTTGGAACTCTCACCCGATTTTCTTGACTTCCACTTGATTGGTTCTTAGATTACATTGGAATCATATTGTGTTTGAGAATTCTCTTGTATAGATCACATTTACATAATTAGAATTCTCATTTTCAGAATATGAATTGTGCATAGATTACAACTGCATAGTTTACATTTTGAAAAATCAATCATAGATTTAGATCAGTTTTCTTTGATTTGAATTTAGATGTTTTTATCCTTGTTTTAAAAACAAAAAAATAAAAAATTGTTTTGGAATTGATTTGCATTAGTTTTTCTTGATGAAATTAGTGCATTAGAGAATTTGTTATATTTTCTCTTAGTGATCAATTTTTGCATTGTTGGAAGTGAATGGAAACTCTCTCCTTTCTTTAGTTAGGATTCATCAAATTTAAAAGATTACATTTTCATATTCGATTGCATTCAGTTTTGGGTCGGGTCATAACACCATTGGTTTCATATCCATTTACCCTTTTGAGTAATAACAGCCTAAATAACACAATGCTTAATTAAAATTCATCTAGTAATTTTTACATTTTTAGGGCTCTTTCCACCAATCTAGCTCAGGATTAGTGTTTTGGAATAGGTTTTATTTAACTTTCCAAAGCAACTAAAACAAACAAGTAGATAAATCTTGCGGTAGGAAATAAATCCAATTGTAATTGGTACATTCTGGGAAGCTTCTCTTAAAGGAGTTAATCACGAGATCATATCCGAACCTTTGAGACAATAAATTATGTTTCATTAGGAAAGATAGAAGATCTGCGCGCATTACAAATGGTAAACCTCAGATTAACCATTGTCAAGGAGCCTGGGGTAACTTGTCGGTAAACCTGGATTGAACATGTCGAGGAGCCTTCAAGGGGATTGAGCTTTGTTACTCTTCCCTTGCGCATGGAATCGGATCATAGACTATTCCCCCAGTTTTATTTGTTACTGTTGGTAACCTTAGTGTCCATAAGCTTAAGATTATTTCCTAAGGTGACAGTGAAGGAAAGATCTCACTGTACCTGGAGCAGACGTCGACTAGACTCACTTGGACTCTCTGGGGGGTTCTCTTCACTTGAGATGGTTTTCTGAAGAAACTTGTGCCAGTCTGTTTCATTAAGCAGGTTGTCGGGGTAACTGTTCCAACCACCATTTCTGCATTAAAATTCTATGATGTTGGATTTCATCACTAACTAGTGTTTTTAGTGCGGGAATCTACTATTTGTGTGTGGTTTGACTCCTAGATTTGATAGCACGTGTTAATTTGTTTGTTTTTACTTTTAGAGACCGTAGGTGTGAATTGTGAATTTTAATTGTTAGGTGTGAATTGTGAATTTTTAATTTTAGTTTTAAATTGTTAATAAAATTCACTGAAGTTGAATATAATGGCAACTGTTCCATAATTTACCAACCAAGGAACCCCTCTTAACTAGAATCCTAGTACTTTTCCTTTCTTTGGAAATGTTGGTCCTCCTTATATGGCTACTTTTTCATTACCCTCTTACCCGGCAATTTTACAAGCCAGGCTTCTACTCTCGATATGGTTATTTTCTTAACTTCGTTGGCCTCCAATACTCCAATTGATTCCATTCAACCTGATGCTTCCACTCAACAGAGTTCACCATCTCGAATGTTCAACCTTTATTGAATTCTTTACCACCAATACTCCATTTCTTCCTCTTCGGCGTTTGGTAAAAGCCTCACGCTAGTAACGAGGTGCTAAGAAGAAGAAGAAGCAAGATAAGAAAGAAGTCAACTAGTCAACCATGGTCATAGTGTTAGTTGAAGCCGAGGAAACTTCCAACATGCATAGTAAAACCCTAAAATACTCCTCAGCAGTTTGCAAAGGTGACCACTTTCAATTGTCTCGATATTCCAAAGGTCTTGGAAGTATGGTCAGAAAAATCCCATCAACTTTCCATTGATCCATCAACCAGTGATAGTCAGGTTCCTGGGAAAAAGGGTAAAGTTAGGTTTCCTTGTAAGTTATGCAAATGGAGTCATCAAAATCACATTTTCCCTCACATGGATGAAGCCTCAAAATTGTTGGAAAACCTTACTATTCCACAGCAAGAATTTCCAATTGGTTACCGTAAAATTTCTCCCAACCTACCATCAACTGACGGAGTGATTGATCTAATTTCAAGTATAGTCAATCCCACTCTTCCATTGGAGAGTGAAACTCATATCACTCAATTTGATGATCCACTAGTTGATCAAGTGGTCAATTCGATTTCACATTCTGTCAATCTGATTCTCCCTGTATAGAGTGAACTTGATACCACTCAAGTTCTTCTTTTTACATCAGATTCTTCTACACCAGGGGGCATTTCACCTATTTCTACAGAAACCCCTCCAAGTACTGAGGTCTTTTCCTCTGATTGAAATAGACTGACATAACCTCGTCTTCCTTCCTCCATCCCTTTCCAAATCACTATAAAGTTTGGTGATAGGGACATACACTTCACACAGGTAGATGAAGGTGCTTCTATGAGTATTTTATCCTCAACTGCTTGGAAAGCTTTGGGTTCCCCTCAGCTTGTGCTTATTACGCAGAATCTGAAAGCTTTTAATAGAACCATTAGTGAACCTTTAGGGATCCTTCCTAAGTTTTCTATTACTTTGGAAGGTAAAAATGTTTGTATTGATCTTATGGTAGTTCGAGGCCCCTTGGATTTCAATTTACTTCTTGGCCAAGACTATGTCTATGCAATGAAAGTTGTAGTATCGACACTCTTTCGCGTGATGTCTTTTCCACACAATGGAAATATTGTGACTGTAGAACAGCTTTCGTTCCCTAGTCTTTTTTCGAATACCAATAATATGACACCCCTAAATGTTCTTGATTCTAAAGTGGTATCTACCCCGCCACGGGTTAATTATGTGGCAACTAGTCCCATGTTTTCAATTACCGATGTAAGTGAGCCTCTCACTATTTGCTTGACTTCCTATGACATAGATCCGATAATTAACATGGAAAACTCTATGGGATTATTTGAATGCGATGTTATTATCCCTTTTGAGTCCCTTGACATGTTTTCCTTCCAGAGAATTGTTCTTCCATCTGATGAAGACCTCTTGGAAGCCATGATCAAGGTGTGTCCATTAACATGTGTTTCTTCCAGTTGGAAGCCATGATCAAGTCACTGTGAGGATAGTTCCTTTTACTGTGTCAACCTCATTAAAAAATGAATCAGTGAGTCTGAGGATAGTTCCTTTTACTGTGTCAACCTCGTTAAAAAATGAATCAGTGGCCTGTGAAGAGAGTTCCTTTTACTGTGTCAACCTCGTTAAAAAATGAATCAGTGAGTCCGAGGATAGTTCCTTTTACTGTGTCAACCTCGTTAAAAAATGAATCAGTGGTCAAGGACAGTTATTTTACTGTGTCAACCTTATAAATAATGAATCAGTGAGTGTGAGGATAGTTCCTTTTACTGTGTCAACCTCGTTAAAAAATGAATCAGTTAGTCAAGAGCATAGTTCCTTTTCTTGTGTCAAGCTCGTTTAAAAAATAAAATAAGCTTCCATGAGGACAGTTCTTTTTCTGTGTCAACCTCATTAAAAAATGAATCAGTAGATAGATTGTAGAGAGTAGATTAATAGATTAGAAATAAGTAGTTTCTGATGATATATCCTATTACTGATTCAACCTCGTTAAAAAATGAATCAGGTATGAGGACGGTTCTTTTCCTATGTCAACCTCGTTAAAAAATGAATCAGTTGGTCAGAGGATAGTTCCTTTTACTGAGTCAGCCTCATTAAAAAATGAATCAGGTATGAGGACAGTTTTTTTCTTGTGTCAACCTCATTAAAAAATGAATAAGTAGGTTATATAGGTAGGTTTTAGAAAGTAGATACGAGGATAGTTCTTTTCCTATGTCAACCTTGTTAAAAAATGAAACATTTAGCTGAGGATGGTTCCTGTTACTGAGTCAACCTCGTAAAAAAATGAATCAGTATGAGGAAAGTTCCTTTTACTGTGTCAACCTTGTTAAAAATGAATCAGCGTATCAAGAGGAAAGTTCCTTTTACTATGTCAACCTCGTTAAAAAATGAAACACGTTGCCATGAGTATAGTTCTTTTGCTGTGTCAAGCTCGTTAAAAAATGAAACAAATCCTCCACTAACTGAGTCGAGTCTTTGACTAGATCTCGTAAATGTTAAGTCATATATTTAGGTTAGTTATTTCAGTTTTTTCATAATTTTCTTACAGTTTTAGGTCAAGTCTTTCATATGATCTCGTAATTGAACCTTCATTCCATCCAGCTATTAATTACCAGCAGTATACTTAGTTGAATGAAATGAAGCTAGGGGGGCATGCGCTCTAGTAGTTACGCTTGGGGGGGCATCAAGCACAGTTTTCTCTCTGTTTCAAGCTTGTGTAAAAATGAAACCATTCTGAAGCATAGTTTTTCTCTGTTTCAAGCTTTTGTAAAAATGAAACCTATCTTGAGTCAATTTCGATTATTTTCAAGACTCGTTAAACTAATGAAAATACCGAGATTATTTTGCTATCTTTCATTCTTGTAAAAAACATGAAAATGCCGAGTTCTTTCTGTCATTTCCTGATTGTAAATTAAATTGAAAGTTGGCCATATGAGTACATTTTTATCCCTTTTTTGAACTCGTTAAAAATTACAAAAAGGTGAAAACCATGAGTCCATTTTTATCCCTTTTTCGAACTCGTTAAAACTTACGAAAAAGTGAAATCCTGAGTTCTCTTTTAAGCCCTTTTTAGACTCTCTAAAAATGAAAATATTGCCGAGTACTTGACTATTCGAACTTGTTAAAGGAAATGAACAGTCGTCCCTTCAGTATAAGTTTACCCCTTTTACGGACTGAAATGGACTATTTACGAAAAAGGTATACATTGATCAATTACGAATAGAGTTCTCTCCCGCATTATTTTATCCTTTTTCGGGCTCGAGAGACTAAATTTACGAAAAAGTACACCCACGGAGTTTTCTTAATTTTTTCTTCTGACTCCCTAAAATTGAAAAACACCGAGTTTCTCCTATACTGGACCCATTAAAATTTAACAACAAAGAACCTGTTCAATTTTTTAAGCAGGAACGAACCACTCCTTCTTAGGGTTCGAATCTTAAACTAAGTTGGACTCATCCGAAGGATGAGTTTATAAACAAGAAAATGTTATCCTCCTCAAGCTTGTCAAAAATAAAGAGGTACTTGCCAGAAATGGTGGGGGGAAAGAGAGAAAAATGAACCTGTTTGTTACATTTTGATTATTCGGAAAATCGTTACCACTCTTGAACACGACACTTTTTTTTCACCTAGGTTGGGAAGTCCTTTGTCCAATAGTTAATCAAACCATATTGAAAGTCTTCAGCCAGTTTCTAGGTATTAGCTTTGGGTCAATTGTCAACAAACCATCTGCAGTGTCGTTATGTGTTCAAGAAGACAGTTCAAATAAACCATTCATTTGCGAAATATTTGTCTTCCGTTTTAACCATCTCTGAGTCAGTCCTTGCCAAAATATTTCTTAAAAACTTGATATATGATTTCGTGTTGTGGGCTTGCCTACGAAGGATCACTTTCTATCAACGACAGCTCATTATCTAGGAAGTTGATCCAGAAATTGTCAGTACCTTGAAATCGGCATGCCTCAATGGTAGGTTTCTCGTCTTCGATGACAGGTTGCATCATTGACCTTCGATCGAATGATTCCATGACATGTTCAACTTTAGCTCATTCATTCACATTTCATGGATTGTACTGAGTACTTTGAGAGCCATTGAAATTACTGGTGGTTACTCTCACATTTGTTAACAGTTTACATTATTGACTGGTAATCAAGTGGTTTCTACCATGTTCAACTTCGACACTTTCATTCACATGGATAGAATCATACTGGTTCGAGAAGCGGAAATCAAGACCCTGGATCTAGTTTCCACCATCCAGGCTGCGAGGAATTTTTGTTATTCATTTATACAGTAGACTATTCATAAAAATATGGCTGCATCCATACTGTGTCTACATATGTCTATATTGTTGATGTATTGAAAATCATTCCTGTATCAGAACAATTTAAATCAGTTTTCTAGTTAGTTTTGATCTGAGTATGGGAATGCCTACCTCAGCGATGATATGATTACATATATATATTTTTCATTGAATGTTTTTACAGGTTCCGACTGGGGTGTCCATAGGATGATCCTTGAAATGATAAAGTACTTCACTCTTCATATTTAACAGACTTCATCTTCATCTATTCCAGACTTCGTACTTTAGGGGGCAATCTGTTGCACTTAAAAATTGTCACCTTGACATTCTGCTGACTGTATGAGCTCATTAACACTCATACATGCCTCCTCTGCAAGTCTTACAACCTTTAATCCTCATGACAAGCCCTAAAACAAGAGGAAAAACCCTAAAAATCTTTGAAACTTTGGTTACGCAAGTAACATGAAGCCTGCCTGTGTTCCTAGCTTGGGTACGCAGGTATTACACTGCTTACCTATGTTCCAGAACTTATTTTTCCTTTGCAATGCCTGCGTACCCTCCTCAAAGTCAAAAAAGTGAGAAAGTAAATTCAAAAAGCTGATTTGAGGTCAATTCTAGAAGGTTCTAGATGAGAATTTTTGGGGATGAGTACGCTTTAGTAAGGTGCATGTATCCCACACCTTAAGGAACTAATCCCTTGATGTGAGGAGCCTATCCCTTTGAAGGAGGATTCTATCACTTCAAAGGTGGAACCCTAACCTCCTCGTATGCTCTATAAAAGAAGGCATTGGGTAGGATTGAGTTGAAGTGTTGTTGAGATTTAGTCTTCTTTCTGCTGACCTTTTGAGAGGAAAGATCACATACCTCTATGTACTCCTGGAGGAAGAGTGCAAGACTTATCAAAGTAGAGGAAACTCCTGCTTCAGACCCCGGGAAGGCATTTTCAAACATCAAGGCTAAGGTTGTAAGGTTCTTCTGTTATTTTAAGATTGATATAATGAAGTTTTGTTTTTCTCAATAAATTGTTGTTCGATTGTTTATTTCAATAAGCTATCGTTTGATCGTTTATTTCATAGATTCCTTGATCACTATGATAGGTATGTTTTATAATTATTTGTTATACAATTGCTATTTAATATTTGTTTGTTTGTGATTGCAGGTCGACAAAAGACAACACTTTGTTGCGACAAAAGACAACACTTTGTTGCGATGAAAGACGACACTTTCTTGCGACGAAATAACTCTTGTTGCGACGGAAGCACTACGACCACAAATAAGCATTTGGATCTAAGGTAGGATCGACACCTTCATAGAATTTATTTGTAAAACAAATATATTTAGAGAAAGACAAACTTATTTGTTCGTTTTTTGCTAGATTGTCTTTTGACACTAGGGAGATCGATCTTGTCCGCAAGATCGATTTATCCGGCCAACACTAGGTGCTTCAATTCTTTGCATTGATTGACCTGGTGGCCAACTAGGTCTCATAGTCTACATGTTATCCTAGGTTGGACCTGGGTCATTCTTGGTTGGTGTGCCATCCTAGCTTGCCCATTATGTCGATTCGGGTGTGGAGTTGCTGGCATAGGGATGATATACCTTCTATACCGCCTGAGGAGATCGTCGCATTTCTTTTGTAATGTATGTATCATATCAATTAGAGGAAGAATGGTCAGGATATAGGTACAACGTTGTTCATGGTTATTTCCCTCGCATACTAGGAAAAATAGCCTAGATATGGGGTCCCCGTCCTGCTCACTTGTTGGCGTGACTAGGTACCAGTGGCGTAGTGCTTCTAAGTTAAGGTAAGTGGCGACTACATGATTGGGCATTTTACATAATGTGCATATTGATCTTCTCTGTAGAGGGCGGTTGGGGGTAACTAAGGGTTCCCTGATTGGTCACTTTTTAGCTAACAGAAAGAGGATGGATCTACTCGTCACATCTTCTTGGGTTGTCGAGTTGTTCATAAAGTCTTAGCCTGATCCATCTTCTTGGGAGAGGTGGACTATGGTTGATTGCATACAAGCTAGCGCAACCCGAAATCTAGGGATGTAGTGAAAATGGCATACCGAATGATTGTCACCACATATCTGACATGAATACTGGGTATATGGGTCAGTGCGCTATACTACATGAACTGGATACCATTGCTGGAACATTTCCAGAGATGGGAAATCGATGATGAAATGATCACGCTCATCACAGAGTACACAACGTTCAATGGGAGGAGGGGGAATGGTTGGGAGTCTTTCTGGCGACTGTCGTTCCTCCTGTAGGTATAGAATAGCATGAAGTTCATCTCCAAAAGCTTGGGTGGAGGGATCCTCTTGATAATATTACTCGGTGGTGCATAAGGTGTCCCTATATCACGGGATCTCTGGGAAATGATGGGTGTAGTGTCCATCATTGTTGCAGATAGTGCATGCGTAATTGGTATGCAATGCTTTGCCTTGGTTTTTTGTGGTGGTTTCCTTTTTACGAGAACTTGGATCCACGATGCCTATTCTAGAGCTAAGGAGTGATTTTAATTCATCCATCTATAGGAAGATGTGGGTAGGGTGTCCTAATACGTCACATATGGCGCAGTGTGGTGATTCCCGTTGCATGGTGGGACTCTCCACCTTATTTCCTCTTCTCTTGGTTTTCTTAGTCATAATCATTGGTTTTGCAATGGCAATTTCCTTTGCAGGGATGTTTATGATAGTTTAACCCTATATAGGTGATATGCGTGACTCCCATTGGAGTGGGTGGGACTAGGTACCAAACTGGTATTTCAAATGATAAGTTTGGTAGGACCACCCTTTCCATGACCTACTGTGAAATAAAACCAGTTGGGGGGGAGAGGAAAGCAGTTTGGGAGGTGGCGTAGGCTAGAGAGGCTGTCATGGCCAAGGACTTGGTGTCATTACTACTTGTCTCTATGTCTTGACCAGCTCCGGTTCTTGATTTGGACATCATGCACACCGGAGCCCCTGTGATATCAGGTGATGACTTAGGTATAACAGGGGGATCTCCTAGGAATGACCCTAGGATGGATGATAGTTTGAACTGGTGAGGGCCATATTCTTAGTACCGTGTAAGAGCATCAACATATGTTTCTACATAGGGTATAATGACATGGGTATTTTTTAGGGGCCACTTTTTGTGTCAAGTAGTCAACAGTAATGATGCGGTCCTCATGGGGGAACATCATAGTTTGGAAGAAGGAGGAGGCGATGGCTGACATGGCGTACATATAACTCTAGCCAAGAAGTATATTGTATTCCAATTGGGTGTCCAAGACTTCAATGTCTATAAGGACTGTCTTTTCGGCTAAGCAAACAGAGATGTTTTGGTAGAGACCGACAGGGGATGAAAGGCAACCATCATATGCTCTAAGCGTGATGTCTAATGGCTTTAGTTCAGGAGACCATAACTTCTACCAAAAATTCTTTGACATTATGCATGTGGATTAACCTTCGTCAATGATACATCAATGTATGGTGATGTTTTTGACCAACACTGGTATCTTAAAGGCGACCATTGAAGGAAGCTTAGGGGTGGCTTTATCTAAATCAAAAGCCATGAGGCGTAAATCAGCCGAGTTGACGGCACTTAATGCGAAAAGTAAGGCTTTCTATTGATTTGGGCATGATTTAACACCTCCAAAGCTAACATAGCAGTAGGAGATTGAGCTAGATCATCCATAATGCTATAGTTATGGGCCGCTTTGGAATAGTTTCTTGCCTGCCTAGTTGGTCCCTTAGCCATTTTTGGGAGAGGTTCAATATGTATCTTTGATATGGTCAAAGGTGTTTTTGGTGCAATGGTACAAGCCTCTGACATGTTGGTGTCTGGTGGGGCATCGTAATTACGATTTTGTGTCTAAAAAAACATTTCTTCGCCAGTCATGTAGATTTCATGGCTATCTTTTCCAGAATCACCAGGAGTTTTTTGTTCCATGCTAACTGTCCCTTGATGTGGGGAAGGCTCCTGCATGGCTATTGTCTATTGGGAGGATCCCCCCTATCCACTGCTACTGTGTAGCTTCTTTAGCTCAAGGAGGTTGGTACAGTGGTGAGTGTAATGGTCATACTCACCAAAGATCAAACAAGAGTGGTTTTTTCTGAATAATTTACCTCTTGTTCTTCCTTTGAGGGTTTCTTGTCTCCTGGTTTTGATTTCGATTGGAGTTGCCTCTAGTCTGAGATCGTGAAGGGCACTGTTAATTGTTGCCCCCTTGTCCATGATTTCCTTTAGGATTTTTTTTTCCTTTTTTCTTAACCATGTTAGGAGGATAATTTGGACTCTCTTGGTTATATGGTTGGCACGGTTAGTTTTGGGATGGTTGCACAAAGTTCACCTGTGCATTATTCTGCATGGGCGGGTCTTGTGTTGTATATTGGGCGTATTGTGGTCCCAGTCTTGTAAATGGATGTTGGGGGGGAGTTCTTCTATCATCATTTATATATGCGTATTGGGTCCCCTGAGCTGGAGGATACGGTCCTCCATGCTAATGGTGGTACGATGACGCCCTACTGGTGAAATTGTGTAGATGCATGTGATAAATTTTGTAGTCGGGTTGTGGTATGTTCTGGGTATAATCATACGTGTAACTAGGGTTTTGAACGTTGTTGCTTAGGTGATTTTGGATCAATGACCCAATTAAACCATCTGCAGTGTTCAATGCACCCGGAAATTCTTTGTAAGTTTACAGGCGTGGGGCATTCAGTAGGATATTGTAAATATACCATGACTATGTATAGATCAACTCCAGTTGTTAGGCCTTACTGATGGCATCCTCATCGGATATGGGATTTTTTTACACCACATACTTTGAAATATTTGTAGTGAGATTTTTCAGGAATAGTTATAACAAAACTTGATCGTCGAGTTTGGCTTTGCACAAACTACGATGCCGTCTCCATTCGTGGAGATGGTTCGAGATATGGAGGGCGGGGGTTTGCCTAAAGTGGGCCAGTAACTTAATTCCAGAATCGTGGTGGATTGGTAACTGAAAATAGGTCAGGAACACAGTAGCGAGGGCACTAAAGGTTCCATGTGTAGCAGAGGGCTACTCCACATACCATTTTGCTGTTACTCCCATTAAAGTGCATTGAAATAGTCTTAATCGAATAATATCTGTTAGGGTCCCATGATTTAGTAGATTGGTAGACCAAATGCACAGGATAACATAAGACCAGTCTTTGGAGTCCTAGGACCTAGCCTTCTTGGACTTAGAGAGGGCTCTCTCTATTGTATGCAAAAGATGTGAAAATGTTTGCTTTAGATGGTTTATTTTAGGCTAGTTGTTAAGTGTAGGGTTTGTTGTTTGTTTGGTTGGGTAAGATAATCAAGTAGGATACCTGTGTTATGATAACTGTATCTGCAATCTAATTAAGTCTGCTGCAAATATATTTTTTTATGCTTATACTTGGCTGTCTGCACGTGGATGTGAGCTTTTTATCTAGATCTGGTAAAATTGTGCTCTGGTTGATAATTGAAAGTCCTGCGAACAAGCTCTAGCTACGTAGATCTCATAGTTGCCGAACGGTTCGACTTACTTGCTCTCTTTCTCTCAAGGTGTGGAAACCTAGTTCCAGCACCCACCCATACTGCTTTGAGTGATACTTTGGCCTACGCAAGCAGGTCACTACGAAAAGGGCCAATAGTATAGGGGTTGGTTGGCAAACCTTAACCCCCGAACTTGGGTCAGGACCCCTCGAGCCAACAAATGGTTCTGTTGCCAAGACCGGGAGCATTTTGAGAGACCAATCGGGTAATGCCAAGGTCGTACTGGAAACTTGAAAGAAAATAAATTCATGAATAGTTCAAATGGCAAGTTCAGGAATTCACAGTAAAAGAAAACCGCATTAAGAGGTTGACCACTAACGAGTGGAAAAATAGGTATATTTTCATAGAAATCAATGAGATCTTCTTCGTAACTATTATGATCAAGCTCTAGGAGTGGCTCGTAAGGTTGGTCAAATTTTAGAAGTGTTGGAAGGATGAGTGGGTCACACAGTGGACCCAAAAATTGATCCAGCAGTTAGAGACGGCTGATAACACCATAACTCGCATTGTAGATCACTGGGTGGACAACGTGCTAGGAGGATTCGTGACGGAATTTTTCATCGATAAATTCGTCTCCTACTCTGAAGCAGAGCAGAGATTCTTAAAATGATTTAGGGGTAAGTTTCTGAAGACTTAACCATTGTTGATTAAGATAATACTGTGCGAAAAAAGTATTCTGTGTAGCCACACCGAGTGAATGACCGCTGATCCGGACGGAAGCACGACGCGAAGCGGAAAATACTATCGGACCAACCTATAAGGAGGTAGATTTGTCTACATCTTGGTAAGAGAAGCAACTTCATAGAGTCCTCTAGCCACACCACTTTAAAACTAGCATAGGGGTAACAACTCACCTACACCTCCAACCCTAGAAGATGACATGGCTGTGTAGATGAAATATCCTACCTCTAAGGGTGTGGGAGATGAGGAAATGGAGCAGTTTTGGTTTGTCGCAGAATCAGTATGGACTGTGCAGAACATAGCTAGCGATGCAATGAAGAGGGAACAACTATCCCTTGCCTTCGAAGGAAGAGCTTTGGATTGGCACATGGGATACATCAGACAACATGCAAACTCAACCATCGAAGAGGTCAAGAACTCATTAAAACAACAGTTCAAGAAGCCTAAGTCCTATTCTCAAATAGTGGTCGATCTAAAGGATTTCAAGCAAGGGCCTTCTTAATAGGTATGGGAGTTTGATCAACAGCTGAAGAAGGTGATCAGGGAAGGAGGATTTCAATACGATGACAGAAAGCACATGGATTATTTCATTGCTATGTTGCTGCCTCACCTGCGCATACCTATGGGACACCAAACTTTCGAATCACTAGAAAAAGCCCTGGAGGTCGCTATGAAGTTAGAAGCTGTGCCCAAAGATGATGCCTAGATAGGCGTCTAGTAGATCCATGGACAACTGGAGGTGATGCACATAGAGATCCAGAACCTACAAAATGAGCGAGGTGCAGAGGCTAATCCAAAAATATGGTGCATACGATGCAGGACGAATGGTCACACCAAGGATAAATGCCTGCTGATAACAGACTACATGCAGGCCGAGGGACCTAGTCTGCTGCACCCTAGGGAAGTGGCAGGCCCAAGTGGACCAACACTATGGTGCGATGATGGCCGCGTTGCAGGGCTGCACGACACAAACCATTGTCCTCACCTTGCAGCGTACATCCTAGAAGTAAAACAACGATAGAGCAGGTTCTGCAAGTCGGTAGGACATGATGAACAGAATTTCTGGATGTATGATTTGATGATCGATCGAGGGAATCTCTATAGGATGCAGTCGGATCCATCCTCACCCAGATCCCTCTCAAGCGCAGGGGGTTCACCAGCAAGGGGCAGGGGAGGTGGAAGAGGTGGAAGCGCAGGTTGGGGACGAGGGAAACTCATTTGTTATAACTATGGAGAGGTAGGGAATTTTTCCAGGGACTATCCAAACCCCACAAGAAAGACCTGCCGATATTGTAGGCAATTGGACCATGAGATTTAAAATTGTCTAGTACTGATAGTGAAGATGCAGGAAAATCAACCGACACCTACGCAAAATGTGCATAGGGTTAAGGCGAAACTATGAGACAAAGATCCAAGAATACATGTCGTAACATGCAGTGGGATGGCCACTGGGGGGCCTGGGGAGAAGACTGCAACCAAGCCTCTGATCCAGCCAGCAGTTAGCAAACAAGAAGGGTTGGACCAAAAAAAGGGGAAAGAAACATTTATCATAGCTCGCAAGGACTTTTCCAAGACAGAGGCATCTACTTCGCAGCCGCCTGAGGACCTCAAGGCAGATGAGGAGGTAAAATCCTTTTTACAAGCATGTATGAAGCTGCTGTGCAACCCGATGGCTATGGAAAAACTTTAGGCATTGATAAATAGCTGCGCAACACAACCTATCCTCCTTTCATAAGTCAAGGATGTACATAAACTTTATAGGTATAAGAAACGCACCAGCAGGGAGATGCGGTTGACTGCGCAGATCGGTGACTATGAGATGGATCAGGTTATTTTGGACCTAGGGTCAGATGCAAATGTATTACCTAGAAAAACTTGGCAACACATGGGGGAGCCTAAGTTGGAATGGTCCACTATCTAGCTGTGTATGGCCAATCAATAGAATATCATTCCATTGGGAAGACTATCGAAGATTGAGGTGGATATCACACGGGTTAAGGTCTGGGCTGACTTTGAAGTAATTTAGATTGTCGAAGATGCAGACCCCTACCATACGCTCCTAGGCTTGGATTAGGCCATCGATATGGGAGGCATCATTAACCTAAAGAAAAGAAGCATGGTATTCAAGAATAATAGTACGAGGGTAATAGTACCATTAGATCCAGCGGAGGGTGAATGATACACAGAACCATTGCGTGACGAAGAGGTTGTAGATCACATCTATAAGTTAACTGCGTGAGACGAAGACTGGATCAACCCCACGGCGGAGGGGGTGCTCTGCTAGGAAAAGGATAGCGAATGCTTCTCTGACTCAGATGGGGAGATGGAGAACTGGTAAAACCAATTACATGATGGCTTTGTGCTAAGGTATCTTCGGATCACAAAGGAATTACGCTGCATCTCCTAGGAGATAAGAGATATACCTTATTTCGATGGTTCTGGTCATGTTAGGGAATTTTTACGGGCATTTGAAGCTGAGGTTCCCCAAGAATGATGGCTATGGGCCTGTAATCTGGCCATGCAAGGATCACCTACGCAATGGTGGGTAACGCATGAGGAGGCATTCCAGTATTGGGAGGAGTGTCAGAAAATGTTGATCCTATGATTTGAGGCCCCAGCTAACATGTGAATCAAAATGTTCCCTAGACCCAAAAATCCACGCGAATATCTGTTTGCTTGGATAAAACAATGGTGCGATAGAACTACCTAGGAGTTGGTTCATCTGCTTATTCATGCTTTGGGACCACTCCCCACCACATGGTACTTAGATGCAGAGCTCCACCAATGCACCTACCACTAGAAGGCTTTGAGGGATGAATTTATGGGAACATTTGGGTTTGTAGGCGGGACAGAAGCTCTAAACACAGCTCTGTGGAACATTGACACTGTAGCATGGGGAGAATTGCACCTGTGTATCACACCAGAAGTACCCACGTGCGAAGCGCAAGCACTAAGTATGGTTTATTACCACATCCTAGCCCCAAAAGTGGGTAAGGATGATCCAAAAGCTGCCTCCGACTCAAAATTGGAGGGGATGTGCATGGTTACCAAGCCGCTTAGGCTGCGAATGGGTAGCATTGAGACACACCCTATGTTGGCTCAGATAGAGGAAATGGATACTCCTCCAGAAAATAAATAGCTGCATTCAATCCTCAGCCACATAGGTTATTACAGGGAGTTCGTTCGACAATACACACTAATCACAACACGTCTGAGAAACTTGCTTACGAAGGTTGTTTGGTTCTATTGTGATGACGCATGTCAGAAGAACATGTCTTTGGTTTTGAAGTACCTAGGAAACGAGCCTGTGTTGGGGAAGGATGCATAGGAGGCGCAGGCATTTATTCCAAGCTCAACAGGTACGCTAAGTGCACATAAGGAGCAAAATATAGCCTCTAAAAGAATAAAATTTTGTAAAAAGGAAAAGTTACAATTGAATGGAGCAGGGGGATGGTAATTAATGAGGCAATTCCTTGAGATTTTTTACCATTTACTTGATGGTAAGTTCCAGGAGAATTTTACCCTACCGTTGGATGACCGCAGGCACTATAAAGTAGGATGAATAGCTCAGACAAACGTTCCTTATCACTTCCATAACCTATATGTATTTTATTTATGTTGCACGGTTCTCTGGGCCTATAGTGTTCTGTTCATGACTGATCAACCCACTCCTATTGCCAATAGTCTCCTAGAATCGAGATTCCTTCATCACGCTAAAAAAATGGCTACTAACCCTATGGAAGCTTCAGCACCTATAGAGCCAACAATTATGGAAACCATGGAGATTGGGCCTGAGGACAAGAAAATTAATAGGATAAATGCGCTCTGGCTCCCTGTGTGGAGGAATAGCTTCAAAACCAACGAAAGGAGCAACGAAGGGACCAGCGTGACAAAAGTGACCCCCCCTGTCAACCCAAGGGAGGCCGCAGGACCAAGCCAGAAGGGCTCGGACGTAGCTACAGAAAAGGATGCACAGCTGCTGTAGACTACTGGAATGGACGCCGAGATTGAGACTCAGGTCGGTTCGTAGCTAGCCCTGATCATGAGAGGATTGAATGACAAAGATACCACCTCTGCCTCGGGTACAAAGTGGCCAGGCGAACCTACAAAAGGGTCAAGAAAGAAGCATTGCTCCCAATGCAAGGAATATGATGTGATGGTCACACTAACTAATGGTGACCTCAAGAAAATCACGGACGTAGTTATACTAGCTACAAAGGATAGGTGGGCAGCCATAGAGGAACAATAGAAGGTTACGATCACCACCATCTAGGCCAAACTTGCACCCTTCATTTGAAGAAAGATACATTACAGACCAACATAATTCAGGTATGGACTCCCTTGGCAACCAACAGTGCAGAAAGATGTCTCTGCTTTTTGCCTAGCACTGCCCTTGTAGAAATCCACTCCAAGCAGGAACAGCGATACAGTTGGATCTGACCAAGAATACCATCGCCTATCAGAATGCAGAAGTGCTCCTTGCTGTCTCATAGTAGACAGAGCTTGAAACAATGATCCACTAGCTCTGCATGGAGGTTATAAAAGAGATCCCAGCTGCAGCCACACCCCGGGCTAAAGTTGAAGGATTCGTTGTAGTGTTGAAGGCATCCAGGATAGAAATGTAGGTCATTAAGATGCAACTGGAGTAGCAAATATCTGACTTACATGCCAAGCTGTAGCCCGAAATACCCCCAGAGGTGCGAGCCCAGCGCGCTGTGCTAGTGACCGAGGCTACCAATACTATTAAAGGACATATTGCTCATGGTGCCTAGTTACTTTAGGACAACATGTAGCTTTGGACCAAGATCTAGCGTGATCTGGTCCTCCAGAAAATCAATCAGGACGTACGACAAAAGGAGGAAGCTTTCGAGAAAATCGAGGCTACATTACCTACCTTGGTCCCTAAACAACGTCTGGCCCATCTAAAGACCAGTAACTCCCTCCAAGATGAGATTGAGGAACTCCAGCTTAAGAAGGATGTCCTCAGACAACACTTGAATCCTTGGACTACCGCAACCTTCCAGCTACCACAGGTTTCTGATGTTGCTGTTAAGCAACTAAATCAGACACTAGAGAGTGTCACCACCACGATAGAAGGACTGACATCACAAAATATTGTGGAAATTGCACAGAGTTCTTGTACTTAGAGTCTAGAAGTGTTTCCCCCACTAGTCGCAGTTGTCAATGCACTACATATGCAAGTGGAGACCCCACCACCACAGTGACTCAGGATGAGTCACAAGATTTTGTTGGGGGACTGTTGGAATAGGGTCTCCTGCAAGCTACGAATCTGGTCCAATTTATATTTTTTTATTATATTTAGTCTAGCGCATGGGTTTTGGGGTGGGTTAAAGCCCCTAATACATTGTAAGCGGGCCAAGGGTAGACCAAGAGTCTGCAAACCACAGTTTGTGGACCATTGGATGCGTAGGCTAAAGTGCTATAAATATTTGAACCCTTTTGGGTCAATAGGTAGGAATGAATAGAGATTGAGGCTAAGTGTGAACTGTTAGATCTGGGATTGGGTTATTGGGTTAGGGCTCCTGCTGGTTGTGTGCGAAAAGATCCTTTGTCCGGTTGTGTGTGGACCCTATTGGCTATGTGCGCAGGCAAGTTTTGGGGTATGTAAAAGACTTTTTGATAAGTAATATATGCAAAGTATTGTGGATATCTGATACTGTTTGATCTATCTAGTTGTGGTTATTGTGGACTCGAATTACATGTGATCCTGTTACAAAATACGAATGATATGTGTTTATGAGCTGTGAATTACCTATGTTATGATAACTGTATCTACAATCTGATTGAGTCTGCTTCAAATATATTGTTTTATGCTTATACTTGGTTGTTTGCACGTGGATGCGAGCTTGTTATCTAGATCTTCTTGAGGGTTCCTGACCTAGGTTCGAAGGTTAAGGTTTGCCAAAAAACCCCTATACTACTGGCCCTTTCGGTAGTGACCTTATTTCGTAGGCCAAAGTCTCACCCGAAGCAGTATGGGTGGGTGTTGGAACCAGGTTTCTGCACCTTGAGAGAGAGAGAGTAGGTAAGTCGAACTATTCAGCAATTATCAAATCTACGCAGTGAAAGGTCATTTGTAGGACGTTCAATGATTAACCAGAGTACGGTATTACGAGATTTATATAACAGGCTCGCATCCACGTGCAGACAGCCAAGTATAAGCATAAAACAATATATTTGCAGCAGGATTAATCAGATTACAGATATAGCTATCTTAACACAGATAATTCGCAGCTCATTAACACATATCATTCACAGATCGTAACATAATCACATATAATGCGAGTCCATAATAATCATAGCCAGATAGATCAAATAGCATCAGATATCCACAATACTTAACATATATTACTTATCAAAAGTCTCTTACATACCCCAAACCCACCTGCGCACATAGCCAGTAGGAGTCCTTTCCCCAAAAAACCCAAACAGATCTACTAATTCGCAATTCATATCAATCTTAATCTAAGTCTGTCCTACAACTCAAAAAGGTTCAACTACTTATACTATTTTAGGCTATGCATCCAATGGTCTGCAAACCATGGTTTGCGGACTCTTAGTCTACCCTTGACCCATTTACAATGCATAAGGGGCTTTGACCCACCCCAAAACCCTGGCGTTAGACTAAATATAATAAAAAATATACAAAATGGACCCTTTTTGCAGCTCTTGTAGGAGACCCTGTTCCAATAATCCCCTAACACAATCTTGTGACTCGTCCTGAGTCACTGTGGTGGTGGGGTCTCCACCTACGCATGCAGTACATTGATAGCTGCAACCAACGGGGGTAGCACTTCTTGACTCTGAACAACAATGCTCTAGGAAATATCTACAAGCTTCTGTGAGGTTGGTCCCTCTTTCGTAACCGTGACACTCTCTAGTGTCTAGTTTAGTCGCTTAACAACACCATCAACATCTTGTGAGAGCTGGAAGGCTGCAGTAGTCCAAGGTTTTAAGCGTTCTTCGATAACATGCTTCTTCTGGAAAAGTCCCTCAATCTCATCTTGGAGGGTGTTTCTAGTCCGCAATCACACAAAACAATGTGCAGGGACCAAGGTAGGTAACGTATCCTCGATCTGCTCGAAAGCTTCCTCCTTTTGTCGCAAGGCCTAATTGATTTTCTGGAGGATCGGATCATGCTGGATCTTGGTCCAAAGTTGCATGGCATCCTCGAGTAACCGGGCGCCCTGAGCAATCTGTCCTATAATGGTGTTGGTAGCATGGGTCACTAGTGCAGCGCGCTAGGCTCATACCTCCGGGGGTGTTTCGGGCTGCATTTTGGCTTGTAATTCATAGATTTGATGCTCCAAATGAGTCTTAATGACCTGCATTTTCGTCCTGGAAGTATTTAATGCTGCAACTAATTCTTCCACTTTAGCCTGAGGAGTGGCTATGGCTGGGATTTATTTCGTAACTTCAGTGCAGAGCTGGTGGATTAGAGTTTCGAGCTTTGTGTGATGTGCAACAACAAAGAGTACCTCTGCATGTTGTTGTGCGATGGTTTGTTCGGCCATACCAAGTTGGTGGTGTACTTGACGGTATCAGTGATGAATCTCCTAAAAAACTGTAGTGTGGAGACCTTATAATGTTGTGTGGGGTAGCTTGGAAAGATTCAACTGCACCCCTGTACCTAATTGAAGTTGGATCTCTTGGTCTCGCATACTGACCACAACGACGGTGCTAGGTAGGGGACAAAGGCAAATTTCTTCTGTGGCTATCACTGTACTGCTAGATGCCTCGGGAATTCGTCCCTGAACCATGCTGGTATGAATGGTGTCTGCCTTTAACCGCAAGGTTTGCAACTCTTCCTGGATAGAGTTGATCATAGCCTTCAGGTGTTCCTCTAATGGGACCCATTTTTCTTCTGTGGCCAATGTAATAGCATCTGCGATTTGTTCGATATTTCCATCTGTCAACGTAACTGTCTCATCCCGTTCCTTCCATTGGGTGCGCTACTTCTTTCGAGGTCCCGTGACAGGCTCGCCTATGTGTTTCATACCTTCGACGTTCAATTCCTCTACGCTTAGCTGCGACTCAACCTAGGTCTCGACTCTAGTGTTCTTCGTGGTGGCCTGTGGTGGCTGTGTCCTTTTTTGCAGCTGCGCTGGAATATTTCCTTGGTGGTAACAGGTGGGGTTACCTGCATCGTGCTAGTACCTGCGGTGCCCATTGCACTGGTTTTGAAGCCTATATTCTAGGCGGGAGGCCATAACGCAATCACATTGTCGATTTCCTCATCTACTACCATATAAGGGAGTGATGTCCATGTTTTATCCTTGTGGCTGCGGATCTGAGTGTTATTCATGGTAACCTGGAATGCTGTGATACTCTTGTATTTTCCATATACACTGGGGGACAGCCAAGGTCAAGAATTGATGGTTGCAGCCACGCTACTCTGAAAGATGACCCAGAAGACTTGGTTATCTTCTATGCACTGTGCATCCCTAGAATCCCACATATGGGCATACCGGGCCCCTTCGCACATATCTAGAGGGAGCTCGGGGAGGAATGACTCTGCAGGGGTTTCCCAAGAAACCAGGGCTAGAAGAAATAGTATCCAGGCATAGCAGAAGGCTTTACCCTACTCTTGGGATTTGCAGACATTGGCTAAGAACTCATTGCATAAGTATTGGGCCCAATTGAGGTAGACCCCTTTCGCACATTGCCCGATGAGCTGAATAACATAGGCAGGGATGGTTGTGACCTGGCACTTTCGCATTAGTTTGTAGGCCAGTAATATGGTACCCATCTGCTTAGCCAGGTCACTAATGGATTTTATGATGAAGCCTCATGTATTCCTCTCCACATGGTAGGTCTTACGCAGTGTCCCCTTCATATCTCTTGCCTACCCACTCTAGAGGGTGTGGCCCATTCATGGGAAGGCCCGTGATTCTATGAACCAAGGCAGCATCTATGGGGATCCTATCCCGAATCCACAGATAGCCATTGTGTACTAGGGCGAGCAGTTATCGGGCCAGTCGATCCGTGACGTTGTAATGGCCAAAGTGAGGCATACGCAGCAGGTTCAAGAGTCCAGATCTGGCCAATCTGCTTACCCAGCACCGAGGAATGACTATGACCCCATCATATGCGTAAATTGTGTTGAAGTATAGCGTAGGATTCAACTCAGGGAAGGCTTCATAATTTTCCAAGTCGTGATTGTCGAATTTAAATTCATGGAGCTTCCCATAGGGGTCTCTTAGGACAAGGACTTCTTTTGGGGTTAGCGGTGTCTGTAGGTAGGTAACTAATCCATCAAGGTTCTTTGGCATGCGCGTCGATGGCCTGTGCGGGTGGATGAATGGAGGTAACCATTTGATCGGATTGGCAGGCAAAGATCCTTTCTGCGCAACCTGAGCCTGAGGTGTTTTTCGCAGGGACTTGGCATGCCTCGGGGATGTCCTAGGCTTCCCTAAAGCTTACTCCATAGCTTTGGGGAGCTTCCCTAAGCCCTCTGCCTGCTCTTTTCCCTTCCTCGTGACCGGCGTTGAGGGCACTTCTTCATCCTCAGACCCGATCTCCATTAGTTCCTCAACTTCCGGGGTAGTAGCGGTCGAGGGCTCAGCTGGGTTGGTGGCGGTCATCCTAGCATGGAAAATGAATCCCGATTCTGGGTGGCTACTTTCAGTAGGGTGATGTTGATCCATCATGAGAGGGACAGTGCAGACCCGAAAAATCTAATAGCTCGGGCTCTTGCGAGATAAAGAGGACAGGTGCAAGTTATGCAAGTTATATGGAACCCTTGTTCAAGCTATCCAGCCCTTTTTATAGCGCCTGTGAGCATCCAAAAGTAGGGTAAACTTGAATTGGAACTCACCATCAGGTAAATGGTAAAAAAAACACACAATCTGCCTCATCAAATGCTAGCAGCCTGCTCCTTTTAATGGTAAATTTTTCTTTTCACCAGATGTGACTGTGCCAACGGCTAGTTTTTGCACCTCCTATGCTTTTGGCGTTCCTGTTATGCTTGGTTAAACCACCTGTGCCTCCTATGCATCTTCCCCCGACACAGGCTTAAGCCCTTAGTACTTCAAACCCAAAGATATGTTTGCATGGTCTGTGCCACCGCAAGAGAACCGAGCTGCCTTCATGAGAAATTCTTTCAGAGGTTCTATGATTCTGTAATAATTTATGTGACCGAGAAGTGAACACAGCCGCCCTTTTGTTGTGGGAGATGGCAGAGATATAATATTCGTATCCCCAAATTTTTCCAACGTGGGGTGCATCTCAATGCTATCTGTTGGCAGCCCGAGTGGTCTGGGACCCGTGTGCACCCTGTTCAATTCTAAGCTAGGATCCTCTCGTGGATCATTCTTACCTTCTCTTGGGGCTAGGCTACAATATTTGATCATGCTTGGTGTCTGCGGCTCCCAATTGGGTATTTCAGGTGCGACCCACGAGCGTGATTCACCCCATGCTACAATTTCAATGTCCCACAAAGCTGCGTCAAACACCTCTCTTCTACCTATTATCCCAAATGTTCCTAGAAATTCATCCCTCAAAGCCTCCCAGTGGCGGGTGCGCTGATGGAGCTCCGCATCTAAGTACCATGCAGTGGGAAGTGGTCCCAGGGCATGAATAAGCAGATGAACTCACTCCAGGGCAGTTCTATTGCACCATTGTTTGACCCATGTGAACAGATACTCTCGAGGATCTTTAGATCCAAGGAACGTTCTACTTCGTATGGGCCTCAAATCATAGGATCATCATATTCCGACACTCTTCCCAATCCTAGAATGCCTCCTCATGCGTTACCCACCATTGTGCAGGTGATCCATGCATGGCCATCTTACAGGCCCAGTAACATCGGCTTCTAATGCCTGTAAAAAGACCCTAACATTATCAGAACCATTGAAATAAGGTAGATCTCTTACCTCTGAGGAGATGAAGCGGAAGTTCTTCGTGATCCGAAGACATCTCAGCGCAGAGACATCATGTAACCGACTTTTCCAGTTCTCCATTTCCCCATCAGAGTCGGAGAAAAATTCGTTGTCCTTTTCCCAGCAGAGTACCCCCTCCGTCGTGGGGTTGATCCAATCTTCATCTCATGCAGTCAACTTATAGATGTGATCTACATACTCTTTTTCACACACTGATTCAATGTATCGTTCACCCTTCGCCATATCTAATGGTACTATTACCCTTGTACTATTATTCTAGAATACCATGCTTCTCTTTTTTAGGTTAATGATGCCTCCCATATCAATGGCCCAATCCAAGCCTAGGAGAGCTGGGTAGGGGTCCTTATCTTCAACAATCTGGATTACTTCAAAGTCAGCCCAGACCTTAACCCCTGCGATATCCACCACAATCTTTGCTAGTCTTCCCAATGGAATGATCTTCTGTTCATTGGCCATACATGGTTGGGTAGTGGACCATTCCAACTTAGGTTCCCCCATTCGTTGCCAAGTTTGTTTAGGTAATACATTCGCATCCGACCCTAGGTCCAAAATAACCTGATCCATCTTGTAATTGCTGATATGCGAATTCAACCGCATCTCCATGACGGTGTGTTTCTTATACTTATAAAGTTTATGTACATCCTTGAGTTTTGGAGGTAGGATAGGTCATGTTGTGCATCTATCTATCAATGCTTGAAGATTCTCCATATCCCTCAGGTTGCGCAGCAGCTTCATACATGCTTGTAAAAAGGGTTTGACCTCCTCATATTCCTTGAGGTCCTTAGGAAGCTGCGAAGTAGATGCCTTTGCCTTGATAACGTCCTTGCGAGCTGCAAAAAATGTTTCTTTCTCCTTCTTTAGATCGAACCCTTCCTGTTTACTAACTTCTAGTCAGATCAGAGGCTCGGTTGTAGTTTTCTCCCCAGGACCCCAGGTGGCCATCCCACTATGTGTTACGATATTTATGCTTAGATCTTTGTCTTATAGTTCGGCCTTAACCCTCTGCACATTCTGCATAGGTGTCGGTTGATTTTCCTGTATCTTTTCCATCAAGACTAGACAACCTTCAATCGTATGGTCCAGCTGCCTGCAATACCAATAGGTCTGTCTTGTGGAGTTTGGATAGTCCCTGGAAAATTTTCCTACCTCTCCATGGTTATAAAAAATGAGTTTCCCTCGTCCCCGACTTGCGCTTCCACCTCTTCTGACTCCCTTGCCCCTTGCTGGGGAGCCCCCTGTGCTTAAGAGCGATCTGGGGGAAGATGGGTCCGACTGCACCCTATAGAGATTCCCCCGATCGATCATCAAATCATATGTCTAGCAGTTATGTTCATCGTGTCCTACCGACCTGCAGAACTTGCACCATTTTTTTTTTACTAATGGGACACACGCAGCAAGGCGGGGAAAATGGTTCGTGTTGTGCAGCCCTGCAACGCAGCAATCATCGCACCATAGTGTTGGCCCACTTGGTCTTGCCAATTCCCTAGGGCGCAGGGGACTAGGTCCCCTAGCCTGCATGTAGTCTGTTAACAGTGGGCAGTTATCCTTGATGTGACCATTCATCTTGCATCATATGCACCATCTTTCCAGGCTAGCCTCTATGCCTTGCTCCTTTTGCAGGTTCTAGATCTCTATGTGCATCGCCTCCAGTTGTCCTTGGATCTGCTAGACGCGTAGCTGGGCATCATCTCCGAGCACAAATTATAACTTCATAGTGACCTCCAGGGATTTTTCTGGTGATTTGAAAGTTTGGTGTCCCATAGGTATGCGCAGGTGAGGCAACGACATAGCAATGAACCACTCTATGTGTTGTCTATCGTCGTATTGATATCCTCCTTCCCTAATCACCTTCTTCAACCATTGATCGACCTCCCATATTGATTCAGAAGGCCCTTGCTTGAAATCTTTTAGATCGACCACTATTTGAGAATAGGACTTAGGCTTCTTGAACTGTTGTTTTAAGGTGTCCTTAACCTCTTCGATGGTTGAGTTTGCGTGCTATCCGATGTATCCCATGCACCAATCCAAAGCTCTTTCTTCGAAGGCAAGGAACAATTGTGCCCTCTTCATCGCGTCACTAGCTATGCTCTGCGTAGTCCATATCGATTCTGTGACAAACCAAAACTGCTCCATGTCCTCATCTCCCACACTCTTAAAGGTAGGAAATTTCACGTGTGCAGCCATGTCGTCTTTTGGGGGTGGAGGTGTAGGTGAGTTATTACCCCTACGCTAGTTTGAAAGTGGTGTGGCTGGAGGACTCTGCGCAGCTACTTCTCTTATCGAGCTGTAGACAGATATACCTCCTTCTAGGTTGGTCCGATAGTATTTGCCACTTCACATCATACTTTCGTCCGGAAAAGTGGTCATTCACTCGGTGTGGCTACACAGAATACTTTTTTCACACATTAATATCTTAATCAACAATGGTAAAATCTCTAGAAACTTACCCCTAAATCCTTTGAATAATCTCCACTCTTCTTAGGAGTAGGAGACGAATTGATCCATGGCAAATTCCGTCACGAATCCTTCTATCATGTTTTCCACCCAATGATCTACGGTGTGAGTGATGGTGTTATCAGCCTTCTCTAACTGCTGGATAAATTCTTGGGTCCACTGTGCGACCCGCTTGTCCTTCCAAGACTTCTGAAATTCGACCAACCTTGCGAGCCACTCCTGGAGCTCAATTGCAATAGTTACGAAGAAGATCTCATATATTTCTGTGAAAATATACCTATTTTTCGACTCTTCGGTGGTCAACCTCTTACTGCGGTTTTCTTTTACTGTGAATTCTTGAAATTTTCATTCGATCCATTCATCAATTTCTTTTCTTTCTGGTTTCCAGTACAGCCTTGGAATTACCTGATCCCTCTCTCAAAATGCTCCTGGTTTGGAGGTTAAGGTTTTCCAACAAACCCCTATACTACTGGCCCTTTCAGTAGTGACCTGCTTGCGTAGGCCAAAGTCTCACCCGAAGCAGTATGGGTGGGTGCTGGAACTAGGTTTCTGCACCCTGAGAGAGAGAGTAGGTAAGTCAAACTGTTTGGCAACTATCAAATCTACATATCCAAAGCTTGTTCGCAGGACTTTCAATGATCAACCAGAGCACAATTTTAACAGATCTAGATAATAGGCTCGCATCCACATGCAGACAACCAAGTATAAGCATAAAAAAATATATTCGCAGTAGACTCAATCAGATTGCAGATACAGTTATCATAACACAGGTAATTTGCAGCTCATAAACACATATCATTCACAATTTGTAACAGAATCACATGTAATTCGATTCCATAATAACCAAAACCAGATATATCAAACAACATCAGATATCCAAAATACTTTGCATTTATTAATTATCAAAAAGTCTCTTACATACTCCAAAACCTGCCTGCGCACATAGCCATCAGGGTTCGCACACAGCCGGACAAAGGATCTCCGCGCACACAGCCAGCAGGAGCCCTTACCCAATAACCCAATCCTAGATCTAACAGTTCGCACTTAGCCTCAATCTCTATTCATTCCTACCTATTGACCCAAAAGGGTTCAACTATTTATAATACTTTATCCTACGCATCCAATGGTTCGCAAACCACGGTTTGTGGACTCTTAGTCTACCCTTGGCCCATTTACAATGTATTAGGGGCTTTGACCCACATCAATACCCCTGCGCTAGACTAAATATAATAAAAAATATATAAAATGGACCAGATTCGCAGCTTCCACGAGACCATGTTCCAACAGGTGGAGTGAGAGGTCATCAAATCATTGGGCTATGGAGTCTATGAAAGTCATGGATATCTCAACAATGAGTCAAAGTGCATCACAGGGAAAATCTATTGTGGTCAATGGATCTTTAAGGTTATGTGTGAAGTGAAATGGACATTAAGTTGGTGAACAAGGTAGGGCAAAGGGCAGTGTAGTATCCTTTGTCATATACCCATAAAAAAGAAAGTATCAAATACTGATAAGAAAAATATAATAATCATGAGATAGGGCATACCATTAACTCAATGACAATACTTAAACAAATAGACATTCAAGATGAACAATTCAGTGAAACAAAGAAAGTAAGAAAACCTATCTAACTTTAGTGGTTTCACCTTCAAGGTTTGAAAACATATAAGATGAAAAATAACTTTAACCAATAAATATGGAACTCCTAGAGATCATCAATCAAGCTATAAATAATTTTGAGGCAAACTTATCAAGCATGGACAAAGGGCATGATCAAAACATAGCCTCTTTGGCTAAAACTAGCAAGTAACCCATCAAAGAGAGATTCCACAAACAGAGTTTAGATAGCATCAAGTAAGCATGGCTAACCATAAAAAAATATTTGGAAACTAACTTTTTAAACCATTAATGAAACAAACAAGCTTAGGTGGATCTAAGGAGCAGCTAAGAATTCCTTAAACTAACCCAGCAGAGGAAAACATAAAGACAATAGTAACAGGAAGAACTAAGGTGCCTCAAACAACATTTCTTAGCCTATAATTTTTTGATCTACTGCAACATAGAAGGATGGAGACAATGATAAACAAGAAAACATGAAAAAATTAGAGACACATCACCATTGACCAAGCTCAGGGATCCTGCAAGCAAGCTTTCATCGTCGTCAATCAAAGCAAATCATTCACAAGCTCCATAACACCAAATTTCTCTTCAACCTCAAATAACCATGTATTGCTCTCAAAACTCATAAAATTACAACATTAACAATGAGTCCTCAATGCCCTTTTAACAAGTAAGGAGGATAAAACCTAATAGAGTCTCTAGAATTCTATTGGCTAATCTGAAATGTCACTATTGTCCTTGAGACCTTACAAGGCCCAAGGCACAAAATATCTAAAACAAAATATCTTTTCGGGAATTTTTAGCAAATAAATTGACGTTTGGGCTCTACCATGCCTCCTAAAACTTTCCAAGCATAAATTGTTTAATTTTCCTCTAATAAGGGCGTAGCACTGTGTTTTAGGATGAATTTCCATGCCAAGGGCGTAGCACTGGAGCAGGGAAACTGGGTCAACTTGCAGCAATGTTTTAAAGGTCTTTTCGATTTCAAAAAAGGCTCTGTGAAGGTTCGTTGGAAATCCCTTTGAGTATAATTTCCAGATCTACCCTTGGTTCTCTGATTGAACCTCTAAAACCTGTTAAAAAATCAAAAATTCCAAGACTGGTAAAAGCGCAGCACATGTCTTGAAAACTAGGCAGAAAGGTGAAAATTAGGGTGTTTTTGACCTTTTTGGAGGACCAAAACAACTCCAATTGACCTGAAACTTTGTGAGAATACCATACTCAAGATGAGGATTCCAAAAATGTAAGCCTTTACTCCTGAATATGCTCTAAGAAAAAGCGTAGCACCATGGGTGCTACCCCCTTGGCCCTCAAAATTAGCAAAAAACAAAAACTTGTAAAAATTCTCCCAAATTTGGTGGATGTGTGTCTCATGGGTTTTGAGGGACCTATAGAGAAGATTGTGCCAAAATTTAGAGTCTAGCTTGATCTTCTCCTTCTTTTAGTGCTTGAATTTCAATGAGTGCTTCCTTCAGTTTGGCACAAACAAGTTTGTTTTTTATTGGATAATGATTGGTCATCTTTTCCTGGAGAGCATGGCCCCTTTTTATCTTCTTAATATACTTGTGTTCATTCTTATAGTACTAAATGATACGTTGAGCCATCTCAAAATCTCTCTCCATCTCCCTAATTTTTGCATATTTTCTTTGGAGCAGTATTCTAGTGGCCATCTCCTCATCTTCATTATCACTGTCTAGGTCAATGAATTGAGGCTTTTGTTTAGTTTGCTTGCCTCTCTTACCTTTCTCACCTTTCTCCGTATTTTGCTTTCCCTTGTCAAGATTTTTAGCTGAAGAATTTTTCATGATCCCTTGCCTCTTGAAGGCAGCAAACACTAGCCTTGATCCTATTTGATATGTGAGAGGGAGAAATTCAAATTTGTCTACTAGAATTCTCTTACCATGACTGATCCCAAGACTGCCTTTATTTTCATCAATGATCTCTACATTTATGTCTCCTGCATTTTTTCTTGGCTACCCTTTTGAGATTCACTTGCATTTTCCTCCATGCTAGCATTACTGTCATGATCTTCACCACTTTCATCAACCTCTTGACTGTCCTTTTGGTTCATAGAGTCACATATGTCATAATTATTAGGGCTATCAGTCATCATGTTTTCTTCTTCATTTTCATGACTGTCATTAGCCTCTTTTTCATCATTTGTTTCTTCCTCTTGACTTTCATTTTCCTTTTTTTCACTGTTCTCCTCTTGTTCTTCATCATTCTCTTCTTGTTTTGATACTTTAGGAGAAGGTGAGGGCAAGAAGTTTTCTTGAGGAGAGGATTCATGTGGAGAGAATGAATCATGGTCAGTGGGGGGTGATGGAGGAATGGAGGAAGGTGGATGAGATGATGAGGGTAAACTTTGCAGACGAAGAGGCTGTAGATTTGTGAAAAAATCGTAGGTGATGAACACTTCCCATGGGATACCCTGTTGCTCTAATTGATGCAAAACAATCATCTTGATAAGAGAATGGTGAAAAAGACTCTGCATTTCTTGTGAAGGAGGCCTCTTTTGCACAAGTTATGACATCTTATCAATACTTATATAAAGGTAATAGGGCAAATGTATCAGCTTGGCCCTAGTGAAATGCATAAGCAGTCTTATATGGTAGGAATAAAACCTATAAAACCTCCCGTCACAGGTAAAATACTTCATGATGACTTTCATTAAGGGGGAATATCTCTCCAACAAATGGAAAAAGGGAAAAATATTTTTGTAATCAGCTTGGTATCTTGTTCTCAAGAAATTTTGATAATGGCTCTGGTCCAAACTCACGTGCTTGAACCATTTTTCTCCCATACAAGGTATCCCAGTGGCCATGGCAATTGTTTTGGTGGAAAGCTCAAAATTTACCCTAGCTAGATGCACTTGATGGTCATGGAGGCTGAGGATAAAAATTCTGGTCAAATCAGGATGAATTTGGACTCTTTTTACTCTCTCACAGAAATCAAAACAACCCACCTCTTGGAAATATGCAACTGTTGTAGGGGAGGCTATCAACTCCTTGGTGTTCAAACGTTCAAACCTGTTTACTCTTCCATCGTTTCTTTGTTGTCCCCTAGAACTTTGGCCTCCCTTTCCACTATCACTACTGCCTTCTCTAGACATTTTATCTTTTACTCTTGCCTTGAAATCAAAGCCCTGAAACTGCTTGTGAAATGATATGGAGAGGGCAAGTGAGATGATAATGAGAAACCAGTGATTTGCAAGTGAAGGGGAATGATGAGTGAAGAAGGAAAATTTGGGAAAAATGATAAGTTCAGGTAGTTTTGAATGCAAAAACCACTGATATGCCAAAATTGGTTGTGAAGGTACTTTAGTAATGACAACCACCTAAAAGGATGAGGAGAAATAATGTCAAGGCTTGGCAGTGTGGAGGCTAATTTTGCAGATGGAGATATTGTTTTAGAAGATGAGTAGCTTCTTATCAAAACAGTTTTAGTGTGCCTTCAGTAAGTAGATGGATGGGTTCCCTTTAAACAAAAGTGTTGGTAGAAGGGAGATTAGGTTTTCTCTTCCTTTAGGGTTTTTCTTTTCTTTACATTTATCTCTAAGTTTCACCTTTTAAAACAACATGAGAGGGGGAAGAGCATCTAAATACCTTTTATAAAAATCTTCATGAGGCACTAAGAAGAGGTTTTGAGGCACTTTGAGGCATTTGGAGGCTTGCACCAGCTTGAAGGGCTTCCTGGATAAACGTGTAGCACATGAGCGTATCATTCAGGCCTCTGCGCGCGCTGTCGGGTCAACCTGAATGCCCCTGTGCGTAGCGCCCGAGCCAGTCGGGCCTGTCGAGCAGTCTTCATGCAGCGTTTGAATGGACAGGCGCATAGCACTAGTAGAGCTGGACGTTGTCGAGCCCCTCTGAACATCCCTACGTGTAGCATTTTGCGTCATTCGGGCCTCTGCACATGTTGTCGGGTCCCTGAAGAATGGAGCACAAGAGAGCAGGGGTCGGGTGGCTACACATTGTCGGGTCAACCTACATGCTACTTGTGCGTAGCGCCCGGGCTAGTTGGGCCTCTACATGTTGACAGGCCTAAAAGGCGGTAAACACATAACGTCCTCACACATGCATGCAACACTCTATTAAAAATTCAAAGGAAAACGCACAATGGCACGTAGCGAGGCTTTTCAGGAGCGTAGCACCAGGTTCTTCCTGCTTGAAGTCTGCAAGAAAACCCCTAAATGTTCCCTTGGAAAATTTTCACTCTTTTGTGCAAATTATAAATGAGCTTGAGTGAAAAATGAGATGCTTTTATACCCTTGGAAAAATAAATTAAAACTGGAAACCCACTTCTACTAATGTTTTGAGTTTTATTTTGTCACTTTATCACTGATATCCCTTTTTCTTTTGTAGGAGGTGACTTGAAACATAAAACAAGATCTCTCAATCTTTCCTCTTTGTTGTTCTTAGGTAAATAATATGATGGATTTTATTTCCTTTGACCAGTTGGATGTTTTAACACTCTGTTCTTACCCATTCTATCATATCCAAACCTTAAAACTTGCCCTCACTGTCATTTGAAAACAAAAAGATCTCTTTAAACTCATTTAGTAAGGGTGAGTTCTTTAAAACAATTTTTGAGGGACCTGCCTTTACCCTATCAGTGTCAAAATGTTTCTTGCCTACATTATGAAGTTTGGAACTCATGTCTTTGACCCCTTTGAGATCTCTGAGTGTGGGTGATCTTTCAAAAATAGTTTCTTTCCCCTCTCACTAATTTTCCAAAGGTATAATAGATCCGTCTTGCATAGTCACCACAGTCTTTACAATTATTCTTTGTCATTATCTCCCTTTGGCCATATCCTCTCCTTTTGAGACAGTGAAACATTTCCAACTTGGTAGACCCTGGAGGTCACCTTCAAGAACCTATTTAAATTATCTCCCTGTTTTCATCATGGAGGTTTCATTTCTAGTTTTAATAAATCTGCAATTCATGGTTAGTGGTGCTGATGTACCTCCATCCTTGTGGTTTCAGAATTAGCTTCTTGGTTGACAATAATATTTCGCCAATTAGTCCTAAGAACTCTGATTCTCTTTGAACTTAGGCATGCCTTTTCTTCTTTGCTTTGAATGTCCTTTGTGATGATTTCGCCTCTCACCTTACCTCCTTTTCTGCTGATAGCCATCTCAATCATTCCTGCAGAAATGTTAAATATGACCAGCTGTCTTTTTTGTAGAAGTTGTGTTTTGACCAAGGAGGCCTTCCTTGAAGGATTTTTAATACCTTTTGGAAAATCATGTGCTAACCCTCCTTTTCATTTTATTAAATATTTTGGCCACATGTAAAATAGTGATTTAGAAAACCAAAACAATATATAACCTATGAAACCCTAAATGACCTAGTTGGAGGATTTTGGGACTTGGCCTTTGGCTGAAAACTTGACTTAGGGTTTTTAGGTGTAAAACAGATTTTTTGACAGAATTTATGCATTTTAGACCCAAAACTACTGATTTTGATTTATCTAAAGAGCCTAGAAAGGTAGCTTGAAACCATCAATGCTTGAGGCATTTGGTGAATAGGGTAAAAGGTTAGGCTACTTGGAAATCCAAGGTGTAAGTAGAAGGGTTAGGCAAGTCAAAACAGAGTTGTAAGGTAAGAGGTGGCAAAACATAGTGAAAATCAGTGGCATAAGCCCATGATTGGTCTTCTGGGAGTGATAGGTTGGCCATGACTTAATAGAGTAGTAAAATAGTGAAAAATTTATCCAAAGGATGATGAAGGAAGTGAGATTTCTAGAACTCACAATATTCATGAATTTTGTTTCTAGAAATATAGGATAAACATTTAGTCATCTATAGAAAGAAAAAAATTATTGATGACTAATAGTACCATCAACGATGTTGTTCGACGAACACCATAGGTGGAAATTCATAACATGATTTCCAGGGTGTTCTGCTTACTTCCCTTCAAATTTTGGAATGTCCAAAGGGAGCTTTGTGGGCATGGGAGGCCATATGGGGTTGTGTGAAATGGGGTCGCTTATCAACTTAGTTAAATACAGTAGATTTAATGAAGCTATAATAGGTGAATGTGAGGTTGTAGCCATTGCAACATGTGAAAACAAAATGTTATAGATGGGAAAAGGGTTTTTCTATGACGTACCCTTCTGTGTGCTCACCTAGATTCCCGAATGGGTAGCACTCCTCTGCCTGTAGGGGTTGTGGGAGGAGTGGTGTGTGGTGACCCTATGGGGATGTTTACCAGTGTGGCATTGGGAGACTGACTAGGTTTACCAACTAAATATTCCTTGATAAAGGATGAACCAAGAAGGGTGGCAGTGTTCCATCTTTGGCACCTAAATGGTGAAAGACCTGGAACCCCTTCTGGTAATGGGGGGAGGTCTAAAAGGCGTCTAGATCGACGAGGTCCTGTTGGGTCCATTCTAGCGTCGACTAGGTATGGTTTTGGAAATATTTGAGAGGATAGAGATTATAATCAAAGCAAAAATATGATCGCATATATAAAACAAAGTGAAAATAAAATAAATTTTCCCTTTAGATTATGTAATATTCCTAATTAGTCCTAAGCTAATTGGAATATCCATTTTTGTTTTTCTTTCTTTGATTAAAGAATAAATGTGTAAACCTAGGTTCATCAAACTCCTAATAAATAATAAATCAAGGCCAAATGTGCAAAAGGCTAAATCATGGCTATGTAAGAAAGCACCCTTAGGTGTGAAAATGGGTTGGATATTTTTACTGGGTCAACCTTGACCAAATATACAACGTTGTCTTGGAGGAGTGGTCATCAATGAGGCACAACGCAGTTCTAGATGGAGATGGAATGTGTGAAAGAGAATATTTCATTGAGGGTGGTTTAGGGTTTACAAGCTCTTAATCTATATAAGGAAGGGGATGGCAGTATGAAGAGGTTGTTGAAGATATGATATTTTGATATATTTTCTATTTATACCATATAATTTTATTTGGATGTTTAGCCTAGTTTGCAAATGTTGTTTAGCATTGGGATTTATTGTTTAGGAATTCCACCTCTTTCCATTGAGTATCTCTTGGGAGAGTCTTGTATTGCATAGTCCACTATCTGGATTGAGGTCAAGCTTCTCCTTTCAACTAAAACACATATCATGTTGAGGGTTTGGTTGTGTTTGCAAGTTGTAGCAAGTGGAGGCTAGATCTATTCAGATCTAGGACATTTCAGTGCCCTTTTTCAGTGGAGGAGTATTCTACTCCAATTGGAGGAGCATATTGAAGTGCTTGAGCATCATTTTTTGACCTTGGCATGTGGCCAACTATTATCTATACCCTACAGCATAGTTTCTCTTCAAGATTTTCATTATTCCTATAGGTGTTGTTGCAGGGATTTTTGGTGCACCATTTTGAGAGCTATTTTCTAAGTGTTGGGGATCTTCCCTTCACTTTGAGATCCATTGGAGGAGATATATACATTGTATATTTCAGATTTGATCTGCATATTTCTAAATACTTCTGAATCACTAAATATTTTGTAGATTTTCATTCTTAAATCTCAGATCTACTGCTTATACTTGGTGTAATGCTCAAAACCCCAAGGGGATATAAAAGAGGAGCCTTTCTAGTGTATGGATCTGTTATGGATCTGAATTTTCATATAAAGATCTGCTCTAGATCTAACATGTAATCAACAATAGCTTTCATCCCAATAAAATAATGTTGTCAAGGTAGTTTCAGTCGATACATGTGGTTGCAGCACCTCTTTTGAGGGATTTTCTTCTATTAATGTCTTGTATTTCCAGCTATGCATCTTATGGGCTTCATTATACATCTATTTTGATGCTGCAAATAATTTTTAAGAGCCTCTTTATTGGCCTCCTGCTTTGCTTTAGATGACTTGCATTATTTTAATGCGTAACTGTTCATTATTGTTGCATTCCCCATTTGGGAATATTACAGTGGTATTAGAGCATCATCTTGGCACAGCCCATGGTGTCTAAAGAATCCAATATGTATTTTCATGAAAATAAGAGACAGACGAAGTTTGATTACACTGAAGACAAATAAGACAAGGGTAAAACCCCTTTATCTGGAAGAATGAAAGGGAAAGAGTTCTCAAAAACTATGTTACAAACTCTGGATGTGATTAAAAGAGAAATCAAAGAAATGAAGAGGGAAAGACATGAAGTTCCCTCAAGAATATATTTACATGAAGAAAGCCCCAGTTCTTCATCTTATGTGTGCAAGGACTCGGTTACACAATCATATCTACAATGTTATTCTATGCCCAATGTTGGGGTCCTGTGATTTGGCAGATTAGCATACCAAGTGACAAGGCAATATAAAAACTAGTCTTTAGAGCTCTACGACCTAGCCTTCCTAGTCTCAGAGATGGATCTCTCAATTTTTTGCAAGGATATGACTTGTTTGCTTGTAAAAGGTTAATTTTAGGATAGTTATTAAGCACAATTTTGTTTGATTGTTTGGTTGGACATGATGATCTAGGCAACATAGGTAGAAAGATGAAATCTCCAGGTTATTGGGCAATGGAGTCAAGTGGAAGTTGTAACAAGTTCACAAATGGATCAGGAGTATCAAAGGGAAAATCCAACTTGGCCAGTGGATCTTGAAGGTCTTTTAGGTGAAATGAAATGGACATCAATGGTTTAGAATGAAAAGTAGAACTAAGGGCAATTGAGAATCCTTAATTATATGTACTTCTCAACAAAGGGAATTAAAATATTATTTGAATGTAAAGAAGCATTCAATAGATAGGGCTAACCATAAATTCTACATACCACACTTCAGTAAATAATAATTTCAAGACAAACTTCTCTAATGAAATATAGAAGGCGAGAAACTCATTTAACTTCTAGTGATTTCACCTTCAAGGATAAGAAAACATTCAAGATTCACATATAACTGTATTCATAGAAGAGGGGACTCCTAGACATCTTTGATTACAGCTATAAACACCTTCAAAACAATTATTTAAGAAAGTACAAAGGGTATGATCGGAACAAAACCTAAGTTTGGCAGACTTTAAACAATGGTACTTTGAAGGGAGACTTCAGAAACAGTTTTTTAAGTGGCAGCAAGTAAGCAGGGAAAACCATAAATCATGCTTGAGACCAACTGTTTTGAACTATTTATGAAATAAACAAGCATAGGGGTTCTAGAGAGCAATTAAGAATTCTATAAAATATCCTAGCAGAAGAAAACATTAAGATAGTGAAGAGTAAACATAACTAAGGTGCTTTCACAAGACATTTCTTAGCCTAAAATTTATAATCTACTGCAACAAAGAATGATGAAACATAATGAAATAGGAAATAAAAATAACAGATTCAGAGTACTTCACTAACAGCCAAGCTCAGGGATCCAATGACAAAGCTTTCTTCATCAAAAAATAGGTCAAGACATACACAAGTTCCAAAGCATCAATTTCCTTTGAACTTCAACAAAACTGTGTATTACTTCAAAGAGTCATCAAATGCCAACAATTCAATGAGGTCCAATGCAGTATCTATGTTGTAAAAGAGGAGGTGGAACTGATCTAGGGTTTGAGAGTCATTAACTATAGATTAAATGCATTCCTAAACTTGAAAACCATGCAAGGCATAAGGTAGGAAGATGTTCAACTACTTCTCTGTTTTAAGAACTCTGTCTTAACTTCTGATAGAAATGTAGGAGAAAATATTGAATTTCAAGGCTTATCCTTATCTTTACAATAACTGTCCTGACAGTTTTAAATATTTTCTTTATTGTAATAACTGTTTTTTTGTCTTTGTAGGCAGAAAGTATGTCAAAGGTGTCAGTTAGATATTATGAGTGAATAACTGCTCTTTTTTTATGTATTCAAGGCTATCTTTAGCCTAACTTTCCTTAATTTCATCATTAAACTATGCTTTAAGGCTTAATTCTGCTTTTGGCCTTCATAATTCATCATGTTGTCTTTTAACACTTTTCGGACTTCTTTAAACCTTTGATTCATCTGTCTTTAACTGTGTTGTTTATTTTAATCTGCCAATTAAGCTTTTAATCTTCTGTCTGCCTCTTTTGGTCCCCAAACTTCCTTAATTTTCTTTGTCCATGTTTGCTGTGTGCAGGGGCTCCTTTTGCTGCGCTGGAGGGCTTATTGATTTGAACGAATGATCATGATTCATCATCCCAACCTTCAGATTAAACCTTTGATTCCCTTTTTTCTTCGTTTATAGGCCTTTTTTGGATCGTTATCCAAGGCCATGTCACTATAAACTTGACTGTGCGATGACCATTTGACTTAGGGCTGCCATTAAAACCTGCAAGAAAACAAAAAACATTTAATAAATCCTGTGTTTGTGGCTAAAACTTATTTTCAGAGGCTTATGGAGGGTTTGGGAGCAATTTGCAGAGGAAGGGAGAATGCATGGAAGATGGATTTCATGGCAGAATGATATTGCAGAGGAAAATTTTTAATTGGGCATGACATAAACGTAAGCGGTTTTCGACAATATCGGGCAGTTTTCGTGCGAGAGATGGGTGGTAAGCGGTTTCGGTCCATATGGACGTGATACCATAGGACAAATGACACATGTCTTTTAGTCATCAGTATTTTCACCTGTTGATGATGACTAGTTTCTTAAGCTAAGTTTTCTAGAAGCTGATCTCCAAAATGTCAAATCTGTCGTCTAGAAAACACCCCAAAACAATTTTTGTCCTCCTACCCCTCCTGGTCAGCCTATGATGAGAAAAATCCCATTTTTCAAGTCCTATCTGGTTTCAGCAAAATAACCCTGTCCATAGTTGCCATAGCTGAACATTATCTGCTGTCATTCACCTTTATTCCTCAAGCCATTCATTATCCAACTGTTGAAAAAATGTCTGCAGCCCTATCTCTGGTTATCTATCATTTAAAGATCTAATTATACCAAAGAAAACACTCATAATAGGTCAAGATTTCCCCTAAGTTAGATAGTGGCGCTTTAGGGAATCCCTTCCTTGGCAAAAACATCCTGAGCCAAAAGCCTCTGTTCAGTACCAGCCAGCTTGGAATTAGTGCCTAATCTGCAAAAACAAATCTTGATCTATCCATAGGTCACGCCACTAAGAGGTCATTCTATCTCAGTCCAGAGGAAGTTCAACAAAGATCCAAAACAGAAGAAAATAAGTATGTTCATTGTCTAAAATAACATGCTTAGGTCAGGAAAAATATCCATAAGACCCCAAGGAAGCTCTTCAGAGTTCAAATTCATATTTTTGTTACATCTCTGTAGGGGTGTGATTGCAACAATGATCAATGTGTAAAAGAGCAAAAGAACAAGTTCAAAAGGCTCCTGCATGCTGAATTAGCTTGCCCTCAGTGAAACAAGTGAAATACATCAAATGAAGGGTTGCTAATTGGTGTAGTCTGAAAGCCAAAGTTGCCTAAAAAACAGAGAGTAGCCTCCAAGCCATATGAATACATAAGGCTGATGTTATGCTGATCAGCAGTGTTCTCAGCATCTCCTCCAAAGGAAAATCCAACCTGCCTTTGCGAACATAGTCAAGAGAGAAAGGTGATGCAGTCTGAAATAGATTAAATAGCATATCTAGAGTGCTAACCTCCTTCATTAAGAGCATATCGTTAAAATCACAGTGCTAACCTCCTTCACTAAGAGCATATGGTTAAAATCACAGGCTAACCTCCTTCATTAAGAGTAGATGGTTAAAAGCACAGTGTAACCTCCTTCATTAAAAGTAGATGGTTAAAGGCACAGTGTAACCTCTTTCATTCAAAAAGAAGAGGATTAAGGTGTCAAAGTGATTTTAGAAATTGTGAGTCACCTCCTTCCAAGAGATGAACAAAAGATGCATCAACAGTTTTTCATATGGTTTTTGAGCAATGTTATCTATTTGAAAGACAGGTTTGAAAAACAGTGATAAGAAAATAAGGGTTCATCGGTCGAAAACCTATTTCACATCAAGAAAAAGGATGGCATTCTGGTGTTAAAAGCCTCTATTTCCTCTGTTTATAGAGGCCTCCTTCAAACTGTAATAAGGGTGAGACTTGGGCTAAGGACAGCCTCATCAAAATTTCAAAGAAGACCTACATCGGAAGACAAAGAGAAAGCCCTCACATAAATCTGAAATGCCATTTGTAAGGACTGCAATAGTGGTTTCATGATAAATTCTCCATTGAGGACTAATATGAGAAGAACACAGTTTTTATAGCCCTTCTATACCAATCAAAGTGATACACTCACCTCTTTGCAAAACTAGCCAAAACCATCACGGTGTCAAAATGCCTCCTCCACAAATGAGCAGAGGGCCCGCCATTGTTTGAAAATATTCAAAGTGGACAAGTGAAGAAAGGGGGCCTCCACAAAAAACATTATAGAAAAAGCACAGTTTACAAAAGGCAAAGGGGGTTTTCGAATTTTAAAAGGAGGAGAAGGCCGTTAAAAAAGGCCCTCATCAAAGTTCAAAAACTTGAAACAAACATTCATCAGCCTCATCACCTAAGGAAGAAGTCTTTTCGGGCGATTTTGAAGTTTTCAGGCTCAAAAGCTCTACGCGGCGCGCTTGTGAGTGCTCGATTGAAGCAATTTCACTAAGGCACAGCGCGCCTATAGCCTCACGTGGCACGGCTGTGCCAGCAGTCACTGGGTTCCCGAGGTCGACCCGACACCCTTATGTGTGGTGCATTCAGCTCTAAATGCTTTCTCATCCACTGGCTTTGAACGAGCTTCTTTGCACATTGCGCCAACAATCAAAGAGGCCTAAAACTCGTTCCTCAAGGTATTTCTCTGTCTCCTATCCAAGTTTTTAGTCCTGAGGAGGGTTTTTTAGTCAAAAAAAATGTTTTTCTTGAGCTGTGAGATAGTAAAAAATGTGTACAGTCTCCAGTAGAAAACAGAGCTTGTGGAGGTTTTTCAAAGCAGTTTGAAGAGATATTTTAACAAAGGTTTCGAAGAACACTTTGTTTACATCATCAAAGAAGAAAAATGGTTAGAAAATAGGGTGTCTTTCAAAATTAAAGGAGGTTTTTCTTGTTGTATATTGCAAAGGATAAAAGATAGAGATTGAAAGTGAAGAAATTGTGTGCCAAAACGAAGAAACATTTTCCTCCCAAAATCCACTAACAAACCTTGTCAAAACCTCATTTCTCTCACACAGTATTGAAGAGGTGAATTTGTCTTCATTCAGATAACACTTTTTTGCCAAACACAAAAGAAAAATAGTGATCATTTAAGGAGAGAGAAAGTCTATTAGAAGGTTCATTATTCAGTGACAAGGGGCTGTCTTTTGTTGTGGAGAGACATTAATCATCACAGGAGGGCAGTTTTATTTCAAAGAAGAGCACAGTGTTTGCTAAAGGATATTTTCTGTGTTTTAAATCAGTGCCTTGAAACAATTATACTAGAGGAGACATTGTTTTTCAAAGGGACCTCTTTCTTGCTTCAAACAACCACAGTAAACAGTGAATTAAGGGAGAGGAATTCATATTGTCAGGGTCAGAAAGATTTGGTTTCATTTGAACAAGTTTATTGGCTAGCAAAGGATAGACTTAGTTTTTCTCAAAGAGAAAAGAGAAATGATTGAAGATTTATCTCAGTGAACATTTGAGACAGTTTGCCTTGGTGAATCGGCGAAGGATCTCAGAAGAAAAATGCCTCCTAAGCCAAATAACAGAAGTGGTCCTCACAAAAGGTATGAACCTTTTTCAACTGAGGAATTGAATGCCTCTCCTTCAGTGCTCTTTAACTTTCATAAAGTAGGATGTTTAGAATTTTGTCAGAAGGTTCAAGAAGTGAAAAGTCATCTTCCTTTGACACATCTATTTGTTTTAAGGCTGCAAGGGAAGCATGTTCATCTGGAAGGTTTGGGCTTCAAGCTCTCCCCTAAAACTATCTCCAAAGCTACCAAAATTCCATATATCGGAGAAAAATGGTTTAAGCAAAAATACCTAGATTCATATCAATACAAAACCTTCTTGAAACCAGAACATCAGGATGCATGCCCATCTATTTTTCATTTTTCCTATTTATTGACCAGCTATGCTCCTCTCATGAAAATCATCATGAAGTATTTCACATGCGAAGGGAGGTTTTCCTGGGTTTATGCTTATCATATCAGGTTACTCATGCACTTCACAAGAACCCAATTTATAAACTTACCCTTTTTCCTCTATAGAAGCATTGAAAAGATGGCTTCTACTGTTCAAAAGAAGCCTTCCTCTCAGCAACAAGCTTGTCTTTTTCATCATTCCCTTATTAAGATCATCATCCTCTATCAACTTGAGAAAAAGGGAGTTTCTTGGGACTCTTTCATTTCACATCTCGATTTCTCCACTGCTTCTTCATCTCACGTGCCTTCCTCACCATCCACTCATCATGTCTATCCTTCTTCTAGCAAATCCACTCCAAAGAAGCAAAAATCTCCTACAGTTGAAAGTGAAGAAGAGCATAGTGAAAAAAGAGAAAAACAGTGATCAAGAAGAGCACAGTGAAAAAGAGAAAAACAGTGATCAAGAAGAGCACAGTGAAAGGAGGAAAATAAGTGATGAAGAGGAACAAAATTAAGAATCCAAGCACAGTAGTGAACATGAAGAAGGAAATGATAAAGAGATGGAACAGGTTGATGAGGAACACAACAGTCACAAAGAGGAAACTATTAGCAGCCCACACAGCAGTGAGCATGATGATGATGAGGCACAAAACATTGAGGATACAGAGCCTAACAATCCTGAAGAAAGCATGGACAAAAGTGAAAAAGGAAACCCTCAAGGAGATATACAAAGTAACAGCCAAGGCAACTTATGAAGAGGGTCACAACAGTCCTCAAAGGGACACTTATGATGAAAAACAGGAAAGCCCACCAGCCAGCAAGGATGATGACAAACAAATCCCAGGCAGTCAACATTCTAAAAAAGGAAACCTTCAAAAGGAGGAAAACAGTGACAAAGATGATGAGGGGAGCAATAAAGGCAAATACCAAATATAGCATGTGCTAGATGCCTCTCCTAGGCAAGGGGCCATGATTTCTTCTCCAAAGGTAACAAAACCCCAAACATCAAGAAAGAAAGTGGCTCAAATTGTAACTCCAGATGTTACTAGAGAACTCCGAAGCAAAGGCAAGTTGCCCAAGCAATCCATTGTTGAATTACCAAAGAAAAGGAGAACCAAGAAGGCCACCCAAAGCAAGGGAAAAGAGAAGGAGGAAAGTAGCCATGAGAAAGAAAGGGATTTTGATATAATTTAGATAAATAGTGATGATAGTGACAATGAGGCTAGAATCCTTGAGTCGCTCTTGCGAAATAGAGAAGAACAAATTCATGACCTAAGAGCTGATCTAGAGAGGTCTAAGGACCTCATACATTTTCTGTAAACAAAAAACAAGCAAATGAATGCCCACATGGTAGTTTATGAGGCACAGGCTATCAAGTACCAAAAGGAAGCCTCCAAAGCATAAATCAAGTTGGAATAACTTATGGGTGAATTCAATGACACTGAAGAAGAAGATCAGCCAAGGAGGAAGAGGCCTAGGACTATGGGACTTGAAAGAGCTTTGGAGAAACAGAAAGAGGAAGAGGCTGCGCTTTTCCGATCCTTTCTTCTTACTACTTTATTCACCCAAGAAATAGAAAACAATAGAGAAACATGGCTTGAAAGGGTGAATAAACACTTGGAGAATAAGTTGGATAGAGCTAATAGAGACTTAAGCCTTCAAAGGAAAATGACCAGGCATTATAAGAAACTAAATCAATTTGCCCGAAGGAAAATTAAGGTTACACAAGAAAAGCTCAAGGTGGCCCGAAAGAGGCACCCAGTACAAAAAGTGAAGAAAGGCATATCAAGGCTTGAAATTTTTGCCTCCACTTCTCAGCATGCTTTTGAAAACCCATGAGGGTCATGCTCGCCAAAATTGGGCATAATTTGACAAGATTTTGTTTTTTGACATTTTTGCGCTTTTTGCATAAAATCATGGGCATCGATTTTTTAGTTTGAGGCATCCTCAAAGGTTGAAAGTGATATCATTGGATGCATTAATTGTAGGGGCATCTACTCAGTAAATTTCAGATCAATTGAAATTTTTTTGGTCCCCCAAAGTGGCGAAAAACAGTCACTTTTTCAACACTCTGCCTCGCATATCAACAAAGGCTAATTTCTTGGTTTTTCCACACAGGTTAGATTTTCATAGGCTTCCAGTGATTATTTTGGGGGAAAAAAAGTATTTTAAGAAACTAGACATCTAGGGCTTTCCAACAAGCTATGACGGGCCTCGTTTCGACATCGGGAAGTCCTCCAAAAGTTTCCCACAAGATAGGGAATTTTCTACTGCTATATTTCTGAAGCATTTTTGTGAAAAATGCAGTTTTCTGAAGTGGCTTTTCCAAATGTGTGGTCAGCCTTTTTTTGCCATTTTCAGTTGGGAAAAATCAATTTAATTTCCTTTTTTAGCATTTTTAGGATATTTTTATAGATATTTTGTGCCTTGGGCTTTGCAAATCCTCAAGGACAAAATCAGATATTTTTTATGGGCCAATGAGCTTGCTAGTTGCACTAGGAGGTTCTCCTTCACATTGGCCTATATATTCCAAGAGATTTCATTGTAAACAAAGCTGAACTTGATGATATAGAGAAATATATGGTTATACAAGCTTGGAAGAAATACTTTGCCTCATGCATTGAATAGTTTCTTGAATGTTTTGGATGATGAAAGAGGACTGTTGTTGGATTCCTTGACTTGGTAAAATGGTATAGTGTTCCTCTCTGTTATGTTTCCTTAGTTATCATACATACTTCATGTTCTTTGCTTGCTGTAAGACAGTAGAGAATAGATTTGAGACATGCCCATGGAGGCACCTCAGATTTCCTGATTCATTACAGCTTCTATGTTTGTCTTCTTTCTTAGGTATGCCAAATGAATTCTTAAATGCTCTTTGATACCCTAAGAACTTGTTTTCAATTGCATTAATGGTTACTATGTGTGCTAATTAGTATGATTCATGGTACGCCCTGTTTACTCCTTAGTTAACCAAAACCCCATTACTGAAACCTTTCTTTGAATGTTAGATTGTCCTAGTTGAACCAAAGAGGTCTTGTATCGATCTTGCCCTTTGCCTATACTCTGCAATCCTAGTTCAAAGTGCTCGATAGCTCAAAATACTATGTCTAGGAGTTCCGTCTTAGTAGTTTGAGTTATTTGTTTGTCTTAATTGTTTTTCCCCAAAGTCTGATAGTGATTTTCCTAAAGTTAGAGAGTCATATATCTCTATGTATCACTTGAATGTTTATTTTATGCATCTATCAGTTTGAAGTTACATTTATCGTGATTAATGGTTAGCCCTACCACATAGATGTTTGCTGCAGAACTATTTATGTTTAAAAATATTTGTCCTTCACAAAACCTAGTGTCCATCCCATTTCATTTCACCTAAAGATCCATTTTACCTTGATCAAATCGGTCTTTCTATATAACTTGTCCTTCGTCTGAGGCTTTCTCGACATTTTAGACCCCATATCCCAGTTAATATAACAATATTTTATCTATTTAAAACTTTGATTAGTTCCTCCCTCAAAAACCCTAAAACAAACTAAAAACACACTTAAAAACTAGCCTAAAATAAAAAACATAAGAAGAAAACAACTATACATCCCTTGCACAAATAGAGAGAGCCCTCTCTGAGTCTAGGAAGGCTAGGTCCTTGGGCTCCAAATTTGGTTTGATGTTACCCTGTCACTTGGCTTTCCAATCAACCAAATCACAGGACCCTAACATAATGGCAATCAAAATGGGAATTTATGAATTAGTGATAGTCTAAGTGTACCTTAGGACTTCAGAATCCCTCAACCTAAAAGTTTTATCAAAGAGTAGAATCTAGTTGTCTCACCATCCTAGAAAAATGATGACCCAACTATAGGATACTCTTACAAACATTAGGGCTACATAAAAACTCAGAAAATCCCAAAACATCCTAGATTGGTTTTTCCAGTTATTGGTGGTGAACCATAAGTACATCTCTATAAAAACAAAAAAAAATCCACCTGGTGACTCCACTAGCCTCCAGTAGGCCAAACACTCCATAAAAACCAAAAAATTTCATAAATCATACTATTATGTTGACTCATCTTTCCCAAAACTCAAATTTCATGGTGCATCCTCTAAAATCAGTGACAAACTAAGTATAACTTAGCGATTCAAAAAACTTCACCTAAGCATAGGAAATCAAACAGAATAAACTTGAAAACCGAACCATAGATTTCCCAACAATCTAGCAAACTATTGAAGTCTAAGTGTTAAGTATTTCTTGCAAGTTTCCGCATCAAAGGTTGCTAGAAAACTTTTTCCAAATAGCATCTTTGACAGTATTGGTGGTGGACCATAGATCTCAAATAAATCCACCTGGCGTCTCCACTAGCCTTCATTTTTATTTCAACCATTCTTCACATTAGCAAAACCCCTAGAGAGGTCATCCATCCAAAAATAATCACAACTATCATCCTCTCTAAACTTTGATTTTGAAATATGGCTTCACGAAGAATCAATACTAGATCTCATCCAGACCCAAATCCCCCTATCATAGTTGATAACCCAGAAAATATTTTGTGGAAAACTTCTGAAACTGGTAACTTAGCTACCGATAGGACCATCCGCAAAGCAAGCTCTATACCTGAACATCTTACATCCTTGCATGATTCCCAGTTTGACTTGAGTTCAGCCAAAACCCTTTTTAGAAGCAAGTCGCAAAGTAAAATAAACTTTGACAATCTTGAGCCCTTATATTTGCAACAGAGTCCTAGTAGAGAAGCCTCACCTACTAAACCTCCTGATTTTCAACTTCTCCACCACTTTGGCTCTTACCACCCCAAATCTGCTCAGAATCAGTTCACAAGTTCGAGTACCTCCGCCACACCCCTTCAGACCACCACTGTTCAAATCACCTCATCTCATCCTACAAGCCCTCATATTGTAAATCTACCATCAGCTCCCACCATGGAAGCTTGGTATGCACCCTTTGTATTACCATAGCCCTTGGCACCTTTGCAACATGACTACCAATCCAAAATATCTCACTTCACCGGAGTTGAGGATACTACCACCCAACAACATGTAGATAGAATTAGTGATGCCTTTGAATACATGGAAATAGAAGATGAGACCATAAGAATGAGGATGTTTGCCCAAATCCTGGGTGGAGAACCCCCATTCAAATCCTTTCTGAGTATAACAATCTTAAAAGGGATAATGGGGAAGGTGTTCAGGACTACTGCACTAGGTTCAATAGTGTTTATAACACCCTCCCACCTCACTTCAAACCTCCACTTGGTTCAGCCTTAGAAAAGTTTCCCAAAGGTTTCGACCTAGATATGACATATAAACTAAGAGACAAGGACCCCGCAACTCTAGAAGAAATGCAAAAAGTGGCTATGAGTGCAGAAGCCAACCTAGCTAAAAAGAGAGCTAGGATGAGATCAGAAAAGAAAGTCACATATTGGGATGAGGTTGCTCCTTCAGTATCTTCCTCAGATCCTAGAATAGATGGCCTGGTTAGATCCATGGCAAAAACATGGGAAAAGATAAGTGAAAAGGCACCTCTTAGGGACAACCATCCAAACTCTCAAAACAGGAACCGGAACCAAAAATTTAAAAGAGACCCGCCTCAAAATAAACCAAGGGAAAATGACCAACAGATCAGGCCACTTGTCAATGAAAACTATGTTGATGAGGATGAAAGAGATACAGAACCAATTGATGAGAATCACTTAAACTTGATAGGTTCTGATAGCAAAAGTGAGGTTTTTCTCACAAAATAAGAACAAGTTGTCTTTTCCCCGAATCAAAATGAAACAAAATATGAGGACCCCGAAGATCTTGAGATATGTTTGCAGAACACCATAATAGAAGCTCATAGGCAATATGATATTAGGAGTAAGAAAAACCAGGACAACTCTAAGAAAGGAAGCTCAAACACTGATGTTACTAAAACCTCTGATACCATTCTTCAAAGAGAAGTGGATAGTAACAAAATCATAGCCACGAAAACTGACCAAAACAAAGATAAAGCTATTCAATCAAGCCTTGGCCCAAACTGTCCTGGTACCTTTGCTAAGATTTTCAAGACAGCTGTGTTGAACAAAATCCTGAACCAAAGTCAGCAAATTAAGAATATAGAGAAAATCATGGCTGAAAAAACTGAAACCAATCTATCTGAAACACAAGCACCATTCAGTTTTGAAGGGGAAATTGCCAAAATAAAAATAACCATACCCCTCACTGAGCTAGTAACTATAGATAGGTACAGATCTCAAATATTTAAATTTTTTAACATAGGAAGTGAGGTAGATAGTTTAAATCTAACTGATGACAAACCCAAGCTTTTATTCGGTAAAAAAATAGAAGGTGAATACCAAGAAGGAACTGTTTCCCCTTTCTACGTAATTTTGAACATCCATGACAGGATATTACATAATGCCATGTTAAATTCTGGTGCTTCCCATAACCTCATGCCTAAAGCAGTCATGGAGAGTTTGGGTCCAGAGGTAACTAAACCTTACAAATACTTGTACTCATTCGATTCAAGTCGGGTCAAATGCTTAGGCCTAATAAAGAACCTGTGTTTTTCTTTAACACAAATACCGACTAAAAACCTAGTCATGGACGTAGTAGTGGCCAATATTCCTCCCAAGTATGGAATGCTATTATCAAGATCATGGGCCGCCAAAATACAAAGTAGCCTTCAAATGGACATGTCATTTGCTACCATCCCGGTTTTTAACCAGACTAGGAGGTTGTACCGAGAAACTCACATGAAATATATGGTGAGCAACCTAGATAGGCCAAACAATACTCCTATTTATTCCATTCATTCCAATTTAGATTCTTTTATCTTATACAATGAAAGTGATATAAATGAGAAGATAAAAGAAAATGAAGAAGCTTTCAAACCATCAAAACAACATCTCCCATCCCCAAATAAAGAAACTGATGACCAAAGCTCTGAGAAACCTGAAAAACAGCCTAGTAGCATGTATGAAAAAGAAACTCTTTGGAGTATAAGCTTTGACGGTTCTTGTGGCAAAACTGGCTCAGGGGTTGGCATCTCGATACAAAATACTAATGAAGGTCATTCTTTCATATTAGAATTCCAATGTACCAATAACATTGCGGAATATGAGGCCCTTCTCCTTGGTCTGCACATACTTAAAGACTTAGGCGCTAAGAAAATATCAGCCCAGGGAGATTCAAAACTTTTAATTAGACAAATAAAAGGTGAATACTCGGAAAAAAACCCAAGACTGAGAGAATACAGGAATGTGACATTAGACATCCTTAAAACCTTCGAAAAATATGAACTCACTTATATTCCTAGGATTCAAAATAGCCTAGCCAATTAACTCGCCTTTGCCGCAAGAAATGGCCAAAACCATGTTTAAACGAGAAATACAGTATTCAAGTCAAACATCACCCTACGGTACCAGACAATATTAACCATTGGAAAATATTCAAAGATGACAATCAAATTGATGATTTTTTACAATCTAGGAATGAATTTAAAGTAACCAAAATAGACTTAGAAAATGAAGAAAGAAATCTTGGCGAAAATAAAGATAAAGAGCCTGATTTACCTTCTTTAATAGATGTAAACTTGATAAATCATCCATATGAAACTGAGACAGGTGAGGACATAGACCAAAGAGAGCTTGAAGTCTTACATTGTGAAAATGTCACCATACCTAGAGGGCTTGCACCCTTAGAGGAATTGTTTGACTTTAACGATGTGGCCAAAAAACCAAAAATGGAATCTACTGAGGTTGACATAGAAGAATATAACATAGGAAGCACAGAAGAACCAAGAATGATCAAACTTTCCAAAACTCTCCCTCTTCACATAAAACAAAAGTACATTGAGTTGTTTAAAGAGTTTAAAGATGTGTTCGCATGGGGATACCAAGATTTGAAATCATACGACACAAGCATCATTCAACATAAGATTCCCCTCAAAGAAAACGAGAAGCCTTTCAAATAAAAGTTGAGAAGAATAAACCCAGTCTTACTACCTTTGGTTGAGAAGAAAATAAAAAATATGTATGATGCTGGGATAATAGTGTCCCTTAGGTACTCTAAGTGGGTTTCAAATCTAGTATCAGTTAGGAAAAAAACTGGTGAGATCAGACTTTGTATTGATTTCCGAAATCTGATTAGAGCCTGTTTAAAGGAAAACTATCTGTTGCCCAAATGGATCACATACTTCAAAAGGTGGTGGGTACTAAAAGAATCTCATTACTTGATGGTTTTTCCAGTTACAACCAAGCACTGGTTTTCCCCACTGATCAACACAAAACTGCTTTCACCACACCTTGGGGCACTTTCATGTACGTTAAAATTCCTTTTGGATTAATGAATGCTGGCACCACATTCCAAAGAGCCATGGATATAGCCTTTTCAAAAGACATAGGTTATTTCATAATCATATATCTTGATGACATCACAGTATATTCCAAATCAGATGAAGAGCACTTAGTTCACTTGAGAAAGGTTTTCAACAAATGTAGAAAATATGGTTTATCTCTAAACCCCAAGAAAACACTTTTTGGTCTCGAAGAAGGAAAACTCCTAGGTCACATCATTTCGAAAGATGGAATAAAAATAGACCCCTAGAGAATTGAAGGCATATTGAAAATAAGTCACCCCAGAAACTATAAAGGAATTGCAATCCTTTATTGGAAAAATTAATTTCTTAAGAAGATTCATCCCAAATCTTGCTGAAATTCTCAGAAATATCACGAACATGTTAAAAAATGAGGTTGGGGTTAAATGGACTACAAAAGCCAAAAAATATTTTGAATTGGTTAAAAAATCCCTAACTAAAACACCAGTACTGATAAGTCCTGATTTCACCAAAGATTTTTACATTTTCTCATTTGCATCGGAACATACGATAGATGTCGTGTTATTACAAAAGAACGCAGCAGGGAAAAAACAGCCCATAGCCTTTTTTAGCAAATCCCTAAGAGATGCTCCCTTAAAATATAATATCATGGAAAAACAGGAATTCCCATTAGTAAAAGCACTGAAATATTTCCAATTTTATATCTTGTATTCTCATATCATTGCTTTCGTTCCTCATACCATCGTCAAAGATATATTAAATCAAGATCTTGATGGTAAAAGGGGAAAATGGATCGCTATCATCTCAGAATATGACTTAGAAATCCGACCCACCAAATTGGTTAAGGGACAAGGACTCACAAGACTAATGGCTTAAACTAACCTCCAAGCATTAGATATAAATTTTGTTGACACCTTAGAAGAACAGGAAGAATGCACAGCCCCTCATGTTGAAGAAGTGTTTTTGAATTCACCTTGGTATGCGGATATTCTTTATGTATTATTTTATCTAAATACTCCTCCAACTTTATCAAAAACAAAAGAAAGGTTCCTCAAACAAAAATCTCTAAAGTTTTTCATTTTAGATGGAGTTATGTATTGGAAAAATCCCATTGGTATGCTGCGTAAATGTTTGCTTGAGTATAATGCAGAAAAAATTATGCACGAAATGCACGAAGGAGAATGTGGAGGTCATCTCTACTAGAAAACCACAACCAACAAAATCCTTAGGGCCGGTTATTATTGGCCTACCTTATTTCCTGACACTCACAAACTGGTTATGACATGCCATAAGTGCCAAATTTTTTATGGCAAGAAAAAGCTTTTACCTTTGCCCTTACATCCCATCATAGTTGAAGGACATTTCCAGCAATGGGGTTTAGATTTTATTGGGGAGATTCACCCTTCTTCATCCGCTCAACACAAATGGATCCTTAAAGCCACTAATTACTTTACCAAATGGATAGAATCCATACCCTCCAGGAATGCCACCGATTTAGTCATCATTAAGTTCCAAGAAACCAACATTCTATCTAGATTCGGCTGTCCTAGGAAGATTATCACAAATAACGCTGCTGCCTTTTCCTCCAAAAGAATGGTTGAATTCTGTTACAAATGTCACATTTCATTAGGACATTCCATAGCTTATTAACCTCAAGGAAATGGTTTGGCCGAGTCCTCTAACAAAAGCCTAGTCAACATCATTAAGAAACTTCAGGAACAAAATCAAAAGGCATGGCATGGAAAACTAGTGCATGCACCATGGGCTGATAGACTAACCACCAAAAAATCAATCAGTATGTCTCCCTACCAACTAGTGTATGGCATGGATGCCATTTTCCCAACATCTTTAGGGGTTCCATTAATGAATCTATTGCAAGAAGTTGAAATAGAAGAAAATGACATGAAAAGGAGGATAAATCAGACTATCCACTTACAGCAAACAAGAGAAGAAGTTTACCAAAGGGCTCAGTTAGCGCAAGATAAGATAAAACATATTTTTGACAAAAGAAACAAGGAAAATGATTTTCAGATTGGGGATAAAGTGTTAAAATGGGATTACAGAAGAGAAGACAAAGGTAATCATGGCAATTTTGAAAACTTTTGGAAGGGGCCTTTTATCATCAGTTCATTTAGCGAAAACAATGTTTTTTTCCTGCACGAACTTGATGGGACTGAAAATTTTGGAGGTCCTGTAAATGACAGGACACTAAAAAATTATTTTTGTCAAGAGCTCCAGTTTTAAAACACTTTCAATCATTGTACATACCACTGTTTGAAGAAATAAATCAAAAACAGAAAATTCAAAAACAATAGAAAAGTAGAAAAAGAGGGCAGTTTGGAAAACAACAAAAAATCCCCATGTTCAAAAAAGAGTCATGTTGAAAGTGCGCAAGTCTAAATTCCACTACTAGTGCTCAAAATATGTCTCGTTCAGTTATCTAGCCTAATTATGACTGAACATGTTTTAAATTTATTGCTGATAAGTTAATGAGAGAAGAGATAGTCAAATTGTGTAAGCTTGACTTGTCAAAGAAAGTAGATTAGGAAAAGAAACTGGTTCCACATGCTCAAAACAGAACCAAAGAGGAAAACATGGATGAAAAAAAAATTGTCTATCCTAGCCCTGATTTTTCTAAATCTTATTTTCATGCAAAATAATATTTGTGTGCAGCTTGTCTTTTATGCCACAAGTACATTACAAATCAGACTATGTAATCCTGATTTGGTCATTTTTCAATTCCATGTTTTAGTTTAGTGAATCAAATCCTGTCAAACAGCTTAATCTTGACAGTTGATCTAGCATAGGTAGAGAAACAAAGGAGTTCATTAGCTTAATCTGAACTCCCGGCGGATATAAGTGTAGAATTAGATAGTGTCATTTTTCAAAAATATTATGCCAAAGGGTGCTAGTCTAAATGCACCAAAAAGAAGAAAAAAATGTTAGGGAATGTAGCTGGGTAGGTAGAGATGACTTTGATTCTAATCATGTTGTCCATTTTCAGAAACAGCAGCAAGAAAGAAAGAAATTTGCACCAATGGATAAGGCATTGGTCTTCAAAAGCTAGAAATTTGAAGTTCTGGACACCTCCTGAAAAGGAGCTACCCTCCCCAAATGGAGCCATTGTTAGTCATCAATATTTTTCACCTGTTGATGATGACTAGTTTCTTAAGCTAAGTTTTCTAGAAGCTGATCTCCAAACTGTCAAATTTTTCGTCTATAAAACACCCCAAAACAATTTTTGTCCTCCTACCCCTCCCGGTCAACCTATGATGAGAAAAATCCCATTTGTCAAGTCCTATCTAGTTTCAGCAAAATAACCCTATCCATAGTTTCCATAGCTGAAGATTATCTATTGTCATTCACCCTTATTCCTCAATCCATTCATTATCCAATTGTTGAAAAAATTTCTGCAACCCTATCTATAGTTATCTGTCATTTAAAGATCTAATTATACCAAAGAAAACACTTAGAATAGGTCAAGATCACCCCTTAGTTAGATAGTGGCACTTTAGGGAATCCCTTCCTTGGCAAAAACATCCTGAGCCAAAAGCCTTTGTTTAGTACCAGTCAGCCTGGAATTACCGCCTAATCTGCAAAAAAAAATCTTGATCTATCCATAAGTCGCACCACTAAGAGGTCATTCTATCTCAGTCTAGAGGAATTTCAACAAAGATCCAAAATAGAAGAAGATAAGTATGTTCACTATCTAAAAGAACATGCTTAGGTCAGGAAAAATATCCATAAGACCCCAAGGAAGCTCTTCAGAGTTCAAAGTCGTATGTTTGTTACATCTCTGTAGGGGTGTGATTGCAACAATGATCAATGTGTAAAAGAGCAAAATAACAAGGTCAAAAGGCTCCTGCATGCCAAATTATCTTGCCCTCAGTGAAACAAGTGAAATATAGCAAATGAAGGGCTGCTAATTGGTGTAGTCTGAAAGCCAAAGTTGCCTAAAAAATAGAGAGCAGCCTCCAAGCCATATGAATACATAAGGCCGATGTTATGTTGATCAGCAGTGTTCTCAGCATCTCCCCTAAAGGAAAATCCAACCTGCCTTTGTAAACATAGTCAAGACAGAAAGGTGATGCAGTTTGAAATAGATGAAATAACATATCTACAGTGCTAACCTCCTTCATTAAGAGAAGATGGTTAAAACCACAGTGCTAACATCCTTCATTAAGAGCAGATGGTTAAAAGCACAGTGTAACCTCCTTCATTAAAATTAGATGGTTAAAGGCACAGTGTAACCTCCTTCATTCAAAAAGCAGAGGGTTAAGGTGTCAAAGTGATTTCAGAAATTGTGAGTCACCTCCTTCCAAGAGATGAACAAAATATGCATCAGCATTCTTTCATACAGTTTTTTAGCAATGTTATATATTTGAAAGACAGGTTTGAAAAATAGTGATAAGACAATAAGGATTCATAGGTCGAAAACCTATTTCACATCAAGAAAAAGGATGGCATTCTGGTGTTAAAAGTCTCTGTTTCCTCTATTTATAGAGGCCTCCTTCAAACTGTAATAAGGGTGAAACTTGGGCTAAGGACAGCCTCATCAAAATTTCAAAGAAGACCTACATCAGAAGATAAAGAGAAAGGCCTCACATAAATTTGAAAGGCCATTTGTAAGGACTGCAATAGTGGTTTCATGATAAATTTTCCATCGAGGACTAATATGTGAAGAACACAGTTTTTATAGCCCTTCTATACCAATCAAAGTGCTACACTCACCTCTTTGCAAAACTAGCCAAAAACATCACAGTGTCAAAAGGCCTCCTCCACAAATGAGCAGAGGGCCCACCATTGTTCAAAAATATTCAAAGTGGACAAGTGAAGAAAGGGGGCCTCCACAAAAAACATTATAGAAAAAGCACAATTTACAAAAGGCAAAGGGGGTTTTCGAATTTTAAAAGGAGGAAAAGGCCGTTAAAAAAGGCCCTCATCAAAGTTCAAAAACTTGAAACAAACATTCATCAGCCTCCTCACATAACGAAGAATTCCTTTCGGGCGATTTTGAAGTTTTCAGGCTCAAAAGCTCTACGCGGTGCACCTGCGAATGCCCGACTAAAGCAATTGCACTGAGGCGCGATGCACCTGTAGCTTCGCGCGGCACGCTTGTGTCTGCGGTCACTGGGCACCCGAGGTCAACCCGACACCCTTCTGCTCGACGCGTTCAGCTCTAAACGCCCGCTCATCCACCGGCTTTGAACGAGCTTCTTTGCAGACTGTGCCAACAATCAAAGAGGCCTAAAACTCGTTCCTCAAGGTATTTATCCATCTCCTATCCAAGTTTTTAGTCCTGATGAGGGTTTTTTAGTAAAAAAAAATGTTTTTCTTGAGCTGTGAGATAGTAAAAAATGTGTACAGTCTCCAGTAGAAAACAGAGCTTTTGAAGGTTTTTCAAAGCAGTTTAAAGAGATATTTTAACAAAGGTTTCAAAGAACATTTTGTTTACATCATCAAAGAAGAACAGTGGTTAGAAAATAGGGTGTCTGTCAAAATTAAAGGAGGTTTTTCTTGTTGTATATTGCAAAGAATAAAAGACAGAGATTGAAAGTGAATAAATTATGTGCCAAAACCAAGAAACATTTGCCTCCAAAATCCACTAACAAACCTTGTCAAAACCTCATTTCTCTCACACAGTATTGAAGAGGTGAATTTGTCTTCATTCAGATAACACTTGTTTGCCAAACAAAAAAGAAAAATAGTGATCATTTAAGGAGAGATAATGTCTATTAGAAGGTTCATTATTCAGTGACAAGGGGTTGTCTTTTGTTGTGGAGAGACATTAATGATCACAGGAGGGCAGTTTTATTTCAAAGCAGAGCACAGTGTTTGCTAAAGGATATAGTATGTGTTTTAAATCAATGCCTTGAAATAGTTATACTAGAGGAGACATTGTTTTTCAAAGGGACCTCTTTCTTGCTTCAAACAACCACAGTAAACAGTGAATCAAGGGAGAGGAATTCATATTGTCAGTGTCAGAAAGAGTTGGTTTCATTTGAACAAGTTTGTTGGCTAACAAAGGACAGACTTAGTTTTTCTCAAAGAGAAAAGAGTATTGATTGAAGATTTATCTTAGTGAACATTTGAGACAGTTTGCCTTAGTGAATCAACCAAGGATCTCAGAAGAAAAATTCCTCCTAAGCCAGATAATAGAAGAGGTCCTCACAAAATGTATGAACCTTTTTCAACTGAGGAAGTGAATGCCTCTCCTTCAGTGCTCTTTAACTTTCATGAAGTAGGATGTTTAGAATTTTATCAGAAGGTTCAAGAAGTGAAAAGTCATCTTCCATTGATGCATTTATTTGCTTTAAGGTTGCAAGGGAATCATGTTCATCTGGCAGGTTTAGGCTTCAAGCTCTCTCCTAGAACTATCTCCAAAGCTACCAAAATTCCATATATCGGAGAAAAATGGTTTAAGCAAAACTACCTAGATTCATATCAATACAAAGCCTTCTTGAAACCAGAACATCGGGATGCATGCCCATCTATTTTTCCTTTTTCATATTTATTGACCAGCTATTCTCCTCTCATGAAAATCATCATGAAGTATTTCACATGCGAAGGGAAGTTTTCACGGGTTTATGCTTATCATATCAGGCTACTCGTGCACTTCACAAGAACCCAATTGCTAAACCTACCATTTTTATTCTATAGAAGCATTGAAAGTATGGCTTCTACTATTCAAAAGAAGCCTTCCTCTCAACGGCAAGCTTGTATTTTTCATCATTCCCTTATCAAGATCATCATCCTCTATCAACTTGAGAAAAAAGGGAGTTTCCTGGGACTCTTTCATTTCACATCCCGATTTCGCCACTGCTTCTTCATCTCACATGCCTTCCTCACCATCCACTCATCATGTCTATCCTTCTTCCAGCAAATCCACTCCTACGAAGCAAAAATATCCTATAATTGAAAGTGAAGAAGAGCATAGTGAAAAAGATAAAAACAGTGATCAACAAGAGCACAGTGAAAAGAGGAAAATAAGCGATGAAGAGGAACAAAATGAAGAATCCAAGCACAACAATGAACATGAAGAAGGAAATGATGAAGAGATGGAACATTTTGATGAGGAACACAACAGTCACAAAGAGAAAACTATTGGCAGCCCACACAGTAGTGAGAATTGTGATGATGAGGCACAAAACATTGAGGATACAGAACCTAACAGTCCTGAAGAAAGTATGGACAAAAGTGAACAAGGCAGCCCTCAAGGAGACATGCAAAGTAACAGCCATGGCACTTATGAAGAGGGTCACGACAATCCTCAAAGGGACACTTATGATGAAAAACAGGAAAGCCCACCAGCCAGCAAGGATGATGACAAACAAAGCGTAGGTAGTCAGCATTCTAAAAAAGGCAGCCTTAAAAAGGAGGAAAACAATGACAAAGATGATGAGGGGAGCAATAAAGGCAAAGACCAAATAGAGCATGTGCTAGCTGCCTCTCCTAGGCAAGGGGCCATGCTTTCTTTTCCAAACATAACAAAACCCCGAACATCAAGAAAGAAAGTGGCTCAAATTGTAACTCCAAATGTTACTAGAGCACTCCGAAGCAAAGGAAAGTTGGCCAAGCAATCCATTGTTGAATTACCAAAGAAGAGGAGAACCAAGAAGGCCACCCAAAGCAAGGTAAAAGAGAAGGAGGAAAGTAGCCATGAGAAACAAAGGGATTTTGATATAATTCAGATAAACAATGATGACAGTGACAATGAGGCTAGAATCCTTGAGTCCCTCTTGCAAAATAGAGAAGAAAAAATTCATGACCTAAGAGCTGATCTAGAGAGGTCTAAGGACATCATACATTTTCTGCAAACACAAAACAAGAAAATGAATGCCCACATGGAATTTTATGAGGCACGAGCTATCAAGTACCAAAAGAAAGCCTCCAAAGTGAAAATCAAGTTGGAATAACTTATGGGTGAATTAAATTACACTGAAGAAGAAGATCAGCCAAGGAGGAAGAGGCCTAGGACTATGGGACTCAAACGAGCTTTGGAGAAACAGAAAGAGGAAGAGGCTGCCATTTTCTGATCCTTTCCTCTTACTAATTTATTCACCCAAGAAATAGAAAAAAATAGAGAAACATGGCTTGAAAGGGTGAATAAACACTTAGAGAATAATTTGGAAAGATTTAATAGAGACTTAAGCTTTCAAAGAAAAATGATCGGGCATTATAAGAAACTAAATCAATTTTCCCGAAGGAAAATGAAGGTTACACAAGAAAAGCTCAAGGTGGCCCAAAAGAGGCGCCCGGTACAAAAAGTTAAAAATGCATATCAAGGCTTGAAATTTTGGCCTCCACTTCCCAACATGCTTCTGAAAACTCATGAGGGTCATGATCGCCAAAATTGGGCATAATTCGACAAGTTTTTGTTTTCTGACATTTTTAGGCTTTTTGCATAAAATCATATGCATCGCCGTTTTAGTTTGAAGCATCCTCAAAGGTTGAAAGTGGTATCATTGGATGCATTAATTTCATGGGCATCTACTCAGCAAATTTCAGATCAATTGAAGATGTTTTGGTCCCCCAAAGTGGCGAAAAACAATCATTTTTTCAACACTCTGCCTCGCATATCAGCAAAGGCTAATTTCTAGGTTTTTCCACACAGGTCAGATTTTCATAGGTTTCTAGTGATCATTTTGGGGAAAACAATGTATTTTTAGAAACTAGACATCTAGGGCTTTCCAACGAGACATCACAAGCCTCGTTTTGACATCAGGAAGTCCTCAAAAAGTTGCCCACAAGACAGGGAATTTTCTGCTGCTATATTTCTGAAGCATTTTTGTGAAAATTGCAGTTTTCTGAAGTGGCTTTTCCAAATGTGCGTTTAGCCTTTTTTGGCCATTGTCAGCTGGGAAAAGTCAATTTAATTTCCTTTTTTATCATTTTTAGGATATTTTTATAGATATTTTGTGCCTTGGGCTTTGCAAAGCCTCAAGGACAAAATCAGATATTTTTGATGGGCCAATGAGCTTGCTAGTTGCACTAGGAGGTTCTCCTTCACCTTGGCCTATATATTCCAAGAGATTTCATTGTAAACAAGGATGAACTTGATGATATAGAGAAATATATGATTATACAAGATTGGAAGAAATACTTTGTCTCATACATTGGATAGTTTCTTGAATGTTTTGGATGATGAAAGAGGACTGTTGTTGGATTCCTTGACTTGGTAAAATGGTATAGTGTTCCTCTCTGTTATGTTTCCTTAGTTATCATACATATTTCATGCTCTTTGCTTGCTATAAGATAGTAGAGAATATATTTGAGACATGCCCATGGAGGCACCTCAGATTTTCTAATTCATTACAACTTCTATGTTTGTCTTCTTTCTTAGTTATGTCAAATTAATTCTTAAATGCTCTTTGATACCCTAAAAAATTGTTTTCAGTTGCATTAATGGTTACTATGTGTGCTAATTAGTATAATTCACGATACACCCTGTTTACTCCTTAGTTAACCAAAACCCCATTACTGAAACCTTTCTTTGAATGTTAGATTGTCCTAGTTGAACCAAAGAGGTCTTGTATCAATCTTGCCCTTTGCCTATACTCTGCAATCCTAGTTCAAAGTGCCCAATAGCTCAAAATACTATGTCTAGGAGTTCCCTCTTAGTATTTTGAGTTATTTGTTTGTCTTATTTTTTTTCCCCAAAGTCTGATAGCGATTTTCCTAAAGTTAGAGAGTCATATATTTCTATGTATCGCTTGAATGTTTATTTTATGCATCTATCAGTTTGAAGTTACATTTATCGTGATTAATGGTTAGCCCTACCACATAGATGTTTGCTGCAAAACTATTTATGTTTAAAATTCTTTGTCCTTCACAAAACCTATTGTCCATCCCATTTCATTTCACCTAAATATCCATTTTACCATGATCAAATCGGCCCTTCAATATACCTTGTCCATCATCTGAGGCTTTCTCGACCTTTTTGACCCCATAGCCCAGTTAATCTAACAATATTTTATCTATTTAAAACTTCGATTAGTTCCTCCCTCAAAAACCCTAAAACAAACTAAAAACACACTTAAAAACTAGCATAAAATCAAAAACATAAGAAGCAAACAACTATACATCCCTTGCACAAATAGAGAGAGCCCTCTCTGACTCCAGGAAGGCTAGGTCCTTGGGCTCCAAATTTGGTTTGATGTTACCATGTCACTTGGCTTGCCAATCAGCCAAATCATAGGACCCTAAAAATGTCCATATGGAAAAAACCTATTTCATGCAGAAACGACTCGTTAAAACCTTCCGCTAAAAAATACGCGAAATGCGTCGTGGACCGTTGGATCTGGGGGAGCCAGATAAATGGCGGAGACTCGGCGTGATTGGATAAAGTGCTCGGCAGCAGAGAATGGGTGAGGACAAGTGGCGGATGATGAATGGACCAGCGGGAGGCTAGTGGAAGGCAGGCCAGGGTGATGATGTCAGCTCTTTTGTCGGGGAGTGAAATGTTATCGGGAGGGGTCAAAAAGGTGAGGGTGAGCGTGGGCTGTTAGATCGGGAGGATCTACGATCTAAATCTTCCATGCGGGGTGAAAGGATATGGAATGGTCGATGGCTGAATGGAGGGGAAAGGCCGATCATCGTTGGATTGGCAAGATGGACGGTTGTGGTTTTCTTGGAAAAATAAATGGCGGCGGTGGAAGGATAAGGAATAAGAAGGATCGTGGACTAAGATATAAAGGGGTTAGGCTTTAACCATTGGTCACGGGACTTGGGTCATGTGGGGAAGGAGGCCAAGGTCTTAAGCTCAAAAATGGGCTTAAGGCCTGATATGTTAAAATAGGTGGTTATAAGGCTAAAAAGAGGGTTTTTTAGGCCTTTAGGAAGTTCCGATAAGGTTAGGAGGGATGTTTTAAACCTTAGAAAAGGGTTTTTTAATGTTTTTAGAAGGGATTTTTAGGGGGGTGGAGGGTAAATGAAGGAGTAAAAGGGGATCTTTAGAGGAAAATTGATTGGTTAGGATAGGTAAAAATGGATGAAAAAGTGGGTGAAATGAGTGTATGAAATGATGGAAAATGGCTTAAAAACAGTTCCTTTTTGAGATGGCAGGATAACTTGGAGGTTTTGAGTGAAGATTTTCAGTGAATTGATAGACTTAGGATAATGAAAGCAGTGAGGTTTCTAGAACTCACAATGTTTCTGCAAATATTGTTTCTAGAAATCTGAGATTTTCAACTTAGTCATCTTCGGATGAAATCAAAATTATTGATGACTAACAGTGGCTCCACTTGGGGAGGGAAGCTATCTTTTCAAGGTGTCTAGAACATCAGAAAATAATCTTTGAGTTTCAGCACACCATTGCCTTTCTATTGGGAAAATTTCTTCTTTTTCTTTCTTGCTGATATTTCTTTATTTTTGACAATTTCAATCAATCTGCAACAAGTAATTTCTTCAAACAACATCTCTACCTACCCAATCCTACTTTTCCTAGCATTTGTTCTTCCTCTTGAGTGCACTTGAATTGAAAAACTCTTTGACTTTTTTTTTTTAAAACAGAAAATAAATTATCTAACCCTATCCTTGTTTCTTCCAAGAGTCCAAATTAAACTGTTGAACTCTTTTTATTTCCTACCTATACTAACTGACTGCCAAGATTAAACTGTTTGGAGATCTTGATTCTATTACTATTGACATGAAAATTTAAAGCATGGTTCGAATTAGGATTAGACACTGATCAACCATGGTTGTGGCATTTGGAACAAGCTGCACACAAACATTTATTTGCATAAAGTAAATCTAGAAATACAAGGCTATGATCTGTCCTTTGTGAGGTATTCTTATCTATCTCTTTGGTTCTATTTTGAGCATGTGGAACCAATATCGTCATATTCTCCTAATCTATCCTTTCTGATAAGTTAAGTCTGAAATAATCTTGACCATCATTGCTTCTACTAACTTATCAACATAAATTTAAAGCATGGTCAACCATGATTAGGCTAGATGACTGAACAAGATATCATTTTGAATTAATAGTGGCATTTATACTTGCACACTATCAGAAAATTCTCTTTTTTTGGGTATAGGGTTGTACCTCTTTTGAATCTGCTCTCTTTTCATTTTCTTTTCTTTTATTGTTTTGTATTTTCTATGATTTCTTTACAACTGTGTTATGTATAATGAATGGAAACTTTGAAACTAGGATTCTTGACAAAAATAGTGTTTGAGCATCCTTCCATTGATAGGACCTTCAAAAATTTCTTCTCCATTCAGTCCTTCTAAGAAGAAAGCATTATGACCTCTAATTGAGTGAATGATATAAGGCCCTTTCCATAGATTCTCAAACTTGCAATGTTTACCTTTATCTTTCCTCCTTGAATCCCACTTTAGAACAATATTTCCAACTTGGAAATCATTTGCTTTAGTCCTTTTGTAAAATAATTTCTTGATACTTTCTTGGATTGTTTGTGTTCTCTTGTACACTTCCTCTCTGGACTGCTGTAAATGAATGGTCTGATTTATCCTTCTCTGCATATCATTTTCTTCAGATTGTACTTCTTGGAGGAGTTTCATGGTTGGAACTCCTAAAGATGTTGGGAAAATTGCATCCATGCCATAAACCAACTGATAGGGAGACATATTTATTGATTTCTTGGTGGTTAATCAGTCAGCCCATAAAGCATGAATAAGCTTATTATGCCATGTTCTCTAATTTTGTTCCAACAATTTTTTGATAATATTGACAAGGCTTTTGATGGAGGATTCAGCTAATACATTTCCTTGAGGATAGTAGGCAGTAGAATGACCCAATGTGATATGGTATTTATAGAAAAATTCAATATTGTTTTTGGATTTGAAGGTAGCAACATTGTCTGTCATATTTTTTCTAGGACAACCAAATCTGGATAGTATGTTGGTTTCGAGGAAATTGATAATGACAGAGTTAGTAGCATTGCTAGAAGGTATGGCTTCTATCCACTTGATAAAATAATAAGTGGCAGTGAGGATCCACTTATGTTGGGTTGAAGAAGATGGGTGAATTTCCCCAATAATTTCTAAGCCCCATTGTTGAAAGGGAGCCTCAACACTGATGGGATGTAAGGGTAAAGGTAGGAGTTTTCTCTTGCCATAAAAAATTTGACACTTATGGAAAGAAATGACAAGCTTCTAAGTATTTGGGAAAAGGGTGGGCCAATAGTAACCAAATCTAAGGATTTTATTTGCTGTAGTCTTCCAGTAAATATGTCCTCCACATTCTCCCTCATGCATCTCATGCATGATTTTTCATGCATCAATCGCAATCAAACATTTAAGAAATATTCCGACAACATTCTTCCAATATAAAACCCCATCTAATATGCAATAATTTAAAGCCTTCTGTTTTAAAAATCTAGCTTTAGTTTTAGATAGAGAAGGAGGGGTATTCAGATAAAGCAGCACATATATGATATAAGCATACCAAGGTGAATTCACAGAAGTTTCTTCAATAAATGGAGCTATGAATTCTTCTATTTCTTCCAAAATATCAACCAGGTTCATATATAGTGCTTGGAAGTTTGACTCAGCCATGACTTTTGCTAATCCCTGCCCTTTGATTAGTTTGGTAGGCCTAATTTCTAAGTCATATTATAAAATAATAGCAATCCATTTTCCTCTTTTACCATCAGGGTCTTGACTTAGAATATCCTTAACAACTGTGTGTGGGACAAAAGCAATGATATGAGAATGTAAAATGTAGACCCTAAAGTCTTTCAATACTTTCACCAAAGCTAAGGTTTGTTTCTCCATGTTGTTATACTTGAGTGGAGAATCTCTTAAGGCCCTAACAAAAAAGGATATTGGTTGTTCTTGCCCCATAGTGTTCTTTTGCAGCTATTGTATGTTCAGATGCAAAAGAAAAGATATAGAAATCCTTAGTGAAATCAGGACTGATAAGAACTGGTGTTTGAGTTAAAACTTGTTTTACCAGTTCAAATGATTGTTTAGCCTGTATCGTCCATTTAACACCTATATCTTTCTTAAGCATGTTTGTGATGTTTCTTAATAGCTCAGCAAGGTTGGGGATGAACCTCCTTAAGAAATTAATCTTCCCAATGAAAGATTGTAATTCTTTGAGGTTCCTGGGATGGATGATTTTTAATATGCCATCAATCCTTTTAGGGTCTACTTTGATTCCCTCTTCAAAAATTATGTGACAAAGAAAATTTCCTTCTTGGAGACAAAAGAGTGTCTTTTTTGGATTCAAAGATAAGCCATATTTCCTACATTTCTCAAAAACTTTTCTTAAATGAATCAAGTGTTCTTCATCAGTTTTAGAGAAAACAGTAATGTCATCAAGGTAAATGGTTATAAAATAGCCTATGTCTTCTGAGAAGGCTATATCCATGGCTCTTTGGAAGGTGGCCCCTGCATTCATCAAACCAAATGGCATTTTGACATACATGAATGTACCCCAAGGTGTAGTGAAAGCAGTTTTATGTTGATCACTTGGGAGTACCAACACCTGATTATAACCTAAGAACCCATCCAACAATGATATTATTTTAGACCCGACCACCCTTTGGAGTATGTGATACATTTTTGGCAAGGGATAGTTATCTTTTAGGGAGGTTCTATTTAGATTTTTGAAGTCAATGCAAAGCCTGATTTCCCCAGTCTTTTTCCTAACATATACTAAGTTGGAAACCCATTCTGAGTATCTAAGGGGGACTATAATCCCAGCATCATACATTTTCCTGATTTCTTTCTCAACTAAAGGTGATAAAACGGGGTTTATTCTTCTTAGCTTTTGTTTGAAAGGTTTCTGATTTTCCTTAAGAGGAATTTTGTGTTGAATGATGCTGACATCATATGAATTCATATCCTTGTATCCCCAGGCAAACACATCTCTAAATTATTTGAAAAGTTCTATGTATTTTTGTTTGATATGTGCTGGAAGAGTGCTGGATAGCTTCATGATTTTGGGTTCTGCTAGGCTGCCTATGTTATGTTCTTCTATATTTGTTTCTATAGGCTTCATTCTTGGTTCTTTGGCTACATCATTAAAATCAAAGAGCTGCTCTAATGGTGTAAGGCCTCTTGGAATTATATCATTTTTACATTGTAAAACTTCTAGGTCTTTTTGGTCTATATTGTCAAGTATTTCTGCTTTAAAAATATGTTCAAATTAGTTTATATCAGCAGAAGAGGAAAAATCTATGTCAGGGATTTGTTCTTCATTTAAACAATTTTCTTCATGGCTTGAAGTAGATGTTGGTATGGCAAAGTCATTTTTTGATTGCAGAAAATCATCTATGTGTGTGTCAACTTCAAACACTTGCCAATAATCTTCATTGTTGGGTACTTCAGGCCTGTTTTTTACCTTTACATTAAATTACTCATTAATCTGTGGTATTTGGAAATTACTAGTAGCAAGGGCAAGTTCATTTGCTAGATGATTTTGAGCTCTTGGGATGAAAACGAGTTCATATTTTTCAAAACAATTTAGGAGATCAAGGGCAGCATTTCTATATTCTCTGAGTTTTGGGTTTTTGGCTAAATACTCCCTTTTTATTTGCTTGATGATTAGCTCAGAATCTCCTTTGACTGATATTTTCTTGGCTTCTAAGTTTTTAAGAAAATGTGGGCCAAGGAGGAGGGCTTCATATTTTGCAATATTATTGGTGCATGGTAAATCAAGCTTATAATAATGTCCTTTGTTTATATTGTGTATCCATACACCAACCCCTGAACCTACTTTGCTACAAGAGCCATCAAAGCTTATTTTCCAAGGTGTTTCAATCTTATTTTCATTGTCCTTTTGCTGTTCCAGGTAGCTAAAGTTTGGGCTGCCATGTGCTTGATTTGAGTACAGATTTGACTATACTGGTGGACTAAATTCTTTCTTGTTTTCCTTTTCTTGTTGGCTGATTTCATCTTCATTATACAAGATAAAGGAATCTAAATCTGAATGAATAGAATAAAAAGGAGTATTGTTTGTTCTATCTATGTTACTCACCATGTATTTCATATGAGACTCCCTGTATAGTCTTCTGGTTTGGTTAAACACTGGGATGGTGGCATAGGACATGTCCATTTGAAGGGTCCCCTGAAGTTTGGCTCCCCATGATCTAGATAGAAGCATGCCATACTTTGGGGGAATGTCCGCCACTACTATGTCCATAACTAGAACTTTAGCAGGAATTTGTGCCAAGTTAACACATAAATCTTTGATTAGGCCCAAGCATTTGACTCTGCTTGAATCAAAGGAATACAAGTCCTTATAAGGTTTAGTAATTTTTAGGCCTAGGATTTCCATTACTACTTTGGGCATAAGGTTATGAGAGGCACCTGAGTCTAGCATGGCATTGTGCAAGATTTTGTTATGTATGTTCAAGCTAACATAGAAGGGAGGGAAAACCCCTTCTTGGTATTTTCCTTCAACTTATGGACTAAACAACAATTCTGGCTTATCATCTGTCAAGTTTAAAGTATCAGTATCATTGCCTATATTCAAAGCTTTCAAAACTTGGTTTTTATATGCATCCTGGGTTACTAATTTAGCTAGAGGTATGCTAATTTTGATCTTGGAAATCTCACCCTCAAGGCTGAAAGGAATTATTGTTTTTGACATATTTACATCTATTTTGTCAAGCATAACTCTTTCAGCAATTTTGATTTGCTGAATTTTATTTCGACTATTATTTAGGAAAGATTTGTTAGGGCCACTAGCAGAGGTACTAGGGCAGCTTTGTTCAACACTTTGTTGGTTGTTTTTGTCTTTATTTAAATCAGTTCTCCTGGCCACTGTGTTGGTATTATTTGTTGTATTTTTAGGCTAATTTTCTGAAGTTTTCCTAACAATAGTATTAGTGTTTTTGTCATTGTAAATATCTAAATTCCCTTTGCTTCTAAGATCATATTGTTTGTGGATCTCCATTATTGCATTTTCAAACCCCAATCTATAATCTTCAGAATTCTCATAGGTTGTGTTAGTTTGTTCTGAGGAGAAAAACCCTTGTTCTTCTTCAGTGAGAAAATCATCATTCTCACTGTCAGACCCTATTAAATTTACATGATTTTCTTCTAACCTTTCAGTTTCTCTTTCTTCCTCTTGATCTACATAGTTTTGCTGAAAGGGAGGCCTAATTTTTTGATCATTATATCTTTGTCTATTTGGCATAGGGTCTCTTCTGAAATTAGGATTTCTATTTATGTTTTGGGGATTGGTTTTATTTTCTCTTGGAGGCATTTTGTCATTTAAATTTATTTTCTCAAGCATTCTTTCCATTACCCTCACTAAGTTGTCAATTTTGGTATCAGATGATGAGGTTGAGGCCATTGTTTCATATATGTATGTAACTCTTTTCTCTGATTTCAACCTAGCTCTTTTCTCAATCAGATTTTCCTCTACACTTATGGCTCCCATTTTCATATCTTCTAAGGTTAAGGGGTCTCTTTCTCTTAGCTGGTAGGCCATGTTTGGATCAAAGCCTTTAGGAAATTTGGTTAAGGCCAAGCCTAGTAGAGGTTTTATGTTTGGGCGAAGTGCATTGTAAACACTATTGAATCTAGTGCAATAATCATGGACACTTTCCCCAGTGTTTCTCTTAAGGTTGTTATATTCAGAAAGGATTTGGAGAGGGTTATTTTTAATTTCCCATTTATTTATTAATGTTTGATATAAAGAAGGGAGATCATCTATGCTATTAGGAGTTAAGCTTTTAAACCATTTCTTGGCTTCTCCTCCTAAACTTTGGTCAAATATTCTCATCTTAATGGTCTCTTCTTCTATTTCCATGTAATCAAAAGCATCATCCATTTTATCTACATGCTCTTGGGCAATAGTAGATTTAGTTCCAGTGAAATGGGGAATTCTGGATTGATAATCATTTGGTAAGGGAACCAGAGGTTGTGGTAACACTAATGGGGCATACCATGCAGCCATGATAGGAAATAATGGGGGATTTACAAGAGGTGGGTTTACAAGAGGGAATGTGCGCTGAAATTGAGTGTTTTGAATAGTGGGTGTGTGAATGGGAGTGGAGGAAACACTTGGGCCAGAAAACTGATTTTGAGCAGATTTGTTATGAGAGCTGAAGTGATGGAGAAACTAAGAATCAAGTGGAGTAGAAGTTGAGGCTTCTCTACAGGAGCTCTGTTGTAAACCTGTGGGCTCAAGATCAGCTTGGTTAATATCACTATATGAATTGGTTCTAAATAATTTCTTTGTATGAGGCAAGTCAAAGTGAGGATATTTTAAGACTGTAAGGTTTTCAGGGACAGATCTTGTTCTTTGGATAGTCCTAACAATAGTTAAATTTCCAGATCTAGAATTTTTCCATGTTAGTGTCACGTAATTTGGAAGATTGGTAAACCAAATGACAGGGTAACATCAGACCAAGCTTTGGAGTCCTAGGACCTAGCCTTCCTGGACTCAGAGAGGGCTCTCTCTATTATGCGAAGGATGTGAAATTGTTCACTTTGTATGTTTGATTTTAGGCTAGCTGTTAAGTATATTTTAGTTTGGTTTTTGGGTTTTTGAGGTAAACTAATCAAAAAGGAAAAATAGAAAAGATTTCAACAAATCAATAGGGCTATGGGGTCAGATAAAGTCACGATTGTCTAGATGGTGGACAAGGTATTACTACAGGGCCGATTTAGTTAAGGTAAATGGATTCTTTGGGTGAAAATGAAGTGAAATGAACATTAAGTTTGTGAAAGAAAAAGAGATCTTAAAGATATATAGTTTTAAAGAAGGTATTCATGAGGTAGGGAAAACCATAAATATTTATGAATAAAACTCAAACTGATACATATGAAAGATAAACAATCCAGTGATACATAGAAGCATAAGAACCTCTAACTCTAGAAAATCACCTTCAGCTGTTGGGAAAACAAATAAGATAAACAAACAAATCAATCTATGAAGAGGGAACTCCTAAACATCATATCTTGAGCTATCGGGAACTCTGAAATAAGTTTGTAAGCATGGACAAAAGGAAATATCGAACGATACCTCTTTGACTTAACTAAAACAACCAATATTTCATAGAAACATTTCAGAAATGGAGTTTTGAGAAGCTATAAGTAAGAAGGGCATACCTTAAATCATACAATATGGCAAAACATACTGACCATAAATGAAACAAATAAAAATTTCTTGATGGACCTAAAGGGCAGTTAAGAATCCTTTAGAAATGATAAAGAAGAGGAAAACATTAAAGATGTAACATGCAGGATGTTTGAGGTGCTTCCATGAGCATGTATCAACATATACTTTTCTGATCTACAACTAATGAGAAATATGTAACATTAATGAAAACAAGGAAACATAAAAAAAATCAGAGAAACATCACCATTCATCAAGCCATGGAATCCTACACACAATGCTCCTCCACCATCAAGCCAAGCAAGACATCATCCACTTCATAAAACAAGTATTTCTTCGAAGCTCATAATGCTATGTATTGCTCTCAATATATCAAGTTCTTCCCTCTATTTTCCCTTACCTTTAATGTTTTTCTTTCCTCTCGTTTTCTTGGGCAATTCTACTTTGTTCTTCTTTGGCAATTTGCCTCTACCCCTTAGTGCCCTAGTGACATTGCTAGTCACTTTTTGAGTGGTTTTATTCCTTGTTGTTTGGTGTTTTTAGCCTCTGCTACTTTCGACGAAGGAAGCATGACCCCTTGCCTTGGAGAAGCAGTAAACACATGAAACTTGACCTTGCTGATGATAAGTGAGGGGAGGAGTTAATACCTGGGTTTGTTTAGTTTGTTCTCCTACAGCCTTAGGGCTGTCCTTTTCTCCAAAAACATTCTCTGTTTGCACTTGTTGGTTACTTTGCTGTGGGGAATCTCTTTGTTCATTAAATTTGATATTTGTAATGAACTCATCATCAAGAGTAATCTCAGAAAGATCATACTCTTTTTCTGTTTGGTGAGAGATGTCTATGTCTGCTGTTTTTTCCTTTCCAAAACTATCTCTGCCTTCATCCATCTTCTTGATGTCATGACTATTTTTATTACTTTCATCTTTGTTGTGACTGCTTCCATCATTTTCATTTTTTTCAATGTTTTCCTGATGTGCGTCACCAGCTTCATGATCACTGTTTTCATTTTCTTGATGTGAGTTGCCTTCTCCTTCATCAATGTCTTCATTTTTTCCTTGTGGGTCGCTAGCTTCATGATCATTGTTTTCACTCTCTCCTTGTGGAATACCTGCCACATCATGCTTTCCTTTACCTCTACTGCTGCTTTCATCACTTCCCTACTCTTTGTCACCATTACCCCCTTGTTCTTTGATTTTACTACATTCTTCTTTCTCACTGCTATCTGTGGAGGATGGTTTTTTTTGGGGAGTAGACTCATGAGAAGAAGAGTAAACATAAGGTGTGGAGGGCAAGGAATGAGCATGAGGAGGGTCCTAGGATGAAAATGGCCTAACTTTTAGTGGCATAGAAGATGCATAAGTGAAATAAGGGTGAGAGATGAAAGTTTCCCAAGGGATGCCCTTTTGTTTCAGTTGGTGAAGGATAATGATCTTAATGAGAGAGTGATGGAATAAAATTTCTTTCTGCTGAGCTGGAGGCTTTTTTCTAAAAATGGAAGACATCTTGTCTATACTCTTACATAGGAAAAAGGGTAGGTTTAGCAACTTAGCTTTTTTGAAATGCATAAGGAGGCTGATGTGATAGGCATATACTTGGGAGTATCTACCTTCACAAGTGAAGAACTTCATGATTATTTTCATGAGGGCTGCATAGTCATCCAGCAAGTGTGAGAAAGGGAAAATGGAGCTGCATGCATCTTGATGATTTGGCTTCAGAAAATTCTGATAGTGGCTAAGGTCAAGGTATGATTGTTTGAACCACTCCTCTCCTATGTTAGGGATTTTGGTTGCCTTAGAAACAGCTCTAGCAGTGAGTTCAAAATCTAAACCTGCTATGTGAACTTGCTTTCCATCCAACCTCAGGGAAAATAACTCTGTTAGATGAGGGTGGCTAGTGACATCTGGTATTCTACTGCAAAAATCAAAGCAGCCTACCTCTTGAAAATAGGACAAGATTGAGGGAGAGACAATGATTTCTTGAACGGTGATGGGCTCAAATTTGTTGTGTTGGCCTCCCTTTTTTACCTTTTTCTTGGGGGGCATTTTGATTTTTCTATTCTTCTCCAAAATCAACTAGAAAAAACTTAAATAAAAACAGGCTTTATTTTCCTTTAACACTTCTTTCTCCTTTAATTCGGTTTTCAAAATATCCTTTATGTTTTAAGAGCAACTGAGGGGTAAAAATAGGGATAAATACCTTGAAAAATTCTTTGCAGTGATGAACACTAACCCTTGCGCAAGACTGGAATTTTTTTGGCCCTTTTTAACGAAGTGAGCAGGTGCTATGCCCTTGCACATAGGTTCGTAGCATCTAAACGGAGGCTGCATGAGGAAAATACACTGTGCCAGTTCAAAAAACTGTGTTTTTGAAGGAAGTTTGAATGATGGGCAGTTGTGGGCACCGGGCGGAAACTGAACGAAGGCTGGTCGCTAAAACACATCACGTCCTTTGTAAATTCGTTCGGTGAGCTGCTACAAGTGTGTAGCACTCAGGTACAGGCAGGTCATGACTCGAGATTTTTGCACGAGGTGTTTGCCAAGGAACCAAAGAGACCCTCTTCTTCTTGTCAATCGATAAAATGAGAGTAAGATATTCCCTTTGAGGGCTTTTGTGCCTTGTGAATTTTTTTTAAAGTACGCAGCCTTCCTTTTGAATTTTTCAAGAAAATTTTATTAAACCTTTTCCTTTTTTCTCATTTACCTTATTTCCATAAAATAGTTTTTGAAACATGTGTAACAATGTTTTATTTGAAAAGTGCTTTGCAAACAGCAAAGCAAGTTCTCATTTTTTGTGTAAAAGCAAACATCCCCCATTTTAAATTATAAAATGTGCCCTCTAATTTTTATGAAAAAAGGATCTTTTACCAACTGTAAGTACCCTCTGTTCATAAATTGAAGGAGGTCCTCTAAAACAGTCTTTTCCCTCTGCTCATGATTGGAGACAATGCAAGCACAACTTCTTAGGATCTCTATTTATGATTTGAATGAAGCCTCTCTTGAAAACTAAACCTTGTGCCCTGTGTCTACTTATCACTGAAGGAGGTAAATTAAACATAACTGTTTATTCCCTCTGCTTATGATTTGAATGAAGCCTCATAAAAACAAGTGATTGCCATCTGCTTATCTTTGAAGGAGGCATTTCATAAACACAAGTGATTGCCATCTGCTTATAATTGAAAGAGGAAATTCAAATGGTTTATCCTTTATCAATCTACATGAGACAAGTTTCTTTGTAGAAATTTACTGTGAAGATAGTGAGTAGGTAAGATAATTCCAACTCCAACATATCAGCTTTGTGTCTCTTAGGTTAACTCTCTTTTGTAGTAGCTTTTAGCTTCCTCTGTGATGACATTGTCTTTGATGGTTTAGAGTCTAGGCTATAGGGATAAAAAAAGGTAGTTGTTCCCTTTTTATACTCTTTCACTTTGATGCCGAAACTGTTGGAAGTCTTTTGCCAGAGAACTAACATACCTAGTCTTATAAGATTGTTTTTCAGAGTTTTGCCCATATGTTCGAGAGTAATGTGCAAATGCCATTGTGAGTTGACATGAAGTGCTAGATGCAATAAAATCCCAACCTTTGTACTCATTTTTCCATGATGGATGATTCTTTGACTTTCTTGGTGCTTTGAGTTTGCAGGTATGAATCATGTAGGTTTCCTTTCTCTTTGAAATTTGCATTTCCTTTATTTCCCAACAGTCAACTGTTCCAGCTTTGAAAAATTTCCTTGAAGTGTCCCTTTTGTTTCAGAACTTCTTATTGCCATCTATTCATGGCACCCTTGCAGAGATTCATGGATAAAATGTCTTTGACCATTGGAGACCTTTCCTGAGGTATCATGATGATAATGCTTGAAACTTTCACTATATTACTTTCTTTGGACATAGGACCTTCTTGCTTTGTTTCTTCCTAAATTTGAACCTTATAAGCTTTGCTAAAACAAAACAAAACAACCATTTTGATGCTGTATGACCTAGGGGTAAACAAGGGTTTTGTTTTGCCAGATGAGAAAGAGGATGGCTGACTAATATTTAAAACCAGGTTTTTGACTAGAGATATTTTTCTCAATATACCTATTCTAAACACCATCACCTAACCTAGACACTTTTTCATTACTTTTGAAGGGTTTCTTAGACATATTCAGGTCATCAAATGGAAATTTAAATAGTGAGAGGGGAGGGGAAAACCTTGTACTATGCTTGACAGTGAGCTGTGTGAAAACAAGGGATTTTGACTATTCATAGGTACAAGGCTTATGACAGTTATGGACAGGGGAGTTTTATCAAGACTAAACTTGATGATCACTTCTAACACAGTCTGTAAGAGAGGAAAAAGATAAAATTTTCTCTGAGGGGTTTTCTAGAGGACAAATTTACTGTTTGAAATTGGTTTCTAGAAAATCTAGGCAAGGCATATAGTCATCACAACAGTAAAAAATAATGATGACTAACATGCCACAAAATATTTTCTGGATCATCAACTATTGTAGGCGGATTAGGGTTTGGATGAGATCTGGTATAGATCCTATGTGAAACTAGATTTCAGTTTTCAAAGTTTAGAGAGGCCGAGGTTTTTTAGGACTGCTTTTCAAACGTTTTCCTCTCACAATAATTTCTATAATAGGGGACTAGGTTTCTAAAATTCCTCAGGGCTGGTTAACACAGTATTTTAGCCATCAGTAAAAAATTTTCAGAGCAAATGATGGCTAAAAAATATTCCTAAGCCTTCAAGAAATTGTTTTCATGAAAAAATACTCATTCTTGAAGTCTTCTTGTGTTGTTTGAACTGTTCTTCACTGTTGTTTCATTAAAAGAAAACCAAGTTAAACCTGTTGTCCCCTGCAAAATTGTTCCCTAAAACAACCCCTCTTTCATCATTTCATTTACTCATTTTGACCCTTTTTATTCTCCATTTTTTCCCCTTTCTCTCTTAATTTTATCCTCATTATCCCAAGGGAACCTTTCAAATCCCTTTTAAAACTCATAAAAAATCCCTCTTGTCTGTTTAAAAACTCATATTTTGTATATTGGAACCCCAAAAAACCCTTACAAAACCCTCTGTTTACCTTAAAAATTCCCTTTTCAAAATCACAGGCCTTAAGCCCCTTTTTTGGGTTTGAACCCTAGCCCCCCCACCATATAAACTGGCCATGCGACCGAGTGTCAAAAACCTTTAGCCCCTTCATCGCATCGGCATTTTCTTGTTATAAACCCACTTTCTTTACAAATTCTTCCCCGATGCGATAAGACCTTATCTCTCTACCCCTGGTCATGTATTTCTACATAGGACCATGTCTCGGGCCTGATCTCATCCCTCATCGCATCAGAAATTGAATGAAAAACATGCCTTTTCCATTATATTTTGGCCTCTATGATAACATTACCCCGCTGAGATCTCCTCCATCGATCCATTCGATCTGACGGTCCTCATCTAACCCGATGACCCAACTCCATCGGTGCCTACCATTCACCATATTAAAATGCCCACCCAATATTACTATGACACCTAGCCTCTACTTACGACTCGTCGTGAAACTCTTTCATCGTGCCCGATCCGCACCATCAGATCTTTCCTCCCTCATCCAACGGTCAGGAGCGCATATTGCATAATTTTTGCGCTCGGAGTTTAACACTCCAAAATAATGTGATACTGGCGTTTTCCCAAAATCCATGTGGCGAGCGATCAATGGAATTGCACTCCCTCCAGGAAAAACCATTTACCACCCGAGGTTCGTGCGATAACCACCCGTGGTATCGCGAAAACAACTTTTTTTCCAATTCGCGCCAAATACAGTTTGAACTGGATTTTCGCCTGTTTTCCTCCATAAGCCTCCTCTGCCTACATAATCACGTCCCTCTGCATCACTCCTCTGCTTCCATGTCAGCCTCTGTAAGCATTTTTTCTAGCCCGCGGGATTTTTATAACATTTTTCATTGTTTTTGCAGGTTCTTATCACGGTTGTTGGGGCAGAAATATTGTCCTTGCCTAGAGAAGGGACAGAGCCAAAGCCCTCTATGTTTGAAGGCTAAAACATGAAGTAAAAGGCTGCCCGGTTTCATCTACAAGTTTGGATGGTGCTACGTAAGCACTGCCCATGCCCTTGAAACCCTCCACTGTGCTAAGAATCTCCTGTCTGCAGTGATAAAGAAAAAACAGTAAGGACAGAAGGCGAGAATAAAAGAATTAAAGAAAAATAAAGTTTAAATATTGAATTCGACAGTTTCGTGGTTAATACACAATTTGAATATTTCTGCATAAATGAAGGGATCAACAACAAAGATTAGAGTTACAAAGGATCAAAGCCTCGATAGTAAAGATATATAGCACAGATTGAGGGATTAAAATGTTAAATCCTATTGTATTAAGGTTAAAACACAGTAAAAGGGTGAACATAGTCAGCAGATCAGGATTAAGGACTCTGAGATTATTATGAGAGTATAAAGCAAAATCAGATTCATAACAGAGTATAAAGCCACAAAGACAGTCAGATCAGCATAAAATTAGTGAAGGAGCCTCCAAATGCCACATCAATAGGGCTATAACTCCTCAACTACCACCTGCAGACTTACTTCATCAAAATAATACACAATGAATGCACAGTCAGAGATCTTTTTCTAAAGACAGCTCAACATTAACTACCAACCTACCTAAAACCCTCAAAGTCAACAAAAGTAACTAAGGGTGATGAAACTTAATGTAAAATTGATTCAAATAGAGATGGGAATTCTAAATATTCTCTCTTTAGCCTCCCAAAGTTCAACACACCATTACTTTGTATTAATTGAACAAATGAACCCTTCTTACACTCCACCTCCTCATTCTTCTATAAAAACCTTTGTAGAAGACTGTTTTAGGGGTTGGTTTCTAGATATTTGTTGCATGTAAATAGCTTTTTAAGCTGCTATAGCTCTATTTGTAATTGAAGACACATAAGCTAAGATGAGAAGTTTGAATCTGTAGAGGCCCATTGGACTTGAATTTGTAACTGGTTTGAACATCAAATACAAATAGCTGATTTATGGGATCCTGGCCTATGTCAATGGTGATGTGTTTCTCACTGTAAATTGTTATTTTATTTTTGTTTCCATTCTTTCCACTTTTCTCTGATAAAGAACAACAAATATAGATTAGGATTTACTTCCGAAGTACCCAAAATCTCACTTAAAATCTTTATCCTTTATGTTTTCTGCTGATTGTTTCTTTGGAGGTAATTCAATAGAGTATAACTAGTGAAGTGTTGGTAAGCCCATATTTCCTGAGTACAACTTGATATATTGTCTTTAAATGTTCTTGATAAGTCTGATAATTGAAGATTGAGTTAGAGAAGTCTATGGTTAGCCCTGTCCTCTAGTTCCTTCTCCAACAGTTTCTTTGAAAAGTTCCCTTAAGAGTATGTTGAAAGCAGGCTAGTTTTGAAGTACTTACGTGATCTTAGATTACTTCTTTTTTTTATCATGAATTTTTTCCCTTTGAATATGCTAAAAGCAGGCTAAGTTAAAATTCTTTACTTGATCTTAATCTATTCTATGTTTTCTTTTAAATGTTTTTTCTTTAAAGTACATCAAAAGCAGGCTAGTTTAAAAGTACTTACTTGATCTTAGATTACTTTTGTGTCTTTCCTTAAGTGCATGCAAAAATCAGGATAGTTTCAAAGTACTTACTTGATCTTAGGTTGCTCTTTGTTTCTTCATGTGTTTTATTCCTTTCACTTCATTTCTTATTGTTTCATTCTATAATATCAACTTAAAGAGATCCTTTGACATAGATGACTTGCCCCATGGACCACTCTTGAACCTTGTTGTGAAATTAAATCCTCTTATGACTCCATATCCCAATGGATTGATGCTGCTCCTTGCCTATCTTATCAGCTGAACCATTCCTTCACATACTCACACCTTCACCCTTCATATAGACTTCCTTCATCTTCATAATATCCTTGCCCAACCAAAACAAACAAAAACCCCGTTCTTCATAACTAGCCTAATATCATATCTTTAAACATATATGTAGAGAGATCCCTCTCTAAATCTAGGATGGCTAGGTCCTCTAATTCCAAAGCAGTTTTGATGTAGGCTCTGCAGCGTTTGTACTTGCCAATCTTTCAAACTACAGAGTCCTAACATACTGGCAACCATACTGGGGATTCTAAGTAAAATCCTTAAAACAAAACACTTATTATTCAGTATAGAATGAATAGCTTTCTTCAAGCACTACCAAGCATGTTGGTAATCATGATAGGACTTGTCTGAATCAGTGGCAATCTAAGTAATTCTTAGGATTATTATAGAACCTTATCAAACCTTGGAGAAATCATCTAGTAAGCCACAGAGTAACTCTGTTTGTCTAATCACCATAGCTAAGTGCTGAAACAAGTTTAGGACACTCTCATAAACCACAGGACTGTAAAAACTTAGAAAACTCAAAAATATTGCAGATTGGTATTCAAACCTATTAATGGTGGTGGACCATAAAACATTTTACCTTCTAAAGCTAAAAATTTCCACTTGGAGACTCCACAAGCTTGGATTGACCTAAAGACTCCACTAGGAAACCCTTTACTACCATAACATCATACAAACTCAGCTTAAGAAACTTTAATGATTAGGTTTTCTTGTTAAATGATTAGTTAGCCTAACCAAGATTGTCATATTTGGATAAACTTTTCTTATCATTGGGTCTGAAAACATAGCATAGTGGCTTCTAGAAGAGTTCATACTAAAGCCTATCCCAACCCAAACCCTCCTGAGATAGTTGATAATCCATAAAGTATACTTAGGAAATCTCCTAAGGCTAAAACTTCAGATGTTGTTAGACTAGTCCATAGAGCTAATTCTGTTCCTGAAAACCTTACAGCTCTACAAGATTCACAAGTTGACTTAAGAAACCCATTCAGAACTAGGTCACTTGATGATATTGATCAGATAGATTTTGAGTCCCCACCTTCATCCCAAGATAGAGGTGAACATCCTGGTAGTAGAGAAAATACCCCTCCTAATTTCCATATCATTCAAAATTTTGGTTTCTCTCATCCTAGATCTGCTCAACAGTCTCTAGCTAGTCCATCCACTTCCTTTATCCATACACCCACTATTCCAACCACTCAATTCCATCAACCCACTCCCATCTTACATCCTCCACCTGTAAACCCCCCATTTTTTCCAAAACCTCCTATCATGGCAACATGGTATGCCCCTCTAGTCCTTCCTTTACCTTTAGTCAATCTGCCATAGGACTACCAGTCCAATATTCTATTATATGATGTTAATGATGTTACCACTACTTCGCAACATGTGGATAAGATGAATGACTATTTTGATAGAAATGAGATTGATGATGAAACTATCAAAATCAGATTTTTGCTCAAAGCTTAGGGGGACAAGTAAGAAAATGGTTCAAAAGCTTAACCCCTAATAGTATTAACGACCTCCAAGCCCTCCATCAGTCATTCCTAAACAAATGGGTAATCAGAAAAAACCCTCTCCAAATACTTTCAGACTACAAAACCTCAAAAGAAACACCGGGGAAAGTGTTCAAAATTATTGCACTAGGTTCAATAGTGTTTATAATGCACTGCCCCCAGAATTGAAACCTCCACAAGGCTCAGCTTTGGCCAAATTTCCTGAAGGATTTGATCCTAAAATGGCATATCAGCTAAGAGAAAGAGACCCCTTGACTTTAGAAGACATGCAGAAGCGGGCTCTAGCTGTGGAAGTAAATATGATTGAGAAGAGAGCTAGGATGAGGAATGAGAAGAAAGTATCATTTAGGGAGGAAACTGCACCCTCCACATCTAGCTCAAAAATGGAAAGAATGATGGAGGAAATGATGAAGAAAATGAGCATACTTGAGAGAGCACAATCTAGAGAAAACCAAACAGCTCCCCAAAATAGAAATCAATCTCAAAATCAGAATCAAAACTTTAGAAGAAATCAACCTCAAAATAGACAAAGAGAGGATGATCAACAAATCAAACCTCCTTTACAAGAAAATTATGTTAATGAGGATGAGAAAACCAATGAAAAAATAGAGGATGACAACATGAATATGTTGGGAGCAAGTAATGAGGATTCTGATCTCATTATGAAAGCAAACAAGGTCTATATACACCTTATGATGACAGAAGACCGCAAACAGATTATTATCAACAATAATCTGAAAATTCCATCATAGGATCACCTAAACAATATGACCTTAGGAGCAAAAGGAATCAAGAAACTCCCAAGAACAAAACCTCTGCCAAATTTACCAAAAACAACCCTGAAAATACACCCAAAAACACGGTTGAAAATCACCAAATAGTGGCTGCAAATTCTGATTTAAATAAAGGGAAAAATTCTCAAACCAATGAAAAACAGAGTATTAACCCTAGTAGCACTAGTACCTCAGCTAATGCTCCTGAAAAAACCATTCTAACTGCTGTAAATAATCAAAATCAGCAAGATGATTTTGCTGATGAAATAGTGACTAAGAAGGCTGAACTAAACATGTTAAAAAGCCAAATTCCTTTCAGCTTAGAGAATGAAATATCCAAGATAAAAATCTATGTCCCACTCACTGAGCTAGTCACTCAAAATTTATATAGAGGTCATATTTTGAAGGCTTTAAACATAGAGGATATTCATGACACAGTTAACTTGAATGATGATACCCCAGAGCTCATTTTTGGACCAAAAATTGAAGGAAAATTTCAAGAAGGAACCACCCCTCCATTCTACATCAGCTTAAACATTCATGAAAATATCTTGCACAATTCCATGCTTGACTCAGGATCATCACACAACCTCATGCCTAAGGTTATAATGGAAGATTATGCTTAGAGGTAACTAGACCCTACAAAGATTTATATTCCTTTGATTCAAGTAGGGTGAGATGCCTAGGCTTGATAAAGGATCTGTGTGTTAACTTAGCCCAAATACTAGCCAAGAGTTTAGTAATGGACATTGTAGTGGCTGATATACCCCAAAAATATGGCATGCTCCTTTCAAGATCATGGGGTGCTAAGTTACAAGGCACAATGCAGATGGATATGACTTATGCCACCATCCCTATCTTTAGTCAACCTAGAAGACTCTATAGGGAAACACACATGAAATACATGGTGAGTAACTAAGAAAGACCAGAGAATTATTCTTTCTATGCCATCCACACAGACCTTGACTCTTTCATTCTTTTTAATGATGATATTCCAAAAGAGCAAGAACTAATCAGTGAAAAAACATCAAATGTTGTGATCACTTCATCTTCAAACATAGCTACAGCCATTAATGAAGAGGAAAACAAAGAGGAGATTAAAAAACAGTCTGCTGATTTAGAAATTCACAGCAAATAGATTAGAGGTCTTGAGGTTCAAAACAGTCATAAAAATAACACAGATCATGAAAATCAAGAAGTAAAACCTCAAAACATTGAAAAAATTGAGGAACAAAAGTCAAGAGAATATAGTGCAGACCCTTGTACAGAATAGAATGATAAAGAAGACAAAGAGGACATCAATGAAATAAATCTCAAATCTGAAAACAGTCCTCTTTGGAACATGAATTTTGATGGGTCTTGCACTAAAATGATGCAGGAGCAGGCATATGGATACACAAAACTGAAAACAATCATGCTGAGAGGCATTCCTTTAAATTGAATTTTCAATGTACAAACAATATAGCTGAGTATGAAGCTCTCCTTTTAGGCCTGAATTTATTGAAAAAATTAGGGGCCAAAAGGATAAAAGTTCATGGGGATTTTGAGTTGATTATTAGGCAAGTAAATGTGGAATATAATGCTAATCATCCCAGACTTAGAGCCTATAGAGATGATTCCATGGACTTGTTAAGAAATTTTGATGAATTCCAACTTATCTTTGTCCCAAGAAACCAAAATGTCCTTGCCAAAGGTTTAGCCTTTGCTGCTAGAACTTGTCTTACACCTTACGAAACTAAGCAATGCACCACCCAAGTCAAATTTAGACCATCTGTCCCAGATAATGAAAAATACTGGCAAGTTTTTGAGGGAGATAAACAAATAAAAGACTTCCTACAGTCCAAAAATGAATTTTAAGCATCAAGCTCAAATTCAAATTATGATAAATATTGTCCTATTGAAGAAAACCCACTTATTGAAGAAGAAGAGTCTCCCAAGAGTGCTGAAATAAATCTGTTAACCTATGAACCCAATCATAAAATAGAGAATAGCATGGATTTAGAAAATGAAGACTTAGAAGTGCTGCAATCTAAATACCAAAGCTTGCCAAAAGGACTGGTCCCTTTAGAATAACTATTTGACTTGAATGATGTGGCCAAAAAGCCAAAAATGGAACCCATAGAATCTGAAGTGGAAGAATAAAATATAGGCAGTGAGAAAAAGCCCAAAATAATCAAAATATCTAAAACATTGCTTGATCACATTAAACTAAAATACATTGAGCTCTTTAAGGAATTTTTTGATGTTTTTGCATGGAGCTATGAATATCTGAAATCATATGATACATAAATAATTCAGCATAAGATACCCCTCAAAGAAAATCAAAAACCTTTTAAACAAAAATTGTGCAGAATCAACCCTATTCAGTTACCTCTGGTAGAGAAAGAAATCATAAAAATGTATGAGGCTGGAATTATTGTCCTTGTTAGATACTCAGAGTGGGTGTCTAATCTTGTGTCAGTTAGGAAGAAAACAGGAGAGATAAGGCTTTGTATTGATTTTAGAAACTTAAACAAAGCCTCACTGGAGGACAACTATCCTTTGCCCAAAATGGATCATATTTTACAAAAGGTAGTTGGTTCCAAAAGAATTTCTTTTCTAGATGGCTTCTCAGGTTACAATCAAATTTTTGTACATCCTGATGATCAACTTAAAACAGCCTTTACTACACCCTAGGGTACTTTCATGTATTTGAAAATGCCTTCTGGTTTGATGAATGATGGTGCCACATTTTAGAGAGCCATGGACATTTCAGTTTCAGAAGAAATAGCTTACTTCATTGTAATTTACCTTGATGATATAACTATTTATTCTAAAACAGATGAAGAACACCTAATACACTTGAAAAAAGTCTTTGAAAAATGCAGAAAATTTGGGCTATCCTTGAATCCCAAGAAAACACTATTTGGTCTCTAGGAAAGTAAAATTCTTGGGCATATCATATCATAGGAAGGAATAAGGATATATCCAAAGAGTATTGCTGGCATATTGCAAATCAGCCATCCCAGAAACATAAAGGAACTTCAATCTTTCATTGGAAAGATTAATTTCTTGAGAAGGTTCATACCCAATCTAGCTGAACTCCTTAGAAACATAACAAACATGCTTAAAAAGGAAGAAGGGGTTAAATGGACCTTAGAAGCAAAGAAATCATTCGAACTGGTGAAACAAGCACTCACCAAAACACCATTTCTTATCAGTCCTAATTTTTCCAAAGATTTCTTCATTTTTTCATTTGCATCAGAACACACAGTAGCTATTTTCCTATTACAGAAAAATTAAATGGACAAGAGCAGCCCATTGCATTTTTTAGCAAGGCATTAAGACATGCACCTCTGAAGTAAAATTTAATGGAAAAACAAGCCTTTTCCTTAGTCAAATCCTTAAAAGACTTCAAAGTTTACATTCTACATTCCCACATCATAGCATTTGTGCCGCACTCAGTTGTGAAAGACATATTGAACCAAGATCCAGATGGCAAAAGAGGAAAGTGGATTGCTGTAATTTTAGAGTATGACTTAGAAATCAAGCCCACTAAACTCATAAAGGGTCAAGGACTAGCAAAACTGATGGCTGAATCTAACTTCCAAGCTCTTGATATAAACATGTTTAATGCATTAGATGAACAGGAGGAGTGTTTAACTCCAATTATTTAAGATAATTTTATGAATTCCTCTTGGTATGCTGACATTTTGTATGTTTTTCTCAATCTGAATGTTCCTCCTAGTTTGTCTAAAACAAAGGCAAGGTTCTTAAAGTTGAAAGATGTAAATTACTGCATTTTGGATAAATGTTTATATTGGAAAAATGCTAGTGGGTTATTGCTTAAATGTTTGCTTGAGAAGGATGCAGATAAGATCAAGCATGAGTTTCATGAAGGATAATGTGGAGGCCACCTCTACTGGAAATCAACAGCCAATAAAATCCTTAGAGCTGGTTATTACTGGCCCAAGCTCTTTCAAGATGTTCGTAAGATGATTATTTCCTGTCATAAATGCCAAATCTTTGAAGGAAAAAGAAAACTGCTTCCCTTACCTCTGCAACCAATCACTGTTGAAGCTCCTTTTCAATAGTGGGGTCTAGACTTCATTGGGGAAATCCATCCTCCCTTATCTGCCCAACATAGATGGATCCTCACAGCAACAGACTATTTTACCAAGTGGATAGAATCCATCCCCTCTAGGAATGCCACAGACTCAGTTATCATTTCTTTCCTTGAAAACCATATACTTTCCAGATTTGGTTGTCCTAGAAAGATCATAACTGATAATGTTGCTGCATCTAAGAAGATGGTAGAATTCTGTCATAAGTATCAGATCATATTGGGCCATTCCACAGCTTATTACCCTCAAGGTAATGGGCTTGCAAAATCATCAAATAAAATTCTAGTAAACATTATCAAGAAGTTGCTGGAAGATAACAAGAAATCATGGCACAATAAGCTAGTACATGCTTTATGGGTAGATAGACTAACCATTAAAAAATCCATTGGAATGTCTCCCTACCAGCTAGTTTATGGAACTGAAGCAATATTTACAACCAGTTTAGGAGTGCCAATCATGAAGTTGATCCAGGAAGTGCAGTCTGAAGATAATGATGTAACAAGAAGAATAAACCATACTATAAATTTACAACAAACCAGAGAGGAGGTCTACATTAGAGCACAACAACTACAAGAAAACATCAAGAAGTTGTTTGAAAAAAGAACCAAGGCAAGTGATTTCAAAATTGGTGATAAAGTGTTGAAATGGGATTCAAGGAGAGAAGAGAAGGGAAAACATGGAAAATTTGATAATTTATGGTAGGGCCCTTATCTTATCTAATCTGCTATTGGAAACAATGCATTTTTTCTACAAGATTTGGATGGAGCTGAATACTTTGGAGGTCCTGTTAATGGCAAGGTTCTCAAACATTATTTCAGTTAATTGATATTTTACTTTCAAAGCTTTTTCATTTCATTGTATATAGAATTTCCTTCAAATTAAAAAAAAAAAAAAAGGAAAAATACAAAAACAATAGAAAAAGAAAAACAGGGCAGAAATAAAACAAGAAAGGTATAGCCCCATACCAAAAAGAAAAAAAAAAGAAATTCTGAAAGTGTGCAAGCTTAAAATGCCACTATCAAAAAGAGCACTGCTATTTAGTCATACGGCCTAATAATGACTAAGATAGATTTCAATTTTTATGTTGATAGGTTAGTGAAGAATATTTGTCAAACTGTTTAATCTTGGCATATCAGTAGATTAGATTAGGATAGAAAACAATGGTTCAAACAAACTGAAAATCTGAACCTATAAGATTGATGAAATATTGGTTCTAAAAATGCTCAAAATCTGAACCATGGGAAGGAAGAACAGCTCAAAAAAGATCAAAATCCGAGCTACAAAAAGAATGAAGGATGTTGTAAATATTTTCATATCCTAAGCCTTCATAGTCTTGTTTTAAATTTCTGCAAATAAATTATGTGTGCAGCTTGTACATACAGCCATAGACATCATGGCAAATCAGACAACCTAACCTTGATTTGACTATGCTTTAATTTTTGTTTTAGAATAATAGAGAATAAAATCTGCCAGATAGTCTAATCCTGGCAGATAGTAGCTTAGGTAGAGAATTTATGAGTTCAACAATCTAATCGGAACTCATGGAAGAAATAAGGGTAGACTTAGATTAGTTTTTCCTGCTTTAAAAAGAATAAAATGTTGATGTTTAAGGTCTGCAAGTCCAAATGCACCTTTTGAAGAAAAAATGTTAGGAAGTAGGCTATGTAGGTAGTTGTTTGGAAAATAACTCTTTTGATATAAATACTGATCATCTTTCAAAGCTGCATGACCAAAGAAGAAGAGGTTGTCAATCGATAAAGGCGTAGGTCTACATCCAAGAGATCAAATTGTGAAGATTCATGACACCTCCAAGGAGCTACCATCCCCAAGTGTAGCCATTGTTAGCCACCAATAAATTTTTGTCAAAGAAAATGATGGCTAAAAATGATTCCTAAGCGTTCAAGAAATTATTTTCATGAAAAACTGCTCATTCTTGAAGTATTCTTGTGCTGTTTGAACTTTGCAAGTAATCTTCACTGTTGTTTCATTAAAAGAAAACCAAGTTAAACCTGTTGTCCCCTGTAAAATTGTTCCCTAAAACAACCCCTCTTTCATCATTTCATTTACTCATTTTGACCCTTTTTATCCTCCATTTTTTCCCCTTTCTCTCTTCATTTTATCCTCATTATCCCAAGGGAACCTTTCAAATCCCTTTTAAAACTCATAAAAGATCCCTCTTGCCTGTTTAAAAACTCATATTTTGTCTATAGGAACCCCAAAAAACCCTTAAAAAACCCTCTATTTACCTTAAAAATGCCCTTTTCAAACTCACAGGCCTTAAGCCCCTTTTTCGGGTTTGAACCCCGCACCCCCCACCATATAACCTGGCCCTGCGACCGAGTGCCAAAAACCTTTAACCCCTTCATCACATTGGCCTTTTCTTGTTAGAAACCCGCTTTCTTTACAAATTCTTCCCCGATGCGATAAGCTCTTATCTCTCTTCCCCTGGTCATGTATTGCTACACAGGACCATGTCCTGGGCCTAACCTTAGCCCTCATCGCATCGGCAGTTGGATGAGAAACATTGCTTTTCCTTTATATTCTGGCCACTTCGATAACATTACCCCACTGAGATCTCCTCCGTCGATCCATTTCATCTGAAGGTCCTCATCTAACCCGATGACCCAACTCCACCGGGGCCTACCATTCACCATATACAAACGCCCGCCCAATCTTACTATGACACCTGGCCTCTACTTAAACAACTCATCGTGTAACTCTTTCATCGTGCCTGATCTACACCGTCAGATCTGTCCTCCCTCATCCAACGGTCAGGAGCGCATAACGCATAATTTTTGTGCTCGGAGTTTAACACTCCAAAATTATGCGATACCGATGGTTTTCCAAAAGCCACGTGGCGAGTGATCAATGGAATCGCACTCACTCCGGGCAAAACCATTTACCACCCGAGGGCCATGCGATAACCACCCATGGTATCACGAAAACCACTTTTGTCCAATTCGTGCCAAATACAGTTTGAACTGGATTTTCGCCCATTTTCCTCCATAAGCCTCCTCTGCCTGCATAATCACCTCCCTCTACATCGCTCCTCTGCTTCCATATGAGCCTCTATAAGTAGTTTTTTCGGCCCGCAGGGTTTTTATAACATTTTTCATTTTTTTTGTAGGTTCTTATCATGGTTGTTGGGGCAGAAATATTGTCCCCGCCTAGTGAAGGGATAGAGACAAAGCCCTCTATGTTTGAAGGATAAAACATGAAGTAAAAGGTTGTCCGGTTTCATCTGCAGGTTTCGATGGTGCTGCATAATCACTGACCATGCGCTTGAAACCCTCCACCGCGCTAAGAATCTCCTGTCCGCTGTGATAAAGAAAAAACAGTAAGGACAGAATGCAAGAATCGACGAATTAAATCAAAATAAAGTTTAAAGATTGAATCCGACAGTTTGGTGGTTAATACACAGTTTGAAGTTTTCTGCATAAATGAAGGGATCAACAGCAAAGATTAGAGTTACAAAGGATCAAATCCCTGATAGTAAACAGATATAGCATAGATTGAGGGATTAAAAGGTTAAATCCTGTTGTATTAAGGTTAAAACACAGTAAAAGGGTGAACATAGTCATAAAATCAGGATTAAGGACTCTGAGATGATTATGAGAGTATAAAGCAAAATCAGAGTCATAACAGAGTATAAAGCAACAAAGACAGTCAGATCAGCATAAAATCAGTGAAGGAGCCTCCAAATGCCACATCAATAGGGCTATAACTCCTCAAATTCCACCTGGGGACTTACTTCATCAAAAGAATACACAATGAATGCACAGTCAGAGATCTTTTGCTAAAGACAACTCAACATTAACTACCAACCTACCTAAAACCCTCAAAGTCAACAAAAGTAACTAAGGGTGATGAAACTTAATGTAAAATTGATTCAAACAGAGATGGGCATTCGAAATATTCTCTCTTAAGCCTCCCAAAGGTCAATACACCATTACTCTGTATTAATTGAACAAATGAACCCTTCTTACACTCCACCTCCTCATTCCTCTATAAAAACCTTTGTAGAAGACTGTTTTAGGGGTTGCTCTTTGGATATCTGTTGCATGTAAATAGATTTTGAAGCTGTTGTAGCTATGTTTGTAATTGAAGACACATAAGCTGACATGAGAACTTTGAAGCTGTAGAGGCCCATTAGACTTGAATATTGTAACTAGTTTGAACATCAAATACAAATAGCTGATTTATGGGATCCTGGTCTATGTCAATGGTGATGTGTTTCTCACTGTAAATTGTTATTTTCTTTTTGTTTCCATTTTTTCCACTTTTCTCTGATAAAGAAAAACAAATATAGATTAGGATTTACTTTCAAAGTACACTAAATCTCACTTAAAATCTTTATCCTTTATGTTTTCTACTGATTGTTGATTTGGAATTAATTCAATAGAGTATAACTAGTGAAGTGTTGGTAAGCCCATATTTCCTAAGTACAACTTGAGATATTGTCTTTGAATGTTCTTGATAAGTCTGCTAATTGAAGATTGAGTTAGAGAAGTCTATGGTTAGCCCTGTCCTCTAGCTCCTTCTCCAACAGTTGCTTTGAGAAGTTCCCTTAAGAGTATGTTGAAAGCAGGCTAGTTTCGAAGTACTTACCTGATCTTAGACTACTTTTTGTGTTTATCACGAATTTTTTCCCTTTGAATATGCTGAAAGCAGTCTAAGTTAAAAGTCTTTAGTTGATCTTAAGCTATTCTATGTTTTTTTTTAAATGTTTTTTCTTGAAAGTACATCAAAAGCAAGCTAGTTTAAAAGTACTTACCTGATCTTAGATTAATTTTGTATCTTTCCTTAAGTGCATGTCAAAAGCATGATAGTTTCAAAGTACTTACTTGATCTTAGGCTTCTCTTTGTTTCTTCATGTGTTTTATTCCTTTCACTTCATGTCTTATTGTTTCATTCCATAATATCAACTTAAAGAGATCCTTTGACATAAATGACTTGCCCCATGGACCACTCTTGAACTTTGTTGTGCAATTAAATCCTCTTATGAATCCATAGCCCAATGGATTGATGATGCTCCTTGCCTATCTTATCAGCTGAACCATTCCTTCACCTACTCACACCTTCACCCTTCATATAGACTTCCTTCATCTTCATAATATCCTTGCCAAACCAAAACAAACAAAAACCCCATTCTTCATAACTAGCCTAATATCATATCATAAAACTTAAAGATCATATATTTAAACATATATATAGAGAGATCCGTCTCTAAATCTAGGATGGCTAGGTCCTCAGATTCCAAAGCGGTTTTGATGTAGGCTCTGTAGCATTTGTACTTGCCAATCTTGCAAACTATGGAGTCCCAACACAGTCTTTAAGGAAATATGGAGATCTAGAGGAGTAATAATCCTATTGGGGCTAGTGGAGTCACCAGGTGGGAATTTTTATCTTTTTCGAAGGTAAAATGTTTTATGGTCCACCACCAATAATTATTTTAAAGACCAATCTGAAATTTTTTGGATTTTCTGAGTTTTTATATGGTTCTATGGTTTGTAATAGTGTCCTATACTTGATTTCATCACTTAGCTAAGGTGGTGAAACAAACATAGTCTACTCTATGGCTTATCAGCTGATTTTCTGAGGTAACTGAAGGACTAATGAGTCTATAAGGGCTTGCTAGGAAACTATGAACTCAGATGTCCCACCATGATTGCCAAAATGTTGGGGTCCTGTGATTTGGAAGATTAGCATACCAAGTGACAAGGCAACATAAAAAATATTCTTTAGAGCTCTAGGACCTAGCCTTCCTAGTCTCAGAGAGGGATCTCTCAATTGTTTGCAAGGATATGACTTGTTTTCTTGTAAAAGGTTGATTTTAGGCTAGTTATTATGCATGAGTTTGTTTGATTGTTTGGTTGGACATGATGATCTAGGAAGCATAGGCAGAAATATGAAATCTCTAGGTTATTAGGCAATGGATTCAAGTGGAAGTTGTAACAAGTTCAAAAATAGATCGGGAGTATCAAAGGGCAAACCTAACTTGGCCAGTGGATCTTCAAGGTCTTTCAGGTGAAATTAAATGGACATCAATGGTTTAGAATGAAAAGTAAAACTAAGGGAAATTAATAATCCTTAATTATATTTAATTCTCAACAAAGGGACTTCAAACATTATTTGAACATAAAGAGGCATTCAATAGACATGGCTAACCATAAATTCTACTAACCACACTTCAGCAAATAATAATTTCAAGACAAACTTCTCCAATGAAATATAGAAGGCAAGAAACTCATTTAACTTCTAGTGATTTCACCTTCAAGGATAAGAAAACATTCAAGATTCACACATAACCCTATTCATAGAAGAGGGAACTCCTAGAAATATTTGATTACAGCTATAAAGACCTTCAAAAAAATTATTTAAGCAAGCACAAAGGGTATGATCAGAACAAAACCTCTTTGGCAGACTTTGAACAATGGTACTTTGAAGGGAGACTTCAAAAACAATTTTTTAAGTGGCAGCAAGTAAGCAAGGAAAACCATAAATCATGCTTGAGACCAGCTGTATTGAACTATTTAGGAAAAAAGTATAGTGGTTCTAGAGAGAAATTAAGAATTCTCTAAAATATCCTAGCAGAAGAAAAAATTAAGACAGTGAAGAGTAAACAGAACTAAGGTGCTTCCAAAAGACATTTCTTAGCCTAAACTTTTTACTCTACTGCAACAGAGAATGATGAAACATAATGAAATAGGAAATAACAATAACAGATTTAGAGTACTTCACCAATATCCAAGCTCAAGGATCCAATAACAAAGCTTTCTTCATCAACAAACAAGTCAAGACATCCACAAGTTCCAAAACATCAATTTCCTTTGAACTTCAACAAAACTGTGTATTACTTCAAAGAGTCATCAAATGCCAACAATTCAATGAGTTCCAATGCAGTATTTATGCTGCAAAAGAGGAGCTGGAAGTGATCTAGGGTTTGAGAGTCATTAAATATAGAGTAAATGCATTCCTAACCTTGAAAACCATGGAAGGCATAAGGTAGGAAGATGTTCAACTACTTCTCTGTTTCAATAACTCTGTCTTAACTTTTTATGGAAAGATAGGAGAAAATATTGACTTTCAAGGCTTATCCTTATCTTTACAATAACTGTCCTGGCAGTTTTAATATTTTCTTTATTGTAATAAATTTTTTTTTTCTTTGTAGGCAGAAAGTATGTCAAAGGTGTCAGTTAGATATTCTGAGTGAATAATTGCTCCTGTTTGATGTATTCGAGGCTGTCTTTAGCCTAACTTTCCTTAATTTCATCATTAAACTGTGCTTTAAGGTTTAATTCTACTTTTGGCCTTCATAATTCATCATGCTGTCTTTTAACACTTTTCAGACTTCTTTAAACTTTTCATTCATCTATCTTTAAATGTGTTTTTTCTTTTAATCTGCCAATTAAGCTTTTAATCTTTTGTCTACCTCTTTTGGTCCCCAAACTTCATTAATTTTCTATGTCCATTTTTGCTATGTGCAGGAGCTCCTTTTGCTACGCTGGAGGGTTTATTGATTTGAACGGATGATCATGATTCATCGTCCCAACCTTCAGATTAAACCCTTGATTCCATTTTTTCTTCATTTATAGGACTTTTTTGGATCATCATACAAGGCCATGTCACTATAAACTTAACTGTGGGATGGCCCTTTGACTTAGAGCCGCCATTAAAACCTATAGGAAAACAAAAAAATTTAATAAATCCTACGTTTATGGCTAAAACTTCTTTTAGGAGGCTTACAGAAGGTTTGGGAGCAATTTTCATAGGAATGGAGAATGCATGGAAGAGGGATTTCATGGTGGAATGATACAGGCGGAGGAAAATTTTGAATTGGGCGTGAAATAAAGGTAAGCGTTTTTTTTGCAATACCGGGCGGTTTTCGCACGAGAGATGGGTGGTAAGTGGTTTCGGTCCATATGGACGTGATACCATAGGACGGATGACACCTGTCCATAAGGAAACCACCTATTTTACGCAGAAACAACTCGTTAAAACCTTGCGCTGAAAACTGCGTGAAATGCATCATGAACCATTGGATCTAGGTGAGCCAGATCAATGGCAAAAACTCGACGCAATTGGAGAAAGTGCTCGGCAATGGATAATGGGTGAGGAAAAGTGGCGGATTATGAATGGACCAGCGGGAGGTTAGTGGAAGGCGGGCCAGGGTGATGATGTCAGCTCTTTTTTCGGGGAGTGAAATGTTATCGGGCAAGGTCAAAAAGGTGAGGGTGAGTGTGGGACATTAGATCGGGAGGATCTATGGTCTAGATCTTCCATGTGGGGTGAAAGGATAGGGAATGGTCGATGGCTGAATGGAGGGGAAAGGCCGATCACCGTTGGATTGGCAAGATCGACGGCTGTGTTTTTCTTGGAAAAAGAAATGGCGGAAGTGGAAGGATAAGGAATAAAAAGGACCGTGGGCTAAGATATAAAGGGGTTAGGCATTAACCATTGGTCACAGGCATTTGGTCATGTGGGGAAGGAGGCCAAGGTCTTAAGCTCAAAAAGGGGCTTAAGGCTTGATATGTTAAAATAGGCGTTTATAAGGCTAAAAAGAGGGTTTTTTTAGGCCTTTAAGAAGTTCCGATAAGGTTAGGAGGGATGTTTTAAACCTTAGAAAATAGTTTTTTAATGTTTTTAGAAGGGATTTTTAGGGGGATGGAGGGTAAATGAAGGGGTAAAAAGGGATCTTTGGAGGAAAAATGATTGGTTAGGATAGGTAAAAATGGACGAAAAAGTGGGTGAAATGAGTTTATAAAATGATGGAAAATGGCTTAAAAACAGTTCCTTTTTGAGATGGCAGGATAACTTGGAGGTTTTGAGTGAAGATTTTCAGTGAATTGATAGAATTAGGATAATGAAGGTAGTGAGGTTTCTAGAACTCACAATGTTTCTGCAAATATTGTTTCTAAAAATCTGAGATTTTCAACTTAGTCATCTTCGGATGAAATCAAAATTATTGATGACTAACACCTAGATTTACTGCAAGAGAGATGAAGGAAGAAGATGCACCAAAGGAGGAGACTTTGAGTGATTATCTTCAGGAGTATGAATTTAAATATTGGAGAATCAAGGAGCACTTGAGCTTCCAATATTTCTGCCAACTCAAGGAGGAAAGGAGATCCAACAAGTACAATAGAAGGATAAGAGGTAGATTCTTTTTGCCAAATTTTGATGGATCCTCCACATGCATAGCCAAGGATTGGATAAATCAGTTAGACTCATATTTGGATCTACATCAAGTTTCAGAAAAGGAAGCCCTTAAAGTACCAGCACTGCATCTTAAAGGTAAATCTTATGCTTGGTGGTTATTTGAATCCTTTTCATTGAAGAATGCAAATATATCTACTTATGCAAGATTCACTAGGATATTAGTGAAGAGATTTGATGTAAAACAAACTGAAACATCTTTGATTGAGCTAGAAAATCATGAGCATGCAAAACCCTTGCATGATTTGGAAAGATCTGTTATGCCAACTCCACTTCAGATTTCTATTGAAGGGGACAAAAATTTGAGTGACACTTTGCCAAGGGCAAGATCCCCATTGCATGAAGAGATTTCTTCTCAAAAGGAAGTCATGGAGATTCCTCTTTCAAGGGAAGACCAATATCTAAGGTCTCTCATTGATAATGAGGTATTCTCAAATATTGATGAGGAGGAAGAACAAGAGGGAATTAATAGCATTGTCACTTCAAAAGAAGAACCATCACCACATGGGGATGGACATGAGGTTATGGCTTCTAGGGGAGGAGCTTTTGCATCTTTGCAATTGGTTCCCAAGGAGTATCATTGACAGTAGTAATGGGAAATAACACCTTGCTCCAAGGAGGAGGAGGAAGGATGGACCAACATCCAATGATGAGGAGCATGCACCCTTTTTTATTTCAAGGGGTTTCTATTCATGAGAAGGAGACTGAACTATGCAACAAAGAGAGGGAAAAATCTGTCCACTCATTTATATAGTCTACTTCAGATTTTGATGTCTCTTTGCATGGAGGCATTCCACCAGGGAGACCCCCTGACGAGAAGATGAATAAAGTGTTCTCTCAACTTATTGTAGCAATGACATATTTGGCTAAATAAGGAGCCCTGGGAGAAGCTAGCACATCGTTGAGAACAATTTATGGGTTCCAAGGTGAGATGATCAACTTTCTGAGTTGGACATTGCCATATCCCACTCAGTTATTTGTGCTGGAAAATGATTCACAGATCTATGGTGACATGAGCATGATGTCAAATGGCCACTCCATAGTCTTGGGGCAGAAAATGATATCTCTACACACAAAGAATATTTTTGAATATGACAAGAGGGTACCAACACTCTTGCATGCATGGGCCAAACTATGCAAGTTTTGGAAGAAAGAGACCTTTCACAAAGAGGTTGAATTCCATGAACTTCAATCTTGTCTTGAGCAAGATCAGCTGCAAGAGAGGCAGAAAATATGGATTGAATTTACTCTAACATGTGACTTTGGTATTCAACATGTCAAAGAGGAGAACCATGATATTATAGGAGCTTCAGTTAATATTTTTACAACGCTGTCAATGTTGGGAAGCCTAGATCCATATTGGGAGTCCCAACTCTTGGTAGAATATTCCAAGAACCTTCTCACATGTAAGGTTATTGATGGGAAAATGGAATATAGGAGGTATAGAGTGGTTGATGGAGTCATTTAATTTCATGATCAGATCTATTTGACTAAATAATCAAAACTCAAAGATAAACTACTATATGCAGCCTATGAGATCTTGCTTTCTACTCCCAATGATTTCATTAGAACACACCATATTATCTTGAATGGATTCAGTGGCAAGGCTTTTAAGAAGAGTTATATTAGCATTTTCAAAGATGCATGTACCATGTGGAGATGGAGCAGCAACATAACTCTATGGAAGAGTTAATTCAGCCCTCTCCTTCTCTTTTTGAGGAAGGGGATAGATCTATGCACCACTCTATTTGTTTGAGGAGGACTATTGGTGAAGAACATACTTATGTAAATCATGTTTCATTTTCTAATTGTATGCATTCTTTTACTATATATATGAAGGCCATGACTCCAAAGAGGAGTGTTATACCTTATAACCTTCATGGCCAACTTTGGGCCAAAAATATTTTTGAATATGGCCACGCCCTTGATGGACAAAGGGAGATTTTGCAGCATGATGGGTGCTTTCCTAAGGCACCAAATATATCTCCCACTTTCAGCCATGGTGAGATGTTATGGGCAGCAAGTAAGTGGTGGGAAAATTACTTACCACATCTAGATATGAGGCAGGTAGGAGATGCACTGCACTGGTTCCACATGTGGGACTATGATCCACCTCTATCATTGCACTTGATTGATTATGTATCACTAGTTTTGATCCCTCGTGATGATGATGCTCTTATATTTTTTGGAGACATGATAGGAGGGATGACACATTGGTTGGATGTGTCCATTGGGAATGAAAATTCCCATATTTATTCATGCTTCAAGAGGAGGATGGGACATTATATGGCTGCTACACTATATCTTTTGTTGCCTTATGCAAGGGGCCATATGTTTGATTTATGTCTTTGAGAGAAGCCTCTCACTTGGGAGAATTTGTGGCAAGACATGTGTTGCTTGAATCATATTCAGCCAACACCTATTATCCTCTACTCTTTTCAAGCTTTGGAGAAGCTTATGGCAGCAAGAAGGTGGTTGGGTGGTCACTTATTGTATCATGTTTTGAGGTAGCAAGAAGGAGAATAGTTTTGGTCTCAATGGAGGGACTATTGTCACCATCCAATACATCATATGACACTTAGTCCATGTTTCTTTTGGAGCACATATGGTTATGATACTCTATTCACTATATGCATGGGGAATTGGGCAAGGAGGCTCCCTAGAATAAATGAAGTGAATCATGAGGTTCCAAGTATCTTTTGGCTTCATGAGGAATATGTTGTTGCAGCCCAAGATCAGCAGCTCCAAGTTTATCATAAATGGAGGGAGAGGCAGCGTAAGTTGAATAATCTTACCTCTCATTTTCAGCCATGAAGCCCCTACACATTGCATAAGAAGGGGATAGGTGACTGTTTCTATGAGCTACCAAGGATGGCTCACTTTATTTGGATGATAGCATGGAGATTGGAGTATCTCTTGGGGGTTGAATCACCCATCATTTATCGTCTCTCATGCCTTAAGAAGGCCAATGGACAGCATATGATTCTTTCTATGTATCTCCCACTTCTTCATGATGACAACTATTTGGTTTATTCACCAAAAGCAAGCTTGTATTCTTGGGAGGAGACATACCCATTGGAGATTTTTGCAAATTTCCTTGTAGTTTCTTGAGGACAAGAAAATTTTTGGAAGGGAGGACTGTAATATTGCTAGTTAGTCCTAAGCTAATTGGAATATCCATTTTGATTTTTCTTTCTTTGCTTAAAGAATAAATGTGTAAAGGAGGTTCATCAAATTCCTAATAAAGAATAAATCAAGGCCAAATATTAAAAAGGCTAAGTCATGGCTATGTAAAAAAGCACCCTTAGGTGTGAAAAGGGGCTGGATATTCTGATTGGGTCAACCTTGACCAAATCTACAGCGATGTCTTGGAGGAGTGGTCATCAATGAGGCACAACGCAGTTCTAGATGGAGATGGAATGTGTGAAAGAGAAGATTTCATTGAGGGTGGTTTAGGGTTTACAAGCTCTTAATCTATATAAGGAAGGGGATGGCAGCATGAATAGGTTGTTGAAGATATGATATTTTGATATATTGTATGTTTAGACCATATATATTTCTTTGGATGTTTAGCCTAGATTGAAAATGTTGTTTAGAATTGGGATTTACTATTTAGGAATTCCACCTCTTCCCATTGAGTAGCTGTTGGGAGAGTCTTATATTGCATAGTCCACTATTTGGCTTAAGGCCAAGCTTCTCCTTTCAACTACAATACAGATCCTCTTGAGGGTTTGGTTGTCTTTGCAAGCTGCAAAAAGTGGAGGCTAGATCTATTCAGATCTAGGACATTTCAGTGCCCTTTTTCAGTGGAGGAGTCTTCTACTCCAATTGGAGGAGTGTATTGGAGTGCTTGAGCATAATTTTATGATATTTTCATGTGGCCAACTATTATCAATACCCTACAACGTAGCTTCTCTTCCAAATCTGTGTTATTCCTATAGGTGTTGTTGCAGGGAGTTTTGGTGCACCATTTGGAGAGTTGGTTTTTGAGTGTTGGGGATCTTCCCTTCACTTTGAGATCCATTGGAGGAGATCTATACATTTCATATTTCAGATCTGATCTACATATCTATGAATACTTCTAAATCACTGAATATTTTTTCATATTTTCATTCTTAGATCTCAGATCTACTACTTATACTTGGTGTAATGCTCAAAACCCTAAGGGGATTTGAAAGAGGAGCCTTTCTAGTGTATGGATCTATTTGGATCTGACTTTTCATACATGTATTTGCTCTATATCTGACATGTAGTCAACAATAGCTTGCAGCCCAATAAAATAACGTTGTCAAGGAAGTTTCAATCTATACATGTGGTTGTAGCACCTCTTTTAAGGGATTTTCTTCTATTAATGTCTTGTATTTCCAGCTATGCATCTTATGGGCCTCTGCTATAGGGTGAAATTCTTGGGTTTTTGGTTCTCGAATATCCCTTTCAGGGCTTTCTGGTGCCCGAGGCAGACAGTAAGATTAGCTGTATAGTTCACAAAGAAGATATATACAAGCTCATATCAACTTAAACAACTTGATGGAATAGGATGGAAGATTACCTCTTTAATGATATTGAATTATTTTGGAGAGCGCTAAGCAGCGAAGCAGGGATCCTCCTTCACCAGCTCCAAATATCAACCCTATGATCAATCAAAGCACCCATGTAATCTCTACCACAACATACATTTCCTATTAATTAAGTTAATATATGATAAAAATTAAACAATGCATATCTAAGCCATTCATATCATGCTATATAAGTAATTGAAGAAAAATAACAATATCAACGCATAGAATAGATAAAAAATATACAGTTCTATTGATTTATAAAAAGGAGGATTACAATTGTCGGTTGTACCAAGCCCTTCTCAACTTTCCAATCTCTCTATCTCTCAATGTGGTGATGTCTTGATCAATAATTTCTCAATGAACCTCTTTGAATTTCAACCTTCACACTACAAAAATAATGCTCTGCTTCACAAGTATTCAAAACTTTGAAAATCCTTTGACCTTGAACCAAGAGCCTTCAGCTCCATTTTATAGGAGATGGAGAGAGAAATCATTTCCTTTCTCCTTCCACCAGTTCTAAATAGAAAAAACAAAGATGTTTCCTCAACTTCCCATGCTTTTGCCTTCCTTGAAAGTTTAGTTGTTTTTGGCAAGGTCCAATAAGAGACTAGTGCTTTGCAGTTTCCTTTTTGTACTGACTCTCTTATGAGAAAAAGCTGGGATTTCAAATCATTGTCTGTGGGTTTTTCCTGTTTCAAACTCAAAACACGGGTAACACTACCCTCTAGTATAAACAGAGCATTTCTCTAGCCACTAACGTGGCCTTTTCATTGGTTAGGTGCATTATAACGCTCTCTTACTGTTATTGGGGAGCGTTACCTTTGCAGAAGTAGTTTAGTTTAGGTCTTTGTATTCCTTCCATATTTATCTTCTCCTCTGAGCTGATGAGGAGGTTTTTTGACCTGTAATAGATGCCCACTAAAGTGTGAGGTCAAAGACAAATACGATGGCTGAAATACTTTATAATGTGTGTAGTAGAGATAAAGAGATTGAAAGACTGAGGAAAACCTGAAACAACAACATATGTCAAAAAATATAGTATCTGTCTTGAGTCGAGCATTCCCATGCTTAGTAGCTAATCAACATGATTTCTCTAGAACAGAGATATGAAGAATCTGTCCACCGATAAGCATAATGTGGAAGTGTCTGTCATAACAGGATCAGGCTGAAGAAGCTGTCTCCATAAACAATATCACAACTTGGGGAAGGGAACATAGCTTTAATGATGTAACCTTTGCCCCAAGGTCTTGACCACCACTTCACTTAAACTGCGTATTTCTCAACATGTGAATGAACGATTTGTCATCGAACATGTGAGAAATCGTCTGATTACCAGTCGATAATGAAAACTGTTAACAGGCATGAAGGTGGCCACCGATAAATATGATGGTCTCTAAGATGCATAGTACAATCTAGCGAGTGTGAATAAAAAGAGTTGAATTCAAACACTCGTAGAATTAATCAATCAGGAGCTAATGATGAAAACTCATAATCAAACACAAGACTACCTACCACTAATGTCTGCAAGTATCTGGGTATTGATGGGTTTCTGGATCAACTTCCTAGATAAGATGTTGAAGTCGATAGGAAGAGATCTGTTGAAAGGTAGGCACTGAGGCGTCCTACATCAGTCAACACAAAATGAAAACCAAATGAATTTTTTTTTTATGGAGATAATGAAGAGAAAATGGGGATAACTAACGACAAATAATTTCTGGCATAATGAGCGGTTTGGTTGATAAAAGGAGCAGTAGATAGCGAGATCTGCTTGAACAATAGAAGGCATTGTAACAGGGTACTAGGTAGCTAAGGCTTAATGAACACCAAAGAGTTTGTTCTGATTTTACTGGTGTAGGAACACTGGGAGATGAAGGCTAATACTCATAGATGATAGCGTTCGGCTCACTGCGAAAGAGTTTTCTGGGAAGTGCCATGTTCAATATTTTTGCTGCCAAATCGACCTTTCTGAAATGTAACAAAGGTAGTATCCATTTTGTCCAAATTTTTTCCCCGTCTGATTAGGTTTAACGAGTCTAGATGAGTAAACTCAGTGAATTTTTCATATTTAGAGAGTCTGAAAAATGTCGTAAAAGACAACTCCATTCCCCATCTGGTTAGGTTTTGTTAGCCACCTATAATAATTTTTCAAAGCAAACAGGTGGCTAAATATGTTTCTGAGCCTTCAAGAGAAATATTTCCTTTGTAAATCTATCATTATTGAAGTCTTTCAAGTCTTTTATCCTTTAAAATAATCTTCACTATTGTTTCCATGCAAAAAACCCTGCTAATTCACCAAGAAAGCTGCTTCCCGAGGCCTCTGAAGTACCCTCTTTCAGCCATTTTCTCCCAGTCTCATAATTCTCTTCTTCCATCTTGAAAACCTTCCATTTCACCTCCAAAATCTTCCAGATCCCCTTTAAACCTTTGAAGAATTCACTTTCAGGTTTAAAAACCCCTTCTTCTCTCTTTACCGAAAGCTTAAAAACCTCTCAAAACCCTCTAAAATCCTTGAAAATATTTATTTTTCACCTAGGCCTTAAGCCCCTTTCGACCTAGCCCTTAGCCCATTTCTCCACATATTACCTGGCACCAGGACCAGGTGCTAAGCCTAATCACAATCGCAAAATCACAAACGTTAATTCCTTTTGTTTTTCCCCTTTTCTGATCTCTGATGCGATTTAATCCTGACCGTTGAATCCACAAGAACCAACGGCTGAGATTCAATCACGCTCTGCCCATAGCCCTCCATCATCACACCCGCCGATTCAATCTGGACCATTGGTCTCTCTTCCGATCCAATGGCCAGCGCTTAATCACACATCGCAAAACTCAAAGACTCGAGTGTTTTGGCCCCTTTTCTGATCTTCGATGCAATTTAATCTTGACCATTGAATCCACATGAACCAAGGACTGAGATTCAGTCGTGCTCCGATCATAAGCCCTTCACAACCACACCTGCTAATTAATCTAGACCATTGATCCCTTTTCTGATCCAACGGTCACCATCCCATCGCATCGCAACTTTTTGTCACAATGGTTTACACCCGCTCCTCTTCCGATTTGCGATTGCGATTTAGGTGGGTCCCACCTTCCCTCGATTTCTATGCCAACCCCCTTTTGAACCCTTATTTCCTTTTTTTTTTCACTTTCCCGATGTTTTGGTTTAAATTAATATGGACCATTGATCTCCATAGATCAACGGCCATTGGGCCTCCATCCTTCCACCTGTTCACCTATTTTTCCTCTTCTCCTTTCAATATATCTTCCCTTTCTTTTAATCGCAAATGTTGATTCTTCTCATCCAACATCTCACATTAACCACTACAATGGACCTCACCCCCTTTCTCCATATCACTCCTCTGCCTATCGCACTCACTCTGCGTCATCCAATCTATCACCCTAGATCCGACAATCCACATTTCATATTGCGTAATTTCTGCGCCCAGTGTTTAACGTTTTAAAATCACGTGATATGGGCGGTTTTCAGTTTCCACATGTCAGACAGTGTATGGAATCACGTTCCAAAAGGAAATACCACCTCCACCTCATTCTGCCGTGCAAAAACCATTCCCAGTTTTCCACCATACCGCCTACCCTCCACAACATAATTTCACTTTTAATCTCAATCGTCGATCTCTGAGATCAAACGACCCATGTTATATCGCAACCCCATTCATTTTCTTCTCATCTAATCTCCCAAATTACTTCTCCGAGAGATCTCCACCGTTGATTCTTCTAATCCAACGGTCCTGTTTCCTCTGCCTGCCCAAAAGGTTTTAACCTATTTTTTCCGCTGCTTGTGTATCTTAGAAAAGATTCAATATAATTTAACCAGTATAGAATTTGGTTTGTCCATGCTTACTGATGTATGAATTTATAGTTTGTTTCTTAGATGTTCTTGTTTGGTTCAGCTGAAATAATAGGAGAATAGGGAGATTTAATGTTTAGCCCTGTCCCCTAAGTTCCCTTTCCAACAGTTAGCCTTTCTAAGATCCCTTTGAGTTGGATGCCAAAGCAGAGAAGGTTAAAAGTCTTCCTTTGATCTTAGACTTCACTCTGTGTTTGAACTTAAGTGTTCTCTACTTGTTCCATCCCATATTATCATCCTAAGAGATCCTCTGTTTTAGATGACTAGCCCTTTGGAAGCCTTGGATATTTGAATTGCAAGTAAACCCTTTTATGACCCCATTTCCCAATGGACTTGTATTCTCTTTGAATTATCTCCCCATCACTGAAAAGCCTTTCTATTCATTCCTTTACCTCATATTGAACCCTTCTTTCATGTTTCCCAACCAAACAAACAAATTAAAAACCCTTGTGCCCTATAACTAGCATAACACCTTAAATTGAACATCAAAGATATAAATTTATTTACCTTATATAGAGAGATTCCTCTCTGGATCCAGGAGGGCTAGATCCTGAGATTCCAAAGTGGTTTGATGTTGTCTTTTCATTTGGTATTGCCAAATCTACCAAATCATAGGAACCCCAACATAATGGTGACTCCACTGGGGACCTTTGAGTAAAACACCCTTTAAAACATCTCTAAGACTCAAAGAAGACCAATTAGCCTCGATTTGGTATAGATTGTTGAAGGTGGATAGCAGCTTGCTTCAAAACATTTTAAACCCTCCACCTGGCAACTCCACAGTTCCTTAATGACCAAGAGACTTCACTGGTGATCAGTAGGCCTGCTGACTATCACTGCTTCACAAGAATCCACTGGGAGACCAGTTTCATCACAAAATCATCCATACCAAAGAAACACATAGGATTAAGCTTCATGGTGTGAAGATATTTTTCCTCTTAAAGATTGTTATTCCTGGCTAAATTTCTTCATTGAGTCTGAAAGACTTAACATATTGGCTTCAAGGAAAATCTATACCAGAGCTTATCCTGATCCAAATCCTCCTGAAATAGTTGAAAATCAAGAAAGCATTCTTTGGAAGTCTCTCACACCTATGGATCCAACTATTGTCAGAACCATTCATAGAGCTAACTCAGCACCAGAAAACCTTATAGCTCTATCAGATACCCAAGTTGATTTATATTTTCCAAGTAATTTACCAAGAACTAAGTCATTCAGTGGTATAGATCAGATAGACTTTGAGCCTCCAAGTTCACCACCACAGAGTGGTCAACATAGTGGTAATAGAGAAACCCATCCATCAACACCTTCTGATATCCATCTCATTCATAACTTGGGTCTTTCTCACCCTAAATATGCTCAACAGTTTGCTACGGGTCCAAGTGTTTCTATCATCCACATACCTGCTATCCAAGCCACTCCTTTCCCCCCACATAACACTATCATGGCATCATGGTATGCTCCCTTAGTGTTGCCACAGCCTCTGGTTCCTTTACCCAATGATTACCAGTCTAAAATTCCCCATGTCACTGGAAAAGAATCTACCACAGCTCAACAACATGTAGATAGGATGGAAGATGCTTTTTATTATATGGAAATAGAAGATGAGACCATTAAGATGAGAATCTTTGCTCAAATTTTAGGAGGAGAAGTAAAGTGGTGGTTTAAAGGCTTAACTCCTAATAGCATCCATGACCTTCCCTCTTTACATCAAGCTTTCATAAACAAATGGGAAATCAAAAGCAACCCTCTACAAAATATTAGTAGAGTATAAAGGTCTTAAAAGAAATCAGGGAGAGAGTGTTCATGATTACTCCACCAGGTTTAACAGTGTCTACAACGCTCTTCCACCCCACATGAAACCTCCCCAAGGATTGGCCCTAGTGAAATATCCTGAAGGCTTCGATGCTGATATGGCATATCAACTAAGGGAGAGAGACTATTCAACTCTAGAAGACATGCAGAAGGGAGTTGTGAGTGTAGAAGCAAACTTAATTGAAAAAAGAGCTAGGATGAGGGCTGAAAAGAAGCTAACCTACAGGAATGACACCACAGCTTCTACATCTGATTCCAAATTTGATAATCTAGCCAAAAACATGGATAGGCTAGAAAGAATGATGGAGAAAATGGTTGTCCAAGCCAATAATCAGAATAGGAATCAGTCTCAAAACCAGAACCAAAACTTTAGGAGAAACACTCCTCCCAATAGACAAAGGGATTTTGACCAACAAATCATACCTCCATTCCAAGAGAATTTCCTTGATGAGGATGAGGGAATAATAGAAGAATCAGAGGGAACTGTTATAAACATGGTGGAAGTGGATAACCAAGATCACACCTTTTTCTCAAGAGAAAACCAGACCTCATACACACATTGGGATGAGGAAAGGTTAGAATCTGAGAACTATAGGTTAGGATTCTAGAATGCCATCATGAAGGTCCAAGAACAATATGATCTCAGAAGAAAAAAGAACCCAGAAGCTCCCAAGCCAAAAACCTCTGAAATCACTATTAATAAAAGACCTAAAAAGACTCCTAAAGGGACTGCTGAAAGCAACAAAACAACAGCTAAGAGTTCTGGCAAAGACAAAGACAAAGACACCCAAACCATTAACAAACCAAGACTAGAAACCAGCAGCACTAGCAGTGCAGCTAATGCTCCTGAAAAATTAGTTTCAACCAATGTACGTAGTGAAAATCAGCAAGCTGATTCTGCCAATAAAACAGTGACCAACAAAGCAGAATTGAACCTTTCAAAGAACCAATCTCCTTTCAATCTGGAAAGTAAAATTGCCAAAATAAAAATTTATGTTCCTCTCACTGAGTTGGTCACCCAAGATGTATATAATTGTCAAATCTTGAAAGCTTTGAACTTAGGAGAAAACAGTGACTCTGTCAACTTAAATGATGATCAACCAACTCTCTTGTTTGGCCCAAAAATTGAAGGAAAATTCCAGGAAGGAGTAGTGCCTCCTTTCTATGTCAGTTTAAATATCCATGAAAAAATCCTACATAATGCTATGCATGAATCAGGGGCTTCACACAACCTCATGCCAAAAGTGATCATGGAAAAATTAGGCCTAGAGATAACCAGACCATATAAGGATTTATATTCTTTTGACTCTACCAAAGTGAAGTGTTTGGCCCTGTTAGCCACCCATAAAATTCTGTCATATCAAATGGTGGCTAAATGATGTTGGATAGCCTTCAAGAAACAATTTCATTACTAAAATTGCTGATACTTGAATACTTTTGATAATATCCTATCCTTGGGTAATATTCACTATTGTTTCCCTTCAGAACTCAGAATCCTACTGATTTCTAAAGCCAAAATACTGCTGCAAACCCCATTTTTCCCTTTCTCTCTTTCCCATACTAACCTCATTTTCTAATTTTCCATTCCCCATGAAAATCCTACAATTTCATGTTTTCTTCCCTTCCCATTTCATAAAATCCACTTCATAAGGTCTAAGACCCCTTTTTAGCCTTATCAGAACCCTCTATTTTCTTCAAAACCATTAAAAAATCATGAAAAATGCATATTTTTATGTATTGGACTTAAGCCCTTCGGGCTTAAGTTTTTTGGCCCTTTCCGTCCATACACTCGGGCGCGAGGACCAGGTGCCAAGACACTCGGGCGCTTATCCATTTTAAAAAATTATATTTCCCTGCCGGAACATATAAAACCTTTGATTTTTATAAAACCCGTCGTTTTATTATTTTTATTAAAAACCTGCCCGTGTAAATTATGGAGCAATCTCCACAGTTGATTTTCTCCATAGATCGGACGGTGCGGAGCGCGCCTACCTGTGGACCCCCCATCCATGCGCTGTCTGCCCAAAACCGCGTGGTTTTCATCGCACCACTCTTCAGCGGATGGCGGTTTTTCCCCGATGGCCAGCGATTCCATACGACGGTTGACGCGTGTCCCTTGTATGATTTGAAAACTGCCGTGCGACCGTCGTCCATCACGCGTTAAAGTCCGGACCAGGATGCCCAGCGAAATGGATCTCCGTCGTCCGATCTGGGCCCACTCATCCAATGGCCATCGCTCTTCAAAAGTGTCTGATGTATAACCAAAGTGCCCACGCGATAAAAAAGCCATCCTGCAGCAGCAAATCAATCTCCGCCGTCGATCTGATCTACAGATCGACGGCCCATATTTCATCGCCCGATTCCATTGCCCAGTCAATGTTTCCCCTCCGCTGACTTTCCATCGCCCGATCCCGACCATCGATCTCTGCACGATCGACGGCTCAGATTAATCCTTCTCCTCTGACTGCCCCTTTCAATCTAGACCGTCGATCCCTGCAGATCGATGACTTGGGTTTAATCCTTCTTCCACCCATTCCACGGTCACTCCTGATAAATCTAGACCGTTGGATAATTCCATCCAACAGCCACGCTTCCTCTGCGCCTTCCAATGCAGTAAAACTGATAAAAGTAGGATTTTATAACATTTTGTTTGTATTTTGCAGGGTTTCGAAGGTTTTCATTATGAACGAAGAAAATTCGAAAGAAGAGGGTGACGACTCTCTTGCTCTCGATTTATCAAAGGAAATCGACCACTGGGTTTAAAATTTCACGTTTATCATTGTTTCATGAACCATTGATGCATTACAGACCTGGTACAGCCCTGTGCAACATCAAGAAAACATGGATTAAGTGCAAAGAAAAGAGTATCAGGGCTGAAGACCAGGAAATTATCAGAGCAGAGGATTAATGGACTGTTTTACGAAGATTATGGCCCAAATGATCATTATAAACCTAATCCCCGGGTTAAAACAGAGTTCAAAACAAATCCAAAGGGTTTCAGCGACAGGAAACCCTCCACCACCACAGATTGAGGCAAATTGATCCCTCGAGCTACCACAACACCACCTGTGCCTTAAAGTATTCAATCAGGAAATGAATTTATTGATCAGGATCAGATATTTTGCCTCGACACAGCCGAAGAAGTTATTTCTGCCAGGAACTTCAATGTAAAGAATATCTGCAGAGTTACTTCGACGCCACGCAGTGCCTCAAAGGTCAACAAAAACTCCCACCAAGCTTGAAATCATTATGTAAATCATTTAATACAGAGGATATGTATGTAAGTCTTCTCATTGAGCCCCTCGAATGCCCATGAGCCATTTAATTCTGTATTAATTGTAATTGAGATCTTTTATCAGATCTCACCTCCTCATCCTTCTATATATACTACAACAGAAGATGAGTGAGGGTAGGTTGTTGGTTGTTGTTTGATTACAAGTTGTAACACTGAAACTCTCTGAAATAAATATACAAGTCTGTTGAAGTTGAAAAACAAATTGAAGTCTTGGATGTCTTGATGATGTCGTTGCATGTCTGTTCCTGAGAAGGCTCTATCATTGGATCCATGAGCTTGGCTGTTGGTGAAGTATTCTGAACTGTTTGATGTTTTTCCCCTATTTTTGTTATGTTTCATAATTTCTTACTACAGTAGGCTGAAAGTTTTAGGCTAAGAAATGACTCTTGGAAGCACCTTAGACCTGTTCACCCTTCACTGTTTTATGTTTTCTTCTGCTGAAGTATTTTAGAGTCTTTAATCTCTCTCTTTAGTCTTCATGCTTTTTTATTTCCTTAATAGCTCAAATAGTTGGTTTCAGCATGATTTATGGTTCTCCCTACTTTTCTGCTATCACTTGAAAGTTGTTATTGAAGTCTCCCTTTGAAGTACCATTGTTTTAAGTTAATCAAAGAGGTCAGTTTTGATCTTGCCCTTTTCTATTGCTTGAAAAGTTGTTTTGAAGGTCTTTATAGCTGTAAGCATAGATGTTATTTAGGTGGTCCCTCTTCTATGACTGCAATTATCAGTGAATCTTATATGTTTTCTAAGTCCTTTAAAATAAAATCTTTGAGGAAATAGGGAGTTCCCCGAATCTTAGGTTTCATTTTAAAAGTTGTCTTGAAGTCATTATTTGCTTAAAGAATGTTTGTAGAATTTATGGTTAGCCCTGTCTATCAAATATCTCTTTATTGCTAAGTTTTGTTTTTCAAGTTCCCTTTGTCTAGAATTAGACTTCTCTTTCCAAATCATTAATTTCCATCTCATTCCAAAAACAAAAGGATCCTGTGGCCAGGTTAGATTTTCCCTTTGATATCCCATATCCCTTGAAGAGTTTGTCATGACCTTATTTTGACTCCTTTACCCAATGAACCAGATATTTCCTCTTTCTGTCTATCTTTCCTAGACCTTTCATGTTCTGTTGTATCAACTCAATCCAACCAAACAAACATCTGCACTTAATAACTAGTCTAAAAACCATAATCAAAGCACACAAGGTAAACCTTTGCAAACAAATATTTGAGAGATCCCTCTCTGAGAACAGGAGGACTAGATCCTGGAACTCTAAAGATTGGTTTTGATGTTGCCTTGTCTTTTTATTTTCCAAACTGTCAAAACACGGGATACCAACATAATGGCGATCACAGTGGGACTCTTCTGAGTAAGAAACAATCTATGTACCTTTCAGGACTCCAGAAATCCCTTATTTTCAAGAATATCCAGTGATTATTAGCCACCTCATCGCCACCAACATAATGGCGATCACGGTGGGACCTACTGAGAATTAGAGGTTTCAAAAACTTTCTTTAAATTTTTTAGGTCTAGTATAACATAAGTAACCTTTTTTCAAGCACTACCTAAAAAATGGTAATTATGATAGGACTTAATTGAATCAATGACAAAATAAGTAACCCTTAGGATTCTCGTTAAGCCTTACGAAACCTTGAAGGAACCAGTTACCAATCCATAAGAGCAACTCTGTTTTTTTGAACACCTTAGCTAAGTGAAAAATCAGACTTAGAACACTCTCTTAACCTATAAAACCAAAATAACTTAGAAAAACCCAAAAACATTTCAAGTTTGGCCTCATAATAAACAATGGTAGTGGACCATAAAATCGTTTACCTCCTCAGGAGCTAAAAAATTCCACTTTTTAGTAAAACACTCATTCTTATATATCACTTCTCTTTTGTTGTGTTTTACCTTATACTCTTAGACAGAGTCTGGGAAGGGCCAGGTAGCCTCCAGATCTCGTCCTCTTTTTGAGGTGAAATATATGGTGAATGCCCTCCCAGTCAATCTTTGGTTAGAGTTTGTTGCATTTCAGAATATCCTTGCAAAAGGATATTTCACAAACTCTGTGGTGGACAATGTACCTCTTAGAAAACATTCTAAACTTCCCACCTGGCGACTCCACAATCCTTAACAGACCTTAAGACTCCACTGGGAAGAACCCTTATCATTATAATATCATTTAAATCTAGTTAGAGGACTGTAGGATTAAAATTTGTGTAAACAGATCAGTTAACCTCTCAAAGATTGTCATACTTGGTTGAACTTTTCTTGTTATTTGGGTCTAAAAACACAGCATAGTGGCTCCTAGAAATATCCACACTAAAACCCACCCCCACCACATATCATGGCAGCATGGTATGCTCCCTTAGTCCTTCCTGTACCATTAGTCAATCTTCCATAGGACTATTAGTCCAAAATTCCATTATTTGATGCTAACAATGCTACAACTGCATCACAACATGTGGATAAGATGGATGACTACTTAGACAGAAATGAGATCGATGATGATTCTGTCAAGCTTATATTATTTGCTCAGAGCTTAGGGGGAGAAGTAAGGAAATGGTTTAAAGGTTTAGCCCCCCGTAGTGTTAATGATCTCCAAGCCTTCCATCAAACGTTCCTAAACAAATGGGAAGTAAAGAAAAATCCTCTCCAAGTCCTTGCTGATTACAAAAATCTCCGTAAGAACCCTGGGGAAAGTGTACAAGCCTATTGTACTAGATTTAATGCACTTTCCCCAAAAATAAAACCTCCACAAGGCTCAGCCTTAAACAAGTTTCCTGAAGGATTTGACTCTGACATGACTTATTCACTAAGAGAAAGATATTTTGCAACTCTCGAAGATATGCAAAGGGGTGCTCTTTCTGTGGAAGTCAACTTAATAGAAAAGAGAGCAAGAATGCAAACTGAGAAGAGAGTATCTTTTAGAGAGGAATCCCCCCCTTCTACTTCAAGCTCAAAAATGGAGAGAATGTTGGAAGAAATGATGAAAGAGATGAGCAAAATTAAGAAATCACAAGCAAATCAAAACCAAGCTGCACTTCAAAACAATCAAAACAGGAATAGAAATCAGATTTATAGAAGAGATAACAATCAAGATAAGAAAAAAGAAAGTGACCAAAAAATTAGACCTCCCTTTCAACAGAACTATGTAGATCAATATGAGGAAGATAGGGAGTTGGAAAGATTGGAAGAATCACATGTAAACTTGATTGGATCAGATAGTGGGGATGATGTTTTCCTCACTGAGGAAGAACAAGGTTTCTTCTCTAATGATCAAATTACAAACAACTATGAATATTCTGATGACTATAGATTGGGTTTTGAAATTGCAATCATGGAGGTACACAAACAGTATGATATTAGGAGCAGAGGAAGTATAGAGAATTCAAAAGATAAGAATACTAGCACTGCTGTCAAGAAAAACGCAGAAAACCAGCTCAAAAGGATAGTAGAAAAAACCAACATTCCGGCCAAAAAACCAGATTTAAACAAAGACAAGGGAATCCAGCCAAATGTTCAACAGAGTACCCCTGGCACTTCAGCTAGTGGTCCTAATAAAACTATTCCTATCACTAGTCCAAACAAGGTTCATCAAATAAAAGCTGCTGAAAGGAATTCAATTGAAAAAATAGATGTAAATATCAATAAATCAATCATTCCTTTCAGCCTTGAGGGAGATATTGCCAAGATAAAAATTACCATCCCCATAGTTGAACTAGTAACCCAAGATGTGTACAAAAACCAAGTTTTGAAAGCTTTGAACTTAGGAAGTGATACTGACACCTGAAACTTGGAAGATGACAAACCTGAGCTGTTGTTTGGCCCAGAGGTTGAAGGAAAATATCAAGAAGGACCAGTCCCTCCCTTCTATGTTAGCTTGAACATACATGATAAAATTTTACACAATTCCATGTTAGATTTTGGAGCTTCACACAATCTAATGCCCAAGGTAGTAATGGAAAGCTTAGGCTTAGAAATTACTAAACCATACAAATATTTGTATTCTTTTGACTCAAGCAGAGTCAAATGTTTGGGTTTAATCAAAGATTTATGTGTTAACCTAGCTCAGATCCCTGCCAAGAATCTAGTGATGGATATCGTTGTAGCTGACATTCCCCCTAAGTATGGCATGATTTTATCAAGATCTTGGGGAGCCAAACTTCAGGGAAGCCTTCAAATGGACATGTCTTATGCCACCATCCTTGTTTTTAACCAAAACAGAAGACTATACAGAGAATCCCACATGAAGTACATGTTGAGTAACATGGACAAACCAAACAACACTCCAATCTATTCTATTCAATCAAGTTTAGATTCCTTTATCTTGTGTAACAAAGATGAATTACTCAACATGATAAAGAAAACATGGACCCAATCAGTTCACCAGAACAATCCAATCTTACCTCGAATCAACTTCGAAACATTGACAATCGACAGCAACAAGAAACTGAAAATGAGTCAAATATACTTTGGACAATAAATTTCGATGGATCCTGTAATAAAACCAGTGCAGGGGCAGGTGTCTGGATTCAAAACACAAATCAGATTTTTTCATACAAGTTAGACTTCCCATGCACTAACAATATTGCTGAGTATGAAGCACTTCTCCTAGGCTTACAACTGCTTAAAAAATTAGAAGCCCAAAAGATATCTATTTTAGGAGATTCTGAACTTATCATCAAACAAATAAAAGGAGAATACTCAGCCAAGAATCCAAGGCTTAGGGAATATCGAAATGCTGCCCTTGACCTATTAAAAACTTTCAAAAAATATGAACTCATTTTCATCCCTAGAGCACTAAATCATCTAGCAAATGAACTTGCCTTCATTGCTAGCAATTGCCAAGTACCTGAGATAAATGAACAAATCAGTATAAAGGTGAAACACAGACCTAATGTGCCTGATAAAGAAGATCACTGGAAAGTGTTTGAATATGACAGACACATAGATGATTTCTTAAAATCAGAAAGTGATTTCAACATACCAATACCAGAAACTAGCCATAAAGAAAACTATTTGTACATTGAACAAATCCCAGAGGCTGAAATGACATATCCTGCTAATATAAATCATTTTGAAAATCCGTTTGAAGCAGAGATAATGAACAATGAAGACCAATAAGACTTGGAAGTCTTACAATGCAAAAATGATAGAATCCCAAGAGGTCTCACACCCTTAGAACACCTGTTTGATCTCAACGATGTAGCCAAAGAACCAAGAATGGAGCCTGTGGAAGCAAATGTAGAAGAGCATAACATAGGCAGTCTAGCAGAACCCAAGATGATCAAGCTATCCAACACCCTCCCAGCTCACATAAAATTGCAATACATAGAGCTTTTCAATTAATTCAAAGATGTGTTTGCTTGGGAATACAAAGACTTAAAATCATATGATACCAGCATCATCCAACATAAGATCCCCTTGAAGGAAAATCAAAAGCCTTTTAAGAAAAAACTAAGGAGAATAAATCCCCTTTTACTACCTTTAGTTAAGGTATAAATTGAGAAAATGTATAATGTTGGGATCATAGTACCCATTAGATTTTCAGAATGGGTATCAAACTTAGTTTCTGTTAGAAAGAAAACAGGGGAAATCAAGCTCTGTATTGACTTCAGAAATTTAAACAGAGCCTCTTTAAAAGACAACTACCCCTTACCCAAGATGGACCATATACTTCAAAGGGTAGTTGGGTCAAGAAGAATATCCCTATTAGATGGGTTCTCGGGTTACAATTAGGTGTTAGTGTTCCCAAGTGATCAAATCAAAACTGCTTTTACCACACCTTGGGGCACCTTTATGTATGTGAAAATGCCTTTCGGATTAATGAATGCAGGGGCCACCTTCCAAAGGGCCATGGACATAACCTTCTCTGAAGATATTGGCTATTTTATAATTATTTACCTTGATGAAATAACTGTTTTCTCAAAAACTGATGAAGAGCATTTGATTCACCTAAGAAAGGTTTTTGAGAAGTGTAGGAAATTTGGCTTATCACTGAATCCCAAGAAGACCCTCTTTGGTCTCCAAGAAGGGAAACTTCTTGGTCATATAATTTCAGAAGAGGGAATCAAAATAGACCCTACAAGGATAGATGACATATTGCAAATTAGCCATCCTAGAAGCCTCAAAGAATTGCAATCTTTCATTGGAAAGATTAATTTTTTGAGAAGGTTTATTCCCAACCTTGCTGAGCTATTAAAAAACATTACAAACATGCTTAAGAAAAACGTGGGTGTAAAATGGTCTTTACCAGCTAAACAATCATTCGAACTGGTCAAACAAGCTCTTACCCAAACGCCAGTCCTGATTAGTCCTGATTCTACCAAAGACTTTTACATTTTTTCTTTTGCATTTGAACATACAATAGCTGCTATTTTTCTTCAGAATAATGATTTAGGACAAGAACAACCAATATACTTCTTTAGTAGGGCCTTAAGGGATGCTCCTCTCAATTATAACATTATGGAGAAGCAAGCCTTAGCATTAGTGAAAGCTTTAAAATACTTTAGGGTCTACATTTTACACTCTCACATAATTGCTTTTGTTCCACATACTGTTGTCAAGGACATTCTAAGTCAAGACCCTGATGGTAAAAGGGGAAAATGGATTGCAACTATTATTGAATATGACCTAGAAATCAGGCCCACCAAACTAGTTAAGGGGCAAGGATTGGAAAAAATTATGGCTGAGTCTAACTTCCAAGCATTAGACATGAATATGGTAGATGCGTTGGAAGAATTAGAAGAATCTACTGCTCCTTTCATTGAAGAAACATTTATGAATTCCCCTTGGTATGCTGACATTATTTATGTGCTTTTATATCTAAATACCCCTCCTTCTTTGTCTAAAACTAAAGCTAGATTCTTGAAACAAAAGGATTTGAGTTTTTGTATCTTAGATGGAGTATTATATTGGAAAAATGATGTTGGAATTTTGCTTAAATTTTTACTTGAAGATGATGCAGGAAAAATCATGCACGAATTGCACGATGGTGAATGTGGAGGACACCTCTACTGGAAGGCCACAACAAACAAAATTATTAGATCAGGTTATTATTGGCCTACCATTTTCCCATACATTCAGAAGTTGTTCATGTCTTGCCATAAGTGTCAAATCTTTGATGGCAAGAGAAAACTCCTTCCCTTACCTTTACATCCTATCAGAGTTGAGGCACCTTTTCAATAATGGGGACTGGACTTCATTGGGGAAATTCATCCATCCTCCTCAGCTCAACATAAGTGGATCCTCACAGCCACTGACTTCTTCACCAAATGGATAGAATCTATACCTACCAGGAATGTTGATGACTCTGTCATCATCAAGTTTCCTGAGACCCACATCCTATCCAGATTTGGTTGCCCCAGAAAAATCATAACAGACAATGCTGCTACTTTCAAATCTAAGAATATGGTTGATTTCTGTCACAAATACCATATAACCTTGGGCCATTCCACTGCTTACTATCCCCAAGGAAATGGATTAGCTGAATCCTCCAACAAGAGTCTCATCAATATCATTAAAAAGCTATTGGAACAAAATCAAAAATCATGGCACAGTAAGCTAGTTCATGCCTTATGGGCTGATAGATTAACTACAAATAAATCAATAAATATGTTCCCCTATCAGTTAGTTTATGGCATGGATGCATTTTTTCCTATCTCATTGGGAGTTATAGTCATGAAGCTCCTTCAAGAAGTGCAGGTTGAAGAAAATGATATGTAGCGAAGGATCAACCAAACAATTCATTTACAGAAGACCAGAGAAGAAGTTTATGAGAGAACACAGTTAGTCCAAGAAAAGATGAAGAAGATTTTGGATAAGAGGACTAAGGAAAACAATTTCCAGGTTGGAAGTGTTGTTCTTAAATGGGATTCAAGAAGAGAAGAGAAGGGGAAACATGGCAAGTTTGAGAATTTGTGGAAAGGGCCCTATATTATTCATGCTGAAAGGGGTCATAATACATTTTTCTTGAAATAATTGAATGGAGAAGACCTATATGGAGGTCCTGTCAATGGCAGGATGCTCAAGCATTACTTCTGCCAAGAATATTAAGTTTCAAAGAATTTTTGTTTTACCATTGTGAATATCATAGTCTAAACATTGCATTCAAAAGTTATGAAAAATCAAAAATACAAAAACAAAGAAAAGAAAGAAAAGAGGGCAGATTGTGAAAACAAGAAACGCTAAGCCCCATGCCAAAAAAGAGAAATAAATCTGAAAGTGTGCAAGCTTAAATGCCACTACTACAAAACACACTTCTAGTTGGTCAAACAGTTTCTACTGATAGGATAGTGAATTCGATTTTCCAAACTGTTCAATCTTGGCTTATCAGTAGATAGATTAGGATAGAAATTGAAGGAACAAACTCAAAATCTGAACCAAAGCTTTCAAAAGGAGATAACTCAAATCTATGTTAAATTCTGAGTCAAAGAAATGTAAAGATCTAGTTCTAATCAGCTTAAAACCTGAACCAAAAGAAAAGCAAAAACAGCTCAAAAACAAAGCAAAAACAGAGTTGTGAAGAAAAGGGAAGGCCATACTGAGAAACTTTCAGATCTTAAGCCTTCCATTTTGATTTTTTGATTTTCTGCAAATAATAATCTATGTGCAGCTTGTTTTTATGCCATAGATCACAGCAAGTCAAACAGCTTAACCTTGACTTGAATGTTTTTAAATTTATGTTATAGAATTTAGAGAATGAAAGTCTGTTGGACAGTTTAATCCCAATAGACAGTATATTAGGTAGAGAATAATATGGATCCAACTGTTTAATATGGATCCATGAGAGATAAGAAGTAGAACTAGATTAGATTTTTTTTTTCAAAAAGAATAAAATGTTGTAAGAGAGTTTGCCAATCCAAGTGCACTCTGATGAAGAAAAAATGTTAGATCAGTAGGATTGGGTAGGTAGGAAGTTTGTTGATGAAAGTTCCATTGTTTTTCAATGACTGACAACTTGTTTCCAGAGAAAAAGAAGATCATTCAAGTAGAAGAAAACAGCCCAATGGATGAAGCAACTGATCAGCCTCCCAGAGAATACATGTCTGCAGTTCTTGATGCCTTCAAAAAAGGCACCATCCCCAAGTGGAGCCACTGTTAGCCACCCATAAAATTCTGTCATATCAGATGGTGGCTAAATGATGTTGGATAGCCTTCAAGAAACAATTTCATTACTAAAATTGATGATACTTGAAGACTTTTGATAATATCCTATCCTTCGGTAATATTCACTACTGTTTCCCTTCAGAACACAAAATCCTGCTGATTTCTAAAGCCAAAATACTGTTGCAAACCCCATTTTTTGCTTTCTCTCTTTCCCATACTAACCTCATTTTCTATTTTTCCATTCCCTATGAAAATCCTATAATGTCATGTTTTCTTCCCTTCCCATTTCATAAAATCCACTTCATAAGGTCTAAGACCCCTTATTAGCCTTATCGGAACCCTCTATTTTCTTCAAAACCATTAAAAAATCATGAAAAATGCATATTTTTATGTATTGGACTTAAGCCCTTCGGGCTTAAGTTTTTTGGCCCTTTCCGTCCATACACCCGGGTGCCAGGACTAGGCGCCAAGACACTCGGGCGCTTATCCATTTTAAAGAATTATATTTCCCCGCCGGAACATATAAAACCTTTAATTTTTATAAAACCCTTCGTTTTATTATTTTTATTAAAAACCCGCCCATGTAAATTATGGAGCAATATCCACCATTGATTTTCTCCACAAATCGGACGGTGCGGAGCGCGTCTACTTGTGGACCCCCGTCTGTGCGCTGTCTACCCAAAACCGCGTGGTTTTCATCGCACTACTCTTCGGTATATGGTGGTTTTTCCCTGATGGCCAGCGATTCCATACGACGGTTGACACGTGTCCCTTGTACGATTTGAAAACCGCCGTGCGACCATCGTCCATCGCGCGTTAAAGTCCGGACCAAGATGCCCAGCGAAATGGATCTCTGTCGTCCGATCTGGGCCCACTCATCCAACGGCCATCGCTCTTCGAAAGTGTCTGATGTATAACCAAAGTGGCTACGCGATAAACAAGCCATCCTGCAGCGACAAATAAATCTCCGCCGTTGATCTGATCTGTAGATCGACGACCCACATTTCATCGCCCGATTCCGTTGCCTAGTCAACGTTTCCCCTCCACTAACTTTCCATCGCCCGATCCCGACCGTTGATCTCTACACGATCGACGTCTCAGATTCATCCTTCTCCTCTGACCGCCCCTTTCAATCTCGACCGTCGATCTATGCAGATCGATGACTCAGATTTAATCCTTCTTCCACCCATTCCGCGTTCACTCCCGATAAATCTAGACTGTTGGATGATGCCATCCAACGGCCATGCTTCCTCCGCGCCTTCCTATGCAGTAAAACCGATAAAAGCAGGATTTTATAACATTTTGTTTGTATTTTGCAGGGTTACGAAGGTTTTCACTATGAACGAAGAAAATTCGAAAGAAGAGGGTGAAGACTCTCTTGCTCTCGATTTATCAAATGAAATCAACCACCGGGTTTAAAATTTCACGTTTATCAATGTTTCATGAACCATTGATGCATTACAGACCCGGTACAGCCCTGCGCAACAAAAAGAAAACATGGATTAAGCGAAAAGAAAAGAGTATCAACGCTGAAGACCAGGAAATTATCAGAGCAGAGGATTAATGGACTGTTTTACGAAGATTATGGCCCAAATGATCATTATAAACCTAATCCCCGGGTTAAAACAGAGTTCAAAACAAATCCAAAGGGTTTCACCGACAGGAAACCCTCCACCGCCACAGATTGAGGCAAATTGATCCCTCGAGCTACCACGGCGCCACCTGTGCCTTAAATTATTTAATCAGGAGCTGAATTTATTGATCAGGATCAGATATTTTGCCTCGACATAGCTGAAGAAGTTATTTCTGCCAGGAACTTCAATGTAAAGAATATATGCAGAGTTACTTTGACGCCACGCAGTGCCTCAAAGGTAAAAAAAAACTCCCACCAAGCTTGAAATCATTATGTAAATCATTTAATACAGAGGATATGTATGTAAGTCTCCTCATTGAGCCCCTCGAAGGCCCATGAGCCATTTAATTCTGTATTAATTGTAATTGAGATCTTTTATCAAATCTCACCTCCTCATCCTTCTATATGTACTACAGCAGAAGATGAGTGAGGGTGGGTTGTTGGTTGTTGTTTGATTACAAGTTGTAACACTGAAACTCTCTGAAATAAATATACAAGTCTGTTGAAGTTGAAAAACAAATTGAAGTCTTGGATGTCTTGATGATGTCGTTGCATGTCTGTTCCTGAGAAGGCGCTATCATTGGATCCATGAGCTTGGCTGTTGGTGAAGTATTCTGAACTGTTTGATGTTTTTCCCATGTTTTCATTATGTTTCATAATTTATTACTACAGTAGGCTGAAAGTTTTAGGCTAAGAAATGACTCTTGGAAGCACCTTAGACCTGTTCACCCTTCACTGTTTTATGTTTTCTTCTGCTGAAGTATTTTAGAGTCTTTAATCTCTCTCTTTATTCTTCATGCTTGTTTATTTCCTTAATAGCTCAAATAGTTGGTTTCAGCATTATTTATGGTTCTTTCTACTTGTCTGCTATCACTTGAAAGTTGTTATTGAAGTCTCCCTTTGAAGTACCATTGTTTTAAGTTAATCAAAGAGGTCGGTTTTGATCTTGCCCTTTGCTATTGCTTGAAAAGTTGTTTTGAAGGTCTTTATAGTTGTAAGCATAGATGTTATTTAGGTGTTCCCTCTTCTATGAATGCAATTATCAGTGAATCTTATATGTTTTCTAAGTCCTTTAAAATAAAATATTTGAGGAAATAGGGAGTTCCCTGAATCTTAGGTTTCATTTTAAAAGTTGTCTTGAAGTCATTATTTGCTTAAAGAATGTTTGTAGAATTTATGGTTAGCCTTGTCTATCAAATATCTCTTTATTGCTAAGTTATGTTTTTCAAGTTCCCTTTGTCGAGAATTAGACTTCTCTTTCCAAATCATTAATGTCCATCTCATTCCAAAAACAAAAGGATCCTGTGGCCAGGTTAGATTTTCCCTTTGATATCCCATATCCCTTGAAGAGTTTGTCATGACCTTATTTTGACTCCTTTACCCAATGAACCAGATATTTCCTCTTTCTGTCTATCTTTCCTATACCTTTCATGTTCTGTTGTATCAACTCAATCCAACCAAACAAACGTCTGCACTTAATAACTAGTCTAAAAACCATAATCAAAGCACATAAGATAAACCTTTGCAAAAAAGTATTTGAGAGATACCTCTCTGAGAACAGGAGGACTAGATCCTGGAACTCTAAAGATTGGTTCTGATGTTGCCTTATCTTTTGATTTTCCAAACTGTCAAAACACGGGATACCAACAGGGCCTAATAAAATATCTCTGTGTAAATTTGACCCAAATCCCAACCAAGTGCATGGTTATGGATGTTGTAGTGGCTGATGTACCTCAAAAATATGGCATGTTGCTATCAAGATCATGGGGTGCCAAGCTACAGGTTACAATGCAAATGGACATGACATATGCCACTATCCCTATTTTCAGCTAGATTAGAAGACTATATAGGGAAGCACACATGAAATTCATGGTAACCAGCCCTGAGAATCTAGAGAATTCCCCTCTCTACTCTGTCCATACAGACCTAGACTCTTTTATCCTTTACAATGATGAGTTTACATATGAACAAGAGCTAGAGAAAAACAATTTGAACTGTAGAGTAGAGCCCACAAATCCAAACATAATGGCAGCTCTGGATATAGAGGAAAACAAGGGAGAAACATGTGAACATTTTTCAGAATTAGAAAATCAGAACCAAGACTGTAGAGAGTAGATTTCCCATCAGCCTGCTGACCTTAGGAGACAAGATGACAGTAAGGAGAAAATTGGTAACAAATCTACAAACAATCCCTTATGGAGCATGAGCTTTGATGGATCCTGCACTAATAGGAATGCAGTAGCTGGGGTATGGTTGCACAATACTAAAAAAAACTATGCTGAGAGTCATGCCTTCAAGTTAAACTTCAAATGTACAAAAAAACATAGCTGAATATGAAGCTCTCCTCTTAGGGTTGCATCTGTTGGAAAAACTAGGAGCTAAAAGGATAGTTGTTCATGGAGACTCAAAATTAGTCATAAAACACATAAATGGAGAGTATACTACCAAACATCCTAGATTGAGGGCATATAGGAATGAGGCCTTGGATCTGTTGAAAATTTTTGTAGAATATGAGCTTGTGTTTGTCCCTAGAAGTCAAAACATACTTGCAAATGGATTGGCCTGTGATGCTAGTTCACATCAGAGACCACTTAATGAAAAACATATCATTATTCAAACAAAATACAAACCAGCAGTACCAGAAAATGAAAAATATTGGCAGTTTTTTGAGGGTGACAAACAGATAAAGGATTTCTTGCTTTCCAGGAATGATTTTGAATTACCTAATCCAAACTCAAAGCCTGATGAAAACAATTTAGATAAAGATCCCCTTTATGAAGAAAAACCATTCCCTAATGCAGAAATAACCATGTTGACCGAAGATTTTGAAAATCAGAAAGGAGACAGAGACATAGAGGTACTGCAGTCCAAAAACGAAAGCATACCCAGAGGACTAGCACCCCTTGAAGACCTCTTTTATTTTAATGATGTGGCAAAGAAACCAACAATAGAACCCACGAAATACGATGTTCAAGAATGCAATATAGGCAACAAAGACAAGCCTAAAATGATCAAGTTATCTAAAACATTACCAGCTCATATCAAACAGAAATAGATTGATTTATTTAAAGTGTTTGTTGATGTTTTTGCTTGGAGCTATGAATATTTGAAAGCCTATGATACAGATATCATCCAGCATAAGATTCCATTGAAAAAAACCAGAAACATTTTAGGCAAAATCTGCGTAGAATTGACCCTGTACAGTTACCCTTGGTAGAAAAGGAAATTAAGAAAATGTATGAGGCTGGAATTATAGTCCCTGTGAGGTTTTCAGATTGGGTATCCAACCTTGTGGCTGTAAGGAAAAAGACAGGAGAAATAAGGTTGTTCATTGATTTTAGAAACTTAAATAGAGCCTCCTTGAAATACAATTACCCCTTACCCAAAATGGAACACATCCTACAAAAGGTAGTTGGTTCTAAGAGGATTTCTCTGTTAGATGGCTTTTCAGGGTATAACTAGGTCTTAGTGCTCCCAGAAGATCAACTTAAAACAACCTTCACCACTCCTTGGGGCACTTTCATGTATGTGAAAATGCCTTTTGGATTAATGAATGCTAGTGCCACCTTTCAAAGAGCCATGGACATTGCATTCTCAGAAGAGATAGGGTACTTCATTGTAATTTATCTTGATGACATTACAGTCTATTTCAAAACTGATGGAGAGCACTTTGAAAATTTGAGAAAGGTATTTGAGAAGTGGAGAAGGTTTGGGCTATCTTTAAATCCCAAAAAGACAGTGTTTGGTCTCAAAGAAGGTAAACTTCTTGGCCATATCATATCTGAAAAAGGGATTAAAATAGACCCAAAAAGGGTTGAGGGTATATTACAGATCAGTCACCTTAGAAACATCAAGGAATTGCAGTCCTTCATTGGAAAGATTAATTTCTAGATGAGGTTTATACCCAACCTAGAAGAACTCCTTAGAAACATGACAAATATGCTAAAGAAAGAAGTAGGAGTTAAATGGACCTTGGAATCCAAAAATTCCTTTGAATTGGTAAAACATGCACTCACATGGGCACCAGTTCTCATCAGCCTTGATTTTACTAAGGATTTCCTCATCTTCTCATTTTCATCAGAACATACTGTGGTTGTTGTCCTATTGCAGAAAAATCCAGAGGGACAAGAGCAACCAATTGCATTTTTTAGCAAGGCATTAAGAGATGCACCTCTGAAATATAACATCATGGAAAAACATGCCTATGCTTTGGTAAAGGCTTTGAAAGATTTCAGAGTTTATATTTTACATTCTCATGTTATTGCCTTTGTGCCCAACATAGTGGTAAAGGAAATTTTGTCACAAGATCCAGATGGCAAGAGAGGGAAGTGGATTACTGTGATATTAGAATATGATTTGGAAATAAAACCCACTAAACTCATCAAGGGTCAAGGCTTAGCATAGTTAATGGCTGAATCTAACTTACAAGACCTTGAAATTAATATGGTAGATGCACTAGATGAACAGGAAGGGTTACCAGATCCAAATGTTGAAGATCAGTTCCAAAACTCACCCTGGTATGCTAATATATTGTATGTGCTTACCAATCTCAATGCCCCTCCTGGTTTATCTAAGACAAAGGCAAGGTTTTTGAAGTTGAAAGCTAGAAATTATTGCATTTTGAATGAATGTTTATATTGGAAAAATGTCAATGGTTTATTGCTTAAATGTTTGCCTGAAGTTGATGTAGATAGAGTCAAGCATGAGTTTCATGAAGGAGAGTGTGGAGGCCATCTCTACTGGAAAACCACTACCAATAAAATCCTTAGAGATAGCTATTACTGGCCCACCCTCTTCCAATATGTCCACAAAATGATAGTTTCCTAACACAAGTGCCAAATCTTTGAGGGAAAAATAAAACTCCTTCCTCTACCTTTACAACCAATCATTGTTGAATCCCCTTTTCAACAGTGGGGCCTAGACTTCATAGGGGAAATCCATCCTACTTCATCTGCCCAACATAGATGGATACTCACAGCCACTGATTACTTCACCAAATGGATAGAGGCCATCCATTCTAGGAATGCCACAGACTCTGTTATCATAAAATTCCTTGAAGACCATATCCTATCTAGATTTGGCTACCCTAGAAAAATTATCACTGACAACGCTGTTGCATTTGGTTCCAAGAAGATGATTGATTTTTGCCACAGGTATCAGGTTACACTTGGTCATTGTACTGCTTATTACCCTCAAGGTAATGGGCTGACAGAATCATCAAATAAGAGTTTGGTGACCATCATCAAGAAGATGCTGGAAGAAAATAAAAAATCATGGCATAACAAGTTGGTGCATGCTTTATGGGCAGACATACTGACAACAAAGAAATCCATTGGAATGTCTCCCTATCATCTAGTTTATGAAGAAGATGCAGTTTTCCCTACCAGTTTGGGAGTACCAGTGATAAAATTGGTCCAAGAAATACAATCAGAGGAAGACATCATGGTAAGGAGGATTAATCAGACCATACATCTCCATCAGACAAGGGAAGAAGTCTACAATAGAGCTTAGAAAGTGCAAGACAACATCAAAAAGATGTTTGATAAGAGGACTAAGGCATGTGATTTCGATATTGGGGACAAGGTACTCAAATGGGACTCTAGGAGAGAGGATAAGTGTAAAAATGGAAAGTTTGATAGTTTATGGAAATGCCCTTACATTATTCAATCTTCTATTGGCCCCAATGCATTTTTTTAGCAAGAATTGGATGGTACAGATCTGTTTGGGGGTCCTGTCAATGGCAGGATGCTCAGGAATTATTTCTACTAAAGTCCAGTTTAAGTTTTCACTTCCATTGTAAATATCATTGCTCTGTTTTGGTTTTTAAAAGAAATAAAAATATAAAAAAAAAAAAGTAAAGGAAAGGTTCAAACAAGCTCAAATCTTGAACCTATGGAGTTTCTAAAAAAGAATGGCTCAAATTAAATCAAAACCTGAGCCAGAGAAAAGGGAAAGGTTGGTTCTAACATGCTCAAAACTTGAACCAGCAAAGAAGAAGAAAACAGCTCTAACAGAGTCAAAATCAGAGCTGAAATGAAGAAAGAAAGGTGGCAGGCTAAAAAGCTCAAAATCTGAGTCACAAGAAGAAAGAAGGATGCTCTAAATTTTCAGAATTCCAAGCTTTCACAATTTTGTTTCAATTTTCTGCTAGTTTTCAGTTCATGTGCAGCTTGTCTTTATGCCATGTACCCACAGCAAATTAGACAGTCTAATCTTGGTTTGACTGTATTTCAATTTCTGTTTTAGAATATAGAGAATGAAAATCTGTCAGACAGTTTAATCCTGGCAGATAATAGCTAGGTATAGAAGCTGATAAGTTCAACTGTTTAATCTGAACTTATGGAGAAATAAGGGTAGATTAGATTAGTTTTTTATTTCAATAAAAAATAATGATGAAAAGGTCTGCAAGTCTAAGTGCACCTTGAAGAAAAAATGTTAGGACAGTAGGATGGGTAGGTAGTTGTTTGGGAAGTATTGCTGCAGATATAATGCTTTCACTTATGTGGCAGATGATCAAAGAAGAAAAGGTGGTCAAGTACTAGGCTCTGGCCTACTTCCAAAGATTATATCTGAGATTCTTGACACCTTCAAGAAGATTCCATCCCCATGTGGAGCCACTGTTAGCAACCTATAATAATTTGTCAAAGCAAACAAGTGGCTAAATATTTTTCTGAGCCTTCAAGAGAAACATTTCTTTTGTAAATCTATCATTCTTGAAGTCTTTTAAGTATTTCATCCTTTAAAATAATCTTCATTGTTCTTTCCATGAAAAAAACCCTGCTAATTCACCAAGAAAGCTGCTTCTTGAGGCCTTTGAAGTTCCCTTTTCACCCATTTTCTCTTAGTCTCATAATGCTCTTCTTCCATCTTGAAAACCTTCCATTTGACCTCCAAAAGATTCCAGATCCCCTTTAAACCTTCGAAAAATTCACTTTCAGGTTTAAAAACCCCTTCTTCTCTCTCTATCGAAAGCTTAAAAACCTCTCAAAACCCTCTAAAATCCTTGAAAATCTTCATTTTTCACCTAGGCCTTAAGCCCCTTTTGGCCTAGCCCTTAGCCCCTTTCTCCATATATGACCTGGCGCTAAGCCTAATCACAATCGGAAAATCGCAAATGTTAATTCCTTTTGTTTTTCCCCTTTTCTGATATCTGATGTGATTTAATCATGATCGTTGAATCCACAAGAACCAACGGCTGAGATTCAATCGCGCTCTGCCCACAACCCTCCGACATCGCACCCACCGATTCAATCTGGACCGTTGATCTCTCTTCTGATCCAATGGCCAGTGCTTAATCGCACATCGCAAAACTCAAAGACTCGAGTGTTTTGGCTCCTTTTCTGATCTCCGATGCGATTTAATCTTGACCGTTGAATACACAAGAACCAATGGCTGAGATTCAATCGCACTCCGATCATAAGCCCTTCACAACCATGCCCGCTGATTAATCCGAACCGTTGATCCCTTTTCCGATCCAACAATCACCATCCCATCGCATCGCAACTTTTTGTCACAATGGTTTACACCCACTCCTCTTCCGATTTGCGATTGCGATTTAGATGGGTCCCACCTTCCCTCGATTTTTGCGCCAACCCCCTTCCGAACCCTTATTTCCTTTGTTTTTTCACTTTCCCAACGTTTTGGTTTAAATGAATATGGACCGTTGATCTCCACAAATCAACGGCCATCAGGCCTCCATCCTTCCGCCCATTCACCTATTTTTCCTCTTCTCCTTTCAATATATCTACCCTTTCTTTTAATCACACCCATTGATTCTTCTTATCCAATGGCTCACATTAACCCCTGCAATGGACCTCACCCCCTTTCTCCATATCACTCCTTTGCCTATCGCACTCACTCGTGCTGTCCGATCTGTCACCCCAGAACTGACGGTCCACATTGCATATCACATAATTTCTACGGCCAATGTTTAACGTTTGAAAATCACGTGATATGGGTGGTTTTCAGTTTCCACGTGTCAGTCAGTGTATGGAATCGCGTTCCAAAATGCAATACCGCCTCCCCCTCATTCTGCCACACGAAAACCATTCCTAGTTTTCCACCATACTGCCTACCCTCCGCAACATAATTTTGCTTTTAATCTCAGTCGTCAATCTCTGAGATCGAACGGCCCACGTTATATGGCAACCCCATTCCTTTTCTTCTCATCTAATCTCCCAAATTACTTCTCCGAGAGATCTCAACCATTGATTCTTCTAATCCAACGGTCCTGTTTCCTCTGCCCGCCCAAAAGGTTTTAACCTATTTTATCCCTCCGCCAATGTTTTTTCTCCCTTTTTCCATTGCATACACTTATTTTCTCACTGCTCCTCTGCCTCCGCCAGAGCCTTTGCAAGCAGTATAACCCAAGCCCACAAGATTTCATAACGTGTTTATCATGTTTTTCAGGGTTATTCATGCAGTCTCCACAGTCACAGTCATGGTGACACATAGTGCAGAAAGACTGTCATAGAGCCGAAGATCACAGAAGAAGATTAGAAGGATTAGTGTGTGATATTAAAGAGTTAAGTATCTAATCCGCAGCTAAGGATAATGAAGGAAACTTAATGAAGCTCAGAACAAAAATATAAAAAATTCATATCAGTGATTCAAAGCATCGGTGATCTGATATCAGAAAAACGTTCTTTTCCTTGAGAAGGACCAATTCAAACGACCTGATCCATTCCTCGTCAAGTACCAGAACAGTTTTTCTCTGACATAAGTCCTTTAAAACTTCTAGTGCATTAGTTATAAGGCATGGAAGACCTGAAAGAAAAACTCTTTGGCTTACATGCCTCAGAGTACAAACAAGACATTTTAGCCAGGAAAGTACTTCAAGAAACATACCATAGAAGTTATTGTCGACCTGACAAAGACTTGTAAATATAATAAAGGGTACTGAAAGTTGATTTAAAGATATTAAGCAAAATGGGCTTCAAAGACATTTCTCCCTCTGTCTTAATGAATCATTTAAATCTTATCTACCACTACTATCACTCATTCACCTATAATAACCCATGAGAAATACATTGTAAATGTGGGGTGGATGTTAAGAAATTATTGATTGTAAGCCATTTCACTGAGTTATATTTTTGTGAGTAGTAGTTGTAAATAGGTTGGGAGATGATTTCTGGATGATATCAAGCTATTGGACAAGAATGTATGTGACTGGTTTTGCTCTACTAATATGACAAGCATGTTCATCGAATCCTGATCTAAATAAGTGGTGATGTGTCCCTCCTTTGTTATCGTTTCCTCTGTTTTACATCATGTCTCATTTCCTATGATAAGAAACAATAATTTTAGCTTACGATATACTGCTACAAGTACCCTAATGCTTCCTGCACTTTCTTATCTTTTATGTTTTCTTCTACTTTTGTATCTTAGAATAGATTCAATATAATTTAACCAATATAGAATTTGGTTTGTCCATGCTTACTGATGTATGAATTTAGAGTTTGTTTCTTAGATGTTCTTGTTTGGTTCAGCTGAAAGAATAGGAGAATAGGGAGATTTAGTGTTTAGCCCTGTCCCCTAAGTTCCCTTTCCAACAGTTAGCCTTTCTAAGATCCCTTTGAGTTGGATTCCAAAGAAGAGAAGGTTAAAAGTCTTTCTCTGATCTTAGACTTCACTCTATGTTTGAACTTAAGTGTTCTCTACTTGTTCCATCCCATATTATCATCCTAAGAGATCCTCTATTTTAGATGACTAGCCCTTTGGAAGCCTTGGATATTTGAATTGCAAGAAAACCCTTTTATGACCCCATTTCCCAATGGACTTGTATTCTCTTTGAATTATCTCCCCATTGATAAAAAGCCCTTATATTCATTCCTTTACCTCATATTGAACCCTTCTTTCATGTTTCCCAACCAAACAAACAAATTAAAAACCCTTGTGCCCTATAACTAGCCTAACACCTTAAATTGAACATCAAAGATATACATTTCTTTAACTTATATAGATAGATCACTCTCTGGATCCAGGAGGGCTAGATCCTGAGATCCCAAAGTGGTTTGATGTTGTCTTGTCATTTGGTATTGCCAAATCTGCCAAATCACAGGAACCCCAACAGGTTTAACGAGTCCATACGAGTAAACTCGGTGAATTTTCATGTTTAGAGAGTCTGAAAAATGTCGTAAAAGACAACTCCATGGGGTACCTTTGTCATGTCTTGATAACCGAGCATGACAAAGGGAGAATAGTAAGCCCGAAATGGTTCATTTTCCATGAGTTAGTCCATCGAAGCTGGAAAAGTGAGAAATCTATGTTCGATGGACGTCTACCTCATTTTGTTATGAGTATGAGGAGACGAAGTAAAATCAGTACTCTTTGTGAAATTTTTAACGAGTCCAACAAAGATAAACTCAGTGCTGTCCATGAAATTTTAACGAGTCACGCAGAGAAAACTCGGTCACTTTTTTTTTTAAAGAGATTTGAAAAAGAGGAAAATAATGACTCCTTACTCTCTATCGCGGTAGTTTAGCGAGCCCGACAAAGGCAACTCGGGGTTTTTTTAGTTTTATGAGCTAGAAAAAGGTCCCTAAAAAGATGGCGGCTGCTTTGCGCGAGTGGATGAGTCGCTGTCGAATTGGTTTTTCATTGTCATAAATCTTGATTTTGTGCTCAACTATAGAGCATTTCGTCATAAGACCAAGTGAACACATCACGGAATTCCTTGAAAAGGGATGTGAAGCGTGCAATTTCCTCAAGATTGCAATCTGCTCCAATCCAAATATTTTCCACGATACCTGTTTTGACCAACATATCAATGAGCATTGTCTTAGAAATATTACCCATGTTCCCTTCTGAATCGATAGTTTGAACAGTCGTGTAAGTGGAGGGAACCATCTCAGGTGGGTCAAAGGATGGGATTTAAGTATTTATCACGTCCGAGTCGATCATCGAAGTGCGATGGTGAAACTCTCCCCAAGGTCGTTCTTCTGGAGAAATGATCTCTCGAATAGCTTCATTTGTAGGCAAGAATTCATTGAGGAGATCCTTAGAGAGAACTGTGATGGGTGGGAGGTTTGTACCTTTGGTCGAAACCATAGCAGTGGAGGGTTTAGATGTAATTTGGATGGCTTGGTAGGCCAACTCAACTGGTGAGAGCGGCATATGATCTCCATAGTAATCAATGTCTGAAGGTGCCGGGAGGATTCATGGGTCGATAGAGCCATCCAAAGTGGTGGATATCATTGCAACCGTAATTGGGATCTTTGGCAGTGAGAGAGGAAAACAACCCAATAGGGAAGATGCCTTCAGAAGACCAGTACCAATACTGATGTAAGAGTCAGGGAAGCCTCCTATTAGGGGTACAGTGCTACTTGGTAACATGGAATAATCAGGGGTGCAGAAGGATAACTAATCCACTGTGACTATTTTTCCATCCAATGGAAATAAGACGAGTCGAAATACCGAAGAAACAATTTTAGTCATGGAATAAGACCAACTGCGACCGAGCAATAGATTATAGTCGAGATGGTGATCTACAACTTCAACGTCCACGGTTACCATTTTCCCACTCAGAGTGATGGGAAATCTAGCAAGGTATCCTTTTGGGAGGAACGTGTGGCCATCGAAAGCTTTGAGGGAATTCAATAGCGGTGTTAAGGTAGGAGACCTAAAGCGAGCCAGCAAGCTTGTGACATAATGCAGGTTGAAGCACCTTTGTCTATGACAGTGCAATGGATTGGTCTCCATTTCGACAAAACCTGCACTTGGAATGCGAGTTGGTGTGAGAGGCGAGTCTGAGATTTTTCCATATCAAAGATAGCTAGCATGGAATCTGTTAGTGTTAGTCTTGTTATAATGCCATCGGTGACCAAATTTTCTCTTTTTCATTTGCATAGTAAGAGTCCCATACCATAAATTTTCATCATTCCTTTAGGTCATGGATTCATTGATGGTGGTGGTTTTTCATCAGTTTCCCCTCGTACAAAAACTTGCTGATTCTCCTCTCTATGATCTTCAGACATGATTCACTTTCACTCCCAATTCATATTACTAGGTCATAGGGTTGGTCTCATTATGTTCTAGGGTCCCATCATGGTCAAATTAATGAGTCAAGTGTCAATAAATACCAGCAAGGTCATGAGGGGGTTCAAATAAACTCAAAGGCACAGTATCTGGAAAGATCAAAGAGTTTTTCTATCAATCTTGATGTAATTTTTACCTCAAAACATCTTTTGAGGTGAAAACATGGTACTTTGATTTATTATCATCTTTTATGTAATTTTATGTCTTCATATGTAATAAGTTGCACTTCAGAAAGATGTTATCTCCACAAAGCCACCACCCTGCCTTTTAGAGGTGTTTTCCACAACATTTTTAGTGTAAAATCATGTTCTAAGTATGTCCATCAAAAGGAGCTCGGAAAGAAATTTCCAATGGTATATTATACTCTCAAAACTGTCTTCTGGATTGGAAGATATACCTAAGTGAACAAAAAGTCCCCAAAGGCCTAACCTTACCCCTTTTTCCCATTTGTCCCTTAGATTTTATTTCATAAAGTCTTAAATTTTTTTATTATCAAACCCCTTTTCTTCCGATCCGATTGAACCCCTTCTCTTCCGATCTGATCACATCATCACAATCACACAATCCTGATTGATCGTTCCCCGATCACAAATCTCCGATGCGATTGACCCTGCCCAATCACATCTGGACCGTTGATCTTCTCAACGATCTGATGGTCCACATCTACTCACAATAGTTTGATCGCATCGCAAATTCGCAATGCTCCCAACTTGGTCCCTGCTTCCTTGATAACTTCCGATGCGATTGACTCCCGCCAATCGCATCTCCACCATCGATCTGCCCTTCCTATCGGACGACTAACAAATGATCGCACAATCACAATCGAAATTTCCCGTGACACTTCACTCCCGCTCATCCGCCGATTCCCGATTGCGATTGGCCCGAGTCCCACCATAAGGGTTTTCCGCCCCGCCCCAAATAAAAGTGTTATTTCCTTTGCAAATTGCGATACTTCGATTATTCAAAATTTCTTAAGTTATTTTATCGCATCGCATCGCGCCATGTTTTAAGACTTCCCTGCTCCCTTCCACTGATGCGATGAATCACACATCGCAATCGGCGTTTCCCAAATACTTTGCCTCTGCTCCCCATCCCCTGCCGAATTGCGATTGCGATTGACCCCTGGTCCCACCAAAATTTTATTCCCATCACAATCGCATGTCACATCCCCGCCGCTATGTGTTAAACCTGTCCCCCTTCCGATTGCGATTGCGATTTCCATGGGTCCCACCTCAATCCCTTCCACCTTTTTCAAATGGAAAATGGTTTTTCCCTTTGTAAAATCAAAAAAATCCTTTTAATTTTTTTAAAAAGGGATTTCTCTATTACACTATCAGACATCGTTTTCCCTCGCCACTCTATTGTATATCTCCATTGTGTCCGCTCCATCGCATCACAAGTTATCATTTCAATGCGCCCACTCCTCTCCTACTGTGATTTACGATTTTGATTGCAATTATCCCATGCGACTCCCCCTATACACTATCGCATCACAAACTCCAATCGCATTCGCTCCATTTTGTGATACACCCCCTCCCCTCTTCCGATTGCGATTTGCGATCGCATATGGGCCCACCATCCTTTCCTTTTCCTTTTTTCACCAAAAAAAGGGATTTTTCTTCATTAAATGGCAAATTTCATTCTTATTGGTTTCAAAGGAATTTTCATCAAAAGTTGGTTTTTCTTCAAAGAGTAAAGACAGAGACAAAAGTCAAGGCCGAGAGCTAAATATAAACACAAAGATCATGACAGCACGACAACAACGCTAAAAGGAGAAATGGTTCCAAATTTGTCTTTCTTCTCCTCTGTTTGAACAACTGCAAATCCTCCAGATGGTCGAAATCTATTGCTTCTCCTTCTTTTCAGGGGAAAATTGTTGGTCTTTTTCCTATGTTCAGATTTTGGTTCCCAATCTGGTGTAATAGCTCCTTCTTCTGTGGATCTACTTCCCTCAAATTCTGTATATTTAATGTAATTTCTTCATCATTTGTAAGGGGAATAAAGTGTGGAATAAGTTGGAAATCACTGAGGAAGCTCTGTGCTCCATTTGTAACAGTTTGGCAGGGAATTAAATAAAGAAATGCATCTCTGATTTGTGGGATCCCTGTGGTATGGATTTTAGCATTGTTCTTTCCTTTGTGTTCATCTGTTAATTGTTATGTTTGCCATTCATTCACTCATATCTCTAGTTGAATGCTTTCAAGATAGATAGGCAGAATCCATTGTATAATGCTCTGCCTTGTGAAATAATTCAATACTCTATGTTTTCTGCTGTTTTAAAAGGATCCATCTCCTATGCCCTTTTCAGCTTCTCACCAGTCTTAAACATTCCATCATTATTTAAACTAAATTGTTAAAATCCCTGCCTACCTTGCCCCATGAAATACCTTGTATCTCTGATTTAATCCCCAGTTTTAAACTACCCAACGCCATCTGTTCCATACAGCCCTGAAAATTCATAAAAAAAATTTCAAATTATTATACCTAGCCTAAAATCAGTTTACAGTTATAATTCATTGAATATTTTTTTCGGAGAGAGCCCTCTCTTGACCTTGTAAGGATAGCTACAAGGCTGAGCGTGGTTTGAGGTTACCCTGATTTTCCTTCCTTCAGGCTAAGGTTCAAATTAGGTGCTAACAGAATCCTGGGGGTCTATTCCACCAATGGCCAAAAGAAAGGCTTTCCTTTGTGCTGGACAGGTTTGCAATACTTTGAGAGCAGACATGGCTGACGATGCGTGTGCCAAATCTTCTACAATGTTGTAGTTTTGGGCTACACGTGCAGAGGTGTTATGAGTCGTGCATCGAAGTGTCCCTTTAGGGGCACGAATCACGGGATCAGTAGTAGGCCATTAAATATGCAGATCGTTGGGAGGTGGTGGGTTTGAACTGGTACCAAGTTCTTGAGCGTCTATGGTAGGATTTCCATAACTCTTGGCTCGTGTTTGAAGTTCAACACTTTCAATGCCATAAATGGCGGATGATCCTTCACCGGAAGGATGCGAACTACCATTGCCCCTTTGTGGGGGTTGTGCCGGGTTTGCAACCATGTGTTGTTGTTGCTGTTGTTGATTAGGGAAAGGATTATGAAGAATGGCAGGTGTTCTCCCAAAATCCTTGTTTGCGATAAAATCGGTGCATTCTTGCATCCGAGGACATTTGTATGTCAAGTGGTCCTCCACACAAATCTTGCAAGGAAATTTCATGGGTTTCTCTTTCCCTTTGTCGTTTTTAGTAGCATTTTTCTGATTAGGATTATTCTGATGGTCTGACTGATCTTCTGAAGAAGGTGTCTTTTTCTTGTTCTTCTTATTCTTTCCACTAGGTTTTTGTGAAGTTTTCACACATTTTACCTCAACGATAGGAAGAGTAGTCTTTTGGTTAGGGGTAGTGGCAACTGAGGATGGTTTGGAGGTTTGCCCTCGAGACTATTTTGTGGCTACACTAGAGATTGCGCCAACGAGACCGTTAGCATGGACTTCGGGTTTCTGAGTAGTGGGAGGATTTGGGTTACCAGGGGCATTGGGGAGTAAATCATATAGTGTGCCAGATTTTGAATAGATTAAATCCAAATGTTGGGCACGACAAATGAATTGATCTTCTGTAACCGCACCAGATAGGCCAATGTCTTTAGAGATGTGGGGTAAGAGAGACTTACAAAACCAATTAGATAGAAGATGATCTGGGATTGGCGCTTTGACTAGCCTCCTCCTACACCTCCATTCATGAATGTGATCGGAGATGTGGGTGGCGGTGTCTTGGCACAACGAGGTTAACAGTTTCGTTCCGGTTTCAAATCTGATTGGTAATTGGAATTTCCTTAGAAAATTCATCGGTAAAGTGCCAAAAGTGTTTATGGTGGTGTGTGGCAATTCAATATACCACTTGGTGGCATTGCCTGTAAAGGTGCGGGGAAACAGTCGAAGCTGAACACTATCATCTACCATGGAATTAGATATAAACCATAAATGAAAGGTGGTGATGTGTGCGGCTGGGTCTTCCCCTTGTTTCCCGTCGAACTTTAGGATGTCAGAAGGAATCTTGTGTGGTACTGGAGGCCAGAGCGGGTTGTGATTGATGGGGTCATTAGTCAGTTTATAGATGTCGAGACTGTCTAGAGGTGCCAAAAATGGAAATTTCGGGTTTGCCCTCGAATCTAACCAAGGGAGAATTGGTTGACTATGTGGACCATAGGGTCCACCCATCAATGTGTTACTAGTAGGATAAGTAGGAATTTGATAAAAAATTCTTATAGGTGGAGGGGTAGGGATATATGGTTGCTGTCCATAGGGAATATTGTATTTCGGGGCAAACAGTTGGTTGCCCCCAGTATAAAAGTGCCCTCCCATTCCAGAAGGAGGTTGGGGTCGGTTAGTCCATACGGATGCAATAGAGCTTCCCGAAGGCATGCTAGTACTTCCATAGTTCGGCAATGGCATAGACCCTACTTCGATATTTAAACCACTTAAGGGAATAGTGTTAACAATAGGTTGTCTGTTTTGTCCTAACGATTGCAGGGGTAACGAAATGTTCTCTGTTATTTGCGTGCTGGTGACACTACTCCCTGGTATGGTGGCCAAGGGGTTTGAACTCAGCGAAGGGTTCCAACCAAAAGGATTGCTAAAAGGAACCGAAGTAGTCCCACTCGTGGGAGGAGAAACCGTAGGTCCCAATGTGGTCATGGTAGGAGTAGATCCCGAAGGACTTGGCAAGTTACTTATAGTTGTGATGACCGTAGGGTTGGGACTAGGAATATGTTGACTACTGGGGTTACCAATTGATGGCATAGAACTGAAAACTGGTGGGGAGGATGGTGGTGAACCTGGGATGGTTGCCATTGGTATCGACCCTGTGGATGCCGGTTGTGAAATGGATGTTTGTGTAGCCGAAGACATGTCTTGGCGTGGTGGAATCTGAACTATCACAGGCTCGAACGGATCAGTGAATGGAGGATTGTAATGAGGTACGAAACCTTCCGTGAAAGGGTCCTCCAGAAATTCCGTATGATATGAGGCTGTGTGAAAATCAGGGTTTGTCAATGGAGATTTCTCTTCCGCAGAAGGCACGGGTTCACCAAGGTTCAGTTCTTCCTCAAGATTCAGAGGAGGTAGACCTTGCTATCGTCGAGACAGACGGCGTGGGTCAGATGACGCCACAGTGACTTGTTTATTTTTAACAAATTTTAATAAATTTTGATGTATTATAAAGTATCAATGACAGTAACCACACACCTAAAAAAGAAAAAGAAAAAAAGGACTCTCTAAAATCAATCAGCAAGCAGCCAGAGTAGGGTGCCTTGTCTGAGTACTACCATTTGCTGGTGATGAAATCCAGTATCACAATAGTATACAGAGAGGGTTGGTCGAAAGTATAGTTACGGTCACTCTAGAGCTTCGCTCGAACCTCAGATGATAGGTGCAAGCACTCTCTTGAAGAAAACTACCCTCCTAAAGACCAAAGATAGAGTGGGTACGTCTGTTGTTTCAGGTACTAGGACAGCCCATCCTAGTCACCTTGTGTAAGTCCCTAAAAATTATGGCCACTAAAGATACCTCAAAACACAGACATCATCAGGGGGGTCCACGGTCTAGGACAACATGCTATATGGGCAAAACACTTAGATCCCTGATCTAGTTTTGACATCCCCGAAAGGAACCCCAATATATAGCATGCCTACCAGATGCAGTCGAAGGTGGGCTACCTTCTTCTACACCCAATTTTTGTCTCACGCTGAGCTCCGGTAAAGGAACAGTCCCGATAATATGAGTGCAGTAGGATTTCGCTCATTAATGACTCTAGTCTCAAGTTTTGAGATCTTGGGTGATTTTCTTACTTTTCCTAACCCAAGATCCTAGCCTGAACTACTATTGGTGTGAGCTCAGAAAAATTAATGTGATTGATTTTATTATCTCTTGATTCTTAGTGTACTTGATTATTAGTCTTGCGGAGGGGGAGTGGATGTATGAAATTTAGTGAGACTCTAACTCAAAAAACCATGCAAAAATATGCTCTAAATACTCAATTGGATGAACATTATTTCTACAAGGAAAGGTTTCTTTTCAACATCCATGCATCAAACATGCAAATAACTCATTTCAAATTTAAATATTCAGACATCAATTAATCTCTTTTTCACAGATGGTAAACCAAACTTTTTAGAACTAATTCAGCTAAATGCAAAAAAGTAAAAAAAAAAAAATTCTCTAAAAAGTAAATGTTTTTGACACTAAATTTTCAAACAAGAGAAAATAAACAAAAATTCCATCTTAGTAAACAAGCACAGGGATTCAGTCAAGGAGGGATACTGATGGCCAAAAAAATCTGCAACCAAAAACACAATCACAGGGGTGAATAGCAAATTTTGGCTGAGTAATGCACTGTTTCTGAGTATAGACAGCGTTAATCCAGAGACTAACGCACTACCTTTAAGCAGAGCCCACATTATAATGCACTGGAACACAAAAAAGGTAGCGTTGGCCAGGGTAAATTCCTTCAAATGGTCAAATAGGAACAGGATTGAACTCTATGAGCTTTTGAAATGTCTACTGGGCATAAATACTGGTCAGAAGGGTTTGTGAACAGAGGGAGGAAGGAAGGAAGAAATCCGAAAACTATGGGGAAATTCCCCAGCGGAGTCGCCAATTCTGCTATAGGGTGAAATGCTTGGGTTTTTTTTTCTCAAATATCCCTCTCAGGGTTTTCTGGTGCCCAAGGCAGACAATAAGATTAGTTGTATTGTTCACCAAGAAGATACATACATGTTCATATCAACTTAAACAACTTGATGGAATAGGATGGAAGATTACCTCTTTAATGATCTTGAAGTCTTTTGGAGAGCGCTAAGCAGCGAAGCAAGGATCCTCCTTCACCAGCTCCAAATCTCGACCCTGTGATCAATCAAAGCACCCATGTAATCTCTACCACAACATACATTTCATATCAATTAAGTTAATCTATGATAAACATTAAACAATTCATATCTAAGCCATTCATCTCATGCTATATAATTAATTAAAGAAAAATAAAAATATCAACACATAGAATGGAAAAAATAGATACAGTTCTATTGATTTATAAAAAAGAGGATTACAACCGTTGGTTGTACCAAGCCCTCCTCTCCCTTCCAATCTCTCTATCTCTCAATGTGGTGATGTCTTGATCAACAAGTTCTCAATGAACCTCTTTGACTTTCGACCTTCAAACTACAACAATAATGCTCTGCTTCACAAGTATTCAAAACTTTGACAATCCTTCGACCTTGAACCAAGAGCCTTCAGCTCCATTTTATAGGAGATGGAGAGAGTAATCATTGCCTTTCTCCTTCCACCAGTTCTAAATAGAAAAAACCAAGATGTTTCCTCAACTTCCCATGCTTTTTCCTTCCTTGAGAGTTCAGTTGTTTTCGGCAAGGCCCAATAAGAGACTAGTGCTTTGCAGTTTCCTTTTTGTACTGACTCTCTGATGATAAAAAGTTGGGATTTCAAATAATTCTCTATGGGTTTTTCCTATTTCAAACTAAAAACATGGGTAACGCTGCCCTCTAGTCTAAACAGAGCGTTGCCCTAGCCACTAATTCCACCTTTTCATTGATCATGTGCATTATAACGCTCTCTTGTTGTTATAGGGGTGTGTTACCTTGGCAGAAGTAGGTTTAGTTTAGGTCTTTGTATTCCTTCCATATTTATCTTCTCCTCTGAGCTGATGGGGAGGTTTTTTGACCTGTAACAACCTCATTATACATTTATTTTTCTACTGTAAATACTTTTGAAGAGCCTTTTTATTGGCCTCCTGCTTTGCTTTAGATGAACTGCATTATTTTAATGCATAAAAATTCATTATTGTTGCATTCCCCATTTGGGAATATTATAGATTAATCCAATGTGATCAGTTAGTAAAAAAATATGGTTTTTTGTTGTTTGCGTATGATACTCAAATTATAGAAGACCTAATCATCCTCACATGCTCAAATGTAATTGTTCCTTGAGAAGATATCTTGTGAATGCTGGCACAACGTCCCGAAATAACTGGTGATTCCCCTAGTCAACCGAAGAAAATCCACCAAGGTAAGTGTAGAGGATCTAGTGCTACCTGCACCATCACCTATAGGGAAAGGATGCCCTAATTGTTTCCACTAAGCACCACCGTCCCAAGTGAGCATTCAAGTCTTGGGCTTCCTAGTAGTTCAACTACTAGTATTGAGTATCATATGGGTTAGGTAGCCCCGAATGATACTGCACACACTGGGCCTAAGCCTAACCCCCTTTGAATCGGGTCTCTGCTATGCACAGGTTTTTTTTTCCATGGGTAGATAGGCGGATTTAAAATTTCCATAAATAGTCAACTTTATGTGTTTCAATATGAATACTGACCAAGGCAGCTTATTGGATGCCTACCCCCTTGGTCCTAACTTAGACTATAAATTATTTTGTGGCCCCTTTGGGGAGAATTTAGTGAGTTTTGTTAAGTTAGTTTTAGGTGTATTTACTTTACTTAAGGTGTGGATGTGTGTGAACAAAAGGTGAATAAGCACATAGTTTGAACGTGTGGATATGCGATGATCCTTTTCAAAATCCCCTATTTAAACTATTTTCTATTGTTCCTTGCTCAAAAGAAAAACATGTGCGGATATGGGACGCTTTCAATTTTTCCTAGTTAATCTATATGACAATAAGGAGATGGTGAGTTGTCAATAGAGAGTGTTCATATGCTTGCCTAGGATCACCCAAGGTTGTAAAGGGAATATAGATTACTTGCTCTTCTATCAACAATTTGATCCTAGTCCCGAGATCCTAGTGCAAAAATTGAACTAAAGTACAAACTTTTACACTAGAAAAAAGTAAGAAAACTAGCTAAGCATTCATGGACTTGGGCCACTTACTTTTAGCTAATTAACTAGGTGTTTTGGTACTTAAATTTGAAAAACATAAATTATTTCGGAATACAAGTTAATTTGCCTCCTACTTAAACTATGTGTTAACTTTGTGAAAATCAACTTGACATAAAACTAACATCTAAACTATGAAAAGCAACTAAAAGTGAGCTTTAACAAGTTGCAGGGCACCTCAACCAGTGCTAGCAGATGTATTATGGGCTTCCAGTCACTTTTACAAGCAATAAATGATGGAAATAGTGGAAAAAATCCCACTTCTGGTTTCCGCAGAGAAAAATCTTAAACAGGTGCGAAGGCCGCACGCACGCCACCTCTAAACGCACACATTGGGGCGCATATTTCTGTAAGAAAGTCATGGAATTTCCTGCAAAGTAATTTTTGGGATCTCTTCAGCTTCAACCTATCACTAGGGATGAAATGGACAATGAAGGAGAGAAATGGGATTGTTGCAGCCCAACTCCATAGAAAAGACAGAGGTCTCTGCAAAAAGGCACAACCACATAAACTTGGAAATAAAATTTAGGGGAGTCGCCAATCCTATGTTAGTGTGTTTGGCGTACGAATGTACCAAATCACACTTTCTTAAGAGGGATGGTTTTTCCCTCTTAAGTTATTGGTAACAAGTATAAAATAGATGGAATCAAGCAATTTAGTGGAACATGCTAAAACATAAACATACTAGATAGAGAAGTAGCATGCATATTCAAACATAAAAACTAAACTAAAACTAAAACAAATAAAACAAAAGCTCTAAATAGAGTCAAGAAACTTCAATAATCCAGACGGTGGCACTTACATCCCCTCTTATTTAGTGCTAGTAGGAAATGAGGATGAAACTTTAACCCACTTGCCAAGGGGCCCTTGGACCTATGGAGCTCCATGTCCCAATGCAAGGATGTCTTTACTTCCGAGCTGCCTTGGCACAAAATCTCCCTCTCTCTACTATGGTGGACTGGAGTTGTTGGGTGGCCAACAACTAAGTCCCCTCTATCTCTGCTATAGATCACACACTAATGTGTTCTCATATTTTTCATCTCTTGGTGGCCTTTTATAGGAGAATTCAAATCCTCCTTCCCTCTCTTGGTACATTATGGATGGTGACCCAAGAGAGGAGGGTGATTCCATTGTGTGCCACATTTATTCGATTGTGTGCTCCCTTGACGTCCTAAGGAGGCTTGGGTGGATGTCCTTAGGTGGCCTCAAGAGTGGGATCAATGTCTTGGAGTGTGCCTTGTGGTCCCGGAAAGTTACTTTCAACACTTTCAGGACCGTACGACTTTTTAGGAAAAGCCACGGAAAGGTGCGTTTATAGAAGAGTTATGTGCACAAAGGCGCATTGAACTGGTTCCTTCTGTGTGAAATTTGATTTTTCCTTTTAGACCTTAGATATTTTTAAATAATTTAGATTCTCTAATGTCTCTTAGCCTTGTAAATCCTTCTTCCTCGCATTAAATAGTGTCATCTTTTCTTGTTTGATTTTCCAGTGATAACATTGTGAAAAAGGTCTCTAGAGTTTCCCATTCCCTAGGATATCACCTCGATTACTCACTAATTCAAGTTATTCAGGACAGATCCATTAGAAGTTTCCTTAACTTCTCCATATCCTGATCATATACATTCATGCTCCATAGACCTGCCATTCACCTATTTATGCTGGATCATTTGAGAGGGTCAGGCGAGTCGGCGTTTTATATAGTTGTAATTTTTCTAGTCATAATTCAGGAGTTTGAGAGAACCATGCTGCTGCAGATATATTGACACCCCATTGCCGTCTTCCCATTATCTTGAGATCTTGTGAGGTCTTATGCTATATGAGAGTGCTTTTCATATTATCATCTATCGAGGAAACTCTGCCGAATTGTGGAGAGGAAAAGATGAAAGTAAGGTATTGAAGAAATATTTTTATATTGATGAAGATATATTTTCCTTCCCTATTGTTAGCCCCCCTATGAAATTCTTGACAAGAAAGCTAGGGGCTATATCATTTTGGAGGCCTTCAAGGAATGCATCTCCCCTGAAGACACATCATCCTTGAGGTCCCTCTGTGCTTTGCCTTACACAAGTCCCCTTTGGTGGTTCTTTTCCCTAAGGTTTTCATTTACCCATGTACCCCTGCAAAATGTCCCTTTTTACCCTCCTTTTCCCCTTTGAAAAAGCCCCTCTTTCCCCCCTTTTTATTTCCCCTATTAACCCTCTGCACCCCTCCAAAACCCCCTCTAAAACTCCCTACACCCTTCGCTTCCCCAATTCTCCCCTCTGCCTCCCTATCGTACCCTTATACGGCTTCAAAATGCATTAAAAGGGCTTAAAAAACCCACTCTGAACCTTATATCAGGCCTAGCCCCTCTTCTGATAGCCCCGCGCTCCTTTACCTTCCACAAAACCCAGCGCTGTAACCATCCGCCAGTCTGAAAGGCGCTTATTCCCCCATTTCCTATCGGGCGCGATGTCAGCCGTTGATCGTGGTTGATCGGACGGTGAACGTTAAACCCGATACCCCCCTGGCCTATTCGCTCATTTTCCTCATCGCACCATCGCCGTCCATTTCCATGATGATCTGACGGTCCGCAGTGCGCCCGATGTCGGTCATCCCCATACGACTATTCCAAACTCGTCGGTTTCCATCGCACCGCTTAGGCACGGTAGGCGGTTTCTCTCCAATGCCTAGCGATTCCATTCACCATCCGACGCGTGTCCTTGTGTACGATTTCCAAACCATCGTCCCCACCCGTTAACTCCATCCATCGCGCGTTATTGTCCGAACACAGATGCCCAGTGAGATTGCCGTAGATCGTTCGATTTGGAGCAGGCCATCCCACGGCTATTGCTCGTCCAAGATGCAAGAATTTTAATGTAATTACGCACATGATAGCTCATGCCATGGCCCGCCATCCGTCGTCCTCCGCCGTTGATCCCCGCCACGATCGACGGTCCCGATTTATTCGCCCGTCGCTGACTTTTCCACCATCGCCCGGTTCCGCCGCATCATCTCCATGTGCACCCTCCGTACAGTCTCCCATTCCATTGCATATATTGGTTCTTTTTCGCGTTTTTTAACGTTTTCCACATATATTTTCTCTGCAGACCGCCACCATCCACCAGAGCACGTTTCTCCATTCTTTCTGCACTTTTCTCCTCCATATCGTCATCTACACGACCTTTCTCCGGCTCCACATCATCTGCCACCCCATTCATGATTTACTTAACTTGTTTGTGTGTTTTGCAGGGTTTCAAAGAGGCAGAAAACCACCATGATGCATACGTACCTATTCAATGGCGTGTTGCGCAGATAGAGAGCCGAGATGGGAGCTGGTACTCCAGCGAAATGTCAAAAAGGGTGGCGGAGATATAAATTTCATACAAGGACAGGTTTTTGAAAATCCGCAACCCCATCTAGTGCCATTAAAGCCCAGATCTTGCAGAATCGAAATAGTTATGGAAGCAGTAGAAAGGCCAGCTTATGATTATGGTCTTCAGTACTCAGGACTGAAGATTTGGATCTATAATGCAGCAGTCTGAGAAGCAAAGCACCAGATTCAAAACCCCGAAAGTCAACCAGAAGTGTAATACTCGGGAAAACGTACCACCAGGGTTTTCTAAAGCAGCAGTATGTTCTTTCTTCAATCAGAGGACAAAGTGCCCATACAATCTTCATTATACATCGTGTCCGAGAGAATTTTCTGCCCAGACAGTAGTCTTACACGGCCAGAAGCATTGGTGACTCAAGTAGGGCAGACCTCACTGTTTCTTATTGTATTTTTGTTATTCTACCAATAGTACCACACAGTACTGCCGTCAGAACACCTAAGCCATACCAGAGATAAATGCAGAGATTTAAAATAGGATGGGTTTCATCCCTCCATTCATTTTTGCATTTAATGTTACATTTAGTGTTCACCTACCTCCTCAGTCGATCTTCTGTTCATCCTCTGCTATAAAACATAGAAGGAAATTATTGTAAGGGTTGTTGATGAGATATCAGAGAAATGCAAGAATTTTCCTCTTGAGAGAAGTTCTCGATGTAATATTGTAAGATAGGCTAAGATATGATGTATTCAGGTTGAATTTTCAAGTTGTGGGCAATGTTGTACCTGATTGGTATTGTTTTTAATATGACAAGCACATTTCTTTGGATCCTGATTTAAAGCAGCTAGTGATGTTTTCCTATCTGTGTGTTTTATTTCATTTCATTCCATTTCTTCAAGCTCGCATTAGAAGTTTGGCATAAGATTTACCCTTGTTAGGTACCTTATGTTGCTGCTCTCCCAGCCTTTTATGTTTTTCGCTTATATGTGTATCTGAATATTGATTTCAATTGATTTAACTAGTGTAGTGGATGTTATTTCCTGCTCTCTGACATATGGATTAATGGAATCTATGTTCATATGTTCTTGTTAGGATTTGGTTGAATGAGTTGAGAACACTGGGAGGTCTAGAACCTTGTCTCTGCCTCACTAGGATCTTTCCATCTCAATTAAGCCTTTCTAAGATCCCTTGTATTGCCTCTGATTTTTTCCAAGCAGGCCTGGAGTTAAATGACCTCTGAGCTGATCTATGGCCAGAATTAGATGGTTCTCCTCCTTTCACTTTCATTCCTTAATGTTCAATTCCACCCTTCGATTTAAAGATCCAAATGTTTTAGATGACTAGCCCACCTGAAAGCTTGCACATTAAACAACAAGTAAACCCTTTCTTGACTCCATTGCCCAATGGCCTTGATGTTCTCTGAGTTATCTACCTTTGCCTAAATTTCCACTTTTCTCATCCTTGTCTCATATTGGACCCTTCTTTCCTGATTCCCAACAACCAAACATAAACACTTAAACAAACAAACCCTGTGCTGATAACTAGCCTAAAACCTTAACATTTGAGCTTCAAGGACATAAAACCTTTGACTATTATAGAGAGATCCCTCTCTGGACGTAGGAGGGATAGATCCTAAGGTCTGAAAGTGGTTCTGATGTTGTCTCATCTTTTGGTCTTGCCAATCTAGCCAAAACACGGGAACCCCAACATAATGGCGACCATACTGCGGAATCTGAATTTTTTCCCTACTCACTACATCATTAACATCAGAAAGCCTAGAATCTCCGGTTAGGTTGGAAGTAAGTCAGTTCTGTTCTCGAATAGCCTCTATACCATTTGTCATGTTCTCTTGCACTCCTAGACAAAGTCTGGAAAGGGCCAGGTAGCCTCCAGATCTCACACTCTTTCGGAGGTGACATATATGGTAAATGTCCTCCCAGTCAATCTCTGGTTGGGGTTTGTTGTGTTTTGAGGTTATTCTTGAAAGGTGACATTACTTAAGCAATGTGGTGGATAGTGTACCCCCTACAACACCCTAAACCTTCCACCTGGTGACTCCATAACTTTCAAAGATAAAAGACTCCGCTGGTGATCAATAGGCCTGCTGATTATCTTGGTTTCACATAAGACTCCACTGGGAGACCAGACTTTGAAACAACATCAACCACGATAGAAGTAACAAGTAGGGTTAAGCTGCCTTGTTAGAGAACAACATTCTGGCTTTCAGAACCATCCATACGAGAGATTATCCCAACCCAAACCCACCTGAAATAGTTGATAACCCTGAGATCATCCTCAAGAGATCTCCTACGCCTAAACGATCAACTACTTTTAGCCATATCCATAGAGCTAAATCTGCTCCAGAAGACCTTCCAGCTCTGTCACGCCTTCATCTTGACCTAGACCTACCAAACAGTTTACCTAGAACTAGGTCATTCAATCATTTAGACTAGCCAGAACCTGAGCTTCACAGTTCACCATCCAATAGTGGTCAACACACTAGGGACAGAAGGACCCCTCCATCTACACCACCTGATATCCACTTCATTCAGAACTTGGGGCTCTCCCACCCTAGATCTTCCCAGCAAGCCTCTACTGGCCCTAACATCCCTGCCATCCATATACCAGCTGCTCAAGGTAATCCTTTACTTCACTAGAATATCATCATGGCAGCCTGGTATGCACCTCTGATGTTACCTCAGCCTCTAGTACCCTTACCAAATGATTATCAATCAAAGATCCCACATTTCCTTCCCAAAGAACCCACCACAGCCCAACAACATGTGGATAAGATGGAAGACTCCTTTGACTACATGGAAATAGACGATGATACAGTCAAAATGAGAATCTTCGCCCAAAGCTTAGGAGGCGATGTAAAGAGATGGTTCAAAAACCTACCTCCTAACAGTATCCGAGATCTCCCTTCTCTGTATCAGACCTTCATCAATAAATGGGAGACTAGGGAAAATCCTTGCCAACTCCTAGAAGAATACATGAGCCTTAAAAGAAATGTAGGAGAGAGTGTCCATGATTACACAATGAGATTCAACAGCATTTACAATGCCCTCCCTCTGCATATGAAACCTCCACAAGGTATGGCCCTAGAAAAATACCCCGAGGGCTTTGATGCTAACATGGCCTATGAGCTTAGAGATAAAGAGTACAACACATTAGAGGACATGCAGAAAGGAGCTGTGAACATAGAAGCAAATCTGATGGAGAAAAGAGCAAAACTGAGAGCTGAAAAGAGGGTAACATACAAAGATGACAATGTAGCCTCCACTTCTGATCCAAATTTTGACAGATTGTCCAAAAAAGTGGATAGACTGTAGAAAATGATAGAGAAAATGGTTGTCACTTAGAACAGAAACCAAAATCAAAACCAGAACCAGAACTTTAGAAGAAACAACAACACTCCCAACAAACAAAAAGAGTCAGATCTGGGATGAGGAGAGATCTGAGTCTGAAGATTACAGACTTGGATTTGAGAATGCTATCATGCAGGTCAGGGAACAATATGAACTTATGAGCAAAAAGAACCAAGGCTCCTGAGATCACCATCAAGAAAATACCTGAGAAATCTTCTAAAGCAACTGTTGTAAATAGTAAATCAGCAGCTGAGAGTTCTGAGAAAAATAGAGAAAAGGACAACGAAAATGCTGAGAAACAAAGTCAACCAACCAGTAGCACTAGCACTACAGTTAGTGCTCCTGATAAGACGACTCCTGACCCTGTACATAGTCTGAAACCACCAACTGATTCGAACACTAAGGCAGTGGCAAATAAAACAGAGTTAAGCATTCCAAAGACCCAGTCCACCTTCAATTTCGAAGGTGAGATTGCAAAGATCAAAATCTCTGTACCATTATCAGAGTTGGCCACTCAGGATGTATATAAAGGCCAAATTTTGAAAGCATTGAATCTAGGGGAAAACAATGATACTTTAAATTTGAGTGATGATCAGCCTGCCCTCCTGTTTGGCCCAAAGATTGAGGGAAAGTTCCAGGAAGGGGCAGTTCCACCTTTTTACATCAGTCTCAACATCCACGATAAGATTCTCCATAATGCAATGCACGATTCTGGAGCATCACACAATCTAATGCCTAAGGTAGTCATGGAAAGGCTAGGCCTAGAGATAACACGTCCATACAAAGATCTATACTCATTAGACTCTAGCAGAGTAAAATGCCTCGGCCTAATTAAAGACCTGTGTGTGAGTCTTACTCAGATTCCTGCTAAATGCATGGTCATGGATGTTGTGGTGGCAGATGTGCCACCTAAGTATGGCATGTTACTATCTAGATCATGGGGAGCAAAGCTCCAGGGTACCATGCAAATGGATGGGACCTATGCCACGATCCCTATCTTTGGCCAACTTAGAAGACTGTATAGGGAAGCGCAGATGAAATTCTTAGTCAGCAGCACTGAGAAGCCTGAAAAATATCCTTTATAATCTGTACACACGGATCTCGACTCCTTCATTCTTTGTAATGATGAATCCTTGGAGGAGTCAGAATCTGAAAAAATAGATACAAATGCAGAGGCTGAGAGCACAGACCTGAACATAATGGCCACTTTGGAGGAAATCGAAGAAGAAAACAACAATGAAACTTGTAGGATATGCGGTGGGGACCTGACTCCAAATGAACAAGAAACAGAACGTAAACAACCATCTAACCAAACCCCTAAACCTCTTACATTTCACGAAGAACAAAGCGACCCACATCCTAGTATAGACCTCATAGTGCAACATAATGGTGAACCCCTGTGGGAGATGAATTTCGATGGGTCTTGTACTAGGAAAAATGCTGGAGCTAGGGTGTGGATACGTAATACAGAAAGTGATTACGCAGAGAGCCTTGCATGAAATTTTCATTTCAAATGTACCAATAATATTGCAGAATACGAGGCTCTCGTCCTGGGTTTAAATCTACTGAAAAAATTAGGGGCCCATAGAGTAACCGTGCTAGGATATTCAGAGTTGATCATCAAACAGGTGAATGGTGAATATGCAGCAAAGCACCCTAGGTTAAGGGCGTATAGGAACGATGCCATGGACATGTTGAAAACCTTCGTTGAATACAAATTATTTTTCATTCCTAGGGGTCGAAACGTAATTGAAAATGGATTGGCTTGCCTAGCTAGTTCATATCCTAAGACTCCACCTGACCAGCAAATCATCATTCAGACCAAATTCAGACCTGCAGTGCCAGATAATGAAAAATATTGGCAGGTCTTTGAAGGAGATAAACAGATTGAAGATTTTCTGATGGGCAGAAATGAGTTTGAACTTTCTGACTCAGACTCAAAATCTGAAGATAACTGCCCAAGCGAGGATTCCCTAAATGAAGAAGAAACACCCTGTAACATAGGAATAAACACCCTAACTGAAGAAACTGGAAATTCAACCATAGAACGTGAAAACGCAGGAAATGACGAGATTGAGGTGTTGTAGGCCAAAGACAAGAACATACCTCGAGGTCTGGCACCCTTAGAAGATATTTTTGACTTTGACGATGTTGCAAAAAAGCCCTCTATAGAACATGCAGACTCTGAGGTTGAAGAATGCAAAATAGGCACAGAAGACAAGCCCAAGATGGTTAAATTGGCTAAATCCTTACCAGAGGAAATGAAAAATAAGTACATCGACCTTTTTAAGGAATTCATTGATGTGTTCACATGGAGTTACAAAGATTTAAAAGCTTATGACACAAACATCATACGGCACAAGATACCTTTAAAAGAAAATCAGAAACCCTTTAGGAAGAAACTTCGTAGGATAAACCCAAAATAGCTGCCTGCAGTTGAAAATGAGATTAAAAATATGTATGATGCAGTAATTATAGTCCCTGTGAGGTTCTCCGACTGGGTATCAAATCTAGTGGATGTAAGAAAGAAAACAGGGGAAATCAGACTGTGTATAGACTTTAGAAATCTTAATAGAGCCTCACTGAAAGACAACTACCCCCTGCCCAAAATGGAACACATTCTATAGCAGGTAGTAGGCTAAAAAATGATTTCTCTTTTAGATGGTTTTTCGGGATACAACCAAGTGTTAGTACTCCCAGCAGAACAACTCAAAACAACTTTTACCACTCCCTGGGGCACCTTTATGTACGTCAAGATGCCTTTTGGATTGATGAATGCTGGAGCCACCTTCCAGAGAGCAATGGATATAGCTTTCGCAGATGAAATAAGACACTTTATTGTCATTTACTGGGATGACATAACATTCTACTCCAAGACTGAGGAAGAACACCTAGATCATCTGAGGAAAGTTTTTGAAAAGTGCAGAAGGTTTCGTCTATCACTAAATCCTAAGAAGACTGTTTTTGGGCTGCAAGAAGGAAAACTTCTAGGCCACATTATATCAGAAAAAGGGATTAGGATAGACCCATAGATAGTTGAGGGGATACTTTAGATCACTCACCCAAGGAACATTAAAGAATTACAGTCCTTCATTGGCAAGATTAATTTCCTTAGGAGGTTTATCCCAAACCTAGCGGAGCACCTTAGGAATATGACTAATATGATGAAGAAAGGTGTGGGAATTAAATGGACTGTGGGAGCTAAACAATCTTTTGAATCGGTGAAACTTGCACTTACCTAAGCTCCTATTCTGGTTAGCCCTGATTTCTCAAAGGACTTCATGATATTTTTATTTTCCTCTGAACACACAATAGCTGCAGTTTTGCTGTAGAAAAATGCTAAAGGTATGGAACGGCCAATTGCCTTTTTCAGTAAAGCACTAAGGGATGCACCCTTAAAGTACAACACAATGGAAAAATAGGCTTATGCTTTGGTCAAAGCCTTAAAAGACTTTAGGGTGTACATTTTACATTCCCATACCATTGCTTATGTGCCTAACATTGTTGTCAAAGACATTTTGTCTCAAGATCCTAATGGGAAAAGGGGAAAATGGATCGCAGTGATTCTAGAATATGAACTGGATATTAAACCCACTAAGCTGATCAAAGGGTAGGGTTTAGCTAGATTAATGGCTTAACCGAATCTGCAGGCCCTTGAAATCAACATGGTGAATGCCTTGGGTGAGCAAGAAAGCCTGCCTGATCCCACTGTGGAAGAAAATTTTCAGAACTCTCCATGGTATTCTGATATCCTTTATGTCCTCACCAATTTGAACGCTCCACCCGAACTGTCAAAAACTAAGGCCAGATTCACAAAACTTAAAGCCAGAAATTACTGCATCTTGAATGAAAACTTGTATTGGAAGAATCCAAATGGCCTATTACTGAAATGTTTGTCCGAAACTGAAGCTGAAAAAGTTAAACAAGAGTTTCATGCTGGAGAATGTGGAGGTCACCTGAGTTGGAAAGCCACAGCAAATAAAATACTCAGGGCTGGTTATTATTGGCCTACCCTTTTTAATTATTTCCATAAAATGATAACTACCTGCCACAAATGCCAGATGTTCAAAGGAAAGATAAAACTCCTCCCCCTCCCTTTGCAGCCCATCACTGTTGAAGGTCCTTTCATGCAATGGGGTCTAGATTTTATAGGAGAAATTCACCCAGCCTCTTCCAGACAACATAAATGGATCTTAACAGCCACAGATTATTTCACTAAGTGGATAGAGTCCATCCCCACTAGGAGTGCCACAGATTCAGTCATTATTAGGTTCCTAGAAGGCCATATCCTCTCTTGGTTTGGTTACCCAAGGAAAATAATCATCGACAATGTTGCTGCTTTCGGATCCAAGAAAATGGTTGATTTTTGTCACAGGTATCAAATAATGCTTGGTCATTCAACTGCCTATTACCCTCAAGGTAATGGCCTGGTTGAATCATCAAACAAAAGCCTAGTGGCGATCATCAAAAATCTATTGGAAGAGAACAAAAAGTCTTGGCATAACAAGCTGGTACATGCCTTGTGGGCTGACAGGCTTACTACAAAAAAATCCATTGGCATGTCACCATTCCAGTTAATCTATGGGATGGAAGAAGTATTTCCTACCAGCCTTGGAGTTCCATTAATCAAACTTGTCCAGGAGATCCAATCAGAAGATGACAGCATGATAAGAAGGATAAATCAGACAATCCATCTTCAGCAAACTAGGGAGGAGGTATATAGCAGAGCTGTTAGAGTTCAGGAAAACATTAAAAAGCTATTTGACAAAAGAACCAAAGCTGCTGATTTCAAAATTGGTGACAAGGTTCTAAAGTGGGATTCAAGAAGAGAGGATAAAGGAAAACATGGCAAGTTTGACAGCTTATGGCAGGGTCCATACATTATACAAGCCACTGTGGGTCCGAATGCATTTTTCCTACAAGAACTTGATGGTACAGAACTGTTTGGGGGTCCTGTCAATGGCAGGATGCTCAAACATTACTTCTGCTAAATTTCAATTTCCAGTTTCATTCTTCATTGTATATAACACTGCAATTTCTTTCAAGAAAAAAAAAAAAAAAAAGAGAGAGAGAGAAATAGAGGTTCAGACACGCTCAAAACATGAACCTCTGCAACGCAAAGGAATGGCTCTAATATGTTCAAAACCTGAGCCAAAGAAAGAAAGTACAATTGTTCATAGCGTGCTCAAACTCTGGACTAGAAAAGAAAGGAAAAAATCAGCTCTAATGTGCCCAAAACCAGAGCTGAAATCAAAGAAAAGAGGTGACTCAAATACGCTCAAAACCTGAGTCACAGAGAAAGAAGGATAATTCAAATTGCAGATTTCATGCCTCCATAGTTTTGTTTTCAGTCTTCTACAAGTCTTCACTCCAGCAAGTCAGACAGTCTAATCCTGGCTTGGCTGTTTTTCAATTTCCTGTCTTAGAATGTAGGAGAAGAAATCTGTTGGACAGTTTAATCCCAGCAGATGTTAGATTAGGTAGAGAAGCATATGAGGCCAACTGTCTAATCTGGTCTCATGGAGAAATAAGGGTAGAATTAGAATAGGTTTGTTCTTTGTTTTGAAAATAAAATGTAAAGGGTCGGCTAGCTCAAATGCACCCTAAAAGAAGAAAAAATGCTAGGATTATAGTTTGGGTAGGTAGTTTGATTGAGAAAAATGTTTCTGCTGATGTAACATATTCATATTGTGGTAGCTGATCAAAGAAAGGGATGTGCCAAACAGCAGGCAACTGGCCTACTCCAAATATCATTTCTAGTTTCTTTCCTCCTTCAAGAAGAAGCCATCCCCATGTGGAGCCACTCTTAGCCCCCCTATGAAATTATTGACAAGCAAGCTGGGGGCTATATAATTTTGGAGGCCTTCAAGGAATGCATCTCCCCTGAAGACACATCATCCTTGAGGTCCCTCTATGCTTTTCCTTACACAAGTCCCCTCTGCTATTTCTTTTCCCTAAGGTCTGCATTTAACCCTGTACCCTTGCAAAATGTCCCTTTTTCCCCTCCTTTTCCCCTTTGATAAAGCCCCTCTTTTCCCCCTCTTTATTTCCCCTATTAACCCTCTGCACCCCTCCAAAAACCCCACTAAAAATCCCTACACCCTTCGCTTCCCCAATTCTCCCCTCTGCCTCCCTATCGTTACCCTTATACAGCTTCAAAATGCATTAAAAGGGCTTAAAAAACCCACTCTGAACCTTATATCAGGCCTAGGCCCTCTTCTGATAGCCTTGCACTCCTTTACCTTCCACAAAACCCAGCGCTGTAACCATCCGCCAGTCTAAAAGGCGCTTATTCCCCCATTTCCTATTGGGCACGATGTCAGCCGTTGATCGTGGTTGATCGGACGGTGAACATTAAACCCAATACCCCCCTGGCCTATCCGCTCATTTTCCTCATCGCGCCATCGCCGTTCATTTCCACAATGATCTGACGGTCCGCAGTGCGCCCGATGCCGGTCGTCCCCATACGACTATTCCAAACCCTCCGATTTCCATCGCACCGCTTAGGCACGGTAGGCAGTTTTTCTCCAACGCCCAGCGATTCCATTCACCGTATGATGCATGTCCTTGTGTACGATTTCCAAATCGCTGTCCCCGCCTGTTAACTCCATCCATCGCGCGTTATTGTCTGGACACAGATGCCCAGCGAGATTGCCGTAGACCGTCCGATCTGGAGCAGGCCATCCGATGGCTATCGATCATCCAAGATGCACGAAGTTTAATGTAATTGCGCACGCGATAGCTCATGCCATGGCCCACTGTCCGTCATCCTCCGCTGTTGATCCCCGCCACGTTCAACGGTCCCGATTTGTTCACCTGCCGTTGACTTTTCCACCATCGCCCGGTTCCGCCGCGCCATCTCCACGTGCACCCTCCATACAGTCTCCCATTCCATTGCATATATTGGTTCTTTTTCACGTTTTTTAACATTTTCCACGTATATTTTCTCTGCAGACTACCACCATCCACCGAGCACGTTTCTCCATTCTTTCTGCAATTTTCTCCTCTGTATCGTCATCTACACGACCTTTCTCCACCTCCACATCATCCGCCACCCCATTCATGATTTCCTTAACTTGTTTTTGTGTTTTGCAGGGTTTCAAAGAGGTAGAAAACCGCCATGATGCATATGTACCTCTTCAATGGTGTGTTGCGCAGACAGAGAACCGAGATGGGAGCTGGTACTCCAATGAAATGTCAAAAAGGGTGGCGGAGATATAAATTTCATCAAAGGACAGGTTTTTGAAAATCCGTAACCCCATCCAGCGCCATTAAAGCCCAGATCTTGCAGAATCGAAACATTTATGGAAGCAGCAGAAAGGCCAGCTTATGATTATGGTCTTTAGTACTCAGGACTAAAGATTTGGATCCATAATGCAGCAGTCTGAGAAGCAAAGCACCAGATTCAAAACCCCGAAAGTCAACCAGAAGTGTAATACACGGGAAAACGTACCACCAGGGTTTTCTACAGCAGCATTATGTTCTTTCTTCAATCAGAGGAAAAAGTGCCCATACAGTCTTCATTATACATCGTGTCCAAGAGAATTTTCCACCCATACAGCAGTCCTACATGGTCAGAAGCATTGGTGACTCAAGTAGGGCAGACCTCACTGTTTCTTATTGTATTTTTGTTATTCTACCAATAGTACCACACAGTACTGTAATCAGAACACCTAAGCCATACTAGAGATAAATGCAGATATTTAAAACAGGATGGGTTTCGGCCCTCCATTCATTTCTACGTTTAATGTTACATTTAGTGTTCACCTACCTCCTCAATCGATCTTCTGTTCATCCTCTTCTATAAAACATAGAAGGAAATTATTGTAAGGGTTCTTGATGAGATATCAGAGAAATGCAAGCATTTTTCTCTTGAGACAAGTTCTCAGTGTAATATTGTAAGATAGGCTAAGATATGATGTATTCAGGTTGAATGTTCAAGCTGTGGGCAATGTTGTACCTGATTGGTATTGTTTTTAATATGACAAGCACATTTCTTTGGATCCTGATATAAAGCAGCTGGTGATGTTTTCCTATCTCTGTGTTTTATTTCATTTCATTCCATTTCTTCAGGCTCACATCAGAAGTTTGGCATAAGATTTACCCTTGTTAGGTACCTTATGTTGCTGCTCTCCCAGCCTTTTATGTTTTTCGCTTATATGTGTATCTGAATATTGATTTCAATTGATTTAACTAGTGTAGTGGATGTTATTTCCTGCTCTCTGATGTATGGATTAATGGAATCTATGTTCAGATGTTCTTGTTAGGATTTGGTTGAATGAGTTGAGAACACTGGGAGGTCTAGAACCCTGTCTCTACCTCACTAGGATCTTTCCATCTCAATTAAGCCTTTCTAAGATCCCTTGTATTGCCTCTGATTTTGTCCAAGAAGGCCTAGAGTTAAATGACCTCTGACTTTATCTATGGCCAGAATTAGATGGTTCTCCTCCTTTCACTTTCAGTCCTTAATGTTCAATTCCACCCTTCAATTTAAAGATCCAAATGTTTTATATGACTAACCCACCTGAAAGCTTGCACATTGAACAACAAGTAAACCCTTTCTTGACTCCATTGCCCAATGGCCTTGATGTTCTCTGAGTTATCTACCTTTGCCTAAATTTCCACTTTGCTCATCCTTGTCTCATATTGGACCCTTCTTTCCTGATTCCCAACAACCAAACATAAACACTTAAACAAACAAACCCTGTGCCGATAACTAGCCTAAAAACTTAACATTTGAGCTTCAAGGACATAAAACCTTTGACTATTATAGAGAGATCCCTCTCTAGACCTAGGAGGGCTAGATCCTAAGGTCTGAAAGTGGTTCTGTTGTTGTCTCGTCTTTTGGTCTTGCCAATCTAGGAAAAACACAGGAACCCCAACACCTATATATGATTGCATCTTGTAATAATTTTATTTTATCATTTATCTAAAAATATTCTAAGGAATATCCTTTGTCATCTTTTTATGTTCATGATTGTGTTTAGGGATTGAGATTGAAGGCAAATTGGATAGATCGTTCATGTGGAACGCAACAGATTGGCATCGAACTCAAGATCTGTCACAAACCTATGAGAGGCAAGGTAGCTTCTTCTTCCTTGTAGTATTAGAAAAATTGCATGAATACTTGTATATAATGAGGGATTAGGAATATTGAATGCTTTTTTTATCGTGCTTGTGTCTTTCTGGTGATCTAACGAACACTGGATCATGGGGCAACAACTCCTTGTAGTTTTGTATGCAACAGAAGTGGTGCTTTTAATGAGAGAACACTCCCTTTTGTGTTTGTCTTGGCTTAGATCCCAATTGGATCCTCCCATCTATCATTTCCTGAGTGTCCTTTCATTTTTGCGGTTGTTTTTAGTTATTTTTCAGGGTTATTATCTCTGTGCTTTAGATTTGAGTTGACCATAGATCTGAAATTTTGTTTTTTTTTTTTTTAAGAGAGAATGGAAGATAGCACATTTTAAATCAAATTCTGGAAATTTATGAACATAATTTTATTGAACTGGGGATATATCTCGATTCCTCTCATAATTTTACCTAAAAAAAAACAAATTACTAAAAACCGACTCGGTATGAAGGAGTTATGGTAAATTAAAATTGGCCATTTTTTTATTCTCCCGCCCTCGCACGTGGCCGAGTTTTCATTTTGGTTATGCTATTTTCTTTATAGATCCAGGTAAAACTAATTACATAATTGTGTTCTTTAAATTTTAACTATGAAAAAAATTACCAGAAATGGATTATGTATGAAGGATTTATGGACAGTTAAAATTGCCCAATTTTTTCGTCTGCCCTCACGCGGGGCTGGTTTTTTCATTTCGGTTCTGCTTAATTTTTCAGGTTTTTTTTGCTGATATATTGAGATCTATTGGATCTATAATTTGTTTTAGCTGATAAATTGTCATATGTTTATGATTTGATTTGTTTTGGCTATTTTTTTCAAGGTCTTCCGTTACTCATTGTTGTGCGGTTTGCTTCTTGAGTTTTGATTGGGTGACTTGGATTAAATTTTTAGTTTTGTCTCTTAACTTCATTATCAGTTTTGATTAGTTGTATTCAGTTATTATTTAGATTCGATTTACATTTTACATTCAGTTTTTGATCTTTTTTCTCATTTGCATGCCTTCTTGTTGAGTGATCTCTTCAATTTTTTATCATTAGTGTCACAAATGGTGGTGTTGTGACTAGTTGTGCAAGTGTCATATGATCAAGTTATTTTGAAAGTGTTTTTGTTACATTGTATCACTTTATTTAAGATCTTGTTTAGGCCTCTTTGCCTCTTGGGTGTTGTTTAGTCCCTTGTAGAACATTGACCCTAGTGGAGCCATTGTGCTACAACCCTAGCTTGATTGACATTGCGATCTTTTGTTTCCGCTTTGGCTTTCATTTTTTATTGCTTTGAGCGTGTTTTTGATTAGGTTTTTCTTCCCTAGTTGTTTTTATTTTTGATTTCTTTGCATTATTGCTTGGGATACTTGTTTTGGCCTCTTTCTCAGATTCGTTTTTGATGTTTTTTGGGTCATTAAATAAAATCCTTGGGATAATTTCCATTCAGGAAGACTTAACGAAATGTGCATCTTAGTAGGAATTGGTGTGGTAGATAATATTTTTCCTTCTCATAGCTAGCATTCATCGAATTGAAAAAGAAAAATTGCATATAGCTGCATTAGGGTGACTAACTAAGATTCCTACACACCATTTCAGTTTCACACTCCTTCCCACCTAAGTAAACAAAAACCATTAAAAGTAATGAGATAATAAAATAAACTCGATTCTTATTTTATTTTTAATGGTGATACACCAACATTAGCTTAGGCTAATATCTTGGAGGTAGGAGTGTGAGTTAACTACTCCAAGAACACAAAATCAACCCAGAATCTTGTGGTATGGAGTAAAAATCCATTTGCAGTACTGCAGTTTTGGAAGCCCTTCTGACACATGGGTCAAGCACGAGGTCACACTTGGGCTAAGTGGGGTGACACAGCCCATCTCGCTTAGTTTCAGGTGGCATGATAGAGTGGAATTGGCACGCATAGAAATGGTGTTTATCACTTGGGAGCCACTTAGGAGGTAAATCTCAAGGGGGTTTCATTATTGGCTCCTTTTTGGGTTAGGTTTCCTACCCTTGCGTGTTTGTTTGTCCTGCAACCGTCACCTAGGACGTGTTATTGTGTGTGGTGACCAAACTAGCCTTTATTTCTAGGGCTCATAAATAGGTGCATGATTGGGTTCGTCTTCTCTATACCTATGATGGATATTAGTCATACTCTCTCAGTCCTCTTGGAGGGTGTTCCACTTGTGGGGGCACTTGTACTGAGTTCAAAGCTAAAAGGGTTGGGAAGCAAGTGACTAGTATAATTTTTTCACCACCGACTTATTTGTATTATGTTTACATGTTTTATATTTTCAGATGTTTCTAGAGCATGCTCTTTGGTCTGAGTCAGTAGTTTTGGCCTTAGGTTGTTTTCACTAACTTAATTGTGTTTTATTTACTATCACTCTGACTAAATTTTCATATCGATGTTCATGTCACCTTCAACGTTTACTTCATGAATGAAGTGGAATTATTTATCATGCACGAATATTCCATGTCAACACTCATGACTTAGACCACCATATAGTGTTGGAATATGTGTTTGGCCCCACTGATAGCAATCTGGTTTCTATTAATACTTTGGCGGAAAACATTGGCAGATGACTTTGACTCTCCTGCCAACCCACCTTTGACTGATCCTTTAGGGAATACCTTATTGTGGCTGAATCTTGAAGGTCCTACACCAACTTACACTTACATGCCATTATCTACCATTTACCCTATGGCAGAGTCTGAGACTTTCTTACCATCTTCATCAACAAACTCGACTGCCATGACATTGTTGTTATCTCTTAGCGTGGCTATCCCTACTCCTCCATCCAGACCACTTATTAATGTGGCATTACATCTGTATAATCTATGAATCCCATTGGTTTCCCAAATTTTATTGTGCCCACACCATGCTCTATGCCAGATACAGTACCCCAACCTAGTCATCTAGTAGGTCTAGGAATTTACACACCGTCATTTTCCTTGTTCCCTAGTTAGGCACGATTACTTCCAGAAATCCATGGGGGGGATCATCAGTTGTCCCTAGTCAGCCTGGGGGCAACATAATATCTATTATGATGCAATATTGGTATATTTCACTCTTTGGAGGAAAGTTTCCTGCCAATTATTTTACTGGAGGGGATAGTTTACATGGGGGAAACCCCACTGCCTGTACCATGTCTTATCCGAGTCCTTTCCCTTATGTCAATATTACTGCCTATTCTAGTCCTTTTTTTCACCCGAGGTACAACCCCATTAGCAGTCACAATTTTTTGTGTCCATTTATTTCTAGATGTTTTTACCCTGAGGGGAATATTCATCTACCAGTTACTTTGGCCCACAACAACCGATTGTCGAGGCAAACCCTTTTCACCACCGGCAAGCTCATCCATCCAATCATTTTATGGGGGGACCATAAGGTTGGTCGAGGGCTTCTCCCTCCTATGACCCGTTTAGTCAAAATAATAATATGTTTCTATCTTCTCTTGATATATTGGATCTTTCCAAATTGACAATGACCCCATTCATCATGATCCCAGGTGGCCACAAATGTCTACCAGAATTACCATTCGATATTCACAAGTTTTAAGGGAATCCTAGGGAGAATCGATTTACCTATATCACCACTTACCATGTATGGTGTTCATCTAATTAACTGGTGTATGATTCTATAAAACTTCGCTTGTTCCAAAGAAATTTAACCAGGGATGCTGCCAAATGGTACATCGATTTAGACACTGTGTCCTATGGTGATTTTTCCTAATTAACTCAAAATTTCCTGACACATTTTTAGTTACCCACCCAGTATGATCTTGACTATGACCTTTTGTCTAACTTCAAAAAAAATGATTCCATGCTTATCTCTGGTCACATTTATGAGTGGCATCATCACAAGATGTTAGTAAGAACCAAGTTACCTAATGAGATTCTCCATAAATGGTTCATTATATCACTCTGACCTCAAATTTCTAAAGATGTGTCTATGTTCCAATCCATCACTGAAGAGCAAGCCATTTTAGCTACCTAATAGTCAGATCTCATATATTCATAGTCGGGTATGCTATATGAAGTTTTTTCCAAAACCCCTAGGTATTCCATTGACCCGCCTAAGCCTGTTTCTAGTTCACATGCAGATGACGTGATTGGGTCTGTTTCTGATCCCATGAGCCAAATTTCTGCCCACCTAGGGAAACTAATTGTTACATCTCAAGCCCTAGAAAGTGTGTTTGGCTCTGCTAAAGCACCCCTTCATGAGCAGTCCACCGATGTTCTCACAGTAAAGTCCACTAAACCAGAAAAAATCTCTCAAACTAGTGGTAAAAAGAACAAGAACAATAGAAAAAAAAATCAAACTGCCAAGGAGTCTAAACCCAACACTAAGATTCAGGGAGGGGGCACCAATGACTGTCGCTGGAAACTCAAGTTCCCTTGTAAAATTTGTTAGGGCGATCACCTTACTCATGAGTGTCCTCACATGGATGAAGTTAATAGGCTCCTTTCACCACTGTCTTCTCAGGAGCCTATTGTTTTAACTCATCCATTCCCTGCACAAACCTAGAATCAAGTGGTTTCTCAACCTACTATACCTTCGCAAGGGGGCAATGAGGTGTCATATTTTCATCCCCCTCACAACTTAGTCATATTTATGTGAATTAAACATGTCAATGTGACCATGCGATCTATGTCCTATGATGCCCATGAGTCGAGTTTGCCTTCTAAGGACTCACCAGCTCCACCTAGTTCCACTGGACCTCTCACTCTAGATTAGCCTATGGAACCAATTTATTTTCCCCAAAAGGGTTTTCTTCATAAGATGACACATAACCCTTCCGCTAGGGTCACTCAGCACTATAATATTTTTTAAGATCTAGCCCAGGCACCTTGTGCCATGTATGCTTTGGAGGTCTTACAAAGTTGTCCCTAGTAGCGCAAAGCCTTTTTGTCTGCCATCGGTGGAGTTGACCTGTCTAACTCTATTGTCATTTATTTTAATACTAAGAAGGTCACTCCTCATCTTTCCCATCAAAATTATTTTTAGATTATTGTGCAGGTTTCCCAAAAAAATATCCATCGCACTCTGATTAATGAGGGCTCTTCTACCTATGTCATGTCCATATCCTGTTGGAAAGCTATTGCCTCTTTGGCTCTCGCCAAGTCTAATACCACTCTCTAAGAATTTGAGGATCATAATTTCATCCCTAAGAGGGTCCTCCCAAATTTTTTTCATCGAGTTAGGAGGTAAAATGGTACATGTCGACATTGAATTTGTCGACACTCCTTTAGATTATAACCTTCTCCGTGGCCGTAGTTGGTTTTATAGGATGACCATAGTCATCTCATGTATTTCATGTCCTTTTCTTTCCTCATGAAGGAAAGATCATCACCATTGACCAACTTGACTATTTCGTGCAATTGGCCCATATCTCTACCACTGGAACTATTGTTCCACTTGTGGGAGACCATCCTTGTCAATTCCAGAGTGTTGGTGCGGGCCTCTTCAAAATTTCCACTCTTATGGGGGTATTTCCTCAAATCCCTCCACCCAATGCTCCCTCATATCCTACCACTATTCCTATGAATATGATCTCTTCTGGCACCTGTGGACCCCCTAGACCTATTGCTCCTTGGGTGGTGTCGCTTGATCCTATAGACGTTGATCAAGCTAGTGAGCACCCTTCACCACTTATTGTGTAACAGATTGCCTCTTCGGCAGTCTCGTCAACACCTCCTAACATTGGTTAGAAACTCCATCCAAATATGGAATATGATAATATTCTTCCACACACAATGGCTACCCCTCTGCTTGATCCACGTGACTCCCTTGATGATGATCCTTCCCGGCTAGCCAAATTGGAGTTCGTGGATCTATCCATTGATAATAATAGGGAGGTTATGTCTCTTTCTGCCTCTAATATCCCTGAATTGGAACATGTAGATATTGGAAATTTAAATCTTGAATCGACTCAACGGGCACCTCCTCGACCCTCCTTGAAAGCACCACCCCTAAACCAAGTCAACTCTTAGGTTTCAAATACTAAACTTTCCAATGGATCATCCAACTTCTCACCACCTGTCGACTAGCATCTTGTACCTCCATTATGTCATGATCCTCCCTTATGTCTTTAGGATAATTTTGAAAGTATTACTATGTTAGACTGTCCCTAGCATGGTCAAAATTTCTTGGTGGGGAAGTTCGAATTAAGCTAGCATGGCTTTACATTGATGAACCATATGGCCTCTTTTTCCCATAAGTTCACGTATAAAAACCCTTGGCCTATGCCCGGCTATGGGCACACTTTAGCATAACCTGCCAGACTGACTTTCACTTGTACATACTATACATAACAGTGTCATTATTTATCCCTTTTTTGGTTTAGTGTGTAATGTGAGTATTTATCATGCCTTATTTATGCAAAAAGTCCAAAAAATATATAAAATTCAAAAAAACCAAAATATAGGTCTTCTTTTTCCCTCGTCCATGATTATTTCTTTCATTATGTTATTTAACCATGGGTCTAGTCTTTTTAGATGGTTTTTTACAGGATAGGGTGGCTTTTGTATTGCGAAATCCATTGGACCTTAGGTGCATTTCACCTTTACTGACTTATAGGGGTAAGCCATTTTATTTTTTTTCATTATGACCGTCAGCACTATTTATGCCTTACGTCTTACCCCATCAAGCCATGACTTTTGCCACTTCCTATATGCATCTCGTAGCTTGGTGGTAGAGCTTACCCAATTATGGATACTCTAGTTAGCACCTTCTCATCATCTCAGTGTCCATGCAGTCATTTTTTATCACTTTTGGAATCCCTCCTTCTGACCCACCAGGACTTTGAATTTGAGCCTCATGTCCTTTTCTTCATCCCATACCCCAAGAGGATTCCACATTTTATCCCTTGTAATTACCACTTTTTCTAGCCTACTTCTCCACTTTGAACCTTGGTTTATCTACTCCATCATCATCATATTCTTGGCCTATCATCTGCACTCAGTTGGTGTTTTACCCAGTCTTGGAGGAACCGCTACGATGAGTGGTCATATTAGATAGACTCATGTCCACATTATGTCATTATAAGTTCCACCATTACCAAAACTAATTGCTTCCCTTTATACCAATCGTTCCTCTAGGAGTAGATTTCTTTAAACTATTTTCAGACTCCTTAAATTAGAAAATATTGTTGAGTGAACTTGTCTATGTAATTCTCGTAAAAATACCTAAAGTGTCATCTACCCAATATAAATTTAACTCTTTTTTGGACTAGGAGTTTCCCCCTTGTATACTTTTATCTATTTTTCAGGCTTGGGGGACATCTTTACAAAAAATGAACTTATAAAAAAGAGAAAGGAGGGAACATCTATCTTCATTTTTCATCCATTGGCAGCATCAGTTGCATCACCCTTAAACACGACACCTATCTATCTCATTATCTTACAGTTGGGTTTTACTTTTCCTTAGGAGTCGTACCATCGATATGAGTCTCTTTAATCCTTGGCCTGGTTACTCTTCCAGTCATATGGAGCGTGCCTTGATGCCTCCTGCATCATTGCATGATATCACATGGTGCTCATTCATTTAGGATGTTAGGTCACTCTTGTTTCGTGCCCTTATATGTTCAAGGGAAGTCTTAGCTTGTGTCGGCCATCTATAGTAGCATGTTGACCTTTTTGAGTCGACCATCCCTGTGTCAATTATACTTCATCACTTCATGACTTCATCCATACATCACATCATCCTGGTTTTTTCCATGTCGATTGATGGGGGATACATTAAGGCCTTCCTTCGACGGATATTCTCTTGTCGACTCCATATCATTATCCAAGAGATTATCTAGGAACCAGTATTACCTTGGAGCTTGCAGTACTAAGTGGCATGCTTCCTTGCGATCGACATTGGCTTTACATCATTGGCTCCTAATTGGTCGAGTTCACTGGTGTTTGAAATCAGCTCATTCATTTGCACTTAGTGGATTGTACTAGGTACCTTGGGGTCCATCTTCCTCATTGGTGGATTACCTTGCATATGTTACTGGTTTACCTCATTGACTGGTAATCAGGTGGTTTCTCCATTGCTCGAATTCAGATCATCTATTTGAATGAGTAGATTCATACCATTGTGGTTATGTTGAAGACCCTGGGTTAGGGCCATCCCACTCTTATATTCCACCCTTCCCAAATTGTGTTGGATTTATGTCTCATTTATGTACTTTGAATGTTATCCGGGACACTTCTCTACTCGTGATGTGTCCATAGTCCCACTAATATATACTATGACATAGATCCATGATTGTTTTTTAGTGGCTATGGTCTTTCCATTGAGTCACATGGATCCACTGTGTATTTTTGTCGTGCCCATGACTTATTCCTGTATATCATGGATCTGCAGTGTATATTTTGCAGCCATGTTCATTGTTTTCTTATGACCGAACATGGGTATGCCTACCTTGGGGATGTTGTCTTCATAGCTGAGACCTCTACTTCATTGTTTTTTGATCTGTGATCCTAGCTCTGTTTGCCCACTACCACTAAGACCTTTGATTTTTCTTATAATGTATTTCAGCCATCAGCTACTAATTTTGTAATATTCCAAATAGTAAAATGCGGTACTACAAAACACAATAAACTGGAAACTATAGTGATATGAAATAAACTGAAAATACCATAAAAATAGATAGAACATTTGATCCATTTTATTAATATGAAGGTGAAAACAATACAACAGTGCTTCAAAATAGATAAAACTCAAGCTGGAAAAAGCGGGCTGGAATTGCCTTAAGCTTTCCCATTGAAAACACTGCTCTTTGCTACGCTGTTCGAGCTCTCCCTCTACGCTTCCCTGCTGGAAATGTTGCTTCTAGGTGAATAGGACTATGTAGATGAGGATTTTCTGATGCTCAGAAAAATCTAAGATTTAGAATCCGGACACTATGGAAAAACCCAGAATAACCCAGAAAGGATTTCTGGATTGGCTGACCTTGGAAAATCACCCTCCTCATGTTTACAATGAATAAATGTTGGGTATACAGAACTATGGTCTGAAATGAAAGATATAATAGCTGCAAGTACTCCCAAGCCCATTTATTATGTTATCACCCAAAAAAAAAAAATTCAAAACATAATTGTGTCAAGTTTGTTTTTCGTCATGGCTCAAATTTGGGTTTATAAGTCAATTTAGAATTTGATCAAGGGTAGGTTAGATTTTCATAAGTTCAAAGACCATCCTTAAGTTCAAATAAAGTATTTTTTAAGGTCCATTCATTGTCAAATATCAATAATTTCCATTTGTGGGTCATTTCCTAAAGTTTCGGGTCAAAACTGTGCAATTAGCCAAGAAACCTCGTTTTCGTAGCGCCACTAGTTCAAAAAAGTTGATTTGCACTACGAAAGCGCTAATAGTTTCGTAGCGCAAATAGGGAAAAATACACTGTCGAAGCTACAAAATCATAGTTTCTAAACTGTCTTTTCATTTGAGCTAAAATATGTCAGAATTTGTTGGGAAATGGTATGTTAGTGCTATGATGAGTCAGTTAATGATGAGACTTAGTGTACTTACCCATGTTTTAGTCATCATGGTCATGATAGGGTATGAATGAGGCATCATTCAGTTATGAGATGACATTTTAAATTCAAAATATTGCCTAATTGGTCATTCTCGTTTCCTTTGCCTCCATTCGAGTGTCTAAGCTCTGAAGTGTCAATCCAAACTTGTGGTTGTTCCATACAAAGTTTTTATACATCTTAATCAAGTGAGGTTGATATAAAATAATCAATCGAGGCTGCTGTTTTACATATTCAAGCAAGGTTGATTCAATTTATCAAGTGAGGCTAACAGGTTTTCTATGAAGCATGGTAGAGGAAAAGAAAGTCCACAAAGGGGGACACTGCTTGAGACATGAGCTTAAAGATATGAAGGCCATAATTAAATACCCAACAGTGATGGAGGTGTTCAGAAGAGTAGGTTGTCTTCATTTTTGTGAAAAGTTGCAGGGTTGCCACACACACATTTCTAAACAATTTTCCTTGAACTTCAATGGAACAAATACCAAGGTTAGGATGCTAAGTGTGTAAATTTCACCAGAGATTATCGCTGTTGTTAGAGAGATACCAAGAGGTCAAGAAACTTGGTTTAAAGGTTTCAAATTTGATTTGGAGAAATTTAAAGAGTTTATGAAACCTGAGTATGAAGATATGGACCTCAATAATGTTATCCCTAGAAGTTGCATCAAAGACACTTATGCAAAGTTGTTGCTCAACATTCAGAGATATTTCACATGTGAAGGTAGATATCATAACATTTACACATATCATTTCAAGCTACTTCTACATTTCACTGGTAAGATTTCACTTGATTTGCCTTTTTACCTGCATAGGAGTCTTGCAAAAATGGTCGATAAAGTACAAGCCAAATCTGAAGGTTGTGAAACATATTTTTTTCATCATAGTTTGATGAAGTTATTGATTTTGAATGAGCTTCAGAAGATAGGTAGGGATTAGTCATCCTTATTGTTTATAAATGGTTTTGAGTTGGAAACCCTAACTCCTGCTAAAAACCATAAAACTAAAGGAACTCCATCACCACCAGTAGCAGAGTCTAGTCAACCTGTGGTTGCAAAACCAAAGGAATTTGCAAAACTGAAGCCAAGAAAACAGGTTGAGAAAAGGACAGAGCAGACAAAAGTGCTTGATACACCAACTCCATCACCTGCAAAATAGATATCAAAGACCGTTAAAGAGGCAAAACCGAAATAAGATGTCAGCAAGCAGGAAATCAAAAGAGTAACAAGAAGCCAAGCAGTGGCATTAAAGGGAAAAATAGTTGTTATGGATACAAAGGACAACCCAGTAATGAAGGGAAATTTAGATGAAATCCTTCATGTAATTGACATAGATGAGACACCCATTGTTTAAGCTGATTTCATTGGAGAAGATGAGCATAAGCAAAAAAAGGCTAAGTCTGCAAAAAATCTTGAGGTTGAAGGGGAGGATGCAACCTTCATCTTTCAAGCAATAAAACCTATAACTAGGCATGCTAAGAAACTCAAGGAAGGTAGAAAGGAAGTTCAAGAACCTATTGAGACAGCTAAAGCCCCTGAAGAAGTGGTTGATCTCTCATCACCTATAGTAAAGCATGCAGCCAGCAGAACAAAGAACGGAAAAGAAAAAATCACAGAGTGTCAAAATCTTGAGGAGAACATGAGGTTTTCAAACCAATAAATTGTTGTAATAAGAAAGAGGGCTAGAAATCATAGAATTGAGAAAGCATATTTTAAAAGAATGAAGGCACTTTGGGAAGGAAAAACTAGTTCTATTTCTAAAAGTCCAAGTAGATCAGAACAATTTTTCAAATGGACAGTTCCAACCATCAAGGAAGCCAAATTTGTCAGAGTAATAAATACTCACTTGAGAGCTAATAAAAGAAGACTTAAAGATCAAGTGGAGGACTTGGAGTAGTAGCTGAAATTGATTCAGGATGAGTTAAAGAACAAAGGTGTTAAAATGACAACCATTGAAGAGTCAAAATCTAAATCAAGTGAAAGTGAAGAAGGGACCTCATGAAGGTTGAAATGACTGTGTTTTCAGTTCATATGGATTTTTTATATGATGGAATCAGTTTTATTTTGAGTTTTGGTACATTTGCAATTTCCATTTTGGAAAATTTTGGATAAAACTACCCACTCAGTAGTTTCATAGCGCAGACAGTGTAAAAAGGGAGAAAAGCGTTACGAAAGTATTGTAGCAGCTTTTCTTACCCTTTTTTATCAAATTTTGAGGGGTAAAAATAGGAATCAATAAATGAAAATGTTGAGGAGGATGTATTTAAAGATAATTAAGTTTGTTTTGGAGGAAAGAGGTCAATATTTTGAAGAAAAAAGGGTAAAAGAGCAGCGCTATGAAAGGCACTACGCAACTGTGTTGTTTTCATAGCGTAGTCTATTATAGTCCATTTGAATAGTTTGAAGATGGTTTTGGAAAACTAGAGCTTAGGAAGGATTTTTGGAAGGTGTTACTTCAATTTCTAACAACAAAGGACCTTGAAATAATGATTTCATGATGGTCAGAATGTTTCAAGAGTGTAAAGGACCCTATGCCTAGAAATCAGGGGATTGTTTCCTACTTTGATAAAGTTCAGCATTATGGTCATAAATATTTGAAGCCTATCATCCAGATTCAACCATGTGTGAATACACTTGGAAAATGATGTAATTTAGCTTATATAAGGTTGTTATGGATAGAGATAAGGAGTTTGAATCCTATTTGTAATAGGACTGTTTAGTAGATTAGTTGTCTTTTTGTAATAAATACCATGTCATATGGTTATGCAAGGTGTCAAGAGTCAGGAATTTGATGTATCTAGCACAATATAAGATTATCTCATGTTGTAAATGGTCTATAAAGGACCAAGAAGTTGAATGTACCATGGTTGGAAATTTTTGGCAAAAGACTGTGTTTATTGTAATTGACTGGTTTTCAGCTAATATAGGAGATTTCTACTTAACCAACTTGAGATTCATAAGGAGTTTTAGTGTGTTCTTATTCTATTTGCATCTCTTTAGTATCCCATTGTAGTGGAGTTTGTCTATGTTACTCAAAATTCATATTTGATTCTCTGACTTCCTATATAGATAAACTGACTGTGTTTTTTTACAGTTTTACATGTGTATCTCTTGACTAAAACTCTGATATTCCTCAACTTCCATGTTAAGTAGATTTATTGTTTTACTAAAACTATTTTGACTCCATAAGCCCAACATGTACTTTTTGATGTGATTTTCAACCTACATTTATCATTTTTCTAATTATTACCCCACATAGAGCTAGCCATCTATATTTTATCTAAAATCATTAACCCTTGAGAGAACCCTCTTAGGTTGAGGAGGCTAAGCCTCAATCGAAAGATTGGTTTGAAACAGTTACATGAGATTGATTTGATTAGTAGCCTATCAGGTCCAATTTTGTGATAACATTTTGGTGCGTCTGTCAGGAGTCTGAAGATTATATTCTCCCGAAATTTTGAAGCTGAAATTCTGAAGGTAGCAGGAGCTCAGGAAGTTTTTTGAGGTTGCATCTACCTTGGTGACTCCATTCAGAATTTATATCATCAAAGGTGGCTTCGAGAAGGAGATACACAAGGAGTAATCCTGACCCAAATCCACCTACCATCGTGGAAAATCCAAACACTATTTCCAGAGGTAGTCAAGGCATTTCTGAAATATCAGGTACTCCATCACATTCGAAATCCTTGTCCTCTGAAATTTTACGAAGTCCTGAAGATAAAAGAGTTGATGATAAAATTAAAGAGGTTTGTTTAGATCAAAAAGTGAAAAAGAGCTAACTGAAATTTTCTTAGGCTTGCATAAGAGAGGTATTGATACCTCAGCTCTAGTAGCATAGGAAGACAAAGAAGAGTTTTGGGAAGCTGTTACTTCTGAGTTGTTGTTGGAAAAAGAGTCTTTAGATAAATTGAAAGAGCTTGATCCTTTTGAAGTCTTGTTTAAAATTAAAGCTAGTTTACCTCTTCCAAATTGGAGTTCAATTGCTAGTGGACCACAAAGACCAAACAATCCTCCTCATAACATATTTTTCATCCTCTATTTCTGCCATCCCTAAAGCTACTATAGTCCCTTTAACCATGGCTAGAAATATACCTCCTCCACCTACTGCACCTGCTAGATATGCCCCTCTTGTTCTTCCAGTTGTCTTACATGACCTCCCTAGCAAATATGCTGCTAGAATCAAAACTTGGGGAAGTAATGAAGACATTACAACAGAAGAACATGCGGACCAATTTAATGATTTTATAGACAGGGAGGAGGTGGATGATGAAGATGTTAAGTTGAGGTTGTTTGCTCAGTGTTTTACTGGTGAAGTTGGGAAGTGGTATAAAGCCCTTACTCCTGGAAGTATCCATAATTGGAATGAGTTTAATGATACTTTTCTGAGAAAATGGGGAAATATAACTAATCCAATACAATCCCTCACCAAGTATAGCACTTTGAAGAGAGCTACTGATGAATCTGTTCAAAACTTTTCAAAAAGGTTTAACAAGGTGTATGACTCTATTCCTACCCATCTAAAACCACACAAGATTTAGCTCAGATAATATATTTTGAAACTTTTGACTATGAGTTTTCTATACTAGTGAGATAAAGATAATCCCCTTCACTTGCTGAAATGCAAAATGATGCAGTGAAGGTGGAGGTTAATTTGATAGTAGCTAAAAATTCAAAAATGGGTAAGACTAAGTTGAAAGAATAAGAGAAGCCTTCCTCTTATATATCTCAGAATAAGTTGGATTTAATGATGAAAAAAATGGAAAAGTTGATGGATAGATTGGCCCTTGGGAATACCTCTGCTTTTCCTACACAACATGAACCTCAATTTAGAAACCCTTAGTTCAAGAGACCTCAGAATCAGTAAAGACCAAGGGAAAATAGAAATCAGCAGCCTAATCCTCCAATGAGACCTCCTTTCCAATAGAACTTGGTTGATGAAGATGACCCTGAAATTACTGAAGAGTTTATTCATTGTTTAGATGAAGAAATGTCTGAAATATTCTTGACTAAAGAAGAACATGATCAATAAGACCAAAGAAATCATGGAGAGGAAAAATCAGATTATCTAAAGGGGTATCAACATGCTATTTTTGAGATGCAAAAACAATATGATCTCATAAATAGAAATGTGCCTATCATTGCAAAAAAAACACAGCCAAAGAAAGATACACCTAAGGTTGTTGATGGCAAGAAATATGCCCCTAAGGTCGCTGAAGGTAAGAAAGATACACCAACTGTTCCTCCTATCAAGAAGCTGAAAAATTTGTTTTTGTTTTCAGCCTTGAGAATGAAATTTATAAGATTAAAATATCAGTTCCTTTTGGTGAGATTCTGAAGGTAAATGAATATAGAAGAAGGATTGTCAAAATGTTGAATTCACAACCAGGAGTTGTTGATATCTTGAATATACTAGAGGATCATCCAACCATATACTTGGGTCCAAGACTAGAAGATGAACAAAATGAGGAGGTGTCTCCTTTTTATGTGAGCCTTAGCATTCATGACATGACATTGCATAATGTTATGTTGGATTCAGGGGCCTCTCACAATATTATGCCCAAAGTAATCATGGAAAGAATGGGGTTAGAAATAACTAGGCCATATAAAGACTTTTTTTCTTTCGATTCGAAAATATTTCAATGCATTGGTTTAATTAAGGATGTTGTTGTTGGTCTAACACAAGTTCCTGCTAAGACTGTGGTCATGGAAATCGTGGTAGCAGACATTCCACAAAAGTTTGGTATGCTATTATCAAGGTCATGGGTAGCGAAAATCAAAGGTACAATGTAGATAGACCTTAATTATGCCACCATTCCTGCTTTTGGTGAGCAAAGAAGACTATATCGAGAGACAAGAATGACCTACATGGTGAGTAGTAAAGACAAACCCAAAAATTTTCCAATTTATCCTCTTGATACTGAACTTGGTTTTTTTATTCTTTTCAATGAGTTGACTAATGAAGCAGAAGAGGAGAGGAAATCATAAAATCAAAGTTCTAAAATTCAGCAGTCTGAAAATCAGCAAACAAAAGATCAGTAAGTCATTGATAAGGAGGTGGAAGGTTGGTGGTCATTGCATTTTGATGGATCAGCAGGCAGAGAAGGAGAAGGTGCAAGGATTTGGATCACAAGTCCAAGTGATGCGAGTAAGTTCTTTTCCTATAAATTTAACTTTGATTGCACAAATAACATGGTTGAGTATAAATCCTTGATTTTGGGATTAGAGGTTTTGAAAATAATGAATGCTCAAAACATTTCTATTTTTGTAGATTCATAATTAGTCATTAAACAAGTTGAAGGTGTTTATCAAACAAAGGATATAAGTATGAGGGCATATAGGAACTTGGTTTTGGACATTGTTGGTGTCCCTTGTTTTGATAGCTTGGAAAATCAAAAGACAAGGCAACATTAGAACCAATCTTTAGAGTTCCAGGATCTCGTCCTCTTGTTCTCAGAGAGGGATCTCTCAAATGTTTGTTTGCAAAGTTTTATCTTGTGTGCTTTGAGTATTGGTTTTAGACTAGTTATTAGGTGCAGGTGTTTGTTTATTTGTTTGGTTGAATTGATACATCATAACATGAAAGGTCTAGGAAAGATATATAGAAAGGAGAAACATTGGGTTCATTGGGCAATGGAGTCAAGAAGAGGTCATAAGACACTCATCAATGGATATGGCATATCAGAGGGAAAATCTAACTTGGTCGTAGGATCCTTTGGTTTTGGAATGAGATGGACATCAATGATTTGGGAAGAGAAATTTGATTCTCAACGAAGGGAACTTGAAAACATAACTTGAACAATAAAGAAATATTTGATAGACATGGCTAACCATAAATTCTACAAACATTCTTAAAGAAAATAATGACTTCAAGACAACTTTCAAAATTAAATCTAAGATTCGGGGAACACCCTATTTCCTCAAAGATTTTATTTTAAATGACTTAGAAAACATAAAAGATTCACTAATAATTGCAGTCATAGAAGAGGGAACACCTAACACGTCTATGATCACAAATATAAAAGACCTTTAAGACAATTGTTTAAGCAAGGAAAAAGGGCCAGATCAGAACAGACCTCCTTGGTTCACTATAAACATAAATACTTCAAAGGGAGACTTCAATAACAGCCTTTAAGTGGCAACAGACAAGTAGGGAAAACCATAAGTCATGCTGAAACCAACTGTTCAAACTATTAAGGAAATAAACAAGCATGAGGACTAAAGAGAGAGATTAAAGACTCTAAAATACCTCAGCAGAAGAAAACATGAAACAGTGAAGGATGAACAGGTCTAAGGTGCTTCCAGGAGTAATTTCTTATCTTAAAACTTTCAACCTATTGTAGTAAGAAATTATGGAACAGAATGAAAACAGGAGAAAACATTAAACAGTTTAGAATACTTCACCAACAACCAAGCTCATGGATCCAATGATAGAGCCTTCTCAGGAACAAGCATGCAACAAAATCATCAAGGCTTCCAAGACTTCAATTTTTTCTTCAACTTCAATAGACTATGTATTATTTTAGAGAGTTTCAATATTACAACTAGTGATCAACCAACCAACAACTTTCTCATCTTCTCTAGTAGTATTTATAGAAAGAATGAGGAGGTGGAATGGGACAAAATATCTTCTAAGTTCAATTAATACAGTGCACTGTCTCTCGGCCTTTGAGGGGCTTAATAGAGAAGATTTTTGGTATCTCCCTGTATTAATTGGCTTACATTGGAAAGAATTTTTTGACTTCAAGGCTCCTCGTTATCCTTGCAATAACTTCTGTTGAAAGTTTACAATAAGTTATTTTGGTTGAATAAACTGTTTCAGCTGTATTGATGCAGAATATCTCCTGGTCTGGTAATAAATTTGGCCTTCTTTTGATTGATTTGAGGCTATAGGTGGCTTTGTGGTAGCTAGGGGATTCAATAAGCCCCTGATGTGGTAGCGTAGGCTCTCTGTCTAAGAAAACACTAATGATTTTCTTCAAACTATGTTTAGTTGGGAGGATTAGGCTTTTAATAATCAATTTTAGTCGTAATCCCCCACAAATCTGTCTTCAATCTTCTATTCTGCCATATTTCTACCTTTCTGCACTGATACTCTTTGACTGTTCTTGATTTACTGTGTTTTTCTGGTGTGCAGGGCTGCGCAGGGGTGACAAGGCATCAATGCTTCATGAAACACCGATGAAAAATGAATTTTAAACCCTGCGAATGATTTCCTTTGATAAATTGGAAGCGGGAGGGTTGTCACCCTCTGCCTTCGAATTTTCTTCGGACCTAGTGAAAAATCATTTGAACCTTGCAAAATATGAAAAATATTAGAAAATCCTGCATGTATAGTTTAACTGCTTTAGAAGGCGCATAGAGAGAGCGTGGCCGTTGGATGGCATCATCCAACAGTCAATATTGATTAGAGGAGGTCAGAGGGGAGCGAAAAAGGAATTTAGAATCGGAGCCATCGATCTCGCAGAGATCGACGGTCAAGAGTGGAGGCAAAAAGTCAAAGCGGGGGAATCAGGGCGATGAGTTGTGGGTCGTCGATCTGCAGATCAGATCAACAGTGGAGATGCTTTAATGACCACGATGTATCTTGGTTAACTGTTGGACTTCTTTGGTGAGCGATCACCGTCTGATGAGCGGCATCAGATCGGACGGTGGACGTCAATATCGCGTCGGGTCCACGTTCGATCTTTAATGCGTGATGAACGGCGATTTTGTGAATAGTGTTCAGGCCACGCGTCAAACGATGTATGGAATCACTGCAAAATAAGAAAAAGTGCCTCGCTCTCACAAGCGGTGCGATGGATACCGCGTGGTTTTTCAATGGTGAATGGATGGCGGGGACCACCGGGGAAATGGATTGTGCGTCATTGATATGCAGGTCAGATCAACGGTGGATATCGATTTGGAATTTTGCACCGGCGGAAAATTTTATAATATAATAAACATCAAAAAATTAATATAAACAAAGGTTTATACTTTGGGGCGGAAAATTTATTTTCGATAGGGTTTGGCACCCAACTGCAGGGCCGCGGGTTACATGGAAAACCATAAGTACGGGGGTTAAATACGAGGGGCTAATCGCAATCGGGCAACGCGATAAGTTCTTGGAAATCTCATGCTTGGTTCTAGCACCAAGATGGATGAAAGGGAAAAAGTTAAGACTTAGCCCAAGGGGCTTAAGTCCATAATATATAAAAAACATGATTTTCATAGATTTTCAATGATTTTTGGGGGTTTCGATAAGGCAATAAAGGGTCTTAAAACTTTATCAAAGGAATTTTGATGAAGGGGAAAAGGGGAGAAACCTAAAAATGAGGGATTTTCATGGGAAATGGAAGAATAAAAATGAGGTTAGTTTTGGAAGAGGGGAGAGGGGGGGAAATGGTGTTTGCATCAGAATTTCCTCAATGAATTTTAGCAGAATTTCAGAGTTTTTAAGATAGGAACAACAGTGAAGATTTGGACAGAGGCATGAGGCCTTCAAGAGTCTTCAAGACCCAACACTTTTTAGCAATAAATTTTTTTCCTTGAAGGCTCCAAACAATTTTAGCCACCTTTTGGTATAACAAATTTTATAGGTGGCTAACAGTGGCTCCACTTGGGGATGGTGCCTTCTTGAAGGCATCAAGAACTTCATACTTGGATTCTCTGGGAGGATGATCAGTTACCTCATCCATTGGGCTGCCTTTCTTTCTGTGGATGATATTATTTTTCTCTGCAAACATATTAGCAGCCATACAAACAATGAATCTCCATCAATACAATCTTTCTACCTACCCAATCCTATTGATCTAACATTTGTTCTTCATTAGAGTGTGTTTGGATTGGAAAACTCTTTCACAACATTTTATTCTTTTGAAAGCAGGAATTATAATCCACTTCTACTCCTTATTTCTCCATGGACCCAGATTAAACAGTTGAGCCCATATGATTCTCTACCTAATCTATTGTATGTTGGGATTAAACTGTCCAATAGATTTTATTCTCTAAATTCTACAACAAAAATTTAGAAAGCATTCAAGTCAGGATTGAACAGTCTAACTTGATGTTGGTCTATGGCATAAAAATAAGATTCACATAGACATTATTTTGCACAAAAATTTTTAAAAAAAATGGAAGGCTTAAGATCTGAAATTTCAAAGCATTTCCTTCTCCTTTTTTACAGCTCTGTTTTTGAATTTGTTTGAGCTATTTTTCTTCTATCCACTGGCTCATATTTTGAGCTCATTAGAACCAGTTTTACATCTTTTGTGACTTAGGACTTAAAACCGATTTGAGTCATTCTCTTTGCTTGGAAATTTAGGTTCGGATTTTGAGCATATTTAAACCTTTAATTTCTATCCTAATCTATCTACTGATAATCCTAGATTAAACAGTTTGGCAAATAGAATTCACTATCCTATCAGCAGAAAAATTAAATCTAGTTAGCCAAGATTAAGCTATTTGACCAACTAGAAGTGTGTTCTTTAGGAGTGGCATTTAAGCTTGCACACTTTCAGATTTGTTTCTCTTTTTTCGTATGGGGCTATACCTTTGTTGTTTTTGACAATCTGCCCTCTTTTCTTTCTTTCTCTGTTTTTTGTATTTTTGATTTTCATAACTTTGAATGTAATGTTCAGACTATAATATTCACAATGAAAAAATAAAATTCTTTGAAACTTATGATTATTGGCAGAAGTAATGCTTTAGCATTCTGCCATTGACAGGACCTCCATACATATCTTCTCCATTCAATTCTTTCAAGAAAAATGCATTGTGACCCCTTTCAGCATGAACAATATAGGGACCTTTCCACAAGTTCTCAAACTTTCCATGTTTTCCTTTCTCTTCTTTCCTTGAATCCCACTTCAAAACAAAATTTCCAACTTGGAAATTGTCTCCCTTAGTTCTCTTATCAAATAGCTTCTTCATATTTTCTTGGACCAACTGTGTTCTTTCATAAACTTCTTCTCTAGTCTACTGTAAATGGATGGTTTGATTGATTCTCCTTTGTATATCATTCTCTTCAACCTGTACTTCTTTAAGGAGCTTCATGACTGGCAGTCCTAATGAGGTGGGAAAAACTGCATCCATGGCATAAACTAACTGATAGGGGGACATATTTATTGATTTATTTGTAGTTAACCTGTCAACCCATAAGGTATGAACCAGTTTATTGTGCCATAACTTTTGATTTTGTTCCAATAGTTTTTTAATGATATTGATGAGGCTCTTGTTGGAAGATTCAGCTAAGCCATTTCCTTGGGGATAGTAAGCAGTGAAATGGCCCAAGGTTATGTGGTATTTGTAATAGAAATCAACCATATTTTTATATTTAAAAGCAGCAGCATTGTCTGTTATGATTTTTCTGGGACAACCAAATCTGGATAGGATATTTGTTTCAAGGAACTTGATAATGACATAGTCATTAGCGTTTCTGGAGGGTATAGCTTCTATCCACTTGGTAAAGAAGTCAGTGGCTATGAGGATCCACTTATGTTGAGCTGAGGAGTATGGATGAATTTCCCCAATGAAGTCTAAACGCCGTTGTTGAAAAGGTGCCTCAACTCTGATAGGATGTAAGGGTAAGGGAAGGAGTTTTCTTTTGCCATCAAAAATTTGACACTTATGGAAAGACATGACCAACTTTTGAGTGTCTGGGAAAAGGGTAGGCCAATAGTAACCAGATCTAAGAATTTTGTTCGTTGTGGCCTTCCAGTAGAGGTGTCCTCCACATTCTCCGTCATGCAACTCATGTATGATTTTTCCTGCATCATCTTCAAGTAAACATTTAAGCAAAATTCCAACAGCATTTTTCCAATATAATACCCCATCCAAGATGCAAAAACTCAAAGCCTTTTGTTTCAAAAATCTATCTTTATTTTTGGACAAAGAAGGAGGGGAATTTAAATATAAAAGAACATAAATAATGTCAGCATACCAAGGAGAATTCAGAAATGTTTCTTCAATAAAAGGAGTAGTAGATTCTTCTATTTCTTCCAACACATCTACCATATTCATGTCTAGTGCTTCGAATTTAGACTCAGCCATAAGTTTTGCTAAACCCTGCCCTTTAACTAGTTTGGTGGGCCTAATTTCTAAGTCATATTCAAGAATAGTTGCAATCCATTTTCCCCTTTTACCATCAGGGTCTTGAATTATAATGTCCTTGACAATAGTGTGTGGTGTTGGGGTCCCGTGTTTTGATAGTTTAGCAAATCAAAAGACAAGGCAACATCAGAACCAATCTTTAGAGTTCCAGGATCTAGTCCTCCTGTTCTCAGAGAGGGATCTCTCAAATATTTGTTTGCAAAGGTTTATCTTGTGTGCTTTGATTATGGATTTTAGACTAGTTATTAAGTGCAGATGTTTGTTTGGTTGGGTTGAGTTGATACAGCAGAACATGAAAGGTCTAGGAAAGATAGACAGAAAGAGGAAATATCTGGTTCATTGGGAAATGGAGTCAAAATAAGGTCATGACACACTCTTCAAGGGATATGGGATATCAAAGGGAAAATCTAACTTTGCCATAGGATCCTTTGCTTTGGAATGAGATGGACATTAACGTTTTGAAAAAAGAGAAGTTTAATTCTCAACAAAGGGAACTTGAAAACATAACTGAAAGAGATATTTGATAGACAGGGCTAACCATAAATTCTACAAACATTCTTTAAGAAAATAATGACTTCAAGAAAACTTTTAAAATGAAATCTAAGATTCGGGGAATGCCCTATTTCCTCAAAGATTTTATTTTTAAAGGACTTAGAAAACATAAAAGATTCACTGATAGTTGCATTCATAGAAGAGGGAACACCTAAACAACATCTATGCTTAAAACTATAAAGACCTTCAAAACAACTGTTCAAGCAATGGAAAAGGGCAAGATCAAAACCGACCTCTTTGATTAACTTAAAACAATGGTACTTCAAAGGGAGACTTCAATAACAGCTTTCAAGTGATAGCAGACAGGCAGGGAGAACCATAAATCATGCTGAAACCAACTATTTGAGCTATTAAGGAAATAAACAAGCATGAAGACTAAAGAGAAAGTTTAAAGCATCTAAAATACTTCAGCAGAAGAAAACATAAAACAGTGAAGGATGAACAAGTCTAAGGTGCTTCCAGGAGTCATCTCTTAGCCTAAAACTTTCAACCTACTGTAGTAATAAATTATGGAACATAATGAAAACAGGATAAAACATTAAACAGTTCAGAATACTTCACCAACAGCCAAGCTCATGGATCCAATGATAGAGCCTTCTCAGGAACAACACACGACAACATCATCAAGACATCCAAGACTTCAATTTGTTTTTCAACTTCAACAGACTATGTATTATTATTTCAGAGAGTTTCAAAGTTACAACTTGTGATCAAACAACAACCAACTTTCTCATCTTCTGCAGTAGTATTTATAGAAGGATGAGGAGGTGATAACTAAAAAAGATCTCAAGGGTCATTGATACAGATTAAATGACTTCTCAGCCTTTTGAGGGGCTCGATGGAGAAGTGTACAGGTGGATCACTGTATTAATGTTTTACAATTAATATCAAAGCCCGGTGGGAGCCTTATTTGACTTTGAGGTTCTGTGTAATGTTTGGAGTAACTCTGCAGATATTTTCAATTAAACTCCTTTAGCAGAATTAACTTCTTGGCAGCTTGAGACAAATATCTGATTTAAAACAATAACTTCGGCCTCTGTTTGAAAGGTTTGAGGCAACAGGTGGCTTTGTGGTAGCTGAGGAATCAATTCGCCTCAAATGCAGCAGTGGAGGTCTTTTCTTCCTGTAAAACACTTATAACTTCCTTTGACTGTGTTTGAATGCAGGGAACAAGCTTTTGATAATTATTTTAAGCCGTAGTTCCCTAAATCTATCTTCAGTCTTCATCTTCGCTGCACTCTGTTCTTCAATGTTTATACTCTTTAATCTGTGTTTTTAATATAGTGTCTTGTCGATGTGCAGGGCCGCGCTGGGCCTCTAAAGGTATCAATGCTCATGGATCATTTGATAAAACGTGGAATGGAGCCCTGTGAATGGTTCTTTTTAGTAGCTCGAAGGCACAGGAAACGTCTTTCCCAGTCCCCGGCTTTCCTTCATTATTCAGTGGAAAACCATTAAAACACCTGTAAAACACAAAAAAAATTAAGAAATCCTACGTTTTTGGTTTAAACTGCTTAGAAGGCGAAGAAGGAGCGTAGCCGTTGGATCTGGACACGTGGACGGTCCAGATTTAATCGGGGAATCGCAATCGGCGGGAGGAAAAAAGGGGGTGCAATTGAAAAACTCCAATGCGATTGTGTGATTGGGAGGAGAGAGGCATTTATGCGATAGTCGTCGATCTAAGAACAAGATCAATGGTGGAGAATGGATCGGGGGAGTCGCAATCGGGGGGCAAACAAAATGCATGCGATTAAACTTTGCGATGCGATTGAGCGATGACTGTTGATCTGAGAATCAAATCAACGATGGGTAATTAATTGGAGGGATGGAAATCGGAGGTGTCAAACGGATGCATCGATGGAAGACTCCGATGCGATCTTGCACGGGCCGTTGGATTGACTTACGATCAACGGTGGAGATGTGCTGGGAAAAAACCCTTGTATAATTTATGAAACCCAAACTTTTGGAATAATCAAAGGTTTTTATGGATTGGGGGCAGAAAAATATATAAGGCGGGTAGGCGCCTGAATGCGGGGCCGTTGGATATATGAGCTACAATGGGCCCGGGGCTTTATATATTCAAAGGAGCCAATCACAATTGGAGCCTCGGGCTGGTCTTTCAATCAACCCGTTTGAAAAATTGCGATGCGATTCAGTGCTGGGGGTCTTTAACACTTGGTCTTGGGCATAAGTCATATGAAATGGAGGCGGGGGAAGTTTTAACACTCAAGACCTAATCGTATCGGAGGATTTTGATGTGGTATTTTTAATCAACCCATTTTATTTCTCCGATTGTGATTGCGCGATTGGTCTTTTTAATCTAACCATTTTTCATTAACACGTGACTTTAATATATTAGATTAAAAGTTTGGATAAATGGGTTTTTTAATGGATTTGTGGGTTTCGGAAAGGTTAAAGAGTGAGTCTTTAACTTTGGAAAAATGACTTTCATAAATGGAAGAAGAGGATTTATGAAAACAAGGGAGTTTTGATGGAGAAAAAAGGGGAGAAAATGAAGGTTTGAGAAGGGGGAAAATCAAGGTCTTTCAGCAGTCTTTCATTTGGAATCAGCAGAATTTTTTTAGTATAAAATGGAAATAGTAATGAAGATCTTGGATAGAGGAATGAGGCCTTCAAGGAGCCTTCAAGAGCCAACAATTTTTAGTGATAAAATTTGTTCCTTGGAGGCTCAAAAGGCCTTAGCCACCCTTTAGTATAACAAATATTATAGGTGGCTAACATGTGGAACAAAAGCAATTATGTGAGAGTGTAAAATATAGACCCTAAAGTCTTTTAATGCTTTCACTAATGCTAAGGCTTGCTTCTCCATGATGTTATAATTGAGAGGAGCATCTCTTAATGCCATACTAAAGAAGGATATTGGTTGTTCCTGCCCCAAGTCATTCTTTTGAAGTAAAACTGCAGCTATTGTATGTTCAGATGCAAAAGAAAAGATATAAAAGTCTCTGGTGAAATCTGGACCAATCAAGATTGGTGTTTGAGTAAGAGCTTGTTTGACCAGTTTAGCTGGTAAAGTCTATTTTACACCTACATATTTCTTAAGCATGTTTGTTATGTTTTTTAATAGCTCAGCAAGGTTGGGGATGAACCTCCTCAGAAAATTAATCTTTCCAATGAAATATTGTAATTCTTTGAGGCTTCTTGGATGGTTGTTCTGTAATATGCCATCTATCCTTGTAGGGTCTATTTTGATTCCCTCTTCTGAAATTATGTGGCCAAGAAGTTTACCTTCTTGGAAACCAAAGAGTGTCTTCTTGGGATTCAATGACAAGCCAAATTTCCTACACTTCTCAAAAACTTTTCTTAGGTGAATCAAATGTTCCTCATCAGTTTTTGAGAAAATGATTATGTCATCAAGGTAAATGATTATGAAATAGCCAATATGTTCAGAGAAGGCTATGTCCATGGCCCTTTGGAAGGTGGCCCCTGCATTCATCAATCCGAAAGGAATTTTGACATACATAAAGGTGCCCCAAGGTGTGGTAAACACAGTTTTGATTTGATCACTTGGGAGCACTAACACCTGGTTGTAACCCGAGAACCCATCTAAGAGGGATATCCTTTTTGACCCAACTACCCTTTGAAGTATATGGTGCATTTTGGGTAAGGGGTAGTTTTCTTTTAAATAGGCTCTGTTTAAATTTTTGAAGTCAATACAGAGCCTGATTTCCCCTATTTTCTTTCTAATAGAAACTAAGTTTGATACCCACTCTGAATATCTAACTGGTACAATGATCCCAGCAACATGCATCTTTTCAATTTCTGCCTTAACTAAAGGGAGTAAAAGAGGGTTTATTCTCCTTAGTTTTTGTTTAAAAGGATTTTGATTTTCCTTCAAAGGGATTTTATGCTGGATGATGCGGTATCATACAATTTTAGGTCTTTGTATCCCAAGAAAAAACATCTTTAAACTCTTTGAACAGCTCTATGTACTGCAATTTGATGTGAGCTGGGAGAGTGCTAGACAGCTTGATCATCTTGGGTTCTTCTAGACTGCCTATGTTATGCTCTTCTATATTCGTTTCCACAGGCTCCATTTTCGGTTCTTTGGCTACATCGTTAAAATCAAAAAGGTGTTCTAAAGGTGCTAGACCTCTTGGAATTTTATCATTTTTTCATTGTAAAACCTCCAAGTGTTCTTGGTCTGTGTTGTCAATTATCTATGTTTCAAAAGGATTTTCATAAAGATTTATATAAGAAGTATATGTCATTTCAGCTTCTGGGATTTTTTCAATATACAAACAATTTTCTTTAAGGCTGGTATCTAATATTGGTATGCTGAAATAATTTTCTGATTTCAAGAAATCATCTAAGTGTTTGTTAGAATCAAACACTTGCTAGTGATCTTCGTTATCAGGCACAACATGCCTATGTTTTACCTTCACACTAAGTTGTTCATTTATTTCAGGTATTTGGCAATTGCTGGCATTGAAAGTGAGTTCATTTGCCATATGATTTAGTGCTCTTGGAATGAAAATAAGCTCATATTTTTCAAAGGTTTTTAATAGATCAAGGGTAGCGTTTCGATATTCCCTAAGTCTTGGATTTCTAGCTGAGTATTCTCCTTTGATTTGTCTTATAATAAGTTCAGAATCTCCTAAGATTTATATCCTATGGGCTTCTAACTGTTTAAGCAATTGTAAGCCTAGGAGAAGTGCTTCATACTCAGCAATATTGTTAGTGCATGGGAAATCCAATTTGTATGAAAAACTCTGGTTTTTATTTTGAATCCACACACCTGCTCCTGCACTTGTTTTATTACAAGATCCATAAAATTTTATTGTCCAGAGTATGCCATCCTTGTTTTCATTCTCTTGTTGTTGTTGATTGTCAATGTTTTGAATTTGATTCGAGGGAAGATTTGGTTGTTCTGGTGAACTGATCTAGTCTATGTTTTGCTTATCTTATTGAGTAATTTCATCTTCGTTACATAAGATAAAGGAATCTAAACTTGATTGAATATAATACATTGGAGAGTTGTTTGGTTTATCTATTTTTCTCACCATGTAATTCATGTGAGATTCCCTGTATAGTCTTTTGTTTTGGTTAAAAACAGGGATGGTGGCATAAGACATGTCCATTTGAAGGCTTCCTTGAATTTTGGCTCCCCAAGATCTTGATAAGAGCATGCCATACTTAGGGGGAATGTCAGCTACAACTATGTCCATGAATAAACTCTTAGCAGGGATTTGAGCTAAATTAACACATAAATTTTTTATTAAACCCAAAAATTTGACTCTGCTTGAGTCAAAGGAATTCCAATCTATGTATGGTTTAGTAATCTCTAAGCCTAAGATTTACATTACCACCTTGGGCATTAGATTGTGTGAAGCTCTTGAGTCTAACATGGCATTGCGTAGGATTTTCTCGTGTATGTTCAAGCTAACATAGAAGGGAGCGACAACTCCTTCTTGATATTTTCCTTCAACTTCTGGACCAAACAACAACTCAGGTTTGTCATTTGTCAAGTTTAAGGTGTCAGTATCACCTCCTAAGTTCAAAGCTTTCAAAACTTGGTTTTTGTACACCTCTTGGGTCACTAGTTCAGCTAGGGGAATGGTAATTTCTATATTAGCAATCTCTCCCTCAAGGCTGAAAGGAACAATTGACTTATTCATGTTTACATCTGTCTTTTCAATTGAATTCTTTTCAGCAATTTTGATTTGATGAACCTTGTTTGGACTGGTAATCGAAATAGTTTTATTAGGACCAATAGCTGAAGTGCTAGGGGTACTCTGTTCAAATTTTGACTGGACACTTTTGTCTTTGTTTATGTTTGGTTTCTTAGTCAAAATGTCGGTTTTCTCTGCTATCTTTTTGGGCTAAGTTTTTTTTTTCTTTCTTGACAACAGTATTAGTGTTCTTATCCTTTAGGTTGTCTACCTTCCCTTTGCTCCTAAGATCATACTTTTTGTGTACCTCCATGATTGCATTTTCAAACCCCAATCTATAGTCATCAAAATCTTCATAGGCGTTTGTATTGTGATCAGAGAAAAACCCTTGTTCTTCTTCGGTGAGGAAAACATTGTCCCCACTGTCTGATCCAATCAAGTTTACATGAGATTCTCCCAACCTTTCCATCTCTCTATCTTCCTCATATTGATCTACATAGGTCTGTTGGAAGGGAGGTCTAATCTGTTGGTCACTTTATTTTGGCTTATCTTGATTGTTTTCTCTTCTATAATTCTGATTTATATTTCTGTTTTGGTTATTTTGAGGTTCTCTTGGTGGCACTCTCTCATTCAAATTGATATTTTCAAGCATCCTCTCCATCACCTTCACTAGGTTGTCAATTTTTGTGTCAGAACTTGAGGTTGACAGTAGTAGGTCATATTTATAAGTTACCCTCTTCTCTGATCTTAACCTATTTCTTTTCTCAATTATGTTTTCTTCTACGCTCACAGCTCCTTTCTGCATGTCTTCTAAGGTTGAGTAATCCCTCTCCCTTAACTGAGACATCATGTCAGCATCAAGGCCTTAGGAATATCTTACTAAGGCCATGCCTTGAGGAGGTTTCATGTGAGGTGGAAGAGCATTGTAAATGCTATTGAACCTAGTGGAGTATTCATGAACACTCTCTCCTTGATTTCTCTTGAGGATGCTATATTCTTCTAGTATTTGGAGAGGGTTCCTTTTGATTTCCCATTTGTTGATGCAAGGCAGGGAGATCATTTATGTTGTTGGGAGGTAAGTTTTTAAACCATTTCTTCACATCTCCTCCTAAACTTTGGGTGAATATTCTCATCTTCACAGTTTCTTCTTCTATCTCCATGTAATAAAAAGCATCTTCCATCCTATCTACATGATGTTGAGCTATTGTAGACTCTTTTCCAGTGAAATGAGGGATTTTGGATTGGTAATCATTTGGTAGGGGAAGTAGAGGTTGTGGTAACACTAATGGGGCATACCATGTTGTCATGGATGGAAATAAGGATGGATTTACAAGAGGTGGATTTACAGTAGTGAAAGTGGGCTGAACAGGAGTGTTTTGCACAGTGGTAGTATGAATTGGAGTGGAAGAAATACTTGGGCCAGCAAACTGATTTTGAGCAGACTTGTTATGGAAAAGACTGAAGTGATGAAGAAGCTGGGAGTCAGGAGGAGTGGAAGGTGAGGCTTCTCTACTAAAGCTTTGTTGCAATTCTGTAATGTCAAGATCATTTTGGTTGAAAACACCTTGAGATTTGGTTCTAAAGATGTTCTTTGTATGATGTAAATCAAAGTGTGAATCCTCTAAGACAACAAGGTTTTCAGGGACAGAATTTGTTCTTAAGAGGCTCCTGTTAGCAGCTAATTTTCCAGATTTAGAATTCTTCCACAGAATTCTCTCAATATTTTCAACGATTAAAGGAGGATTTGAGTCTGGATGGGATCTAGTGTTGATCCTATGTGAAGCCAGACTGTTTTTCAAAAATGAGAGAGGTTGAGGTTTTTAGGGACTGTTATTTGGGAATTTACCTCTCATGATGTCTTATCTAGTATGGGACTAGGCTTCTAAACTTCTTCCAGGCTGGTTAACACAGTCCTAAAGAGATCTGGGAACCTAGATGAGTAATAGGCCTACTGGGGCTAGTGGAGTCGCCAGGTGGAAACCTTTTAGCTTTTATGAAGGTAAAATATTGGATGGTCCCACCACCATGTTTATTATGAAGCCAAACTAAAATGTTTTTTCTAAGTTATTTCAGTCTTACAGGTTAAGAGAGTGTCCTAAATCTGATTTAACACTTAGCTAAGGTGTTTAATCATACATAGTTCACTCTTATGGATTGGTAACTGATTCCTTCAAGGTTTGATAAGGTTTAATGAGAATCCTAAGAGTTACTTAGTTTGTCACTGATTCAATTAAGTCATATCATGATTACCATTTTTTAGGTAGTGCTTGAAGAAGGTTACTTATGTTATACTAGGTAGTGAGTGTTTTAATTTTGAAAATTTTACTCAGTCTCCCACTGTGGTCGCCATTATGTTGGTGTCCCGTGTTTTGATAGCTTGGAAAATCAAAAGACAAGGAAACATCAGAACCAATCTTTAGAGTTTTAGGATCTAGTTCTCCTGTTCTCAGAGAGGGATCTCTCAAATGTTTTTTTACAAAGGTTTGTCTTGTGTGCTTTGAGTATTGGTTTTAGACTAGTTATTAAGTGCAGGTGTTTGTTTATTTGTTTGGTTGAATTGATACAACATAACATGAAAGGTATAGGAAAGATATATAGAAAGGAGAAACATCTGGTTCATTGGGCAATGGAGTCAAGAAGAGGTCATAACACACTCATCAATGGATATGGGATATCAAAGGGCAAATCTAACTTGGCCGCTGGATCCTTTGGTTTTGGAATGAGATGGAAATCAATGATTTGGGAAGAGAAATTTGATTCTCAATGAAGGGAACTTGAAAACATAACTTGAACAATAAAGAAATATTTGATAGACAGGGCTAACCATAAATTCTACAAAAATTCTTAAAGAAAATAATGACTTCAAGACAACTTTCAAAATTAAATCTAATATTCGGGGAACACCCTATTTCCTCAAAGATTTTATTTTAAATGACTTAGAAAACATAAAAGATTCACTGATAATTGCAGTCATAGAAGAGGTAACACCTAACACGTCTATGATCACAACTATAAAAGACCTTTAAGACAACTTTTTAAGCAAGGAAAAAGGGCCAGATCAGAACAGACCTCCTTGGTTCACTATAAACAGAAATACTTCAAAGGGAGACTTCAATAATAGCCTTTAAGTGGCAACAGACAAGCAGGGAAAACCATAAGTCATGCTGAAACCAACTGTTCGAACTATTAAGGAAATAAACAAGCATGAGGACTAAAGAGAGAGATTAAAGACTCTAAAATACCTTAGCAGAAGAAAACATGAAATGGTGAAGGATGAAAAGGTCTAAGGTGCTTCCAGGAGTCATTTCTTAGCCTAAAAATTTCAACCTACTATAGTAAGAAATTATGGAACAGAATGAAAACAGGAGAAAGCATTAAAAAATTCGGAATACTTCACCAATAGCCAAGCTCATGGATCCAATGATAGAGCCTTCTCAGGAACAAGCATGCAACAACATCATCAAGGCTTCCAAGACTTCAATTTGTTCTTCAACTTCAACAAACTATGTATTATTTTAGAGAGTTTCAATATTACAACTAGTGATCAACCAACCAACAACTTTCTCATCTTCTCCAGTAGTATTTATAGAAAAAATGAGGAGGTGGAATGGGACAAAATATCTTCTAAGTTCAATTAATACAGTGCACTATCTCTCGGCCTTTGAGGGGCTTAATAGATAATATTTTTGGTATTTCCTTGTATTAATTGGCTTACATTAACTATTAGGCTTGCTGAAAAGAATTTGTTGACTTCAAGGCTTCTCGCTATCCTTGCAATATCTTCTGTTGACAGTTACAATAAGTTCTTTTGGTTGAATTATCTGTTTCAGCTGTATTGATGCAAAATATCTCCTGGTCTGGTAATAACCTCGGCCTTCTTTTGATTGATTTGAGGCTGTAGGTGGCTCTGTGGTAGCTAGGGGAATCAATTAGCCCCTGATGTGGCAGCGTAGGATCTCTCTCTGAGAAAACACTCATGATTTTCTTCAAAATGTGTTTAGTTGGGAGGATTAGGCTTTTAATAATCAATTTTAGCCGTAATCCCCCACAGATCTGTCTTCAATCTTCTGTTCTGGAATATTTCTAGTTTTCTGCACTGATACTCTTTGACTGTGCTTGATTTATTGTGTTTTGCTGGTGTGCAGGGTTGCGCAGGGGTGACAAGGCATAAATGCTTCATGAAACACCGATGAAAAGTGAATTTTAAACCCTGCGAATGATTTCCTTTGATAAATTGGAAGCGGGAGGATCATCACCCTCTGCCTTCAAACTTTCTTTGGACCTAGCGAAAAATCATTTGAACCCTGTAAAATACGAAAAAGATTAGAAAATCCTGCATGTATAGGTTAACTACTTTAGAAGGCGTGTGGAAAGAGCGTGGTTGTTGGATGGCATCATCCAATGGTCAAGATTGATTAGAGGAGGTCAGAGGGGAGTGAAAAAGGAATTTAGAATCAGAACCATTGATCGTGCAGAGATCGACGGTCGAGAGAGGAGGCGAAAAGTCAAAGCGGGGAAATCAGGGCGATGAGCTATGGGCCGTCGATCTACAGATTAGATCGACGATGGAGATGCTTTAATGATTGCATCGTATCCTGGTTAACTGTCAGACTTCTTTGGTGAGCGATCACCATCCGATGAGTGGCCTCAGATCGGACGGTGGATGTCAATATCGCGTCGGGTCCACGTTCGATCTTTAACGTGGGATGAACGGCGGTTTTGTGAATAGTGTTCAGGCCACGCGTCAAACGGTGTATGGAATCACTGCAAAATAAGAAAAACCGCCTCACTCTCACAAGTGGTGCGATGGATACCACATGGTTTTGCAACGGTGAATGGATGGCGGGGACCACTGGGGCAATGGATTGTGCACCGTCGATTTGCAGGTCAGATCAATGGTGGATATCTATTTGGAATTTTGCACCAACGGAAAATTTTATAATATAATAAACATCAAAAAATTAATATAAACAAAGGTTTATACTTTGAGGCGGAAAATTTATTTTCGATAGGGTTTGGCGCCCGACTGCGGGGCCGCGGGTTATATGGAAAACCATATGTCTGGGGGTTAAATACGAGGGGCTAATCGCAATCGGGCAACGCGATAAGCACTTGGAAAGCTCGCGCTTATTTCTAGCACCAAGACGGATGAAAGGGAAAAGGTTAAAGACTTAGCCCAAGGGGCTTAAGTCGATAATATATAAAAAACATGATTTTCATAGATTTTCAATGATTGTTGGGGGTTTCGATAAGGAAATAAAGGGTCTTAAACCTTTATCAAAGGGATTTTGATGAAGGGGAAAAGGGGAGAAACCTGAAAATGAGGGATTTTCATGGGAAATGGAGGAATGAAAATAAGGTTAGTTTTGGAAGAGGGGAGAGGGGGGGAAATGGTGTTTGCATCAGTATTTCCTCAATGAATTTTAGCAGAATTTCAGAGTTTTTAAGATAGGAACAGCTGTGAATATTTGGACAGAGGCATGAGGCCTTCAAGAGTATTCAAGAGCCAACACTTTTTAGCAATAAAATTTGTTCCTTGAAGGCTCCAAATAGTTTTAGCCACCTTTTGGTATAACAAATTTTATAGGTGGCTAACAGACATGTTGGAAAAATTTCAAGCTTATTATTCATGGTCAAAACTAGAGAACAAAACTCCATTTTTTATTCTCTTGCTGCCTCTGCAAGTCTTTTCATTATTCCTATGCATTCCATAGAAAAATATGAGGTTGAGATTCACCATAGACCAGCTATCCCTGATCATATTAGTCATTCGCAAGTTTTTGAGGATGATCAACAAGTGAAGAACTTTATTGTGCTGAAAGAAGAGTTTGAAAATATACAAGTAGATCAGCAAAATATGTTTGCTGAGTCTAAAGGGAATTCTAAAGTTTTGCAGCTAAAGAACAATTCCATACCAAAGGGACTCATACCTCTTGAATTTTTTTTTGATCAGAATGATGTTTTTAAATCCCCTAAAATATAAGCTGATGATGAAGAAGTTGAGAGTTGTAACCTTGGTACAGTAGCTATGCTGAAAATGATTAAACTTTAAAATTTTCTTTCAGCTGATATGTAGTTTAAGTATATTGAAATGATAAAGAGATTCATAGATGTATTTTCTTGGAATTATGTTTATTTTAAAGAATATGACCCCACTATTATTCAGCATACTATTCCCATAAAATAAAATGAAAAGCCTTTCAAGAAGAAGTTAATGAGGATCAATCCACTTATCATGCCATTGATTGAGAAGGAGGTCAAAAAACTCTTTGATGCCAAAATCATTGTCCCAATTAGATTTTCAAATTGGCTTGCAAACTTGGTTCCAGTTAGGAAAAAGAGTGGAGAAATCAGAATATGTATTGACTTTAGAAATTTGAATAAAGCTTCTCTGAAGGACAATTATCCTCTCCCAAAGATGGACCAAATTTTGCAAAATATTGTTGGTTCTTAGAGAATGTCCATGCTCGATGGTTTTTCATGTTATAATCAAATCCTTGTACATCCTGATGATTAGGAAAAAACAGCCTTTACTACACCATGGGGTACTTTTATGTACGCCAAGATGCCATTTGGTCTCATGAATGCAGGAGCTAATTTCCAGAGGGCATTGGATATTTCTTTTTTTGAAGAGAAAGACAAGATGGTTGTTGTTTATCTTGATTACATAATGGTCTTCTCAAGGAGGGAAGAATATCACTTGAAGCACCTAGAAAGAATTCTACTAAAGTGCAGAAGGTTTGGCATCTCTCTAAATCCCACGAAAAATATTGTTTTCTTTAACTTCAGGTAAATTACTTGGACACATCATTTCTAAATATGGGATTAAGATTGATCCAAATAGGGTCAATGCAATTCAGAAGGTGGATTTTCCAAGAAGCAGGAAGGAGATTCAATCTTTCCTTGGAAAGGTAAATTTTGTAAGGCGATTTATTCCTAATTTTGTTGAGATTATGAAGGACATAACAAGGATGTTGAAGAAGGGAGTTGACATTAAGTGGATAGAAGAAGCAAAGCACTCGTTTGAGGAGATCAAAAGGGCACTTACCCAAGCACCGGTATTGATCAATCCTAATTTCTCAAAATAATTTCTGGTTTTTACTTTCGCATCAGAGAATTCTTTTGCTGGTGTTTTGCTACAAAAGGGATGGCAAGGCATTGAGCAGCCTATTTCCTTCTTTATTAGGACATTAGCTAAATCTGAGCTGAAGTATAATATCTTAGAGAAGCAAGCCTATGCCTTGGTGAAGGCTATCAAAGATTTCAGAATTTACATTCTGCATTCTCATATTATGGCTTTTGTTCCTAATACTGTTGTGAAAGATAGCCTCACTCAAGCCGATCCTGATGGTAAGAGGGGAAAATGGATTGCTAAATTGTTGGAGTATGATATAGATATTAAGCCAAAAAAATTGGTCAAAGGGCAAGGCTTAGAAAAGCTGATGGTGCAATCAAACTTTGACTGTCTTGACATAAACTTAATTGCAGAAATATTAGAAATTTCATATGAGAAAGAAGAACTAGTCCCTATTGAAGAGAAATACATCACTTCAGATTGGTACAAGGAGGTTGTTTTTGTCCTACAACATCATAAATCACCTGCTGATCTAAATAGTCTAAGGCAAGGTTTGTAAAGCTAAAATCCTTGAGATATTTTATTTTTGACATAAATCTGTTTTGGAAGGATATTGGCGGAATTTTGCTGAATTGTTTGCTGGAAGAGGAGGCTGATAAAGTAATTAAGGAGTTCCACAAAGGAGGTTGTGGAGGTCACCATTATTGGAAGGCCATAGTGAACAAGATTCTTAGAATAGGGTATTATTGGCCTACAATGTTTAAGGATGTCTACAAAAAGATTGTTGCCTGCCATGAATGCTAGATTTTCGAGGGTAAGAAGAAAATTGTACCTTTACCTTTAATGCCTATCTATGTGGAAGCACCATTTTAGCAGTGGGGGATATATTTTATTGGAGAGATTCATCCATCATCATCAGGTCAACATCATTGGATTCTTACAGCAACTTATTACTTCACCAAATGGATTGAAGCAATCCCAACTAGGCAAGCAAATGATTCTGTGATTTTTTTTTTTTAGAAAATAATATATTGTCTAGGTTTGGTTGCCCCATGAAGATTATAATTGATAATGGGAAGGAATTTAAGTCTAAGAAGCTGATCGATTTCTGTCATCAATATCATATTAGTCTTGGGCATTCTACTGCATAATATCCGTAAGGGAATGGTCTTGTTGAATCTTTTAACAAGAGCATTGTGAGGATCATTAAAAAGGTGTTGTAAGAGAATAGGAAGGCTTGGCATTTAAAGCTAAAGTATGCCTTATTGGCTGATAGGATATGCACAAAAAGGTCAATTGGAACCTCACCATATGAATTGGTATATGGGGTTGAGGCAATTTTTCCTACATCTCTAGGGGTACCTGTTATGAAGTTGATTCATGGGTTTGAAGAGGAACCAAATGTAGTCCAAAGGAGAATCAATTAGCTAATAGCTCTATAGGAGAAGAGGAATGAATTTTATAACAAAAATCAACAATCTCAAAACAGAATCAAGAGGACATTTGATAAGAAGATCAAGGAAGAAATTTTTCAAATTCGGGATGAAGTGCTAAAATGGGAGGCCAGAATTGAAGAGAAAGGAAAACATGGCAAGTTTGAGAACTTATGGAAAGGTTCTTTCAAGATATCTACTTTCCATGGAAACAATACTTACATACTGCAAGAGATGGATGGAAAATCATATGTTAGAGGACCTATTAATGGCAGGTTTTTAAAGCATTACTCTTCCTAAAAATCTCATTGATCATTCATGTCATTGTACATATTCAATTTTATGAGTTTTTCTGCTAATAATAACATGCTAAATCAACAAGCTTGAGCCCGAGGTGAAGGCCATTAGAGCTTATGGAGAAAGCTTGGCAATTCCAAAAATTTTCTATTTTGGTCAAGAAAATGGATAGCAGCACTGGAACTACTGGTTCTTAGTGTACCATAGGGGCACACTATCCCAAGTGGAGCCACTGTTATCACCCAAAAAAGAAGAAGAAAAATTCAGAACATCATTGTGTCAAGTTTGTTTTTGGTCATGGTTCAAAATTGGGTTTACAAGTCAATTTAGGATTTGATCAAGGGTGGGTTAGATTTTCATAAGTTCAAAGCCCATCCTTAAGTTCCAATAAATTATTTTTTAAGGTCCATTCATTGTCAAATATCCATAATTTCCATTTGTGGGTCATTTCCTAAAGTTTCGGGTCAAAACTGTGCAATTAGCCAAGAAACCTCATTTTCATAGCGCCACTAGTTCAAAAAATTTGATTTGAGCTACGAAAGCGCTAATAATTTCGTAGCGCAAACAGGGAAAAATACACTACCGGCACTACAAAATTATGGTTTCTAAACTGTCTTGTCATTTGAGCTGAAATATGTCAGAATCCATTGGGAAATGATAGGTTAGTGGTATGATGAGTCAGTTAATGATGAGATTCAATGTACTTACCCACGTTGCAGTCATCATGGTCATGATAGGGTATGAATGAGGCATCATTCAGTTATGAGATGACATTTTAAATTCAAAATCTTGCCTAATTGGTCATTCTCATTTCCTTTGCCTCCATTCGAGTGTCTAAGCTCTGAAGTGTCAAGCCAAACCTATGGTTGTTCCATACAAAGGTTTTATACATCTTAATGAAGCAAGGTTGATATAAACTAATCAAGCGAGGCTGATGTTTCACATATTCAAGTGAGGCTGATTAAATTTATCAAGTGAGGCTAACAGGTTTTCTGTGAAGCATGAAAGAGGAAAAGAAATTCCACAGAGGGGGACACTGCTTGAGACATGAGCCTGAAAATATGAAGGCCATAATTGAAGACCCAACAATGATGGAGGCATTCAAAAGAGTAGGTTGTCTTCAGTTTTGTGAAAATTTTCAGGGTTTCCACAATAGGTTTCCAAAGAATTTTCCTTGAACTTCAATGGAACAACTACCAAGGTTGGGATGCTAAGTGTGTCAATTTCACCAGAGATTATTGCTGTTGTTACAAAGATACCAAGAGGTCAAGAAAATTGGTTTAAAGGTTTCAAATTTGATAAGGAGAAATGTAAAGAGTTTATGGAACCTGAGTATGCAGATATGGACCTCAATAATGCTATCCCTAGAAGTTGCATCAAAGACACTTATGCAAAGCTGCTTCGCAACATTCAAAGATATTTTTCATGTGAAGGCAGATATCATAAGGTTTACACATATCATTTCAAGTTGCTTATACATTTCAATGGTAATATTTCACTCGATTTTCCTTTTTATCTACATAGGAGTCTTGCAAAAATGGCTGATAAAGTACAAGCCAAGTCTGAAGGTTGCGAAACATCTTTGTTTCATCATGGTTTGATGAAGTTATTGATTTTGAATGAGCTTCAAAAGATAGGCAGGGATTGGTCATCCTTTTTGTTTATAAATGGTTTTGAGTTGGAAACCCTAACTCCTGCTAGAAACCCTAAAACTAAAGGAAATCCATCACCACCAGTAGCAGAGTCTAGTCAACCTGTGGTTGCAAAACAAAAGGAATTTTCAAAACTGAAGCCAAGGAAACAAGTTTAGAAAAGGACAAAACATGTTAGAGTCCCATGATTTGGAAAATTGGCTAAACCAAATGACAGGGTCACATCAAACCAGTATTTGGAGTCTTAGGACCTAGCCTTCCTGGACTCAGAGAGGACTCTCTATTATGCGAAGGATGTGAACTTGTTTGCTTTGGATGATTGATTTTAGCCTAGTTGTTAAGTGTAATTTGTTTGTTTGTTTTGGGTTGGGGTAAGATGACTAAGTAGGATAGGTGGAATGAGATATTATCAAATCAATAGGGCTATGGGGTCAGATGAAGTCAAGGGTGTCTAAATGATGAAGCAAAGTGTATTTCAGGGCCGATTTAGCAAGGATAATGGATCCTTTAGGTGATGCATGAGGTGTAATGAACATTAAGTTTGGGAAAAAAATAAGAGGTATTAAACATATATAGTCTGACAATAATAAATCATGAGGTAGGGCAAACCATTAATCTCTATGAACAATACTCAAACTGATAAACATGTAACATGAACATTCTGGTGATACATAGAAGCATTAGAACTCAAAACTTTAGAAATTCACCTTTAGCTTTTTGAGAAAACACATAAGATAAAAAAACAACTTAATATATGGAGAGGGAAGTCCTAAATAGCATATAGAAAACTATCAAGAACTCTAAAACAAGTTGGTAAGCATGGGCAAAGGGCAAGATCAAAACGATACCTCTCTGTCTTAACCTAATCAATCAATATTCCATAGAAAAGCTTCAAAATAGGGTTTTGAAAACTTTAAATAAGCAGGGCATACCATGAATCATATTTATAAGCTAACATACTAACCATTAATGAAACAAAAACAAGTTTTAGTGGGCCTAAGGAGCAATCAAGAATTCCTTAAGATTACTAAAAGAGGAAAACATCAAAGCTATAGCAAACGAGAGGTTTGACGTGATTCCATGAGCATATCTCAACCTATACTTTTCTGATCTATAGCAACCAAGAAGACTGAAACAAAATGAGGACAAGAAAAAATTAACAAGTTAGGAAAACATCACCATTCACCAATCTATGGAATCCTGCAAGCAAGCTTCTCCAACATCAAGCCACACAAGCCATTCATTCACTTCATAAAACCAACATCTTGTCCAAGCTCATAAAATCATGTATTTCTCTTAAACACATCAAGTCCCAACTGTTTACAATGAATCCTCATGCCTTATATAACAAATAAGGATACGAGAGCCTACTAGAGCATCTAGAAGCCTATTGGCCAAAGAGAAATATCCTAACTTGTCCTTCGGGCTTTGCAAAGCCCAAGGCACAAAAATATCAAAATAAATATCTTTTCCGACTATAAATGGAAATAAAATTGAATTTTAGGCCTAACATGCCTAAGAAAACTTCCCAAACTCACATTTTTCACTCAGCCACAAGAGCATAGCACATGTGTCAAACAGTGAAAAAAATGCCCGCTGCGTAGTGCAGAAATAGGCCCTGTTGCAGCAGTCATTTGGAGGTCTTCCCGACACCAGTTTTGGATCCGTGATGGCTTGTTGGAAGTCCTGATGAGTCTACATTTGAAAATTTTTTGATTGGTACTGATTGGATGCCATTTACCTACTCAAAAATCAAATCTCCCAGCACTGCTCTGTGCGTAACACCTAGTCTGAAAAGGAGGCAGAAAGGTCAATTTGTTTTTATGTTTTTTGACCTTTTGAGGGGGTAAAAATTCTCCAAATGATCTAAAAATTGGTGAGTAGACTGTTTGTGATGTGAAAAATAAAAAAAGGTAAACTTTGAGAGCTGAGGATGCACCAATTTTGTGCGTAACACCTAGGGGTCAAAATTTGGAAAAAACAAAAAGTTGTCCAATTTGCCTGAAAATTTGTGGAATGGTCCTTCAAGAGGTCTTGGACACCTACTAAGAAGCCTCAGCCAAAAATCCAAGGCTATCATGCTTTTTTTCCTCTTTTAGGTTTTTGATCTCTATGTGGCAATTCTGGCCAAACTTCGCCTGTGCACAGTACCATTTTTCAGAGGGCATTTGGAGGCTTTCCCGGTGTTGGAATTGGGCCTGTGATGGCTCGTTGGAAATTTTGGGAATATTATCATTGATGGAAAAGGAGAAGACATGAGCAAAAACTGGACTATCATTCAAAGGAGCAAAGAAGCAGAAGTAGCATATCTGGATAGAGAGAGTAGTGAGGTAGAAGGGCCATCAAATTGAAGATCTGGCCAAACAAGAAGTTTGTAAGTGGATTCATTTGTATCTATGAAAGGATTCATTTCAATATTACATGAGCATTGGTTGATTTCATTTTTGTGTGAGAATGTTTTGAATCTCCGTGAACTATGTATTAATAAGACTCTGTAATTGGGGTTTTAATGATGCTATGTACGTAATTGGAAAACTGATGTTGATTAATGAGGCACTGTTAATATCGATCATGGGGTTTTAAGTTGAATGCAATAAGGGCTACATATACCTTTGAGGAAGTTGCAGAAAGCTTGCTGCAAGGATCGATGACCACAGTAAGAAAGACGAATTCCTAATCTAGAATTCGATATGGGGTTGTATGTAAAATGTTTTGAGACGAGACTATGAATCATGAGTTCATATGCAAGGAGAAGTTGAGGTAAGGGCTTCTGTGCTAGAATATTGAATGGAACATATAGTTGAATGAAATTGACATGTTGGAGCATTGTATTATGCAACGGTGAACTGTTCAAAGGAAATTAGAGGGCAGAAATCAATTGCACTGATGTCGTGAATTTATTTATTCAGAGGAATGGTAAATGAAGGCCGATGAAATTGTGAACAGAGAATGGCAATGCGATGGAGTCCTAAGGATACAGTTGTAAAAATACAAGTGGAATATGCATGGAAAGGATTGAGATGCTCGCATACTTGGATTGAATGCAATCACGAGTGAGGAATGATAAAGGCGCAGGAAAAGTAATGGAGCTATGAACAACAACAATCGAAGTGATGGTGCATTGACGCTCTGAGGTAACGACACCATAGAACCATGAACAATGAATCGATCGATTCGTGGAGGAGTTACATTAAAATATGGTTTTACAAGCTAGAGGAGGCGTTAGTAGAACCGTGAGTGAAACATGAAATAAAAGAGAACTATTGAAACAGTAAAAGCGGGTTTGAGGCGAAGACTGGTGGTTTTCGCATAAGTTTAAAATGGTAACCCAAATTGAAAAAAAAATGCGATAAGGGTCTGCGTGTGACACATAGCTTTAAGTGGTATTTAAAAACCATGAGTTTCACAAAATAGTTTTGTGCTAAGGTTCTATGATTAAAAAAATGTGATTTTCGTCTGGTTTCTAGCCATCAGAGATCGACGGCATTGGCATCATTAAATTTCACGGATGTTAACAGACATAAAGGTATGGTGTTGTTATCATATATGGTTTTAAATACGCTGTGGGCCAGACATTTTTATGTATCAGGTTATATGGTTACCTTGGGTTTAACAAAGCCAAACAATGAAAGTTTGTTAATTATTTGACATGTGGGCCCGAGGGAAAGAGTACACTGTTGATTTGTTGAGTTGGGATGCGACGGGATACCAACCGTCCGATATGATAGTGTGTAGAATTGAAAATGGCACACGAACGATAGGCATACTTGGTGCGTAGAGGTATTATGTTTAGCTTTATAATATAAAGTTTAAGCTCTGGTTGAGTGTTGTGATATGGTGTGGTCAAATTGAGACATGGATTTTAACCTAAAGTCCGAGCTATGTTGGACCTTTTCAACTTTTAAAAGTCTGAGATGATAGGTCTAGTGCCGAAGGTATTTGAATGAGCGAGCATATAAAAACTTTAATATATGCTGGTGTTTGGCCTTTAATCAAAGTCTAAGTTTGTATGAAATGCTAGGACCGAAAGTTGTAGGCACGGTGGTTAAACCAAAGTCAAACCTTGGTAAGTTATAAGATGTGAAGGTGCATATATAATTGTGGATGAACCTTTTATATTGGCAAGCTATGGATACCACTAGTGTTAGTGTTGGCTGAAGATTTACGTTGATGTTTAAGCAAAAGAAAATATTGATTGGGCGCTTCCATAAAATGAAATCTTGATACAGGATTTTGCCACAGTGGTGGAAAAGGAAAGCTTTCGCGTTAGGAATTATGAAGTTGCCAATATGGACATATTTTGGTTGATATTGGAGATGCATTTTTACATGCACAGGAATGAAAAAGTGGGTTTGTTACACTACAGCAGCAGAAAAGACAAACATACTGTGAGCCGAGAACTGAAAGGGTTGAATGAGATATATCCATTGAAAATGTAATGTAAATGTTTTAATTAATTTTATATTGTTTGTGATGCAAAGGCAAGTCTCCGTGGGCAAAGAAATACCCCAATGTAATATTGAAATGTATACATATTGTTATGTTTTTCTGAAAGTGCTAGGCAAGAAAACGAGAAGGTGGAAGGCAAAGAGTCATACCTATGCACTTCGAATTCCTTGTGGAATACAAACAGTCATAAGGTAATCTCTATAAATGATGTCACATAGATATGATAAAAAAAAAAAGAGAGAATGAAGAAATGAGGCAGAGAGGTTAAGAAGAAGGAGGAGAAGATAAAGAAGTTGTGAAGATTCAGAGATGATATAAGGCAGATATGAAGGCTGGTGGACAACAGTGAAGAAGGAACAGAACATAGTTGATATCCAGGTAAATCAACATGTGTTTTTCTTGAAAGAGTGAGGAAGTGGGTTCTTCCATATCAAGTTGTAGCTTGATAGATGTCAGTTGTAGCTGGCTGAGGTAAAAGCCTCCTATAGGTTGTAGCCTGTAGAAAATAGATGGGATCTGGAGCTTCGTTGCAAGTTGTAGCTTGCAAAATTGAGGTTGTTGCCTCATGTAGGTAGGAGCCTATAGAAAATCTATGGTGAGAGGGAGTTGGAGCTTGCCTTTGCATCACAATAGTAATAAGATGTGGTTTTCTCCCTTATGGGTTTCCAGTTATATCTGTTGTCTATATGCATGATGATTATGTGTTGATACTTTGTATTTATTCTGCTTAATACCTACTGCTCACTTATTAAGATTGTTGTTCCATTGTATATTAAGTTGATCACAAAATGATGATGTGAATGAGTATAAAAGAAATTTTAATAAGAACATGACTGCATTAAACTGATTCAACCCCCCCCCCCCCCTCTCAGTTTAACCAAGGGTTCAACAATTGGTATCAGAGCGATTTTCTTCTATATCAGTTTAACAACTGGAAGGAGATCATAGGTCCCCAGGATGGCTAGTCTAGAAGGATTCTCAACAAATAAATCCCCTTTGTTCACCGGTACAAATTATGCCTTCTTGAAAATAAGAATGAGGATTTACATAATGTCTCTAGGAATAGAAGTTTGGGCTGCTGTGGAATTGGGATATGCCCCAAAGGAGTCTGACTCAGAGAAAGATGCCAAACTAGATTTTGTAGCTAATGCAAAAGCCATGAATTCTCTCTTAAATGGACTGTGTGAGGAAGAATTTATCAAAGTAATGCACAACAAGACTACCAAAGAAATATGGGATACATTAGAAAGCATCCATGAGGGAGAAAAAAAGGTGAAGATATCCAAACTACAAGTCTATAGAGCTCAGTTTGAAAATATAAAAATGAAAGATGATGAAAACATTGCCAACTTCTTCTTAAGGGTTACATAAATTGTGAATAACATGAAAGCTCTAGGAGAAACCATAAAAGAATGTGTAATTGTTCAAAATATTCTAAGATCTTTACCATCTAGCTTTAACCCCAAGGTTTCTGCCATAGAAGAAACAGCTGATTGGGAAAATCTTACCATGAACCAATTAATTGGAAACCTAATAGCCTATGAGATGAGACTGCCACAGAGGAAGTCAAATGTGAGGGACGCAGCCTTTAAGACAGAAAATAACAAAGAAGAAAAAGAAGATATATGCTCTTGCTCTGATGAAGAAGAGGCCAAATTTGTCAGAAGATTGGATAGAGGCTCTAGCAAATATAAAGGTAAACTACCATTTAAATGCTTTAACTGTGGAAGAGTTGGGCACTATGCTTCTAAGTGTCCTTATAAGAAAACAAATAATCACACTCAAGAAACAAAGCAAACCAAAACAAATAACTGGCAGAAAGGGAAGAGATTCAATAGAAAATCATTTTATGCTCAGCAAGACAGTAGTGCATTTGAAAGCTCAGATGAATCCTCCAATGAAGAGGGAACCTTTGAATTTGTATTAATGGCCAAGGAAGAGCTTGAAGGATTCCTTCTAGAAGATGAGGAAGAAGGTGAAGTTGATCTTGAGGGGGAGCTAAGAAGTGCCCTGGAGGAAATAGATAGACTTAAACTAAAGTGCAAAAAACAGAAAGACATTCTCCTCAAATATGTAAGAGAAGAACATAATTCAGAAGACCTCATTTAGTTGAAAGTAGAGCTTGAAGAAGCCAAGAAGGTAGAAGACACTCTACTTAAGCAAATTGAGGATAAAATTCAGAAGTAAGAGAAATTGGAAGAAGAAGTAGTATGCTTAAGAAGGAAATTAGAAAACTCCCAAAGGAAATTGTCAATGAACTGTTCTCAAATGACAAGCTCTGAACAGTTGAATAAAATTCTAAATGCTAAAAGATCTCCCTTGATAAAGACTGGGATAGGCTACGAAGGAGAAACAAGTAAGTCCAAGGAAGAAGATTACAGAAATATCATTTTTGTAAAAGCTGATAAGGATAATGAAGCAGCTCAGAAGGATCCTACAGAAGTAGAAGCCTGCAATGAAGTAAATAGAAACAAGAAGGAACCTCAAATGACAAAGAACGAAATAAATAAACAGTCAACTGAAAAAGGCTCATATACTCCTGAATATATCAAATTTGGAATCTATCAAAGGAGATTCTTCCCCCCTATGAAAAATGTCACTTGTTATGCCTGCCACAAACTGGGACATATTGCTGCATACTGTCATAAAACGAGAATTGATTCCAACCAGAAAAGGATGCAAAAAGTAAAAAGACTACCTCAAGAAAACAAATGGACAAGACAACCCTTCATTAGGTATGCTAATTGTTTTTATGGGTATTGTTTTTACTAAGGAATTCGGCCATAAAGCCAAGGAGTGCAGAACATATGGACAAAGACTGATGTTCAAAACCTCAAGGAGATTTATGAATTATGGAGAGTTCACTTGTACTCATAATTCTGCTAGAAATATGATCAAATGTTGTGTTTGCCATAAAATCAGACATATGTCGTCCCAATGTCCTCGCAAAGAATGTGGTCCATCTTCTCAGAAAAGGTGCCAAAAAAATAGTTTCCTACAGTGGAAAAAGAATTTGAATAAGTGTGACCTGGCTCTAATAGCCGAAGATCAGAAAATTCAATGGTATTTGGAAATTGGATGCTCAAAGCATATGACTGGAGATAGAAGCAAGTTTATAACCTTTGATGAAAATAAATCTGGAAATGTAACTTTAGGCAATGATAAAGCATGGAAAATCAAAGGAAAAGGCTCAGTCAGTCTGGATAATGGAAGAGGAAAGCCCCAAGATGTACTATTTGTGGATGGGTTGAAAGAAAATCTGCTAAGTGTCAGTCAAATGTGTGATAAAGGCTGTGAAGTCATTTTTAGAGCCCAATATTGTGAAGTAAGATCAAGCACCACCAGAAAGTCCTTGATCAAAGGTGTTCGAACAGAAAGTAATGTCTATATAGTGAAAGAAGAGGATAAAGCTTGTCACCTAAGCAAACTTGATGAATCATGGTTATGGCATAGAATATTGGGACACCTAAACTTTGACCACATCATTAGTCTAAGCAAGAAGAATGCAGTCAGAGATATACCAGCAATAAAGAAGCCTTCAAATACCATATGTAAAGCCTGCCAACTGGGCAAGCAGACCTGCACATATTTCAAGACCAAAGAGAAATTATCTACAAGTAAGCCACTTCAGCTTGTACACATGGACCTGTGTGGACCTTCAAGAACTAAAGCACCAAGTGGATAATCTTATTTCATGCTGATAATAGATGATTTTCCATAATGACGTGGGTATCATTTCTCAAATATAAATCTGAAGAACTTGAGAAATTCAAGATATTCAAGGCATTGGCAGAGAATCAAACAGGATGCAAGATAAAGTGCATCATATCAGACAGAGGAGGTGAATTCACAGACTATGATTTTTTAGACCTATGCAATGAACATGGGATAAAACAACAGTTTACAATTACTGGTACACCTCAATAGAATGAAGTGGCAGAGAGACAAAACAGGTCAGTACAACAGATTTCCAGAGCTATGATGCAAGAAAGTAACATTCCCCAAACCTTCTGGGCAGAAGTAGTACACACAGCTATTCACATTCTTAACAAATTTCATTTAAGACCAAACTGTGACAATATTCCTTACGAATTATGGCATGGTAAACCAGCATCAATCAAGCACTTTAGAGTCTTTGGAAGAAAGTGTTTCATAAAAAATAATGATGAAAAAATGGGGAATTTTGATGCAAGAGATGATGAAGGAATATTTTTAGGATATGCATCCAAGAGTAAGGGCTACAGGTGCTACAACAAAACACTACACAAAATTGTGGAAAGCATTGATGTGAGATTTGATGAAGATCTACCAAACAAAACAAGAAGCACAAGATGCAGTAATCCTCTAGATTATCATGAAGAAGAGAACCAAGATAATGATGAACTGAGAAAGACAACAGAAGATACTAAATTAAACTCAAAAGGTCCCTCAAGACACACTCAAAAGAATCATCCAGAAGATCAATCATTGGGGACAAGAGTGTGGGAGTCCAGACAAGAAGACAACTTCTTTGAGCAGAGACGGAGAAAAGTTTCGCCATGCTATCTCTGAGCAGAACCAAAGAAGTTCGAAGAAGCCGACCAGGACCAAAGACAAAAGCTGATGCAATGCTATGAATGAGAGGTGGACCAAATTGAGAAGAACAATACCACAATTATTCCAGGCCAACGGAAAAAATATCTTGACAAATGGATATTCAAGAATAAAATGAATGAAAAAGGACAAGTAATCAAAAATAAAGCCAAACTTGTATGCAAGGGATATTCACAAATTTAAGGTCTTGATTATGATGAAACCTTTGCCCCTATAGCAAGAATGGAAGTAATCAGAATGTTTTTGGCCTTTGCATGTTATCATGATTTCAAGGTATATCAAATGGATGTGAAGTCTACCTTTCTGAATGGAAATTTAGAGGAAGAAGTCTACATGGAACAACCTGAAGGATTCTCATTAATAGATAAACATGACTATGTGTGCAGATTAAAGAAAGCCTTATATGGGCTGAAACAAGCTCCTCATGCATGGTATTCAAGGATGGACAAATACTTGAAAAAACAAGGTTTTAAGAAAGGAGGAGTAGACAACAATTTGTACATAAAAGATAATGAGAATGAACTCCTAATTGTAGTAGTATATGTAGATGACATCATGTTTGGTAGCAACAAAGAGAAGTTAACAAAAGAATTTGTTGAAGAAATGAAATCAGAATTTGAGATTTCTATGATTAGAGATCTCACCTTCTATTTAGGACTTAAAATCCAACAAAAGGACACAGGAACATTCATCTCACAGGAAAATACTTAAGAGAGATGTTGAAAAGGTTCAAAATGGAAGACTACAAACCTGTGTCAACTCCCATGATCACTGGATGCAAGCTATGTGCTAATGATGGATCTGGAGATATAGATCAAAGACTTTACAGATCCATGGTACGAAGTCTACTATACCTAACTGCCTCTAGACCAGACATTGTGTTGGCAATAGGACTTGTGGCAAGATATCAAGCAGCCCCAAAACAAAATCACTTACTAGCAATCAGATATCTACAAGGAACTACACATTATGGGCTATGGTATCCAAAAAGCAAAAGCTTCACGTTGAAAACATATACAGATGCAGATTGGGCCAGCTGCATGGATGACAGGAAAAGCACAAGTGGAGGTGCATTTTATTTGGGAAAAAATCTGGTGTCATGGCTAAGTAAGAAGCAAACTTCTGTCTCTCTATCTACAACAGAAGCGAAATACATAGTAGCAGCAGCATGTTGCACTCAAGTAATGCGGATGAAACAAACTCTCCAAGACATGAAGGTAAGCATTGAAGATCCCATTTCAATCAAATGTGACAATACAAGTGCAATAAGTATATCAAAAAATCTTGTATTTCATTAAAAAAAAAGCACATCCCAATTAAGTACCATTTCCTCAGAGAACAAGTAGCACAGAAATTAGTGAAGTTGGAATATGTACCAACAAAGGAACAAACAATAGACATATTCACAAAACCTCTTGCTAAAGAACCATTCGAATATATAAGAGACAAACTAGGGGTAGTATCTGCAGATGTTACTCTCTGACATGAAAAGAAAGCATCATTATAGGGGGAGATCAGTCAAAAAATAATGTCACAAAAGAGCCAGAGCAAGTGAGCAGTGCATGGAATAGGTCCTCAAGATCAGAGTATTATGGACAAGATTTGGAAACCTCACTAGGAAATGTGCAACCCTTTGCCATTGATGTCAAAGGGGGAGGAAAAGCAAGCAAAAGAAGAGTATTAAAGTATTGCCATCAATGCCAAAGGGGGAGACTGTTGGAAATATTGTCATTGATGGCAAAGGAGAAGACATGAGAAACACCTGGACTATCATTCAAAGGAGCAAAGAAGAAGAAGTAGCAAATCTGGAGAGACAGAGTAGTGAGGTAGAAGGGCCATCAAATTGAAGATCTGGCCAAAAAAGAAGTTTGTAAGTGGATTAATTTGTATCTATGAAAGGATTGATTTCAATATTACATGAGCATTGGTTGATTTCATTTCTGTGTGAGAATGTTTTGAATCTCCGTGAACTATGTATGAATAAGACTTTGTAATTGGGGTTTTAATGATGCTTTGTATGTAATTGGAAAACCGATGTTGATTAATGAGGTACTATTAATATCGATCATGGGGTTTTAAGTTGAATGCAACAAGGGCTACATATACCTTTGAGGAAGTTGTAGAAAGCTTGCTGCAAGGATCGATAACCACAGAAAGAAAGATGAATTCCTAATCTAGAATTCGATATGGGGTTGTATGTAAAATGTTCTGAGACGGGACTATGAATCATGAGTTCATATGCAAGGAGAAGTTGAGGTAAGGTCTTCCATGCTCGAATATTGAATGGAACATACAGTTGAATGAAATCAACATGTTGGAGCATTGTACTATGCAACAGTGAACTGTTCGAAGGAAATCAGAGGTCAGAAATCAATTGCATTGATGCCGTGAATTTATTTATTCAGAGGAATGGTAAATGAAGGCCGATGAAATTGTGAACAGAGAATGGTGATGCGATTGAGTCCTAAGGATAAAGTTGTAAAAAGGAAAGTGGAATATGTGTGGAAAGGATTGAGCTATTCACATACTTGGATTGAATGCAGTCACGAGTGAGGAATGATAAAGGCACAGGAAAAGTAATGGAGTTGTGAACAACAACAATCGAAGTGATGGTGTATTGATGCTCTGAGGTAACGACACCATAGAATCATGAACAATGAATCGAGCGATTCGTGGAGGAGATACATTAAAATATGGTTTTACAAGCTATAGGAGGCGTTAGTAGAACCGTGAGCGAAACATGAAATAAAAGAGAACTATTGAAATAGTAAAAGCGGGTTTGAGGTGAAGACTGGTGGTTTTCGCATAAGTTTAAAATGGTAAGCGGAATTGAAAAAAAAATGCAATAAGGGTCTGCGTGTGACATGTAGCTTTAAGTGGTATTTAAAAACCACGAGTTTCACAAAATATTTTCGTGCTAAGGTTTCGCGGTTAAAAAAATGTGATTTCCGTTTGATTTCTAGCCATCGGAGATCGACGGAATTCACATCACTAAATTGCACGGATGTTAACGGGCATAAAGGTATGGTGTTGTTATCATATATGTTTTGAAATATTCTGTGGGATAGACATTTGTATGTATCGGGTTATATGGTTACCTTGGGTTTAACAAAGACAAACAATGAAATTTTTTTAATTATTCAACATGTGGGCCTGAGGGAAATAGTACACCGTTGATTTGTTGAGTTGGGATGCGATGGGATACCAACCGTTTGATCTGATAGTGTGTAGAATTGAAAATGGCCCACGAACAAGAGGCAGACTTGGTGCATAGAGGTATTATGTTAACCTTTATAATATAAAGTTTAAGCTCTGGTTGAGTGTTGTGATATGGTGTGGTCAAACTGAGACATGGATTTTAACCTAAAGTCCGAGCTATGTTGGACCGTTTCGACTTTTAAAAGTCTGAGATGATAGGTCTAGTGCCGAAGTTATTTGAATGAGCGAGCATATAAAAACTTTAATATATGCTAGTGTTTGGCCTTTAATCAAAGTTTGAGTTTGTATGAAATGCTAGGACCGAAAGTTGTAGGCATGTTGGTTAAACCGAAGTCAAACCTTGGTAAGTTATAATATGTGAAGGCGCATATATAATTTTGGATAAACCTTTTATATTGGCAAGCTGTGAAGACCACTAGTTTTAGTGTTGGCCGAAGATTTACGTTGATGTTTAAGCCAAATAAAATATTGATTGGGCGCTTCCATAAAATGAACTCTTGATACAGGATTTTGCCACAGTGGTGGAAAAGAAATATTTCATGTTAGGAATTATGAGGTTGCTGATATGGAGATGCATTTTTACATGCACATGAATTAAAAAGTGGGTTTGTTACACTACAGCAGCAGAAAATACAAACATACAGTGAGCCAAGAACTGAAAGGGTTGAATGAGATATATCAGTTGCAAATGTAAATGTAAATGTTCTAATTAATTTTATATTGTTTGTGATGCAAAGGCAAGTCTCCGTGGACAAAGAAATACCCCAATGTAATATTGAAATTTATACATATTGTTATGTTTTTTCTGAATGTGCTAGGCAAGAAAACGAGAAGGTGGAAGGCAAAGAGTCATACCTATGCACTTCGAATTCCCTGTGGAATACAAACAGTCATAAGGTAATCTCTATAAAAGATGTCACATAGATATGAAAAAAAGAAAGAAAGAGAGAATGAAGAAATGAGGCAGAGAGGGTAAGAAGAAGGAGGAGAAGATAGAGAAGCTGTGAAGATTCAGAGATGATATAAGGTAGATATGAAGGTTGGTGGACAGCAGTGAAGAAGGAACAGAACAGAGCTGATATCCAGGTAAATCAGCATGTGTTTTTTTTGAAAGAGTGAGGAAGTGGGTGCTTCCATATCAAGTTGTAGCTTGAGAGATATCAGTTGTAGCTGGCTGAGGTAGGAGCCTCCTATAGGTTGTAGCCTATAGAAAATAGATGTGAGTTGGAGCTTCCTTGCAAGTTGTAGCTTGCAGAATTGAGGTTGTTGCCTCCTGTAGGTAGGAGCCTACAGAAAATCAGTGGTGAGAGGGAGTTGGAGCTTGCCTTTGCATCACAACAATAATAAGATGTGGTTTTCTCCCTTATGGGTTTCCACTTATATTTGTTGTCTATATGCATGATGATTATGTGTTGATACTCTGTATTTATTCTACTTAATACCTGCTGCTCACTTATTAGGATTGTTGTTCCATTGTATATTAAGTTGATCACAAAATGATGATGTGAATGAGTATAAAAGAAAGTTTAATAAGAACATGACTGCATTAAACTAATTCACCCCCCCCTCTCAGTTTAACCAAGCGTTCAATAGGAAATCCTAATGAGTCTGTTAGACTCTGTCTTGTCTAGTCCTCTGTCAGAGTCAAATGCAGACGAGTAGCTGTCAAAGTCTCAGTTCAATATGTAGGCCAAAATGCAATCAGCTTTCACCCACCGCAATTTAGATGTTTGCAGAGCTTGTTCTCAGAATGTTTCAATAACACTCGCAGGCTAGAGGAAGATTCAGTAGGTGTTTATTTCAGGAATGTCATCAATGTGAAATTGATTCTTCTTCAAAACCCTGTTTTGAAGAAGAAATCATTAAATGTGTTTTTTAGAATATGTAATGTTGCAAATTCTCCAGCTCTTCAATGGCGACAGCTTTAACCAGCTCCTATCCCTGCAAAAACACAAACAGGAGGAACAGTTCATCAGACAGAAACAAAGGCTCAAATGGTTCTTGTAGCAGCTTCTTTGGATAACAAAGATCAGTTGAGAACTCTGGTGGATGATAGGAGTAAAAATCTTCAGGTTTATGGCAAAAGTGATGGAGACAGTGGTATATTATTAGCTCCAAAATTAATTGACGAAGTGAAAGATGGTGGAATTGCAACAACTGTGGACAATGTTGATGAAGGGTAAAAACAAAATTCATGATTGTTTCACAAGTGAGGATGAAGAGTTTCTACTCAAAATCTAATATTTAGAAAAATGACCTAGTCCATTTGAGGTTCATTTCTAACCGATAAATCTAATCATTTTATAAAAGAGAATCTATCATGAGCATACCAACATTGGAAAAAACTACATGAAAACTCTCAAAGTAGACAAAAAGTTGCTATATCACTTTTGTTATTCTTATTGAGCAATTTAAAGACCTTTCTATCTAGTTACTTTTTATATATATGGCCCATGGGCGAGCGCATGCACATGGCCTCATATAATGTGATGATGTATGGAGTTTCAAGTGGCATAGGGTCGAATTGCAGGTTGAAAGGTCGAAAGATCATTTTCAAAACTGAAGACCGGTGTTTGGAGGGCGTGCGACCCACTTGAAACGGGTGAGACCCACTTGGGCGGGTGAGACCCACTTGAGGGGTGCGACCCACTTGGGCGTTTCAGCCAGTGTAAAATTGAACGGGTGCGACCCACTTGAGCGCATGCGACCCACTTAAATCAGCACTCAGAAAATTGTGTTTTGCACCCAGATTCGATTCAAATCAACTCCAGCTGCTTCCAAACAGGTTTTAAATCATTGATCAGTAGATTTTTATCATGCTTGTGATGTTATTGATGTTGAGGGAAGAGCGAAAGTTCCAGATTCTTGTGATGACAGTTCTGCACTGGGTTAAAGGGCGAAGGTCATGGAAGAAAAGCTCCTAAGGGGTTTCACTCGAGAGGCTTGTGCTATTTGCAGTTTCGACAAGCAATGTTGAACTCCAAAGCTTTGTGGAAAAATATTTATTTGAAACAGTTATTCAAGGTTTAAATCTGGAGTCAAATGCAATGATCCACGCAGATCTTGTCAGCCTTTGTCGTGAGATTTTTGTTCACTTTTCCAACCGACATTCTGCACCAAAAGAAGTACCTCTATCGCCTTTTGATACACAATTCCTTGATGCTTTTATTTGTTTTGTCAAAGCATATTATACGGTTCAAGAAGCGGAAGATCGATTCTTCAAAACGTATTGGTCTACATTGCAGAATTCTCACACGGACTAACATTGATTTTCCTCATGTTTGCATCTTTGACGGTGTATTAGAAGGTCAATGAGCACATTTGTGACCATGCAACCAATGACCTTGCACCTTTATGTGATGTTTTCGGTTCTATTTCTTGGATTCGTGCTTTAGTTACTGCATAAAGATAAGACCGCTGGTTAGGCAACGAGAGGTGATCATGCGGATGAGTATTGGCAATTATGAATGGCATGAGTTTTTTCCACAAATAAATGGATATGTATGCAGATATTGCGCTATTTTTATTAAAGATTAGTTCTTATTCAAAGGCAAAGTAAAGTCACACCCAAATTAAACGCAGATTACCAACCTGAGCAGAAAAATAGGGACAGATTGCTTATCTTTGTTTTCAGTTATAATTTGGAAGGTTCACACTACAGCTTCCGCTTTTCTATTGGCCAGCAGAGATTTTAAAAGGGTAAATGTAACGTGGCAATCAAAGTATGCAGAGGACTTTAAGGAGCAGTGGTTTGGTTTTCATAAGACTAAAACAGATTTAGTTGGTATGGTGAATGGTGAATCTATGTCAAAGGATCATCTGTCGAACGTGAAATGTTGGTGCGTAGTTGTCATTTGCTGGCATGAGGAGAAATCTTGTTATGCCAAATTTGCTGGTATTAAAAATATATTGAGCTATGTTTATAAAAATTGGTTTTTATTTCAAATGGAAAATATAACATGGCAGTCAAGGTCAAAAGCTAAATTAGAAAGAAGACATCGACCATAACAGGAAAATAGGAACCAATCTTCTATTTAAGACTTCAGTTAATGATCTGAGATCCAGTTTGTGTCTTTGAAATGGCCATCAGAGGATTTTAAGGGGAACGATCTTCTGTTTTAGAACAAGAGATGACTCTGTTTCTATTTTTGTAACTTCAGGTGAAGCAGCGCCCTTGCTTTGGGTTAATCTGTTTTCTCCTAGGTTAGTTTATTTAATGTATTGAATAATCAGTTGTAAGGAGGGGGAGGAGAGTTCTGAGAGCTGGTGGTGAAGAACAGAGTGTTTCATTGTACAGTTTTTTATAGGGATTTAATGAAGAAATTACAGCTCTGTTTCCTGAGATTCTTGTGGTGTCGATTTAACATTTTGTCTTTTCTTATGTTTCATATGTAGCTTGTAATGTTTTACATTTCATTTCATAATCGTTTTCTGTTGAATACCTTTAAGTGAGAAAGGCAGAATACAGTTTACTGCTCTGCTTTGGGAGGTATTCATTTTCTATGTTTTCTTCAGTTTGATAAGGATTCAACTATTGCCCTTGTCAACCTCGCAGCGGTCTTTCACTCCATATAATCCCAATTTGATTGTTAAACTTCATGCTTATCCTGCCTCAGGAGATAATCTGTGTTTTTCATTTAATCTCTGCTCTTGCTGTCTTTGCCCCACACAGCCCAGAAAACCCCATCATTTATTAAATCCCTTTCTTATCAATTTACTAGCCTAAAATCAATATCAATGTTTCATTTAGGTCATCTCAGATCCTATTGGACATCTTTCACTAAGTTTGACCCGGAGAGAGCCCTCTCCTGTCCTCGTAGGGCTAGCTACGAGGCTAAGCTTGGTTTGATGTGGCCTCGAGTTTTTCCTTTCTCAGCCTGAGGCAGATTTGAGCGCTAACATAGTGGCGACCATACTGGGGAAGATGGTTTGCTGTTGATGTGACAGTCAACTTGTAGATTGTCTTGCCCCAGTGTAAAAAATCAAGTTGCAGATCTGATGCTGATGGTGGACAGCAGTCGGACACATATGAAGGCTGAAACATTCACCCGGCGACTCCAGCTCGATCCAAAGATTCCAGTGCTCACTGATCCATTCATGCAATGGTAGGGTATGTGGCAAACCCTGCACTGTGTGAAGCTGTAAAAGAAATTAGAGATCAGTTAGTGGATTTTGAAATTAATGAAGAATTTTTCAGTGCCTTGTTTCAATGTTTGAAATCTCCGAAGTTTCCTCTTGAAGCTAAAACTGGTGTCTGTGAGTTAGTTGTTGAAAGAGTTGAGCAGGAGATTCAGTATTTGAATGAGCAGATCCAGTCATATGAATTCCAAGATCCCAAAAAGTTCTTGGAAACTCTCCCTCCTTCAAAACAAGAGACAATAGAGTTGCCTACAGATGTTTGCATTGACAGTGTGCAGCTAGGGGTATGTATTGCAGAGTTGGGGCAGCAAACGGAGTCTGGCTTTCGCGATCCTATTGCAGCATACATGGAAATGTTTTTCAGTTTGACTGATAGATCAAGCTGTCTTTTACATAACCAGGCTCATTATGTGCATGAAGGGCTGCCAGCAATTGCATCTGTGATCTGGTTGAAGCACTCTCAAGCAGATTTACTTGAATGGTTGATCTGGCATTTCAGTATTACCTGATCTATTATTTTTGCAGCAAAGTAGGGTATATTTTGTAAATAAATAAGCAGCTAAAGGGCAACATTTCGTTCTAGTTTCATTGCAGTTCTAGTTTGAAGTTTGCCGAGTCAGTTTTACAATCATTTCAGTCGAGTTTCAGTCCATAAATGAGTTGAAAGTTTCGTGTTGTCTGGTGAAATAATGATTCCATAGCCCAATGGATGGAGGCACTGTCTGCTCTCCCAAAGCTTTGCGGTTCTTGGCACCTCCAAGAAGCGGCAGCTGCCATCCCCATTGGAGCCAATGTTAGACTCCGTCTTGTCTAGTCCTCTGTTAGAGTCAAATGCAGACGGGTAGCTGTCAAAGTCTCAGTTCAATATGCAGGCCAAAATGCAATCAGCTTTCACCCACCGCAATTTAGATGTTTGTAGAGCTTGTTCTCAGAATATTTCAATAACACTCGCAGGCTAGAGGAAGATTCAATAGGTGTTTATTTCAGGAATGTCATCAATGTGAAATTGATTCTTCTTCAAAACCCTGTTTTGAAGAAGAAATCATTAAATGTGTTTTTTTTAGAATATGTAGTTTTGAAGAAGAAATCATTAAATGTGTTTTTTTTAGAATATGTAATGCTACAAATTCTCCAGCTCTTCAATGGCGGCAGTTTTAACCAGCTCCTATCCCTGCAAAAACACAAACAGGAGGAACATTTCATCAGACAGAAACAAAGGCTCAAATGGTTCTTGTAGCAGCTTCTTTGGATAACAAAGATCAGTTGAGAACTCTGGTGGATGATAGGAGTAAAAATCTTCAGGTTTATGGCAAAAGTGATGGAGACAGTGATATATTATTAGCTCCAAAATTAATTAACGAAGTGAAAGAAGGTGGAATTGCAGCAACTGTGGACAATGTTGATGAAGGGTAAAAACAAAATTCATGATTGTTTCACAAGTGAGGATGAAGAGTTTCTACTCAAAATCCTAATATTTGAAAGGCCCAAACCTAGTCCATTTGATATTTCCATTTCTAACCATTAAATAGACCCATTTTATAAAAAGGGAATCTATCATGAGCATACCAACATTGGAAAAAACTACATGAAAACTCTCAAAGTAGACAAAAAGTTGCTATATCACTTTTGTTATTCTTATTGAGAAATTTAAAGACCTTTCTATCTAGTTACTTTTTATATATATGGCCCATGGGCGAGCGCATGCACATGGCCTCATATAATGTGATGATGTATGGAGTTTCAAGTGGCATAGGGTCGAATTGCAGGTTGAAAGGTCGAAAGATCATTTTCAAAACTGAAGACCGGTGTTTGGAGGGCATGCGACCCACTTGAAACGGGTGAGACCCACTTGGGTGGGTGAGACCCACTTGAGGCGTGCGACCCACTTGGGCGTTTCAGCCAGTGTAAAATTGAATGCATGCGACCCACTTGAGGGGTGCGACCCACTTGAGCGCATGCGACCCACTTAAATCAGCACTCAGAAAATTGTGTTTTGCGCCCAGATTCGATTCAAATCAACTCCAGCTGCTTCCAAATAGGTTTTAAATCATTGATCAGTAGATTTTTACCATGCTTGTGATGTTATTGATGTTGAGGGAAGAGAGAAAGTTCCAGATTCTTGTGATGACAGTTCTGCACTAGGTTAAAGGGAGAAGGTCATGGAAGAAAAGCTCCTAAGGGATTTCACTCGAGAGGCTTGTGCTATTTGCAGTTTCGACAAGCAATGTTGAACTCCAAAGCTTTGTGGCAAAATATTTATTTGAAGCAGTTATTCAAGGTTTAACTCTGGAGTCAAATGCAATGATCCACGCAGATCTTGTCAGCCTTTGTTGTGAGATTTTTGTTCACTTTTCCAACCGACATTATGCACCAAAAGAAGTACCTCTATCGCTGCCTTTTGTTACACACGATTCCTTCAGTACTTTTGAAACTGTTTTGTCCAAAGCATCTGGTTCAAAAGAGCAGAAAGGTCGATTCTTAAAAACGTGGTCTACATTGGAATTCTCGCACGGATAACATTGATTTTCCTCATGTTTCCCATGCTGAAGCGGTGTATTGAAAGGTCAAATCGCGCATTTTGACATAGTGGCAAACAACCTTGCCTCGTATGTGATGTTTTCGGTTCATTTCTTGGATTCTGTTTAATATCGTGATAAAGATAAGACCGCTGGTTAGGCAACGAGAGGTGATCAGTGCGGATGAGCATTAACAGGAATGGCATGAGTTTTTTCCACAAATAAATGGATATGTATGCAGATATTGCGCTATTTTTATTAAAGATTAGTTCTTATTCAAAGGAAAAGTAAATTCAAACCCAAATTAAACGCAAATTACCAACCTGAGCAGAAAAATAGGGACAGATTGCTTATCTTTGTTTTCAGTTATAATTTGGAAGGTTCGCACTACAGCTTCCGCTTTTCTATTGGCCAGCAGAGATTTTCAAATGGTAAAAGTAACGTGGCAATCAAAGTATGCAGACTTGATGAGCAGTGGTTTGGTTTTCATAAGACTAAAACAGACTTAGTTGGTATGGTGAATGGTGAATCTACGTCAAAGGATCATCTGTCGAAGGTGAAATGTTGGTGCGTAGTTGTCATTTGCTGGCATGAGGCGAAATCTTGTTATGCCAAATTTGCTGGTATTAAAAATATATTGAGCTATGTTTATAAAAATTGGTTTTTATTTCAAATGGAAAATATAACATGGCAGTCAAGGTCAAAAGCTAAATTAGGAAGAAGACATCGACCATAACAGGAAAATAAGAACCAATATTCTATTTAAGACTTCAGTTAATGATCTGAGATCCAGTTTGTGTCTTTGAATTGGCCATCAGAGAATTTTGAGGGGAACGATCTTCTGTTTTAGAACAAGAGATGACTCTGTTTCTATTTTTGTAACTTCAGGTGAAGCAGCCCCCTTGCTTTGGGTTAATCTGTTTTCTCCTAGGTTAGTTTATTTAATGTATTGAATAATCATTTGTAAGGGGGGGAAGGCAGAGAGTTCTGAGAGCTGGTGGTGAAGAACAGAGTGTTTCATTGTACAGTTTTTGACAGGGATTTAATGAAGAAATATAGCTCTGTTTCCTGAGATTCTTGTGGTGTGGATTTAAAATTTTGTCTTTTCTTATGTTCCATATGTAGCTTGTAATGTTTTACATTTCATTTCATAATCGTTTTCTGTTGAATACCTTTAAGTGAGAAAGGTAGAATACATTTTACTGCTCTACTTTGGGAGGTATTCATTTTCTATGTTTTCTTCAGTTTGATAAGGATTCAATTATTGTATATCAACTATGAACGATCTTTCATATTATAATTGATTGATTATTAAAACTTCATGTATCTGCCTGGGGAATAATGTATTTCATTCAATCTCTGCTCATGTGTCTTTTACAAATGAGAAAACCCCATCATTATTAATCACTGTATAATTTACTAATACTAAAATCAATATGGTCATTTCATTTTAGGTCATCTGAATCCTATTAGTTCTTCATTGAATTTAGGCAGGAGAGAGCCTCTCTGTCATAATGAACCAACTAGAAATAAACTAATTTAATCTTGGCCTCAATTTGCCTTACTATAGGCAGGCAGTTTGAGAGCGCTGTGAGTCTACTTTCCAAAAAATTTTGAGTTGTGCCGAGTGGATACCATTCTCCTATTCAAAAATCAAATCTCCCAGCACTGCTCTGTGTGTAACACCATTTCAGCAGAAAAATAGGGTGTTTTGCAACCAAGTTTTGAACCACATATCGATGTCGGATTTGGCTCCATGATGGCTCGTTGGAAATAATATCAAGTCTAGTTGTCATTTCAATCATAAATAAATTCATTTAGACACTCCAGCTATGAGAAAAAACTAATTTTTCCAAGGTCACTCCAGCAGTGCAGAAATTCTCCGATGACACCTGTATTTTTGATATTGTTCCCAAACCATGATACTTGTTTAAAAACCATGATACTCTCAAATTCATCTCTGTTAGGTTAGAAACATAGTTTGAAGAAAAACTAGCCCTAGGAGTGACAAATGGCTTGACTCTTGGAATGAGTTCTTGGAAAAATGATGGAGGCATGATGAGTGTCATGATAGTCATGATAGCTGTCATAAATGTCATGACTATTTCCTAGCTTGTCATTGACTATCTCATTTGCATCATTGTCTTGGTTAATGTATTCACCCTCAAACTTTGCTTTTGCAATGTTAGAGGTGCCTTGATCTTTGTTTGGCACATCTTAATTTCCATGACTGTCATCTTCTTCATATTTTGACCCACTATATTCATTTTCAAATTGATCCTTTGTATCACTATTTTCACTCTTTGTAGGGTCATTGTCTTGGGTACCTTCATTAGTCTTCCCATAACTGTGAGGGTCATTTCCTTCTTCACTAGGTGAGTTCTTTTGGCTGATCTCTTCTTAACTTCCCTACTCATTATCTTCATTACTTTCTTGGTCTCCATCATCACCCTGCTGCTTTTCCCCTTTAGACTCTATTTTTTGCCCCAATGTCTTCATCATTTCCATCATCCTTATCTTGTTCCTCATTGTTGTTGTCACCATATTTATTTTCATTAAACTCTGCCTCTGACCTACTAATTTATTGTTTAGACAGGGTGACCGGCCTAGGACGAGAGGATATTTAGCTTGGTGAGGGTCTTTAGGTTTAGGGAGGGCAAATGAGTGATGTGAGGGAAAACCTTGGCAAATAGCGGAAAGGTGAAAAGTCAAGGAGGGCTCCAAAGTTTGGAAGCAAGTTTTCTATTCATGAATTTTTTTACAACCTATGATAACCTCTCAAGTTGGCCAACCCTATCCTAGGAGTTTTAACAAATTGATCTTTCATGGACATTAGGGTTTGGTCAATTTGAGTCTTGAATGCCTTCCTTGTTTATGAAAATATTGCTTGCAAGGTGAGGAAGAGAATTATCAACCTCTTTTGACTGAAGTTGTAGCTTTGGAGGCAAGAAATTTGAGTTTTTGGGCCTTTTTGAGAAAATTGGGTGATAGGCTGTTTGTGCGTAGCACCGGTGCGTAGCGCCTGAATTGTTTTTCAAATTTGCACAATACTCTCAAAAAATTTCTCCAATGGTTTGCTTCTTCTTTGTAGGAGTATGGAAGCCCTTTTATTTATCTCTTGTTCTCACAATATTTTCAACAACTCTGATGGGGCCCTTTACCCTCCTTTGATTTTTTTTGAGATCTCTTGTAATATCCCAAAACTGGGATTTTATACAACAATAAGAATATCTTAAGATATTATAAAGTTGGAGATACAGGAAATAGACTCATATTATGTGTTCAAAAAAATATAGCCCTCAAATGAGTGAAACATCAAAATAAGAATGTTTACACCTTCCCAAGTGGGGAAAATGTAGCAATTAGACCCTGAAAACATTATTTATGGAGATATTCATTTTTGATGGCTGAAATAATTCTACATTCCCTTAGCATATGTTGTTAGGTTCTCATATACAAAAGGGGATCTGAAATAAATCCCTTTTGATATGTTAAACAGACTTCCCGGCTACCTCATAGCTTAAAAATAGCCAAATCCCATGACTTAAGTTATGCAGAAAAGGACTGAAGCATGTAAAAAATTATTTTATGAGGGTTTCTATATTAACATGATAAAATAACATGGATCCGAAACTTTATGGAACAATATGCCAAGAAAATAGAGATCTGGTCTCCTTGTTGCATTAATAAGCTAACTCAGCAAGGGTTTCATGAAACACATGTACAAGAAAGAGTAGATCTGAATATTCAGCTCAGAAAATGTAGTCTTACTACAAAATTATAGAAATATAGTTGAATAATACAAAAGAGGGATGGGGATCCCTTCCTCTAGCTTTCCGGGAGAAGGGTTGGCCCTTTCCCTAGGAAAGTAGCTAAAAAACAAGGGTCTTAACCCTGCTGCAGCAACTCTCAATAAAATGATGCAGTTCCTGAAAGGGACTGCGCTGTAGTAGATGAGAACCAATTTGGCCTACTGCCAAGATGTGAAATGTGCTCAGAAATCTTCCTAGCTGATTTCTCAAGAGGAGGAAGGCACCTTCTATTGAGAAACAGACCCGGAAGTGGTGTAAGAATCCTACACTGCAACACCCTGCAACTCAGCAATATTCTGTTGTAGAAATAACGTTGGGACTGAGGAATGATGCTTGGACTTAAGCCTGGATGTGGAAAAATATAGGACAAGATCTCCCAAGAGGCCTCTCAAGGGAAGAGGTAGGATTCCTGCTCGGGAACACCCAGTGCTACCTTGCTAAACAGCAAGGGGAAGCCAAGTCTTAACATACAAGATCAAGAGATCGAAATACAAAACCATGAATAAAAAAGGCCTCCATCCTCTCCTTATGTAGCAAGTGAACCTCTCCTTATTGGGTCTCATCCACATGTGCCATCAAGCTCATGCAAGTTGTCCTCCACCAAAACTACGTTTTCCATCAAGGTGGTTCAATGTATCTAGACAGCTTTGTTGACTTGGTCAAAGTTGACTGAATCAACATGTCCCCATCTCTGTTCACACCCAATGGTGCTCAATTAAGATTCTTGTTCTTGATCCTTTCACATTAGGAGTGTTATTGATCCTTCTAAAGAGGTTAATGGGCCTCCCTACCCATTTATTCACCTACCTAGTGATGAAACAACTCTAATATTCCATTTAGCTTGAAGGCTAAAAATTTGGAATATTACAATCCTCCCCTCCAAAATTTTGCTTGTCCTCAAGAAATTGTATAAGGAGAGAAAAATCCTCCCCTCCTCTTCTTGTGGCCTCCTCATAAAAAATTCTCCACCACTGCTCAACATGATCTGCTACAAATCTGTCCTCCAATGTTTCCTCCCAAGCATGCAAAACCATATGGCTCACATCATAGAAAGGTGGAAGATGTAAGTGGAAGCCTCCCTGTTGTCCCATGGCCTCCTTAAGGTAGGAGTGATGATGAACATGGGAAATATTATTCCCAATGAGTGAATCCCACACCCATGCTATCATCCAGATGAAGTGAGCCAATCTAGTTAGCTCAAAAATAGCCTCAACCCTCGGTTCATGCAATATGTTGGGGCTACATGGAGAGATTGGATCCTCCCAACCAAGTGGTTTCTCTCCCCATTTATGATAAGTATGGGGCTGCTTCTGATCTTGGGCTAAAATGTCATGACCTATAAGAGTTGTCCAAGCTACCCCATCAAACAAATAAACCATGAAGCGCCTCCTCCAAAAACTCAAGTTCTCCAAATGGCTCCTCCCACATGAAGAAGAGAGATGTAATTTAGAAATCATGGGTTGCCCATTGCTCCTCCAGGAACATGAATCATGCAAATTAGGGAGAATAATACCCCCAATGGGCATATTTAAATCATATCCCACTCTCCAAACAAAACTTCCCATGAAATTAGCAATACACAGAAGGAAAACCCAATAGAAACGAGTTGTCATATGACAACCGGAAAGTGGATGAAGGTCCCACACAAGGAACCAGCGCAGTGCATTTCTTTCCTACATCAAATCAAACAAAAAAAAAGTGCTTTTCTAGCCACTTGTTTGCTGCCACAATCATTTTACAAGATATAAACATGAAAGTACAAAAGGGTGTCAATGGTGCACACCAAAATTCATGTGGCTCCCCCCACAAACCACCAATGAGATAGCCAATATCAATGCTACAAATGGCTTCAAGTATGTCATTATATAATATTAAAGAAGGAATAATCCTCCTTGGTACAAAATTCTTCTCATAAAAAGACAATAAGTACAAAACATAAGGTGAAATTGTACATTCTCCATCATGCACTTAAGGTCTTGAGCTGAAATGGCTCAACTGAAAATTATTCCTCACTCCCAATGAGTAGGAAGGTGACTGTGACATCCTATCTATCACCATTCAGGCTATGCATCTCTCCATATGCTAAAATATGTCATGCTGAATGCCCTCCCAAATGAACCCCTCTGCCAAGGAAATATATGCATCAAAATGCATGGATACGAATTCCTCATGTGCTGCATGTAGCAGCTTCTCCTTGAGCTTAGAGGCTCTTGTCAACAGGACTCTGTCATAAGAATAGATGACCATATCATCCACCATATATCTGTCATCTCCATCTAGATCATCAAAAGTCATGCATGCACCAAGATCCTTGGAGTACTCCACCAAAAGTTGACATCTCCAGTATGGATCAATCCTCCCAAGAGACAACACTGGTGATCAGGTATGTGAAGCTTTATCCATGCTGTTATATTTTCCTTTGACATCCCTGATGCCAAATTTATCCTCCAAATTGCTGCCATTCCCATCATGCAGCTGCTCATTCTCAAAAAGAAGTAGTGATCTTTGAAAGTTGGCCTCCCATGAGAAGCTCTCCTCCAAAAAGAATCACCCAAACTTGGCCAAGGTAAGCATGAGTGGCCTCCATCTACTCCCATGTATGGATGATTCCTTCCTCAAAGGAAGTACCCTCTGTTTCTCCAAATCCATGGAGTAGCTCCCTTGCACCATGAAGGTGCCATCCTCCATGACTGCAGCAACCTCTGTCAGCGCAGTACAGATAGTGAGAGTGGGTGGTGTTGAAAATGGGAGAATGTCTCTCTCCTCGTTGAGTCTATCCCAAACTCTCTGTGCTGTACTAGACTCCTCCAAAGTTTCCACCTCTCATGAATGCAAGAGTGGTGAATCAAATGGAAAGATTCCTCTTACCAACTCCAAGTCTACTGGCCTCCTCGGTGGAATGCCTACATGTAGTGAGACATCCATGGCAAGATAAGCTTGTTCATATGGTTGGGAAACCCTTCCCTTGCACTCACAGTGCAAACCAGTCTCCCTCCTCCTTGCACCAGCTCTATGAAATAGATAGGGGTGTGTGCTTCTCATCAAGTGATGATGTCCTTCCTCCCTACCTTCTCCTTCCATAAACATCATTTCACAATCATGATGCTCATTGATTTTACTTTGCTTCCCATGTGTGAGATCCTGGGGAACTTCTTGCAATGACACAAGAAACCCTCCTATTGGAGCATGTGCTCCTCCTTCCTCTGCATGAGGCACTAGATATGCTCTAGATGTGATAGCGTTGTAACCCCCATCCTTCTTTTCATCTTCAATATGAATAGGGGGTAACTGCTCAATAAGAATATCCTCCTTTGCAAAAGGACCCTTCATGCCCTCTTGTCCAAGGTTATGAAAGAAGGATCTTGCCTCCAGCAAGGTATCATGCAAGATGTGATCTCCTCCAATAGGTTTTTGAAGTGGTATTGAGTTTGAAGGTCCTACAAACTTATGAAAAATTTTCATTGGTTTGATTGCCTCATGTTTTGTATCAAATCTTTCAACCAATATTTTAGTGAACTTTTCAAAAGAAGAAGTATTAACATTTTTCAATTAAAATGACTCAAACATCCACCAAGCATAGGCCTTACCTCCAAAGTGCAGCGCTGCAACTCTGATGGCTTCTTCTTCAGAAAATGGGTGCTACTACAAATAAGTACACAACTCCTCCACCCAAGCTTTGGCTGCGCAAGTTGGGGATCCATCAAAGGTAGATAGAGAAAATATATCCATGTCATGCAGTTGGCTCCTCTCCACCTTGATCTTGCAGAACTATTCGAAAGTAATATGATCTCTAAACTTCTCAGTTTGAGATTCATACTCTTGCAGAAAATGGCTAAGAGTACCCTTCTCCATGTTGGGAAACCAGCTCCAAAAAGAGAAGAAAAGAGATATCAACGCCTTAGAAATAAGCCACTTCAAGGGGGCAACCTCCAATACATTACATGAATGAACAATTCTTGGATGATACAATTTACAAAACCTCCTTTCTATATATAGGAGTTCATGGGGCCATAATGTAATCCTAGTGGGCCACAATGTAATCCTAGCTGACCTAACACTAATAATTTAAGGGCACAATAATAACAAAATGGGGGTTACAAGGGTACAATAATAACAATAAGGGGGTTACACTAACAACAATAAGGGACTATACTAGTAATATAGGGACCTAACATGCCCCTCTCCTTCAAAAAGTGTTGTCCTCAACACTTGAGTAGCTCTGGGTGCTTCTGTATAAAATTCTCATCCTCCCATGTAGAATCTTCAGTGGGTAAGTTCTTCCACTTGATGAGATACTCTGAAATTGATCGATTTCGTAGTTGTCGAGTTCTTTTTTCCATGACTGCTTCAGGTTCCAATATGATTTTCCCTTCCCCATCAAGTTCTGGCAATACTGTTTGAACTGGAAGATTTTCACCTATAACCTTCTTTAAGCATGAAACATGGAAAACTGGATGTACTCGCGAAGAAGCAAGAAGCTCCAATTTGTATGCCATAGTACCAATCTTTTGCAACACCTTGTAAGGACCATAGTACTTTGGTGATAATTTATTATCCTTCTTAGCTTGCTCGAGGGACATTTGTTTGTATGGTTGTAGCCGTAAAAATACCCAATCTCCTACATCAAAACTTCTCTCGCTGCGATGTTGATCTGCCTGTTGTTTCATTCGATTTTGTGCCAAATTCAGGTTATCCTTTAAGAGTTGGAGAACTTCTTGCTGATGCTCAATGTGATCTTCCACTGCTTTAACCTTCAAATTTTCTCTTAAATATGATGTGATGGATGGTGGATGATATCCATAAAGTGCCATAAATGGGGTCATTTTTGCTGCAGTATGGAAGGAAGTGTTATACCACCATTTAGTGAGAGGTAACCACTTGACCCATTGTGTTTGTTTATCAGATACAAAACAACGAAGATATCCTTCCAAACATTTATTTACTATCTCAGTTTGACCATCAGATTGAGGATGATAAGATGAGCTATGAGCTAATTGAGTACTCAAACAAGAAAATAACTCTGTCCAAAAATTTCCAGTAAAAATGGGATCTCTGTCGCTCACAATAACCCTTGGGCTTCCATGTAGCTTTTGAATTCTGTCCATAAATGTAGTAGCAATTGTACTTGCTTTAAATTGATGAGATAATGCACAAAAGTGTGCATACTTGGTAAGTCTATCAACTACCACCATGATGACACTCTTTCCTTCGGACTTAGGTAAACCTGTGATAAAATCCATTGAAATCTCTTCCCAACGTTGACTTGGAATGGATAAAGGTTGTAGAAGTCCTGGGGTCTTAATTGTTTCCACTTTATTCTGCTGGCAAACCAAACATTCCGCCACAAACTTTGGAATATCGGATTTAAGGCCATCCCAAAAAAATTCTTTCTTCACCCTGTGGTAAGTTTTTAAAAATCCTGAGTGTCCTCCTAAAGGAGAAGTGTGCAATTCTAGAAGAATCTTTTGTTTTAGTTGGGAATTATTACAAAGATATAGGCGATATTTGTACCATAAGGAATCATTTTTCCAACTAAATGTATCAGATGTACTAGGATCTTGCTGCAACTTTTGAATGAGTGTCCATACTTATTTTTCCTTCTTCCATTCATCTCTTGCTTCAGTTATCCAATCTGGTTGGATAATAGAAATGGCACAAAGCAATGCTTCCACCTCTTCATTCTTTCTTGAGAGTGCATCCGCAACAACATTAAGCTTTCCTTTTTTGTAGATTATTTCAAAGTCATAACCCAACATCTTTGTGACCCATTTTTGCTGCTCTTCTAAAGATATTCTTTGTTCCAAAAAGTGTTTAAGACTATCATGATCAGTTTTTACCTTGAAGTGTCTTCCCATTAGGTAAGTTCGCCATTTCTTTAGTTCATGCAGTATTGCTAACATTTCCTTCTCATAAATAGGTTTCTGTAAATACTTTCCTTTGATTGGACGACTTTCAAAAGCAATGGGTCGTCCTTCCTTCATTAAAATAGCACCAATTCCATTTCCTAAGGCATCACATTCCACAATAAAGGTTTTTGTGAAGTCTGGCGTAGCTAAGACAGGCGCTAGGCACATTGCCTCTTTAAGATGTTCAAAATCCTTAGTTGCTTCGGGAGTCCATGAAAATGCATCTTTCTTCAATAATGTTGTTAGAGGTGCTGCTATTCTCCCATAATTCTTAACAAAATTGCGATAATACCCTGTTAACCCGAGAAATCCTTGCAATTGCTTTATGGTTGTGGGGACTTTCCATTCCTTAATGGCTTTAATTTTGTTAGGGTCTACTTTAACACCCTCATGAGATACAATATGACCTAGCTATTCCACCTCTTTTACTCCAAAGAAACATTTGGATGTTTTTGCATATAATTGTTTCTCTTGCAATAGTTTGAGCACCCTGTCAACATGTTCAACATGATCCTTCCAAGACCTGTTGTAGATTAGTATATCATTAAAAAATACTAGCACAAATTTTCTAAGGAAGGGTTTGAAAATGGAATTCATCAACCCTTGAAATGTAGAAGGTGCATTGGTAAGGCCAAAAGGCATGACCAAAAATTCATAATGACCCTCATGAGTTTGAAATGTTGTTTTTGGAATATCTTCAGTCTTCATTCTAATTTGATGATATCCTGAACAAAGATCTAACTTGGTAAAATAAATTGCTCCATGTAATTCATCCAATAATTCATCAATCACAGGAATGGGAAATTTATCTTTAATGGTGAGCTTATTGAGCTCCCTATAATCTGGACACATTTGCCATGATCCATCCTTCTTGTGTACCAATACTACAGGAGCAGAGAAAGAACTTTGACTAGGTTGAATTATACCTACCTCTAACATTTCTGCAATCATACGTTCAATTTCGCTCTTTTGGAAGTAAGGATATCTATAAGGCCTGATGTTTGGAGGAACACTTCCCGGAATCAAATGAATAGCATGATCATGATCACGAATAGGTGGGAGTCCTTTCAGAGTTTCAAACACCTTGGAATGATTGTCCAAGACTTGTTGGAGATCTGCAGAAATAGATGATTTTGATGTCGGAACTTCTAGTGAGCATAATTGTGCAATTACGCTTCGTTGTTCTTTCTTTAGAAGCTTTTTCATGACATTAGAGCTTATTATCCTTCCCGGCTTCCCTTCAATACCCCGTAATTCGACTTCCTTTCCTTCTGAAAGAAATTTCAAGAAAAGTTCTTGAAAATTAAAAGCTACCGTCCCCAAAGATTGTAACCATTGTACTCCTAGTACAACATCAGCACCTCCCATAGGAATGGCAAGCATTGGACTAGTCAATACATATTCCCCCATGGTTAGCTTGATATTATGGCATTTCCTAGAGCAATTTATAGTTCCTCCATTTGCAACCATCACTTGGCATTCTAGTGCTGGGTATAGGAAACAATTTAATTCCTTGGCTACCTTACAATGAATAAAATTATGGGTGCTACCTGAATCAATCAACACTATTACCTTTTTCTTCTTGATCCGTCCTTCTATCTTGAGAGTTTGAGGAGTGGTAATTCCTGCCAGTGCATTACATGATATGGTCGGATTCATTTCTTCCTCTTCTAGGGGTGGTTCCTGGTGTATATCCTCTTCTTGTTCATTTTCTTCTTCTTCACAATCTATGTAAAATAATTTCTTCTCAGCACACTTATGACCTTTAGTGTATTTTCTATCACAACTGTAGCAAAGCCCTTTTTCTCTTTTTTCTTCGAATTTTTGTGGTGTCAACCTTGTAGGTTGTGGAAATCTAGGCGTAGCAACACTTCCTTCTTTATAGAATTGAGTGGTAGGCTTCCTTGTCGCCATAATTTTACATTCAAATTTTCTTGCCAACCTAAATGCCTTCTCTAATGAATCAGGTTCCAAAACATGAACTTCATGTTGGATGTTATCCTTTAGAGTTCCTATGAAGAGATCAATCCTGTGTTCCTCTGGAATATCAGTTACCCTTATATTCAATTTTTGGAAGTCCTCAATGTGCTGCCCCACTAAACCCTTTTGTCTGAGATTTATCAATTGGCTAAAGAAGGTGTTGCTCTTTGTATCCTCATAATGTGCTATCATTTCCTCCGTAAAAATTGACCAAGTGACAATTTTTTTACGGGAGCAAAGCCATCGATACCATACAAATGTATTTTGTTCTAAATGTAAAGTTGCAATACATACCTTTTGTGTGTTTTGCACGTTATGGAGATCAAAATATTGCTCCATCTGTAGTATCCATGTTACAGGATCCTTTCCATCAAATTTCCTCATATCCATTTTTGGAATATGGTGGTTCTTCCCGCCAACATTAGAGTTTATGAAATCACGATTAACATTTATTTTGTTCTCATCATGAGGTTCTTCTACTATCTTTTCACCATTAGGAAAAATTTCTTGTATCAACTTTTTCAAACCTTCCATGTCTGCTTTTAGAACATTCTTCATGTTTTCCATTTTCTCATCGATCTTAGCTTCCATGTCATCCATCTTAGATTCCATGCCAGCCTCCATGCCATCAATCTTAGATTCCATGCCATCTATCTTAGATTCCATGCCTTTCTTCAAACCTTCCATGTCATTTTTTGTTTCTCTTTGCGAGAGAAAAATTTGTTGCACTTGCTCTTGTAATTTTGATATGTCATGTTGCCATTCTTTGTCTTCATGAGTCATAGTAGAGATTTCCAAAGGCTTAATGGGTGTTGAATTCTTTTTAGGGGCCATTTTATAATCCAATACTGATATCTATTCTACAATATTCCCTTGCAATCAATTCAACTTGATTCTTCAAACAAGACTTATGCAATTCGAGAAAAAAAATACACACCTTTTACTTGCTTTTGAGGAGCTCGATATTGAAATTGTATTATCTCTATGATTGCGGCTCTTCAATATTTGGAATTCAGCACTGAAGTATCCCTCTGAATTCTCTTTTGAATGCCACATGTCTGACTTGATTTGGATTCTCCAAGACAAATTTATGTCCAATCTCCCACAATGACCTAATTATGGACTGGTTCAGTATAGCGAACTTGTACGACTTGCCACATGTCACTGTTTCATCCTTCTCCTTTGAAATTGATAGAAAAGAAACTAAAGTCCGTGTACTTGCAACCACGTTTTACGGCACTCCAATCCGATGCTCAGAGAGAGAGTTATTGAAATTTTCCCATGATCACCTTTTTGAGATGAAATTCGGAAGTTTGAAAAAGCACTACCTTCTAGAGATCATATCTCCAAAACAATTGCGAAAAAAAATCTGAATTTTTTTTACAAGTTTCCTTAGGATTTTAGCTTAGCACCATAAAAATTTCAGATTTTGAACCTCAATAGAAAACAATTTATAGCGCAAATTCCACGATGACCTGTTTAGGAGCCTGAAAAAAGACCTAACTTCCACAGATCATATCTCCGAAAATATTACGAACCAAGCTTTGAAATTTTTAGAAAATATTCCTCAGGAGTTTGGCTTCTCACGCTAAAAATTTCAACTTTTGAAAATTCGTATAAAAATTTTTATAGCGAAAATGCCACGATGACCTGTTTGGAGCAGCGAAACCCTAGAATCCAAAGCTCTGATACCAAATGTTGGGAAACCAGCTCCAAAAAGAGAAGAAAAGAGATATCAACGCCTTAGAAATAAGCCACTTCGAGAGGGAAACCTCCAATACATTACATGAATGAACAATTCTTGGATGATACAATTTACAAAACCTCCTTTCTATATATAGGAGTCCATGGGGCCATAATGTAATCCTAGTGGGCCACAATTTAATCCTAGCCGACCTAACAATAATAATTTAAGGGCACAATAATAACAAAATGGGGGTTACAAGGGTACAATAATAACAATAAGGGGTTTACACTAACAATAATAAGGGACTATACAAGTGATATAGGGACCTAACACTCTGGCATTTCCTCTTCTTTCATCTCTCTCACAGCAAACCTGGGCATTTGATTGTGATGTGCATAATAGGGTGTAGCTTCATGCTCATACCTATTATGTACCAATATAGATCTGGCTCTAGATCCAAACTCCTCGGGAAATTCCATCTCTCCTCTCATTCTTATTTTTTGATTGGATCTAAAATCCACAGGCTGAGCCAAGAGCAGAGCTCTGATATCACTGTAATATCCCAAAACCGGGATTTTCTACAACAATAAGAATATATTAAAATATTCTAAAGTTGTAGATCTAGCAAATAGACTCATATGATGTGTTAAAAAACACATAGCCCTAAAATGAGTGAAACGGCAGCAAAAGAAGAATGTCTACACCTTCCCAAGTGGGGAAAATGTAGCAATTAGACCCTAAAAACGTTATTTCTGGAGATTTTCATTTTTAATGGGTGAAATAATTTTGGGTTCCCTTAGAATATGCTGTTAGGTTCTCATATACAAAAGGGGATCATAAATAAATCCCTTTTGATATGTTAAACAAACCTCCCGGCTACATCACAGCTTAAAAATAGCCAAATCCCATGACTTAAGTTAAGCAGAAAAATACTCAAGAATGTACAGTGTTAATTTATGAGGGTTTCTATAGTAACATGATAAAATAAAATGGACCTGGAATTTTATGGAACAATATGCCAAGAAAACAAAGATTTGGCCTCCTTATTGCATTAATAAGCTAACTCGGCAAGGGTTTCATGAAACACATGTACAAGAAAGAGTAGAACTGAATATTCAGCTCAGAAAATGTAGTCTTACTACAAAATTACAAAAATATAGCTAAATAATACAAAACAGGGATGAGGATCCCTTCCTTTAGCTTTCCGGGAGAAGGGTTTTCCCTTTCCCTAGGAAAGTAGCTCAAAAACAAGGGTCTTAACCCTATTGCAGCAACTCTATATAAAATGACATAGTTCCTACAAGGGACTACGTTGTAGGAGATGAGAACCACTTTGGCCTGCTGCCAAGATGTGAAATGTGCTTAGAAATCTTCCTATCTGATTTCTCAAGAGGAGGAAGGCACCTTCTACTAAGAAATATACCCAGAAGTGCTGTAATAATCATCCACTGCAACACCCTGCAACTCAACAATATTCTACTGTAGAAATAACATTGGGACTAAGGAATGATGCTTGGCCTTGAGCTTGGATGTGGAGCAATACAGAACAAGCTCTCCCAAGAGGCCTCTCAAGGGAAGAGGTGGGATTCCCACTCAAAAACACCCAGTGCTATCCTTATGTAGCAAGTGAACCTCTCCTCATTGGGTCCCATCCACATGTGCCATCAAGCTCATGCAAGTTGTCCTCCACCAAAACTGCGTTGTCCATCAAGGTGGTTCAATGTATCTAGATAGCTTTGCTAACTTGGTCAAAGTTGACTGAATCAACATGTCCCCATCTCTGTTCACACCCAATGGTGCTCAATTAAGCTACTTATTCTTGCTCCTTTCAAATTAGGAGTGTTATTGATCCTTCTAAAGAGGTTAATGGGCCTCTCTACCAGTTTATGCACCTACCTAGTGATGAAACAACTCTAATATTCCATTTAGCTTGAAGGCTAAAAATTTGGAATATTACATCTATGATCTTACCTTTTTGAAACCTTCATGCTTTTTATACCAATACTCTTTACCTTTTTAACCTTTGATGATGTGGAGTTAATGCCTTTGTGCCAAACCCTAGAGGGAAACTTGCAACCTTTGAAACCCTCTGCTATTATGAAGGAGGTTCTGTTATCACCTTTTTGACCACGTTTGTCATTCTTCCCAAAGAAAAACTGATTTTGACCAATTTTTGGCAATTCTGGCCTAGTTTCCTCTGTGCGTAGCGCCACTCTTTCTGTCCGTAGCGCCAATTTGCAGAGGGCATTTGGAGGCCTTCCCAGTGTCGGAATGAGCTCCGTGATAGCTCATTGGAAATATTGTTGAGCCTAATTTCCAATAATACTTTTATTTTTCCATTTGGTACCCATTTACCTATCCAAAAACGGACTGTAGCAACATTGGTCAAAAAGTACTGAATGATGGTGCATAAATGAATAGTGCTGGGGCAGACAACTTTTGGAGGCCTTCCTTAACTCCAAATTGAGCTTATGATAGCTCATTGGAAATATCTTCAATTCTAGTTTTCGTTTGACTCATCAAGAAAGTCTTTTGGACACTCCAGCTGTCAGAAAAACTTATTTTCCTAAGGTCACACCAGCCATGCAGAAATTCTCTTGGGACACCTGGGTTTTTGATATTTCTCCCAAACCATGATACCTATGTAAAAATGGAAGGATTTTTTTCTTCTTGTCCCTATTATGGAAAAAAAACCTCTCTCATTGTTTCTAAATTCATCTCTGTTTGGTCAGAAACATAGTTTGAAGCAAAACTGGCGCTAGGTGTGACACATGGCTTGTCTCTTGGAATGAATTCTTGGAAAATGATGGAGGCATGATGTTTATGAGCTGGTATGGAATTATTATTGCTGACATGCTCTATAAAATGAAACCTTTTCTCTCATGCCTCCTTTTGATATCAAAACCTAGCTTAGTTGGAAGAGGAAATTAAGGTTTGGTGTAGGGGATTTAGGACTACCTTGCAGAGGGGGAGGAATGAAGGGGTTAAGGGTTGTATAAATTCTTGGGGAAATTTTGGGGAATAGGGATAGATGTTAGAGAGTAGGGGAAAGTGGAATTTCAAGAATTGAGTGAGGGGAAGGGGTCCAAAAGGGAAAAACACAGGCCTAGTCTCAAAAGGTGTCAAATTGTGGCAATAGACTAGATTTTGTAGAAAAATGATGATTTTGAGGGATAGGAGTGATGGGAAGTGTTTATGAAGGTATATTTAAGGATAGGAGGAGGTGTACGAGCATCAGGAAACAAGCCTTGCTGAATTTTAACCATGGAGGCCATGAAAACAAGAAAAATGCCCTTAAAAACCCTAGATGGACCATGGAGGAAATAAGCAAACAAAAATAGAGGGCTGAGGCCACAGGTGGAAAAACATAGTGATAGTAAGTAGCATGAGCCCATGACGGGTCTTCTAGGATGGGTAAGCTGAGCTTGACATGATGAAATAATGAAATAGTGAAAAATTATCTTGAGGATAATGAAGGCAGTGAGATTTCTAGAACTCATAATGTCTATGAACTTTGTTTCTAGAAATCTTGGGATAATCATTTAGTCATATTTAGATAGTGAAAAATATGGATGACTAATAGTGGCTCCACTTGGGGAGGGAAGCTCCTTTTTAGGAGGTGTCCAGAACTTTCAGATCTCTAGCTTGATGAAGACTAGTGCCTCATCCATTGGGAATATTTTTACCTCTTTTCATTTGTTGATGTTTGCTTGAATCTATGATCTCAACAATTTGAAAGACATGATTAGCTCAACTTCATCTCTACCTACCCAACCTACTTGCCTAACATTTTTTCTTCCTTGGGTGCACTTGAACTGGCAAACCCATTGACATTTTTTCTTTTGAAAGAAAAAACAAACTATCTACTTCTACACTTATTTTGTCCAAGAGTTCAGATTATGCTAGTGAACTCTTCTTATTCTCTACCTAGTCTATTTGACTGTCAAGATTAAGAAGTATGACAAAATTCATTCTCTAAGCTATTTGACAAGAAATTCAAAGCATGAATTGAACCAGGATTAGACAATTTGATTCATCATGAGTCGTGGCATCAAGACAAACTACACAAAAACTTTATTTTCATAAGTAAAAAAAACTAGATGGTGTGAGGACCATGTTTCATCATTTTCTAAGCATCCCTATCCTTCTCTTTGGCTCATATTTAAGCATGTGGAACTAGTATCTTTCATTTCCTAATCTATCCCATTTTTACAAGTCAAGTTTGAATGATTTCACAAGCTCTCTTTCACTAACTTATCAACATAAATTTAAAAATTTTCAGCCATGATTAGGCTAGATGACTGAAACAAGATCTTGTTTTTGAACCAACAGTGGCATTTAAGGTTGCTCACTTTCAGTAGTACTATTTCTTGGGTATGGGGCTTTACCTCTTTTCAAATCTGCCCTCTTTTCATTCTTTCTATGTTTTTGAGTTTTTTCTTTCTTTTTTCAAAACAATCTAAATTTAAAAGATGCTCAAAGGTTGAGCTTATTTGCATTCCTATCTATCCTAAGCTAAACTATACATGATATACATTCAGCTGGTGAACTTTGTTTTCCAACACAACCAGTCAAGCAGATGATTCCATGAGGGATCTTGGTTTAGCTCCTTGAGTATGTTGGACAAACAAAAGGGCCACTCCTTTGAACAGTGGTGCCTAAAATTCTCTTTAAACCTTGCATCAAACTGCTCTTAACATATTTCACTCCCTCTTCAAATGTTTTTAACAAATCAGCAAAGGGATCACGAAACAATACTTGAATGTGAATATTTGGAAAATAATCTTGATCTAGGCATGTTTCTTCCTCCACTTGGGTGAGCTTAGGACTTTTTTGGGAAAGAAGCTCTTCCTCTTCCTCATGATCATCTGAACTGGTATAATCATCATAGATTACAATATTATCCTTTAGCAAACCTGATGGGTTTTAACTGAGTGGGATGAGTTCTGTGTGAAAACCACCATGTTGATGAGTAGAAGCACTCCTTGGAAACAAATATTCTTGAAAAAGAAGAGCAGCAAATTTCTTGTGATCATTAATTTTCAAGCCTTCATTTGCTTCCAATTTTTCTAAGCTTTCCTCATCACTGTCATAGCTACTATGCATTTCTTGGTTTCCTTTCCCAAGTTGATGAAATTGAGCTTCCTCCCAAAAACCAAGTGCTGAATACTCTACAAAGTTAGCTTCTGTTTAGAAAGCATCATCATTATCAACATATTGATCAAACCTTGGAGAATCATCAATATAATTAATGTCACCAACCATACATATTGGACTATCAGATTGTTCCTCTTTGAATTGATCTATAAATCCATTTTCTACTATGTGATAGTTAAGATTAGGAGGAAAATAAATATAGGCTGACTGCATGTTTATAAGTTGATCTATCTCCTCTTTAGTTAAAAAGGGAGGAATTTTTATCTTTCTTTGGATATAACTACAACAGTCCACTTTCTCTTGGGAAGGAATAACATAGGGTTGAATGTGTTCTTTGTTGTTGAAATCAATACCCAATATTGCTGACTTCTTATTGCATTAAGGTTTTCTTTGATGAACTGAAAAGAAGTACAACAAAGAGGTAAAGACCCTTCCCTTTCTCCCAAAATTTCTGCACTTTCTTCTTCACTATCATAGCTTAGTGGTATTTGTTGATCACTGTATTTGAGCTATTGAAAATGACTGTCTTTGTCCCACAAGCTAATCACTGATTTCTCTGTAGTGTTATCTTGAGTTTGGAGAACATAATCATCATCATATTGATCATATTTGGACAGCTTATTTATAGGAGGAATGTCATCTATTATACACACTTGATCAACTATTTGTTGCATCATATGAAAAGGAGAGTATTCATGGCCAATAGCCTTTCTTTTAGAAATCTAAAATGATTCGAAGCACAAGGGTAGGGACTCAAGAGGTGTTGGCTCATCTTCCATTTATGGTTTTGTAATCCAAACAGTCATACCAAGATGATTTTAGGGGAGAACTTTTGGATTTGAAAAAGGGTTTGTATTATCCATTTCCTCCCTTACTAATTCATTAGAGCATTCTACCTTGTTTCTATTTTAAATTTTCTTGTAATACTCTCTTAATAGTGAAGCACAAGATGTAGGAAGGCATATAGTACTTACTTGACAACTTTCCGCATTTTCTTCTTTGCAACCTTGGTCAGCCAGTATGTTTTGATAGCTATCTTTGCATTGAAATGACTAATTTGGTTCCTCCAAAGAAAATGCTACCAGCTGCCTAAATAATCAACACCAACCTCAACCTTGTATTCTTTCTCTTTCCTGCCAAGTATATGCATCATTTTTTTAATTGTATATGTCAACATCTCTAGCTTTACCTCTGAAGAAGTCAGTTTATCTTAAGCTGCTTTGTCCTTCCTTACTTATTCTAACTTTTCCTCTTTTTCCAGTATGTTGAATTCCACAGTAATTTCCATATTCTGCATTTCTTCTAGGTTTGAAGGGTCTTTTTCTCTTATTTGGAATTCCATCTATGGGTCAAAAGTAGTTGGGTAGTGCAAGAGAGCCCACCTTGAAGGTGGCTTTATCTTAGCAGGTATTGCATTGTATACCTTATTGAACCTAGTTGAAAAGTCTTGTGTTGCCTCCCCTAGTTGTCTTTTTAAATTCTTGTATTCCTCTATGATGAGAACTTCATTTCCCATGATCACCCACCTATCTAGGAAGACTTGAGTGAATTGATGAAAATTGATAATCCTTGCAGCTGGAAGGCCCTTAAACCAACTCTTAATTTTTACTTGTAATGATAAGGAAAACATTCTAATACGCACATCATCTTCTTCTATTTCAAAAAGGTCAAGTAAATTCTGAATATTTTGAATGTGTTCTTCAGCGGTGACTTTTCAGTTTTCTCCATCAAATCAGGTTAGTTTATTTGTAAGATTTGCAGGGAGGGCTTGGAAGATAGGAGGTAAAATCAGAGGCTTGTATATTTATAGGACCTTTGTGGGTATAGGTAGTGTAAAAAGATATTTATGAATGTTTGAGGTTTCAACAAGAGGAGGAAAGGTAGCATGAGGCTCATGTTTCACTAGGTTTTCCACAGGTGAATCTAGGGTAAGCGCAGGTGCATAAATCTGCTCATGGTCTGAAATTTGAGGCTTGCAATCTTTCCAATGATCAATGTAGATCTCATTAGTGTATTCTTGATCAAGCTTAAAGTAGGATATAACATAGTTATATATAAAAACAATAATTTCTTGACTCCAACTTAGGCCTAAGTGCTCTTTCTTTCTAGGATGGCAGGTCATGTTTCAGGTTCTTCTTCCAGTGGATTCTTTAGGTCTATTGAGAGTTGTGGAGTCGCCAGGTGGATGATTTCAAATGTTTTAAGGTAGGTTTTTGTCCACCATCAGCAACTGAATACCAATCTAGGGATTTTTGTGGGTTTTTTGAGGTCTTAAGGATATCTAAGCTTGTTACTTACTCATGTCCCACCGTGATTGCCGTTATGTTAGGGTGGTGATGAGGTGGTGGATGAACCACCAGATATTATCAGTCAAACTTGAGGGTCTAAAGAGTCTAAAGAGCTTTTCAGGAAATTATATACTCAGAAGGTCCCACCATGATCACCATTATGTTAGGGTGGTGATGAGGTTGTGGATGAACCAACAGATACTATCAGTCAAACTTGACGGTCTAAAGAGTCTTAAGAGGTTTTCAGGAAATTATATACTCAGAAGGTCCCATCATGATCGCCATTATGTTAGGGTCTCGTGATTTGGCAGATTGGATTAACCAAATGACATGGTAACATCAGATGGAGGCAGTGTTGACCAATGTCAAAGGCCAATTGACTAGAGAAAAAAATGTGAAGTTGAAAAACATCAGATATGGAGCGATCATGGTTACATTTTCTCTAGAGAGGGTTCCTTTACTGGCCCCACAACTTATTGCAGTTGATCATGGTAGAGTTAAAGAGCCTCGAATGGTTCGACGGGTTGCATTGATGGCCCGTCACAGTGAAGGCGGAGAGTTTGTTCATTTTACCCCAGCATATTTCCATTGGATGGAGAATCAAGTCTTCATGATAGAAGATTTCCCTTACGCTGGGATAGATTTCTGCGGCGACTGAGAGATGTCTCTTCCTCCAGGGACACAGTGGGATGAGTCAGGTAAAAAATCATTTGACATGTTCTAAATTCTATTTTTTTTATTTTTATTTTTTAAATCGTCCAAAAATGATGACAAAAATTTCAAATGCAGATATAGGTCCACGTCGACCAGCCACTCTCCGACCTTTTGACAGGAAGCCAACTGTAGCACCACCACCGCCACAGGATTAGACAACAGAGGTCCTTATTGATCTGGAAATCCATATGGAGTGGTTGACCTTAGATATTCCAAAGACTACCATAGATGACATTCCGCTCTGCTTACAGAGATATGTTATCGTGGTTTCGGGACCGTTCAGTAGATTTCTGAGCAAGGTGGCACAGGTTGTAGTGTTTTATCATGATCATCACCACGGATAGTGGATGATTGATATTGTAGAATTGTATCATTTTTTGTATCAATTTTTTTTTATCATAAGGCATTTTGAACCTATGATCGAGGATGTAGAAATTTGATAACTGATATGTTATACACCGATATTATCCTAATCACACACTATTTTAACTTCATGCACAATACATAATCTCTTCTACCATTGATAATTAATTGTGGAAATAAAAACAATCGCATGCACACATTAAAACCATAAACAATCACACATATGAACACAGTATTTTATGGGAAAGCTTAAAGCTGAAAACCCCCAACTATTTGTATATTATATGTCATAGATATCATGTAAAAATCATTATACAAAGCTCCTCACAAATCTCTCAGTACAATCTCCAATTGTTACACACTAATCAAGCCCGATCTAGCAAATCACATGCTCCAATCTCTGCCACCTGATAGCCCGCCTCTATTGCGCAATCACTGCTAAATAATGGCTCTGAATAAAATCGAATTGGTCCAGCCTTTCTCACGCAATCCTCATTGGCATTTCCAATCACTGGTTGTTGCAAATCATGCAACACCATAGTCACAACTGATAGTCACACTGCTGTTTCACCTACCTCTTCACTGGTCTCCACTGAAACTGTCCATGCACTGTAGTTAACTGATGTATTCTTCAGTTGATTAATGAGTTAATAATTAGTGAATTAATTATTAATTAATTCACACCACTTTCACTAGTGTATCAATCAGTTAGACTAGATACAACTAGCTCAACTGAGTCTAACTGAGTTAAACTAAATACAACTCCATCAACTACTTCTATAACTCCACCAAACTCTGTCACATGAGTTCTAACTGAATTCCTCATGCATTAGCTCCACTTTTAAAACCCGGTGAATAAAAGTATAATTTCTTCTATTAGCTCCCGTGCTTATTATCCGTGCACTTAACCGAAGTGCTCCAAGAGAATAAGATAATGTTTATATCCAAATATTAAGAGCTAATAATATTTCGACATATCTATTAACATATCTATTTAGATTGGCAATCTAAAAATAGATTCTGCCCAATATGTATAAAAATAGAAGTCCATCTATTTTTCCAACTTGACCAACCATCCACAAATAGCATACTACAACTCATAGAATATGATCAACATGTCTAAAAATAGACATAGTCTAAAAATAGACTTGCACCAAAAATAGCCTGCGAGCCCACTTAGTGAAGGCGACTTCTTTCCACTAAGCTCATCATCTTGTTGCAATCTCAATAGAGGATGATGTAATATTTTTTAAAACACTACTCTTATGCTATGATATTACTACTATTTCCATTTATCTATCTTAACATGTTATCGAATGTTATTTTGATCTATTTCTTTAATTATTGCAAATGTCTGTTTGTAACACTAGAAGTTAATGCATCAGCTAATGTGTTTAAATTTCTTAGAATATTTTGATACTCAATATAATCAAATTCTCGTTCCAAGAGACGAACTTTTAAAAATAATCTTAACAACACTGGGTTTTTAATTGCATATACTCTATTTAATTGTAATACAATGAGTTCAGAATCTAACCTAACGATCAAAATATGAATTCCAAATGAAATGGATTCAGAGAATAACTCGATAACTGCGCTATACTCTGCAATATTACTCATCGTTTGACTGAGGCTTACCCCATGCATAGATACCAACTCATCAGTGGGTGAATAAATAACCCAAGCTATGGAAGAAATCTTCCATGTACTACGACAAGCACCATCAGCAAAACAAATTTATGTTTGAATGGACTTCGACATCTGCAAAATCAAGAGTGATCCAGATAAGCAGGGATAGTAGTAAAAGCACACTTAAACTAGGCACTCTTTCTAATCTACAACACACTAGTTTATGAAAATAACTAATATAAAGGGAAGATTTCCACACAAGAATCAAGCGTAATATCTCTTTAGATAAAGCCCATTTCTGGGTTTTCCTAAAGAGACCCCGTCAAATTCAATCAGTTCATAGGCCCCTTTTTCAAGCTGTTGCTTGAAAATATAAGGACCATGCCACATGGTTTCAAATTTCCCAACCCCTAGCTTATTGTTAGCTTGATCATAAACTAATACTAGGTCTCCTTCTGAGAAAATATGAGGTGTAACACTTCTATCATATTGAGCTTTCATTCGTTTCGCATGAGTTTCAGTAGCTAATGCAGCGGTGCGCCGATTCTCATCTAATTGAGCTAAGTATAAAAAGTGTTTCTCCTCTTCAGAAGTGGATGGTAGTAACTCTATGGCTAGTTGGAGTGATGGTATCTCGCATTCAATCAGTAATACCGCTTATAAATCATAAGCCAGTTGAAAAGGGGTAAAACCTGTTGATGTTTTTGCTGAGGTTCAATATGCCCAAAGTGTTGAAAAAAGCATGGTGTGCCAATTTGATTTATGAATTCCGATGATTCGTTTGATCATGGTGACTAAAAATTTATTGATAACTTCAACTAGACCATTAGACTACTGATAATATGGTGTAGAACTATCATGGCATAGGCCAAGTTGATCAGTGATTTCGGTCATCATGATGTTTCGAAAATGACTCCCATGGTCAGTAATTATCGCTTGGGGTACACCGAAACGAGCAATCACATGATTGAACATGAAAGTAGTTGTAGTTTTTCCATCTGCAGCAAATGTGGGCATCGCCTCGGCCCATTTGGTAAAATAATATACTGCGAGAATAATATACCCATGCCCCCCGGCCAAGTGAGGGTTACATGTAATGGAGTCAATGCCCCATTTTGCAAAAGGACCGACAACAATTATAGGGTGAAGAGGAGCAGGTGGTGCATGCATCTTGCGATAAAATATTTGACGTTTGTGGCATTTTCAGATAGCACAAATAAATAAGGACAGCTAAAATATCCAGCGCGCAATATCTTTTGGGCTGTGGCATACCCAGACATATGACCACCACATGCTCTAGAGTGACAGTCATTTAAAACCTTTTCAGCTTCTTCAAAAGTTAGACAACGTCAAAAAACAAAGTCTGCACCACGACGATATAGTGTGTCACCAACAATATGATATTGCTGAGATTGGAAACGGATTTTTCGTCGTTGTGACCGTGAATGTTCGAGCCGAAAATTTTGGGTTTGGAGATAAATGATGATATCTCCATACCAAGGATCGACGGTACTGATAAGAAACAAAGATTCATCCGTGATCGGATGTTCTGCCACAGTTTCTATGTCAGTACTTGGGAAGTCACACATAAAGAAAGGAATATTCTGCTTTAAAACCTGGTAAAAACTTTGGTTAACTCAACATATTTAGGAATGAATCAACGTAAAAAGTTCACTTTCCCTTGCAAACTTTGGATTTGGCAAAGAGTAGAAGGAGGAGGTAAATTGATGATAGCCTCAACCTTCGATGGGTCAACACGAATGCCTTCCTTTGAGACAACAAATCCCAACAATCGTCTAGATTCAACACAAAATACACATTTGTGAGGATTCAGATGAATCCTATAATACCTATATCTCGTAAAGATAGCTCATAGATGACTAATATGATCTACTCTGCGTGATGAATGAGCAGGTAAATCATCAAGATAGGGTTTGTTGGAATGGGGTCTCCTAACAAGCTACAAAACTGGTCCATTTTGGTTATTTTTTATTATATTTAGTATAGCGTAGGGGTTTGGGGCGGGTCAAAGCCCTGAACGATTGTAATGGGTTAAAGGGTAAACTAGGGGTCCGAAAACCATGGGTTGCGGACCATAGGAATGTTAAAGCTAGACTGTTATAAATAGAGAGGCATTTCGGATTGTAAGAGGTAGGATTTGATGAGCTATTGATGCGATCTATTGTGTAAGTGATATATTTTGGTTTTTGGGGAATGAACTCCTGTTGGATATGTGCGCGGAGATCCTATTCCAACTATCTGCGGACCCTGCTGCTGTGTGCGCAGGTTGGGAAGGGAATTGTAAGGAAAGGTTGATGAATGAATGAATATGTTGGATTATTAGATCTGAATCTATGAATACTATTGAATGAATTGCTGGTAATTATTGTGTTATGAATTTTCTGTCTTTGCGTTGTGAAGGTCTGTATATTGAAATATTAGATATGTTCCGCTCTGGTTATATCGTGCTACGAAAGTCTGTGTATTGAATTGGATCTAGGTCTGTTCTGTTCTAGTTATGTAACATTGTGTTGATGTTATGAAAAGAATATAACTATAGATCTAGTGCACGTGGATGCAATTGGATACATATTTAACCCTGCACAAAGACAAGGTAATCTGAACAGAATGCAGCCCTTCTTGCCTTACCCTTCCTTTCTCAGGGTGCGAAAACCTGGTTCGCGCACCCACCCATACTACTTCGGGTGATACTGTGACCTGCGCAAGCATGTCACTGCCGAAAGGGCCAGTAGTATAGGGGTTTTTTGGCAAACCTTGCACACCGAACCTGGGTCAGGACCCCCTAAGCCAACAAATGGTTCTATTGTTGAGATAGAAGGAAGCTGAGAAAGGATTTGGGTACTAACAGACTGGAAAGGAACTCTTAAGGAACCATGACAGTGTGCTTGGAACTACCCACCTTCAAGGGGGTAGGAGATGAGGACATGGACCGATTTTGGTTCGTTTTAGACTCTGTTTGGACTGCACAGAACATGGAAAATGATATGATAAAGAGGGCGCAGCTATCGTTAGCATTCCAAGATAGAGCTCTGGACTGGTATATGCGATACATTTCCCAGAATGGAGCCGCCTCCATCCAAGATATTAAGGGTGCTTAAGATATTAAGGGTGCCCATCTAGTAACAGACATAAAAGACTTCAAACAAGGTATGTCAGAGTCAGTATGGGAGGCGGATCAACGGTTAAAGAAGGAAATTAGGGAAGGAGGGTTTGAGTATGATGATAGACAACATACGGAGTGGTTTATTGCCATGCTGCTCCCTCACCTGCGTATACCCATGAATCACCAAATTTTTAGTTCGCAAGACAAGGCCTTGGAAGCCGCTATGAGATTGGAAGTTACACCTCTTTAGGATGATATGCTAGCGGTACGATAGATCTAGGAACAAGTAGAAGCAATGTACTGGGAAATCCAGGATCTGCAGCAGGAAAACAGAAGAGGGGCTGGTACAGAACAAGGTCACATAGCAGCACCGGGAGCATATAGCTCAGAACAATAGAGTTCAAAGGGGCCTCTGCGCTAGCACGAGGAAAGCTGCGCAGCCAGATCGCAAGGCACCCCCATTTTCGCACCAGAACAATGATGGTACCAACGTTGCTGATCAGTTGGCCATGAAAAGAAGAGCTGCACCAAAGGAGAGAAAAGGAGAGATGACCCTACTTCACCAAGAACCCCCTCGGGTAAGGATGACTTCCTCCATGAAAAGAGGGATAAAATCCAAAGCGGAAGCGGAAGTCAGAATAGAGGCCAACTGGTCTATTATAACTGTGGGAACGCAGGACATTTTTCCATAGACTGTCTGTGACAGTCCTGGAGGTATTGTAGACAGTGGAACCATGCACAGGAAGACTGCCCAGCCCTAAAAGCCAGGATATAGAAGTAGTTTTTTTCTACGTAGAAGAAGTGCAGGACCCAAGGACAGGAGACAAAAGTCAATATAATAACACGCAGTGGATTAGCGACTGGGGGAGCTAAGGAAAAAGATGAACCTGACTCACTAATCCGCAAGGTAGTTGAAAAACAAGAAGGATTATACTTGGGAAAAATCAAGGAAACATTTATAGAAGGAACGAAGGGACCTCTTTGAGGCTAAGTGTTCACCAACTACGCACCAAGTAGATATGGAACTGGCGGAGGATATTAAAACTTTCTTACAAATATGCATAAGGTTGTTTTGCAACCCTCAAGCATTGCGGGCTATGCAGACTTTACTGGAAGACTTGATAATAGGTAGAAAAGGGACACAAGTTAAAAGATATACAGAGCCTACACCAACGAAGGGGGAATATATCTACAAGCTGGAAGTTCAAGACAAGGGCAGCTTGCCCCAGGACGACGTATTAGGCTACAAGGAAGATACAGAGGATCCCAGTTAGGAGCTAGAAGTGTGGCAGAACCAGTTAGGGGAATTTTCCACACTGCGATGTCTTTGTATCATAAAGGAACCCCTCTTTAAGACCCCTAAGGGAAGGACTGAGGAAGGGCTGGGTCTGAGCATCTGCAGCATATCTATCATAAGAAAGGGTTCGAATGACCCACGCACAAGACCTGAGTTCCTTAGGTCACATACAGCTTCCGCAGATAATTATCCTATGTGCCAGACTGCCTCTACAATGGTGGCATGACTAAAGAACAGACCGTTTGCCCCAGCATCAACCCCCCTTAGAGCCTTAATAGGACAAGTACGAAAGGTCTTGTGGCCTTGGACCAAGAGCTCCTTAGGGAGCAAGCCTTTGTTGGGGGAAGGCGGACAACTGCTACCAAGAAGTAACCCTAGCGTAACTAATACACCTAAGTTCTATGGGACAAGACAACTAGCCGTTGGAAGTGTAACCTCGGGTAAAAAGCATAAGTTACTGTTGAAAAGAGCGAATCCTAAGCCACTGTGTAATGTTCCCAATTTTTATGGAACATTAATTTTTGCCATTTCCATATAGGAGATAAATAAAATGGGTAGGAGACCCATTATTTTCATTAATAAGTAATAAAAATCCTCCTGGTATGAAGGAGGATCACTTATAGAACTGGATTTCACACCTCCATGTGTGAAAGGGGGCTTTTGCAAGAAGGCTAGGTCAAGTTTGACCAAGTCAAATTGCGCAGTAGCATGAGGTGGAGAGCACATTGTGGGCCAGTGCAGTGGGATAAGGATGCAAGCTTCTAGAGGATGGAAACCCTAATGGGTGGGGTCCATTGAGAGGAAGCTCACATTCTTTAAAAGGAGGGCAAGGCTGCCATTGCAAATCATCTTGAGTATTATTCATCTTTGGTCCGGTGGACTTGCAGCAACATCTTGCTGGTTAGCAAGAATTACCAAGGGAATTCCTGTTTAAGATTTTCTCTCCTTCTTGAGTAGCTCTTGGAGGATTTCACTATTCCCCATATTCAGACATTGAGGTCAAGCATTATCCTTCATCATCAGTGCAGTTTCAGCTAGAGATTGTGCAGTGTTGTTGGGTGTTGCTGGGGAGGTTTTCTACAACACCATCCTTGGCTTGTTTTTTAGAGGAGGGATATTCCATCCCTTTGGGAGATCAGAAAAGGAGGTTCATGATCTTATTCCACCATATTTGGCACCAGGCCAATCACTTCCCATCACTTGCAGCGCAGTCCCTCTCTTAAACATCGTTATTCTTGGTGAGCATTTGCTGTGAGGGATTAGCATATAGTTGGAGGGATAAATCTTAGGTGAAGGGATCATCCTTTCACTTCAGAACTCCATTGGAGGTGGGTTCTTCATTTGTTGTAGCCATTTCAGCCTTCTCCATCTATTTCCAATTCTTGAATTGCTACTGCCCAGCAACTTCGGCATTTCTGCAAAAGTGCCATTTTTCGTGTATTTCAGCCAATCCTTTTAGAGGATTGATGTATTGTATTTTCAGGGGTTGAGATCATGCTACCCCTCTTTATTTGAGCTCCATATTGCTATATCCTTGTATCATTATATTTTATGCAGCAGTACCTCTATAAACAGTGCTGTCAAAGCCTAGGGCTTGTTCCATATAGCATTGTTCTTCATGTTTACCATGCATGTAATGAGAGGCTTGTATTATCTTGATTGAATGACTGATCCCTCAATTCATTACATTCCTTTTGCTGCGATAAAAATATATATTGGCTATTTACTTCTTTTTATAAGCAGGCTCAGATAAATAATGCATATAATCCATTGTATGTTCATACATAATTGCGGCCCCATTCTTGGGCAATTCGTGTAGGAAGAATATTACAAGATCTATAGACAGAGTCTATGGAGGGCCAGGTAGCCTCTGGATCTCATCCATTCTATAAGGTGACATATCCAGTAAATGACCCTATAGTAAATATTTGGAATAGATTGTGATATTTCAGAAAATGGAATATTACAGTGGTATCAGAGCACATTTCTTATCTCAGCCTGTGGCCTTCAAGCCCAGGAAAGAAGAAGAAGAATATGATGAAGAAGATGAGCTTGATCTCATCTGTTTTCAGAAAAAAGAAGGGCCTCCCCGAAGAGGAGAAGAAAATATAATAAGAGGAAGGTCCATGCACTTCCTATTCTCAAAAAGAAAGCAAGCATGAGAGATGCTTGGATCATCTAGTTCTAAATCAACACCTGGATGAGTATAAATCCCATTCTGCAGCATTCAGGAGAGCTACAGTGTTCCGACAATTTATTCAGTAGAAGGAGGAGAGAAGTTCCTATGGAAAAGGAGGAATCAGAAGCAATAGGTTCATATTGTCTATATTTGATGGGGATACTTCAGCTAGAGCTTGGGTGAAAAAGCTAGAAGCCTTTTTCTTGCTACATCCAATGGCAGAGAAAGAAGCAGTGGAGATTGTAGCACTGCACATGAAGGATGAATCCTCTGTTTGGTGGCTCAAACCCTTGGACCATTCAAGGGTGAGTTCTTTTGAAGACTTTGCTCAAAGGTTGATCCAAACCTTTGATGGAGAGAGGAAAAAAGAGGAGAAAGCCATTCCACCATGGGAGGAAGATTGCACCAATGTTGTCACAGCTTTGGGAGGGAAACCTTCTACATCTATGGATGAGGCAGCCATTGCATTGGAGGAGACAACTAATGCAGCCACAAGAATAAAACCCCAAGTTCCACCAAGGTATGAGTGAAGTTCCACTTTTCATTTCGGAAAATAAATTAAAGGAATGTGGAAACTCACATGTAGAGGACCCAGGATCTACACATTTTTCTATTTTAGAGCATCATGATTGCACTGTGTTGTGCAATGGGTTCAAAGAGGAGATGGAACCTCATCCTCATGCACTATTGATTAGTCTCATTCAGCCCTTGAGGTTGGGATGTGAACCATTGGAGGATGGAACAAACCATGACACCTCCATGAAAAACAATGAAACAATTTTTGAACCGGAGGATGAAACAGCTTCTACTCTATGGGAGGAATTGACAGTGCTGCCAAAAATTGATGGAGAGGAGAGGTTAACTCCGTCATACTTAAATACTCATCAGTTCAATATATTCCTGGGTGAGAGGTCTCCTTTAGGAGGTCTCCAAGGAGCTGCATTCCAATCTTCCATGGAATGCAAGAGAGGTGATTTGGTTTGGGAGAATCGTAGCCCTCATGGGAGGAGTACCAAAGGAGGAAGAAGGAGAAGACATCCACAAGGAGCTGAGTGGGTGTGGATGAGAAGTAATAGGCTGATTTTCCACTTGTAAATATATGATACCGGGCAGCAAGAGGCTTGGCTGCATTGGCTCCTCTTGAAGGAGTTTGGCCATCACTTGGAGTACCCTTTTTCCAGGAGGATGGGGGTAGGGAAGAGCTGGCAGGATGTTTACATCATTGAGCAGTAGAGAGTAGGGATACATGGAGCTGATGTAGCATATATATCAGTCATGATACCTTCATCACATGGGTTACATGATGTGAGCATGAGGAGGCAACAAGCACTTGGGTTGCTTGGGATGTATTGGAGAGAGCATGAGAAGATTTGCTCTCATATGATGTATAGTGTTACAGGAGTAGAGGAGGGAACTCTCATAGTGAAAAGGGATTACTCCTTGGCTTGTACTGATCAGGAGGCATTTCCATCTTGGGAAAAGCTTCACATTTGCAGCAGCATCACCAGGAGTGTTCTTGACAAGGAGCATGTCAAGGAACAAAGATTGGCATGGGAAAGAGCCTTTTTGCATAAGCTAATAGTGTTGTAATTTGGGAGCAGGATCACTCATATGGATCCATCTATAATTTTACTTCCAGCCTATGGTAAGAGCCTTGTATTTTCATTTGCTGATTTGCATACTCTTATCATTATGTTGCAGTGCATGGCTCCTCAAAGGGGCATATTTTTCATGTTGCTCCATGAGCAAGGTCTGGCCAACCCATATGATGGAGACATCCATCTTTTACATGGCCTTGGGAAAAAAAATTTCCATTCTACACATGTTCAACTAATTCATATGATTAGCATTGTAATTCAAAACATTTTTCCTTGTACATTTCTTGAGCAGCAGTTTGCAAAACTTCGTTATGCACCATTGGGAGACTATTGGTACTTTCCAGCACCATATGAAACCATCAGTAATCCCCCTATTTTATTGTTGATCATGGTTCTATTTGATGTTATGTCTCATATTCTTATTTGAAGCATGATCGGAAGATTGACACATGAGTTTGGTGTGTCCTTGAGGGAAGATGATTCCCATTGTTTATGCATGGCATGTTCTAAGGGGAACATGAGGAGAAACATGGCCACCACAGCCACTTATTTTCCTTATTTTGAGGTGGGCCATGTGGTTGATGATGATATCCATCCATTGTATGTATATGGGCATGTATTTTATTTTCTATTGCTGATTCACTCATCTATTTACTATTCAGTAGTAGAGGTGATATTTTCTGCACAATGCTTGCCATGTTATTTTCTGCAGCTGCAGTGGATGAGGTTGCATTGTAACCCTATGAGACATTTTTTGTACCTTTCTACACATGGCATAACCTATAGCAAAAATTTCATTGGGGTATTCTATGATGATCATGTCCTACTCATCATGGATGAAATGTATTGGGCCAGCCGGATTATCATTGATGGAGGATAGATCCATGGAGGATTTCTCTTCACTTTGCCATTTGAGGGAAATATTTTTGTAGCCCATGATCAGCACGCACTCTACACTTATCACAAGTGGAGAGAATGACATCATGGAGCAAGCTATATGGCTTTCCATATTCAGATTTGCAGCCCACCTTCCTTTCTGGAGCTCAAGGTGGAGGGAGATTTCTGTGAGTTGCCATGTTGGGAGGAAACTTATGTTGTATGGATGATAGCTTGGGGATGGGAGATTCATATGGGGATCATGAGTCCCATTGTATATCAGATCTCATGCCCCAAGGAGGACCTTAGACAACACATTTTTCCCTTCATGGATATTTATTCTACATGACAGCTATTTGGTGATGTTCACCAAAAGTTGGATTGCATATGTTGGAGGGACAACTTAGACACTTGATTGATGATATGGCATCCTTTTCTTGAAGGATTTTATCATGCATGGATGCTATAGGGAAGGTAACGGGAAATAAATCAGTCTATCCTTGTACTTGCTTGAGGACAAGCAATCTTTGAGAGGGGAGGACTGTAATGTTCCCAATTTTTATTGAACATTAATTTTTTCCATTTCCACATAGGAGATAAATAAAATGGGTAGGAGACCCATTATTTTCATGAATAATTAATAAAAATCCTCTTGGTATGAAGGAGTATCACTTATAGAGCTAGATTTCACACCTCCATGTGTGAAAGGGGACTTTTGCAAGAAGGCTAGGTCAAGTTTGACCAAGTCAAACTACACAGTAGCATGAGGTGGAGAGCACATTGTGGGCCAGCGTAGTGGGATAAGGAGGGAAGCCTCTAGAGGAAGGAAACCCTAATGGGTGGGGTCCATTGAGAGGAATCTCACATTTTTTAAAAGGAGGGCAAGGTTGCCATTGCAAATCATCTTGAGTATTATTCATCTTTGGTTTGGTGGACTTGCAGCAACATCTTGCTGGTTAGCAAGAATTGTCGAGGGAATTCCTGTTTAGGATTTCCTATCCTTCTTGAGTAGCTCTTGTAGGATTTCACTCTATTCCCCATATTTAGAAATTGAGGTCAGGCATTATCCTTCATCATCAGCGCAGTTTTAGCTGGAGATTGTGCAGTGTTGTTGGGTGTTTCTGGGGAGGTTTTCTACAACACCATCCTTGGCTTGTTTTTCAGAGGAGGGAGCTTCCATCCCTTTTGGAGATCAGAAAAGGAGGTTCATGAGCTTATTCCACCATCTTTGGCACTAGGCCAAATAATTCCCATCATTTTCAGCACAGTCCCTCTCTTAGAAAACGTTATTCTTGGTGAGCATTTGCTGTGAGGGATTAGCAGATAGTTGGAGGGAGAAATATTAGGTGAAGGGATCGGCCTTTCACTTCAGATTTCCATTAGAGGAGGGTTCTTCTTTTGTTGCAGCCATTTCAGCCTTCTCCATCTATTTCCAGTTCTTGAGTTGCTGCTGCCCAGCAACTCCGACATTTCTGCAAAAGTGCCATTTTTCTTGTATTTCAGCCAATCCTTTTAGAGGATTGATGTATTGTATTTTCAGGGGTTGAGATCAAGATCCCCCTCTTTATTTGAGCTTCATATTGCTATATCCTTGTATCATTATATTTTATGCAGCAGTACCTCTATAAACAGTGCTGTCACAGCCTAGGGCTTGTTTCATATAGCATTGTTCTTCATGTTTATCATGCATGTAATGAGAGGCTTGTATTATCTGGATTGAATGACTGATCCCTCAAGTCATTGCATTACTTTTGCTGCTATAACCATATATATTGGTTGTTTACTTCTTTTTATAAGAAGGCTTAGATAAATAATGCAGAGAATCCATTGTATGTTCATACATCATTGTGGCCCCATTCTTGGGCAATTCCTGTAGGAGGAATATTACAAGATCTATAGACAGAGTCTGTAGAGGGCCAGGTAGCCTCTGGATCTCATCCTTTCTATAAGGTGACATATCCAGTAAATTACCCTATAGTCAATCTATGGAATAGATTGTGATATTTCAGAAAAAAGGAATATTGCACACTGGCTGATCAAGTTACGGGGTGATTTTACCATTCCTAGGGAAACCCACCTTGTGTCGAATATCTCCCCCTATTATCCAACGCCCATTCATTAAAATGAGGTTGGCCTCATTAAGGTAAGTGGCATACTTTAAGCATCTCACGGAAGCCACCCAACAGCGAACTTTTTTGCAATCATAGCAACCCTCTCATGACTGGGCAACCCTCTCTGTTAGGAAGTAATCAACCAGAACCTGGATTCATCTTTTGTGCAAGGATGCCGACTACTACTGCTGAACCCTCCACTCCAACAAAAAATGAGGTTGAGGAAGTTCTGGAAGATGGTTCTGCCAGAAGCAAGTCCCCCCCCCCCCCCCCCCCGTGGACCACAAGGAAAGGCAAGGAAAAAGCTCAAAGTTCGAAGACTAAGCCTCAGGTGGCAAAGAGGCCCTAAAATTCCCCAAGACGTCCTAGGCCTCTGGCCGTCGCACAAGATGCTCGGGAGGGGGCACTACCGGCTAACCCAATTAATTGGTTACCCCCCTTTGTCCACCTGCGAAGACCATCTACGCAGATACCAAAAAATTTGGATGTCCTGATCACTTACCTCCAGACTCCTCTGACCCCTGGCGAAGTGCCCATCATCAGTGATCCCTATGAACGCCTCCATGAAGTCAAATTTGATGATCATAATCTGGCAGACTAGGACGCCTTCCCTGAATTACTCCCTGTGTTATATTTTGAGATAATCCATAAAGATGATGGAACCATGGTGGTCCCTCAACGCTGGGTCTACGGCTTGGCGAGATCTAGATTTCTAAATTTTCTCTGAATGCCCTACTTTGGCCGTTACAACATCACGGATCAGTTGGCATGCTAGCTACTGGCCCTCATTCACAATGGCAGCTTATGGATTCATGACATGGTCCCTATTGATGCTGAGTTGATCCACAAAATTACGGGCCTTCCGATGCAAGGGCCACACCCGCTCGCAGAAGTTGGAAAGAAGTATGAAGCTGCTACCATGTCATATGTCTGGAAGACCTATGCGGTCCAACGAAATCAACAAGGGTTTGTAATCCAAACCATCAAAAATTCTACTACAAAAATGGGCACTTGCCTGTTAGCCTGAAAACTCATGCGAAGGTGCCAGGTAGTGATTGTCCCTGCTTATATCATCCACCTAGCTGGACAATGTGCAAAATATGTGTTTTTTAATTGGGCTTGATACTTGTGTGAAAAATTTCTCGCTAACGTCTGTGAGTCTCAAGAGCATGGGACTTCTTTCTTCTATTCATGGTTGTTATTCCTCATCGCACTGGTCACCTGGGACAAACCAAAAGAGTCGGTAGTCCCCAAGCTCCCTATTGGGATGTGCGAAGGTTCTCGGTATGCCCACCTATGGGACTCTAAGGATAAACAACGCATTGAGGATAACAAGGTCTTTTGGGTCCTCTTCCAGAGTAGTGTCGCCACTGCCATAAACTCCCAACCCAGATTTCCGCCTACAATATACGACAAATACAAGCATATCGTAGCATTTCAAATCACTGTGCATGAAGTCCGAATTCGCAGCCTTGCTATTCAGGCCTGGACAGAGCTACCGTATATGGTACTGGATGAGGAAATTGATCTACTAATTTCCCTATGGCCCCCGAGTGGACAAAAGGTCTCTCTAGTACTCCAGCAGCAGTTACAACCGGGTCCAAAGATAAACCACTACAGGAGTCTGATACAGCCCCAAACCCTGCAGCCACTACCACTTTCGCTTCTTCCACTAGTAATAAGTGAATAGGGCCATCGGCATTAGGTCCTCTGAAAAGGACAAAGAAAAAAGTTCAGCGTGAGCACTATGATGTGATGGTCAAATTAACAGGGGGATATTTGGAGAAAATTGCAGATGCAGTCACTCTGGAAACTAGGGATCAGTGGGCACTTATCATGGCTTAGTGGAAGGTTGGGGTTACCTCTCTTCAGGAAGAACTCTATGCCCTCAAAATCAACATGCAGCCACATCCGACCCAGGAAAGCCAAGCACCACCTCTGGTATTCAATAATAGTTTGACACCCGTCGGGACAACAGGTCAACTCAGGAACATCCCTGCCAGTGCCCTATTCAGAGCGCAGCTCCCAAAAGGCGCCAAAATTCAGCTGACCCTCGATTGGTTGACCCCCGTAGCCTTGGAGTCTCTCTTTCACGGTGTCACCCAAGAAATTAGCAATCGTGCTCAAGCCACCACCTGACAACTTGCGGTTGCCCAGCACACCCTTGTCCAGCAAACTCAGGAAGTAACCCAGGCCCAAGCACAACAGGCGGAGCTGGAGACTGTGATCTAATAGCTGTGCACAAAAATTACCAAGGGAATCATGGCTAAGGACACGCCTAGAAGTAAAGTGGAAAAACTGGTGGCTGCTTTCAAAGCCTCCCACCTAGAGGTTTCGGAACTACAGTCTAGGCTGCAGCTCGACACACCCCTAGAATCTCATGCCCAGCGTACTACACTTATCACAGACACCACTACGACGATCAAGGGGAAAATTTACCAAGGTACTGCTCTGATGGAATTAGCCATATAGCTTTGGTCTTGGGTCCAACATGACCCTTTTCTTCAACAAATCAATCAGGACTTACGCCAGTGTGAAAAGTCTATTGAAGAAATCAGTGCAAGAAATCAGTGCTACGTTGTCTACTTTGGTACCTGCCCAACGCTTAGCATGATTGAAAAACATCAATGACCTCCAGGATGAGATTGCGAAACTTCGGCAGAAACATCACGCTATCACAGAACGTCTGAAGCCCTGGACTACATCATCTCTCTAGTTAACGCATGACATTGATGATGCCAATAAGCACCTTAATCAATTATTAGCAAGTGTTACCACGACTACTGACGATCCACCTTCCAAAAATATGGTCACTCTCACACAAGAAGCTGCATCCCAAATTCAGGCGGTCCTCCCTCCGCTTTCCCGCTCTCTGGATACTCTGCGAACACAGATCAGTGACACTACGGTAAAGTGACTCGGGACAAGTCACAAGATTATGTTGGGGGACTGTTGGAACGAGGTCTCCTAACAAGCTATGAAACTGGTCCATTTTGGTTATTTTTTATTATATTTAGTATAGCACAGGGGTTTTGGGGTGGGTCAAAGCCTCGAACGCATTGTAATGGGTTAAAGGGTAAACTAGGGGTCCGAAACCATGGGTTGTGGACCATAGGAATGTTAATGCTAGACTGTTATAAATAGAGAGGAATTTCAGATTGTAAGAGGTAGGATTTGATGAGCTATTGATGTGATCTGTTCTGTAAGCGATCTGTTTGGGTTTTTGGGGAACAGACTCCTGCTGGCTGTGTGCATGGAGATCCTAGTCCAGCTGTGTGCAGACCCTGCTATTGTGTGCACAGGTTGGGAAGGGAATTGTAAGGAAAGGTTGATGAATGAATGAATATGATAGATTATTAGACATGAATCTGTGAGTACTATTGAATGAATAGTTGGTAATTACTGTGTTATGCATTTTATGTCCTTGCGCTGCGAAGGTCTGTATATTGAAATATTAGATCTGTTGCGCTCTGGTTATATCATGCTGCGAAAGTCTGTGTATTGAATTGGATCTAGATCTATTATGTTCTGGTTATGTAACATTGTGTTGATGTTATGAAAAGCATATAATTGTAGATCTAGTGCACGTGGATGCAATTGGATACATATTTAACCCTATGTAGAGACAAGGTAATCTGGACAGAACGCAACCCTGCTTGCCTTACCCTTCCTTTCTCAGGGTGTGGAAACCTGGTTCCAGCACCCACCCATACTACTTCGGGTGAGACTGTGACCTGTGCAAGTAGGTCACTGCTGAAAGGGCCAGTAGTATAGGGGTTTTTTGGCAAACCTTGCACACCGAACCTGGGTCAGGACCCCCTAAGCCAACAAGGTTGCACAATGTGTTTAATGTCATGAAATGCATAAGACATTTCCCTCTAAAAAGTTGCACTAGCGTTCTTAAGTCCAAAAGGTAATTTGCGGTAAGAAAAAGTCCCCCACAGACAAATGAAAGTTGTTTTGGGTTGTGTTAGCCACCTATAATAATTTGTCAAAGAAAATAGGTGGTTAAATATGTTTCTGCGCCTTCAAGAGAAATATTTCCTTTATAAATCTATCATTCTTGAAGCCTTCATGTGTTTTCTATCTTTTAGAGAATCTTCACTGCTGTTTCAATTAATAAACCCTACTAATTCACCAAGAAATTTGTTTCTGAGGCCTCTAAAATTACCACTTTCACCCATTTTCTCCCAGTCTCATAATGCTTTTCTTCCATCTTGAAAACCTTCCATTTAACCTCCAAAGCTTCCAGATCCCCTTTAAACCTTTGAAGAATTCACTTTCAAGTTTAAAAACCCCTTCTTCTCTCTCTATCGAAAGCTTAAAAACCTCTCAAAACCCTTTTAAATCCTTGAAAATCTTCATTTTCCATCTAGGCCTTAAGCCCCTTTAGGCCTAGCCCTTAGCCCCTTTCTCCGCATATGACCCAGCGCATAGGACCAGGCACTAATCCTCATCGCTCCATCGCAATCGACAATCGCAAAACGTTAATTCCCTTTTTTCTATTCCCCTTCTCCTCCGATCCTTCGATTTAATCTTAACTGTTGAATCCACAAGAACCAATGGCTGAGATTCAATCACGCTCTACCCATAGCCCTCCATCATCACACCCACCAATTCAATCTTAACTGTTGATCCATATTCTGATCCAACGGCCAGCTCTTAATCGCACATCGCAAATTTTTTCGCAATGGTTTTCACCCGCTCCTCTTTTGATTTGCGATTGCAATGTAACTGGGTCCCACTTCCCCCCGATTTCTATGCAAAACCTCTTTAAAACCTTCATTCCCTTTATAATTTTCATTTTCTAAGATTTTTTTTTAGAAAAAACCCCGACCGTTGATCTCTACAAATCAACGGCCATCGGGCCCCATCCTTCCGCCCATTCACCTACCTTCCATCTTCCCCTTTCAATATATCTACTTCTTCTTTTAATCGCTACCATCCATTCCCCTCATCCAATGGCTCGCACTAACCCCAGCAATGGACCCCGCCTCCTTTCCTCCCTATCACTTCTCTACCTATCATGCTCACTCCGCGCTATCCGATCTGTCACCCTAGATTTGACGAGCACCATTCAATATCGCGTAATTTCTGTGCCCAAAGTTTAATGTTTCAAAATTGCATGATATGGATGGTTTTCATTTTCCACGTGTCAGTCAGTGTATGGAATCGTGCTCCAAAAGGAAATACCGCTTCCCCCCCATTTCGCCGCGCAAAAACCATTCCCAATTTTCCGCAATACCGCCACCCTCCACAACGTTGCCTGTCACGTTCTTCCCTAGCCGTTGATCTCTGAGATCAAATGGCCCACGTTATATCATGATTTCGTTCATCCACCATTCATCTGATCTCCCAAATGACTGCATCGAGAGATCTCCACCGTTGATTTTTCTAATCCAACGGTCCTGGTTCCTTCGCCCACCTAAAGGTTTTAACCTGATTTGTCCCTCTGCCAAGGTTTTTCTCCCTTTTTCCGCTGCATACACTTACCTTCTCACTGCTCCTCCGCCTCCGCCTGAGCCTCTGCAAGCAGTCTAAACCAAGCCCGTAGGATTTCATAACATTTTTATCGTGTTTTGCAGGGCTATTCATATAGTCTCCACAGTCACAGTCATGGTGACACATAGCACAGAAAGACTATCACAGAGCCGAAGATCGCAGAAGAAGATTAGAAGGATTAGTGCATGATATTGAAGTTTTAAGTATCTAATCCACAGCTAAGGACAATGAAGGAAACTTAATGAAGCTCAGATCATAAATATAAACAAGTCGTACCAATGATTCAAAGCATCGGTGATCTGATATCATCAGAACGTTCTTTTCCTTAATAAGGACCAATTCACACGGCCTAATTCATTCCTCATCAAGCACCAGAACAGTATTACTCTGACAGAAGTCCTTTAAAACCTTCCAATGCATTAGTTATAAGGCATGGAAGACCTGAAAGACAAATCTTCACCTTACTTGTCTCATAGTATAAACAAGACATCTCAGCCAAGAAAGTACTTCTTGAACACGCCCTAGAAGTTATTGTCGACCTGAAAAAGAATTCTAAATCGACTAAAGAGTACTGAAAGTTAATGTAAAGATATTAAACAGAATGGGCTTCGAAGATGTTTCTCCCTCTGTTTTAATGAATCATTTAAATCCTATCTACCACTATTATCACTTATTCACCTATAAGAACCCATGAGAAATACATTGTAAATTTTGGTTGGTTGTTAAAAAATTACTGATTGTAAGTCATTTCACTGAGTTAGAGTTCTGTGAGTAGTAGTTGCAAACAGGCTGGGAGATGATTTCTGGATGATATCAAGCTATTGGACAAGAATGTATGTGACTGGTTTTGCTCTACTAATATGACAAGCATGTTCATCAGATTGTGATCTAAATCAGTGGTGGTGTGTCCCTTCTTTGCTATTTATTTCCCTCTGTTTTACATCATGTCTCATTTTCTTTGATAAGAAACAGTAATTCTAGCTTAGGATATATTGCTGCGAGTACCTAATGCTTCCTGCACTTTCTTATCTTTCATGTTTTCTGCTACTTGTGTATCTTAGAACAAATTCAATATAATTTAACCAGTATAGAAGTTGGTTTGTCCATGCTTACTGATGTATGAATTTAGATTTTTTTTCTTAGATGTTCTTGTTTGGTTCAGCTGAAATAATAGGAGAATAGAAAGATTTAGTGTTTAGCCCTGTCCCCTAAGTTCCCTTTCCAACAGTTAGCCTTTCTAAGATCCCTTTGAGTTGAATGCCAAAGCAGAGAAGGTTAAAAGTATTTCTCTGATCTTAGACTTCACTCTGTGTTTGAACTTAAGTGTTTTCTACTTGTTCCATCCCATACTATCATCTTAAGAGATCCTCTGTTTTAGATGACTAGCCCTTTGGAGGCCTTGGAGATTTGAAATGCAAGTAAACCCTTTTATGACCCCATTGCCCAATGGACTTATATTCTCTTTCAATTATCTCCCCATTGCCGAAAATCCTTCCTACTCATTCCTTTACCTTATATTAAACCCTTCTTTCATGTTTCCCAACCAAAAAAACAAATCAAAAACCCTTGTGCCTTAGAACTAGCCTAATACCTTAAATTGACCTTTAAAGATATACATTTCTTTACCTTCATAGAGAGATCCCTCTCTGGATTCAGGAGGGATAGATCCTGAGATCCCAAAGTGGTTTGATGTTGTCTTGTCATTTGGTATTGCCAAATCTGCCAAATCATAGGAACCCCAACAGGTTGATTAACAGGGAGTATGCTGATTTTATTGTAGCCCAAAAATCCATCCATAAATGAAAACATTTCACTTCTGGCACAATCGTCAATAATTTGATCGATATAAGGGGTTGGATAATTGTCTTTTGGACAAGATCTATTTATATCCCTATAATCGATACATACTTGTATCGTCCCTTGTTTTTTATTAACAGGAACAATATTAGATACCCAATCTGTTAAAGGAATGGGATAAATAAAATCTGCACGAAGTAATTTCTCAACTTCTGCTTTAATAGCGGCAACTTTTCGCGGATGTATCTGACGTAATATTTGTCGGATAGGTTTAGCATCCGGGTATGTTTTAATTTCATGAAAAACTATTGATGGATCAATTCCTGGCATTTCTTCATCAGGGAAAATTTTATGGAAAATCATTTTGAAGTTTAAAAAATTGGCGAATCTCACTAGTGCCTAATATGAAAACTATAAAATGTTTATTGATGTATTTGTAAAATTATTGAAATTTATAATGATTTTATATATACTCTCTATATAATTTTGATGATTTTTAACATACAATAATTTTATATTGTAAAATTTGGGCGAATAATTTTTATAAAAAATGGAAATTGGCGAATATTGTTTTTGGAAAAATCATGGAAAATTAGCTCACCTACGGATATTAGTCCCTAAAATTTTCCATGTTCTTCATATGACCAGGCAAAAATGTCACGGAATTCTTGAAATAGGGCTTTATATTCTTGGAGTTCATCTGGCGTACAAGAAGCACCTATATGAATGTTTTCAACAATTCCTGGTTTTACTAAGATGTCAATAGGAACTGTCGTAGAAATGTTTGCTAAGTTCAATTCAGAATCAGAATTCATGAGAGGATTATGAGGTTTGTTGACATAATCAGCGGTAAAAATGGAGGAAAAATCAGTTTCAAAATGATCGAGATCAGGTAAAAATGAAGATCAATGATGTAGATCTTCCCATGGTAATTCTTCTATAGAAAAAAATTCACGAATATGCTCATCAGTATTGAATACTTGTTGAACAAGATCTGGAATTGATGGAAAAGCTGAGCTTGATTCCTCATTGATCACATTCACTAGATCAGGTTTAGTTGAAGGAGTATCATAAAATGACTGTATTTCCTGATATGGTAATTCAAAAGGACTCAAAGGCATCGCGCCATTGAAAGAATCCAGTTCTAAATCTGAAGGTATTATCCAAGGATCATCAAAGGAAATAGTACTCGATGTAATCATATTAATATTAGCAATAGGAGGTGGTACGTTGGGATCAGGTAGGGAAATTTTTTCCAGTAAAGCAGAATCTTTAATTAAACCTACTCCAACATCTTTATAAGGGATAGTCAATTTTCCGACATGTTGGATGCTATTAGTAGCGGCTGGGTCAGATGAGTAATATGAGAGCTGATCTATTTTAACGATCTTTCCTTTATGAGGAAACATGATGAGATGAAATACCGATGATACAATAGCAGTCATGGCATAAGACCAACTACGACCCAGGAGAAGGTTGTAATCGAGAGGGGCATCAACCACTTCCACAACTAGATTAACGGTTTTTCCTTCGACCTCTATTGGCAGATCCTGTAAAATACCATACGGATGGAAACCTCTTCCATCAAAATCTATGACGATAGTCGACGATTGGTTAATTTTCAGAGAACCAAGTTATTTCCAAAATTTTAACGACACGATACACGTAGAAGCCCCTTCATCATCAAGAGTACGAAAGCAACATTTGTTTTTTACTATTACTGGAATCTGAAAAGCCATTTGATGGAGCAGGCGGGGTGTAAAATGCTCTAAATCGAAGATCATTAGGTTCGAATCCTGAAGTTCTACGGCTCCTATAGCTGACAATAGTAATTTTCTTTGGGCTGGACATGATTGCAACACTTCCAAAGCCAACATTGCTGAAGGGGAAATTTTGAAGTCTTCAACAATATTGTAATTCTTGTTGAGGAAATGGGTTGGTAAACACTTCCGGCTGAGATGAAGTAGGGACTTGAGGAAGTTGAGCAATGGGATATTGTCCTCTACAATTTCTTGCTTGGGCCTCCCATACTTGATGCATCTGTGGTAAAAGGGGAAAATAATGAGTGTAATTACCATGTACGCTGAAACATGCACAAGGATTATTCATACGAAGAGACTTTTCCTGCCTTGGTTGACTGCCCTATCGTTGGGGTATAGGATTAGGCTGATTTCTGTAATATTCCTAATTATCTTTCAGCTAGTTGGAATATTAAATTTTATTTTTTTCATTTAGATAGGTCAATAAGAGGGTGGGGAGACCCATAAATATTCTTAGTATGAATAAAACCACTTCTAATGTGGATAAGGATCATCATATTAGCTGGATAAAGCACCCTCATGTGTGAATAGAGGTTGAATCATGTGGATGGGGTCAAGTTTGATAAAATCAACAATGTTGGTATGGATGGAGTGGTTAGTTAATGAGGGAAATCACACTGTTAGTGGGAGGAAGTATCCATGAGAGTAGTGAATTTAATGTGTGGGGCCAAAGGTGAGGAAGCTCACAAAGCATATAAGGAATGGCATGGAAGCCATAGAAGGCATTCTGATTATTGTTTATGTCTTGGTATTTTATGACTTCTTGCACGCTTCAGCTCTTTAGCAGAGTTTGTTGTGCTGTTTATCACAAGGGTGTTCACGAACGGGAATCCCACCCTCATCCCTGGGGGACTTCGAGTTCCCACTCAGGAGAGGTTTATTGAGATGCATTACCACTATCTTACATTAGGCCAAGCTTCAACCATTATCCACACAGTATCCTCCAGGGTTGTGTTGTTTTACAGGGTAGAAGTAGTGGAGGATTGATAGGATCAGTTTCTAAGCTTGTTTTCCATTAGAGGGACCAGCCCTTCACCTGGGAGGTTAACAAGGAGGATCCTTTAGAATCATTTTGTCTTTTGGAATCAGGCCAAGCTGTTTCCATCACCTACAGTGCAATGTATCTCATAAATTGTGTTATTTTATTGAGCAGTTGCAGTGGAGGGCTAGATCGTGAGCTAGATTTCCAGTGTGGGGAGCAACCCTTCATCCAGGAGATCTATTGGAGGATTTACATACATTTCTAATTCAAATCAGTCACCTCCTATCAGTTATCTAGTTGCAGATCTTATTCATTCCTAGGGTTTCATTTCATCATTTTGTATTTTGTGTATTTATGGAAACCCTTTCTAGGTTGTGTTAGAAATGTACTTGGGAGCCTAGATCTCTATTCCTGGCACTTTTTGAGCCATATATCAGGAGATATATATCATTTTATTTTCCAACAACAGTTATGCTCACTGGGACTGCGCTGCATTGGTTCTCTGGCATTTTGTATAGAAGTGAAATTTCATGATTGAGGGTGTTTTTTCAATGGAAGCTTGTTTGACTTTCTTGAGTAATTTGTTCCTCAAGATATTGTACGTATTTTCTACTAATATTTCATAATAATATGGCTCTTTCATTGTCTCATGTCTGATGTGTTGATATTCACTACTATTTCCAGTTTCATGTTCCATATTGTTGCTTTTCCTATTTTGGGATATTACAGTGGCATCAGAACACAATCTTGGCTCAACCTGTGTATTTCATCCATTATGTCACTAGAAGAAGGAGATCTTTTCATAGAAAGGGAAAAGAGGTCTCTCAATAGAAATCAGAGATATGATTATACAAACAACAAAGAAGACAAGGGAAAAACTCCCATATCAAGAGAGGAGGATGAGAAGGAGTATCCCAAGCTTTTTCCTCAAAAAATGCAGTTTATTGCTCGAGAAATTGGGGAGATGAGGATGGAGAGACACAAATAATCCCCTAAAGGGTTTATATATGGAGAAATCTTCGACATTTTGTAATATCACAAAATAGAAAATACAGGAATATAGAACAAAATGCTGGAAATAGCAGTGATAAATCAACACATGAAATGTAAGAAGATCATATATCCATCATATTTATATTATAGCATAAAAAAGGTGTACAATATCTTGAGCAAAAATTCACTCAAGTTAGGAAAAACAAGCCTCAAGAGAACAAGTACATGAAATATGAAGAACACTGCTACACAATAATGCCCAAGGCTAAGACATCACAGTTTTAGTGGATATAACTACTGATGGAATATGTCGATACATGGATCTGTTGTTATATAGCTCAAAAGGTGTTAGGGATAATGTTGTGGAGGTAAATCCCCTCTGCGGACAGAGGCGATCCCTACTAGCCCAGACCGGGTCTAGCAACAATCGTTCATGCTATAGTGCAGGTTCCTAATTGCAAATAAACCAACTAGCGATGAAGGCTTACCTGGAATCCAACACTGTTGCTTGTAGAAGAGGTGGTGCTCCCGTTCCTTAGCTTTGGCAGATCACGATCCCCACGATCTCCATGATGGGACACCTGCACATGCGAGAAACAAAACAAATGCAAGCATAAAATCCAGTAGATGCAACTATATGTCAGTCAGAAAGGACATAACTCATCATCATAAATAACAACAAGAGTGGAACCATAACCAATAGTCATTCATTAATAATCAATCAAAGGAAAATTACAACCATAGTTCTGACATTGAATTCTCCTTCGGCGGGTCGCCAGCAAAACACGTCTTGAAAAGTCTGTCAGGGATAGGACAAACCTCTCTCTTCGGATCTTGACGATATTCTCCTTGCTTGAAATTGGCCTTAAGGGAATTATGGAGGCTCTTGCAGCATAAGACTCTTAGAAATTTGGGAACTTGAAGACTTGAAGACTAGCTTGCAATGGAGATGGGCAAGCTTTTATAGATGGAGGAAGGGGAGTTGGGATCCCTATAATCATGGGATTGGCCCTATCCTCAAGCAAGCTTCCATGAGAGGTGGCAAACCACTTCCTCTCTATGGAAACCCGTAGCCAAACCTCCCAACTCAAGATAGATATTAGTTCCTGGATCAGTTAGGACGAAACTTCTGCCATTTGTTTTTAAAAAACATTCCTTAAATTGGCTGGAGTGAGTGTGACTCTGGGACAGAGCGCCAACTGCGCGGCCTCTTTGAAGTATTTTCCCCATTGGCGCGAGTACTGAACTGCCTGATCATGCTAATGCTAAAAGGGCCATTTTTAGGGTTTTTCACAAGGAGATGTCTTCAGGGCAATGAAATCTCTTGTTCAGAGGGATGTCATGAAAGTGGTTTCAAGCCATGTCACTACTCACAGATCACGAAATGAGCCCTCCAATGTGCGAGACGGGGATTTCAGGGACGGTGACAAATTACTGTGTAACAGATGCCCCCTAAAGCATGAGGCCCGAGAGAGAGAGAGGGGTGAAATTCTTTATGAGAATGTGTCCAACTGAAAACTCCGCCATCGGAAAACCTGCGTGAAGAAGCACAACTGATATCTCAGGTACATGATATATATGCGGTATGGGCGCAGCCATCCATAACAGAGTATACAATAATCCAGATCCAAGGTATGGACGCAGCCATCCAGTGAGGATCGATAAATAGAATCAGGTATGGTCGCAGCCATCCAGTAAGTGAGTCATGTAACCAATCATAATAATCCACAAAATCGCAGCCTGGATTCTAACAGACAAAATCCAGGGTCTTGCGCTCCATCTCGACCCAAACAAAGCACAAGTTCAAGCATGCGAATAAGTGAGCTGAAGTCGAACATGCAAGAACATCGCCTGATTACCAGCCAATGATGAAAGTTGTTAACAGACGTGAGAGGTACCACCAATAATGACAATGGTCCTCAAGGTACTATAGGTACAATATACGACATGTGAACAGTAAGCTGGCGTCGAACACCCGCAGAATCACTCGATCGGAGGCCAATGATGAAAACCTCGCGTCGAATGCGAAGAACCTGCCATTGAGGCATGCAGGCTCCAAGGTATCGGAAGGAGTCTCTAGATCAGCTTCCTGGATAATGAGCTGAAGTCGACAGGAAGTGACCTTGATCGAAGGTGGGCCATAGTGTTTCCCACACCATCGACGTGAGACAGAGGAACATAGTGTCTTTGTGAATCAAGATCAGATGAGAATTAGAGGAAGGTTTGAGTTTGCAGAGGTCAACTTCTCTTGAACATATTGACGGCACGACAATGGATTTGGCAGTATTTGACATCAAAAGATCAAAGGTCACGGTGACGAGGAAAAGAGCAGATGAGAGGTCAAAAGGGATCACCCAAACCCACGAAGGCAACTGGAAAATGAGATGAGATGTCCCCAACCCGACACGAATGCAGACAAGTTCCATGTTCAAGAGCGACATACTGCCGACACGACAATGATGTTGGTTCCATTTTCCCCACCATCCTGGTGAGTACCTCTTTATTTTTACACAAGCTTGAAGAGGATACCATATGCTTGTCGTAGAAGTCCATCCTAGTAAATTTAACGAGCCCTAGGAAAGAGGAACTCGGATACCGTCATTACGACTGAATCCAATGTCATCAAGGTTTAACGAGTCTAAAAAAGGAAGAACTCGACGTCTTTTCATGTTTAGAGAGTTTGAAAAGACAGCAGAAAATTAAACTCCAAAGGTCCCTTTTCGTAAATAGTTTCTCAGATCCGAAAAGGTAGAAAACTTTGTCTGAGAAAACCTCCTAGTCGCGATAGGCTAGGGTATTCCTTTTTCATAAATAATCTATCCTAGCCCGAAAAAGGGGTAAATGTATACTGGGTAGATGTCGTTTCGTGTCCACTTTAACGAGATCGAAACAACAAGGGACTCGACAATATTTTCATGTTTAGAGAGTCAGAAAAGAGCTGAAAGATGACTCCTCCTGGAGGAACGAGTGGTATAAAGGGTAGCTACTGGTTCCGGTAATGGTGGAACTGCTCATAAAAAATAAAGGATAAGAGGCTGGCTAACAAGACCACTCATCGCAACGGTTCCTTAGGAATAGGTAAAACAACCAAGTGAAGGCATATGATCGGCCAAGAAGATAGTGACGATGGAACGAGAAAACCAAGGCTCATCTAGCAAAAAACAGGCTGATAAAATGGAAATCATAAGAGGTAAAAATAGGAAAGGTTTCATTTTTACAGAAGCTTGAAATCAAGAAACTCTGCTTGAAGTTGGTTTCATTTTTACACAAGCTTGAAACAAAGATAAACTATGCTTGAAACCGGTTTCATTTTTACACAAGCTTTGAAACGAAAACAAACTATGCTTCAAAAAGTAAGCATGCCCCCAGCATGGTGACTCAATTCGAGGTACATGCCCCCCAAGCTTCAGTCCATAAGAAAGGCAGATGGATTGAAGGTTCAAGTTACGAGATCCAAGAAAGACTCGACTGGGATTTTACGAGATCTGATCAAAGACTCGAATTGAACAGGAACGTGTTTCATTGTTTTAACGAGGTTGACACATTAAAAGAACTATCCTCGGACACACCTTGTTTCATGGTTTAAGGAGCTTGACACAAGACAAGGAACTCTACTCGGACTAGATTGTTTCATTTTTTAAGGAGCTTGACACAAGACAAGGAACTCTGCTCCAACAACCTTATCATAATGAACAAGAAGTCATGGCTTCCAAGAGTTCCATTCCCGATGGAAGGAAAACATCCTAGAAGTCAGGACCCAACGCCCCTAGCACACGATGCACAATGGCACTATCACTGAGTACAGGCGCGGGGTAGGTAGCCACATAGTTGACCTGCAGTGGGGCAGATACAACGGGTGGATAAAAACCAGGAAGGGATGATGGTGGGCCAGCTTCCATATCAGGACCAAAGAATGAAAGCTAATCAATGGTCACGATCCGCCCTTCATGTGGAAAACAGACCACATGAAAAAGGGAGGAGACAAGCGCTCCCATGGCATAGGTGTAATCGCACCCCAGGAGCAGATTGAAATCCAAGGGGCCTGGAACAACCATCACATCCATATGGATGGTTTTACCTCCCAAAGTAACAGATAACCTTGGAAGGATCCCTAGTGGTTGACTCGTTCTTTTGTTAAACGCCAATAGATTCTGTGTAACAGGTGCAAGCGGCAGCGAACCGAAAGCTTGCCAAGTAGTTCAGGATAGAACACTAACAGACGCGCCTTCGTCTATAATGGTGCTGGGTACGACCAGACCAAAATCCTGTACTGTGATCTCGAAAGGCACATAAGACGGAAGGCGGTATCCTGTAAATTGATTCCAATCAAAGGAAGCGACCAAAATACTCGGAGGGGCTACCATCGAACCGAGAAGGTCTTCCCCTAGTGTTACGGAAGAAGAAGGAGCATCCTCCACGACCTCCATCTCGAAGGAGGGAGGAGTATCCTCCGGGAACTCCATCACGGGAGGCGGAGGAGCCGCTTCTTGAGGTATAGGGACAGGAGAATCTTTCTCCAACTCCGAAGAATCTGAAGAGATAAGAAGAACCTGAGGGATGTGAGATCCATTCTTGACAGAAAAGACCTGGTGCATCATAGAAGGGGCTAGCTCAACTGATCCCACGACCAATGGTTGGTCGGAGATGGATTCCTGAATTTGAATTTCCGAAGGAGCGGGATCGACCAAGGATGACTCTTGACCAATCATAGGATCAGCTGGTGGAGGACTCAAAGAAAGTTGCTTATAACCAACCGGGAGGCATGGTATAGAAACAACTGAGTTATCCAAAACTCGCTTGGCTTCATCCATATATGGACAAAGGTGAATGGCATGGTGCGCTTCACACAACTTACACGGATTGGTAATCTTACCCTGCTTCTTAGGAGCCTTACCAGCACCAGTTGAAGATGTTCCCCCAACCTGACTCCCAGAAGCCAAAGGCAACGGCGGATGACCATTGGACCATACTTCAAGCACCTTGGGAATGCTAGGGAAATCTCGAAGAAGATGGTCTCCCGTGCACAACATGCAAGGGAACTTGACTTTCCATGGAGGGTTGGAAGGTTTATCAAGAGGAGACTTCTTAGGCGCAATAGCCGCAGAGCTAGCCTCTCCTTTATCAGACTTCTTCTTCTTTGTCTTCTTCTTCTTCTTCTTAGCCACCTGGTTACTCGAATCTAGACTTTCACCAGGCGAAGTAGAAGAGGAGGACGCAGAAACAGGCGAAGAAGGGGAGAGGTCCACCTTGGAATCAACATGATGTTGTTCAGGCGGACGAGACGGTTGAACAGAATCCGAGACATTTGGGACCACAGAGGTTGAAAACAACCAAACAGGCAACCCAACAGTTAACCCAGGAAGGGACAACGTCGCCATATAAGGAGCACCAACATTTCCAAAAGGAGGAAAAGGACCAGGATTCCCATCAGAGGGGATTCCTTGGTTGGTGAACTCCGAGAAATTTTCCATCAGAAATGATCTTCAGAACAACACCCTAAGGAAACTAACTTTAACCAGGAATATTTCGTGGGCAGTTAATTTTTTAAAACATTGAAACAAAACTCTACCGTTTCATCTTTTAAGAGTCGAGAAATAGGAAAAAGGTGACTCTATCTCTTTCAATTTTGAAACAAGCGTGAAAGGACAAGCTCTTGATGATCCTTTCAAATTTAAAGATTCAGAAAAGATCAAAATGACTACTCAGGAATACTAGGCAAAGGGCGTACCAAATAACCGTGAACTGCAATATACACCTTGGTTTCAAAATGAAATAGAAATCAACCAAGGACTTCACGTACGTGCAGGCAGTCTCCCTGAATGTTGTGTCCGGTGTATCACGGGTATAGGGCGGCAGACTCGGCTTCCTATGGATAAAGGATATAAACCTAGTGGGTTCTCCCTTTATATACTTGACGGTACGGGGAGCACAAGTCCGTACTAGTGCTGTCTAAAGCTAAGAGGTGAACGACAACTACTAGGTTTAACGACGCCAAAACACGTCTCTAACCTAGAACTCTAAATGTTTCGTTAATGTTTCAATGCTTCCTTAGGTAAATTGAGTAAATTTTATGGTTGATCTTCAATTATGTTCCAGTTTCAAGGCCCTACCGTATGTCATCTGACAATCTCCTATATGCAGCTATATGAGAAAAGAAAACTTTTCAATTTGATGAACGCTATATAGTTAAGGGAAGAGCTTCAAAAAATGATGCAACAAAAAGAAAAACTGAAAACGAAACTTTTTCCAAACTAGATGACTTTCACTATCCAAAAGTAATTTCAAACACTCAACGATGCAAATAATGCAATGTAACCTATGCAAAATCCTCTTTTTCGAAAACTATGCAATTGTAATCTATGCACAATTTCCTTTTTCCTTTTCAAATAATAAGAATGCACTCAATGCATTTTTTGATGAAGTGAGAATCTACTTAATGCATGCTTTCAATGAAAGAGAATGCACTCAAAGCAATTTTTAGCTTTCAATCATTAAACAATGTGATCTAAGTTCAATGATAAATCTCAAAATACTTTTCAATGCAATGTGATCTAATGCATTTTAACAAAAAGAACACTTTGAGACGAAAACTAAATAAACACAAATCTTCTTAATGAAGGATGAATGCAAAAGAGATGTAAACAAACACTAAGAATGCAATCGTTGTTTCAAACACTTTGTCACGAAATCCCTCAAAAGGCGACAAGACATATGAGGTCAAACACAAAGAGGACTTCCAAAGCATGGGATCAAAACAAGGCATTCATTCCCTTTTACATCAAGAAATCATAGCAAGAAGACATCCCAAACAATGAGCAATGTAATCTATGCTCATACGAGGAAAAGACTGGAAGGGAAAGACACACTGGTGAAGGATTTAGGGAAAAAATCTCAATTTTCACACACCCTGAAATTGGCTCGACTTGTACATTGACAACTAGCGCCAACTGGTGCGACTTTCACATTGACAACTAGCACCAATGGCCAATTGGCGTGGGTTGCTAACTGACAACAAGCGCCAACGCCTGAAAATGAAAAAACAAAGAATTTCTCCCAACCAAGACCAGACTTCACCACTTCAAGTAGAATCTCCAAGACTCAAATGAACCATGTGATCTAGGTTCAAAGCGAGACAGACAAAGATCAAGCTCAGAAAGCTCAAAACTGAGTAAACCCTAGTACCTTACAGGATTGGCGCTACTGTAAGGCTGAAACTAGCGCCAGAATAGAATTGGCGCGGGTAATACACTAGCAACCTGCGCCAATGGGCACGACTGTCAAGCTGAAAAGTGCGCCAGTCGAGTTTACCAGTCAAAAATAAAAAAGATCAATCCAACAAGCAGACCAATGATGATCAACCTATCCAAAATTCAAATCCACAGAAAGAGCCAGACTAAAGAGCTGATCAAGCAAGCAGAATCAAGAATCAACCGAAAAGACAAGACAAAGCTCCAAGTGTTCAGTTTACAAACTAAACCGGAGATTGACTGAAGCAGCTTTGATCTACGTCGCTAATGCAGAGGAATAGAGTTTTGAAGGCTATCTGGCCAACTTCAGGCTCCATCTATAGCTTATAAAATGAACGACAACAAGCTAACGATCCCCAGTGGAGTCGCCAATTTGTTGTGGAGGTAAATCCCCTCTGCGAACAAAGGCGATCCCTACTAGCCCAAACCGGGTCTAGCAACAATCGTTCACGCTATAGTGCAGGTTCCTAATTGCAAATAAACCAACTAGCGATGAAGGCTTACTTGGAATCCAACGTTGTTTCTTGTAGAAGAGGTGGTGCTCCCGTTCCTTAGCTTTGGCAGATCACGATCCCCATGATCTTCGTGATGGGACACTTGCACACGCGAGAAACAAAACAAATGCAAGCGTAAAATCCAATAGATGAAACTATATGTTAGTCAGAAAGGACATAACTCATCATCATAAATAACAACAAGAGTGGAACCATAACCAATAGTCGTTCATTAATAATCAATCAAAGGAAAATTACAACCATAGTTCTGACGCTGAATTCTCCTTTGGCGGGTCACCAGCAGAACACGTCTCGAAAAGCCTGTCAGGGATAGGAAAAACCTCTCTCTTCAGATCTTGATGATAGTCTCCTTGCTTGAAATTGGCCTTAAGGGAATTATGGAGGCTCTTGCAGCATAAGGCTCTTGGAAATTTGGGAACTTGAAGACTTGAAGACTAGCTTGCAATGGAGATGGGCAAGCTTTTATAGATGGAGGAAGGGGAGTTGGGATCCCTATAATCATGGGATTGGCCCTATCCTCAAGGAAGCTTCCATGAGAGGTGGCAAACCACTTCCTCTCTATGGAAACTCGTAGCCAAACCTCCCAACTCAATATAGATATTAGTTCCTGGATCAGTTAGGATGAAACTTCCGCCATTTATTTAAAAAAAAAAAATCCTTAAATTGGCTGGCGCGAGTGCGACTCTGGGAAAAAGCACCAACTAGCGCGGCCTCTTTGAAGTATTTTCCCCATTGGAGCGGGTATTGAACTGCCTGATCGTGCTAATGCTAAAAGGGCCATTTTTAGGGTTTTTCACAAGGAGATGTCTTCAGGGCAATGAAAGCTCTTGTTCAGAGGGATGTCATGAAAGTGGTTTCAAGCCATGTCACTACTCACAGGTCACGAAATGAGCCCTCCAATGTACGGGATGGGGATTACAGGGACGGTGACAAATTACTGTGTAACAGATAGAGATATATGCTCCCAAACACTTTTCCTAGATAACCCAGAAAGGGTTTACAAAAATGTCCAAAATAAAAAAATGTTGGAATGTAGCCCTAGGGCTGAATAGCAGCTACAAATAAATATTGGAAAGGAGGTGGCTGAAACTGATATGAAATGTATATATCTACTCTAGTGGATCCTCCAAGTGAAATGCTTATCCCTTCCTTGAAGATCTCACCCTCCAAAAGTAGCACTAAATCCTCCACTGCAAATTCTCACTAGAATAACGCAGTCTATGAGGGAATCTGTGCTCTAGGAGATAGAAATAGATTGACCTGGTGCCAAAACATGAAATAAAGCTCTTGGACCTTCCTTTCTGGCCTCCCAATGGAAATAATGCTTCCTCCTCTGAAAACAAACTCAGAATGTGGCCCTACAAACCCTCCACTGCAACACCCTACAACAGAACACAACTCTGAACAGAAACTGCGTTGTAGCTGAAGACTGAAGCTTGGCCTGATGTCTAGAAGTGGAATATGTAGCTTAATAATACCTCTCTTGATTAGGTTCTCAAATTCCCCTGAGGATGAGTGTGGCATTCCTGCTCGAGAACACCCTTGTGCTAAACAACACGGTAGACCATGCTAAACAACAAAAGCATGCATAGAAATGTCACCTGACAAATCCATATCTAAAAAGATCGAAATCAATAATCATCTAAAATCCCCTCTATGGAATCCTTGCCCTTCCTTATATGCATTGTCAGCCTTCTCACCTTGGGTCCCACTCATTAAAGCCACTACTCTCACATAGACTTTCTCCCATTAACACTGTGCTCTCTCTCATTGATGATCCACTCTCTCCATACCAGCACTGTTGATTTGGTCAACATTGTCCTTTCCCACATGATTTAGTTCTTGTTCACACATGGAGGTGCTTTATCTAGCTATCAAGATGATCCCTTTTCACATTACGAGGGATTTTATTCCTATTGAAGAGATTTATGGGTCTCCCTACCCACTTATTCATCTATCTAAATGATAAAAGAAAAAATTAATATTCCAATTATCTGCATGCTCATTTTGGAACATTACAGTCCTCCCCTCCCAAATTTTGCTTGTCCTCAAGCAACTGTAAGGATAGAACTAAAGAGCATCCTCTCCTCCTCCTATAGAATCCTCATATGATAAACTTCCCCAATGAAAAACATCCTCTCTCATCAATATGTCCCCTAGTTTCTCCTCCCAGTACAATTTAGCCTTTGGTGACAAATCCAAATCGCTATCATCATGAAGAAGTGGGATATCCATGGATGAAACTATCTAATATCTAGAGGCCTTCTTAAGGCATGGGATCTGAAAAATATTGGGAACCTTCATTCCCATGTGAATCTCCAATCCCCAGGCTATCATCCAAACAAAGTGAGTCACCCTCCAAAATGGTAAGTTATGGAAAAACTCTTCCACCTTTGGCTCCTGAAATATAGGTGGGTTGCATGACTGAACATGATAGACCAAATGGTCTACCCCACGCTGTCTCTCTCTCCACTTATGATAAGTGTAGAGCTGCTGGTGATATTGGGCTGTAATAATGCTGCCCTCAAGAGGCAAAAATTCAATTGGATCTTCAAATAACCCCTCTTTAGTTTCTGGCCAAACCATCCCATATAAATTCAATAGAACATCATCACAATATGGGATCCAAATCAGAAATATATTGAAGGTTATGTGTAATTCTGAATGGTACCAACAGTTTCCCAAGTGGCTACAACACATTTTTGCTAACTGTTGTTTCAGAACATCATGTGGCAAGTTGTCTCCCAACAATTTGCTAGTTGCTCATGTTATCTCATCTACTATAAAATAGTAAATGGAATTGTGTATCAAATGAGCATACAATTAATAGTGAAATAATTTCCAAAATCCATACAAGAAATGGCTATCCCTATCACTGATGTTGGTCCTAGAAAGACCATGAAGCCCAAATATAAACTTTCCCTCTTTTGGAGAAATGCACTATATATAAATGGCAAGAATGAGAATACTTTGTTAGATGATCAATAGGTTCAAAAACAAAACTCTTACCATATACTTAGATTAGGTTGATAATGAGATCCATGAATGACCTCTCCATATTGGTATGATATATTTCCATGGAGCCTTGGTGAATGGAAAGGAATGAACCAAGTGCTACATGTAAGGCCTTATTATTATGCTTGGAGATCCAAGTCAAGATCATATCATGGTAATAGATGTCTTCATCCACCACTCCATAACTCTCATCTCCCACTTTCCCATCAAGTGCATCATATGTGAATTGATCCTAGGAAAACTCCATCAACAAATCCAAGCCCCAAAGTGGCAACGTTGTTGGCATTTGTGATAAGGCTCCTGTCATCTCATGACTCCTTTCTTTGACATGCCCAATGCCAAAGTCACATACCATAATGCTGCTACATATGAGAGACTCCTTCCTATGTGGAAGTACCTCTTGATTCTCCAAAGCTAAGGAGTATCCCCTTTGCACCATGATTGTGCCATCCTATACTCCTGAAACATAATGCAAAGTATGGGAGAAAATCAACCCATACTCTCCCAAGAGTAACCAAAGAAACAATAATTTTTGTTGCTTCCTCATATCATCATCATACAAGTCATGGAGTAACATCATGATAATTTACTTGTTGAATGCCCCATACAACCAAATATTTTGCTACTATAACATATGGGTGCCATGCAATGCCCAAAACCATATCATACCCTTTGACATAGGATATGTCACATGATGGCCAAAATCTTTCAAGAGTAGCCAATGCAGCCACGCCTCCTTCTTCCCTGTGTCATAGATCTGCAAGTGGCTCCCCAACCTCTTTCTCACCATCCACACCCATTCATCCAAATGTGGGTGTCTCCTACCATGCTCTAATTTGGTATCCATCCAATGGAGAATACCATCCTCCCAAATCTGGTTTCTATCTTTGCACTTCATGGGATGTTGAAGTGCAACCTCTTGGAGATATCCAAATGAATACCACTCATCAATGACCAAGTGGAACCCATAAGGATCCAAATATGCTGTAGGAAAAAGCTTCTCATTGAGTTGTGGAGTTCTCATCAAGAAGGATCTATCATAATAATGGGAGATGTCATCCATCATAAGATGTCTTCCATAAAACATATGCCTGCCCACTGCTACATATGTATAATGGTCATTGGAATGCTCCAATAATAGTTGGGCCCCCAACTCATCACTGTTGCTTCATGACAGTGCTGCTGGTCTCCATGATGGTGCATATTTTGTCTCATGAACATGCACAATGTTGAACATACAGTTCTGCATTGGGTTGATTAGGATTATGCTCATCCTTTTCTCCGAAATTCTACACTCCAACCCAAAGTATTGATTGCAGCTCATCAATGAGAAATGAGGATGACTATACATCTCTTCCTTGAAAAATTCAAGGGTCCTTTACACAGTGATAGGTTGTTGCTCCAAATCAGCAGTGTGCTTTGACCCTAGGTCATGCAATTTCCCTGATGGCATGCCCACACAACTCTCCATATGATTTACTAAAATAACATGGGGTGGAATTATTTGCATACCTTGGTTAAGCTGATCCTTGGGAACATCTTGTACTGCTACAAGGGTTCCTCCTACTAGTGTGATAAATCCTCCAACTACTGGTGATGATGATGGTTGCTCCTCTACTACTGTACCAGTGCTGGTAAAAGTCTCCTCCTCCTCATGCATCTCCTGAATAATTCATGGAACTCTAAGTGTCAAGAGATCAAGACCACTTTGCAAGGGTGCAAGTGTTCCTTATCTTGATGCAAGTACTTCTACAAAAAGTGGTGTTGGAAGTTTCTTTTCCTCCAGTTTCTTCTTATCAAACTTCTTGATCAACCTTTAAGTAAAATCTACATAAGGAGTCACTCTTGCATGACTCAAATGGATGAACCACCAAATGTTTTCTTAACCCTTAAGTTGCAGTGTTGAAATCTCAACAGCTTCTCTTTCTACTACTGGATGTAGTAGGAAGAACGCATCTAACTTCCTTCTCCAACCCATTGCTATGCATGTGGATGACCCATCAAAAGTAGACAATAGAAATCTATTGTATTTTTCTTCTATTTTTGCAAGGTCTCCTCTCTTCTTTGAGCTAAATGAACTGTGGGAGAGTCATATTCTCCTTGAAAGCCCTTGATTGAGATTTATATTCTACAAGATAATCACTTAGAATTTCATGATCTAAGTTTCCTCCATCTCCACTTATTTCACCTTCCTCTTCAAATAAAGTCGACATAGTGGATCTCTTTGGAGCTCTATGCAATAATGGTTTCTTTTGATGTTGATAGGAAGTGCATGTACCTTCCTCATCTTGAAACCCTCTTGAGGTTTGATTGCATCTCTCCATTCTCATTTGCTTGACCTCCTTGGAGAGGTTCTTCATAGATCTGAAAGGATATGAGGCAAAGCTCATTCCTTCCATCATTGTATATCTCTTCTTCTTCTTCTGCTTATTCTTCTTATTATCTTGATATCATATTTACTGAAATTCACATGTTGAGCCAAGATTATGCTCGGATACCACTGTAATATCCCAAAATGGTAAAGACATGAATATAGAACAAAATTTTGGAAATAGCAATGATAAATCAACACATGAAATGTAAGCAGATCATATAGCCATCATATTGATATTATAGAAGAAAAAATGTGTACAAGATCTTGAGGAAAAAGTCACTCAAGTTAGGCAAAACAAGCCTCAAGAGAAAAAGTACATGAAATATGAAGAACACTGCTACACAATAATGCCCAAGGCTAAGATAGCGCAGTTTTAGTGGATATAATTGTTGCTAGAATATGTTGATACATGGATCTGTTGTTATATATCTCAAAAGGTGTCAGGGATAGAGATCTATTCTCCCAAACACTTTTCCTAGACAACCCAGAAAGGGTTTCCAGAAATATCCAAAATAAAAAAATGTCGGAATGCAGCCCTAGGGATGAATAGTAGCTGCAACTGAATATTGGAAAGGAGGTGGCTGAAATTGATATGAAATTTATATATCTCCTCTAGTGGATCCTCCAAGTCAAAGGTTGATCCCTTCCTTGAAGATCTCACCCTTTAAAAGTAGCACTAAAGCATCCACTGCAAATGCTCACTAGAATAACGTAGTCTATGAGGGAATATGCACTGTAGGAGATAGAAATAGGTTTTCCTAGTGCCAAAATATGAAATAAATTTCCTAGACCTTCCTTGCTGGCCTCTCAATGGAAAGAATTCTTCCTTCACTGAAAAAAATCTTAGAAAATGGCCCTATAAACCCTCCACTGCAACACAACACAAATTTGAATAGAAACTGCGCTGTAGCTGAAGAATGAAGCTTGGATTGATGCCTGAATGTGGAATATGTACCTCAATAATACCTCTCCTGAGTATGCACTCGAAGTCCCCTAAGGATGAGTGTGGGATTCCCGCTTGGGAACACCCTTGTGCTAAACAGCACAACAAACCCTGCTAAATAGCAAAAGCATGCATAAAAATGTCACCTAAAAAAACCAAATCTAATAGATTGAAATCAATAACGATCTAACATCCCGTATATGGTTGCCTTGCCCTTTCTTATATGCATTACGAGCCTTCTCACCTTGTGTCCCACTCATTAAATCCACTACTCTCAGGGGGACTTTCTCCCATTAACACTGCATTGTCTCTCATTGATGATCCACTCTCTCCATACTAGAGTTGTTGATTTGGTCAACATTAACCTTTCCCACATGCTTTAGACCCTATTCACACATAGAGGTGCTTTATCCAGCTTTTAAGATGATCCCTTTTCACACTAAGAGGGATTTTATTCCTACGAAAGAGATTTATGGGTCTCGCTACCCACTTATTCATCTATCTAAATGATAAAAGAAAAGATTAATATTCCAAATAGTTGCATGCTAATTTTGCAATATTACACATTTCACATCACTGGCATGATCAGCCAGTGAGGCAGAAATTTTCCCAATGCTCCACTATGCCTACATTCTTAGCAGTGGGAAATAGAGGATCCCAAGAACAAAAAAATATTGAAGATTATTTCCTAGAGTATGAGTCTCAATCTCAGAGATTCAAAGATAATCTAAGATTTAACACTGTTACCGATGAAATAGGTAACCTGACCTCAAAACGGGAACTCTAGCCCAAAAAGTCTCAAAAAACATGAAAAAACACCCCAAAAACAAAAAGTGTGTCTTCCAGAACGCACTTGGTTTTTTTTGAAGGTCAAATTTCAACATTTTATAAAATTATGCTAAAAACAAAATTGTTTGTTGAAAAAAGGATTGAAAAAACACCCTCAAAACAAAACCAGTTGATGCTGGAATAACAAAAAAATAAATTTGTGTCATAATTTTGACACTTGTAACAATGGAATTAAAAACAACATATTAGGACATTTTTTAAAATCGTAAATTTCTAACATTTTTGATAGATGATGTTAAAGATAAACAAATACATGTCTGAAGGGCTTATCATTTCGAACAATTTTCATCCATATTGTTAAACATAAAATATCTTGACTTTAAACAACCCCAAAATTGTAATTATTGTCAACCATAACCTTAAAGATAAAATTTGGTAGCGCATAAAAACCTTAATGACAAGTTGTAAATCTAAAGTTTTTAAATCTTAAGTGTTCAACATACTTGAACAATGAAATTATGGAGAAATTATAAGACTTAACAATTTAAAAAAAGAACAAGTAAATGGAAAAATTATCATTGAACAGCAACAAGTAAGAGTAATTTTAATTTTAAAGGATAAAAACTTATCTTTTTTCAAATCTTAGCATAAGACAAATTTGAATATAATTTCAACCAAAACCTAAAAATCAAGCATCAAAACAAAGTGTTCAGTTTCAATGACGCATATAATTATTAAAACTTTTAAAAGTATCTTATACCAAATGGTAACAATACATCATATCATGTTAATATCATTGCATAATCTAAAAATTCAACATTAGTTTCTATTTTCTATTTTACTTATAATTAAAATATCAACATTGGTACATTTAATATAACATAAATTATTTTTATAATTTATTGTTGCATTGTCGATATTCTAAAGAAATGAATTCTTCATAATTAAAACATATAATCCAACAAACATAGAAATGTCTCATAAATTCATGAAAAATGAGATGGAAGTCAAAATTTTTATTTCAAGTTACCATGCAAACATCAATTACATAAAAGTATCTTAGATAGTTATTCAAAATCAGCCATAGGTTCTGGCACACCATCATAATCTACATCTTTAGATGAATGGCTCGATGTAGATGAAGATGATCCATATTCTTCTCTTTCATCAACTAGTGCTCCATCTGAGTCAGCATGCATGCCCACCATTTCAGAGTTCAAAAGTCTTGTATATCTACGTCTACATTCTGCAGAGTCCCATTTCAACAGTAATTGTTCTGGTAGCAATTTCTTCAAAATATTTATGGTCTGCAACCGAAGAGTTCCTCTCTTTTTCAAATTGAAGTCATACACAAGTATGTCAACATCCTCCAATTTTAAGACATCTGTGCGGCGATGATTTATATTTGTGCTCTTTCTTTTTCTCTTTTCGCCAATTCTTTTTTCCACTACCATCTCTGGCTTGTACACACCATTGAAAGGGTGGGTACTTGTGGCATACCAATGTACATCAACAACTGTAATCTCTTCATTTTCATTAATGACCTTTATAACCTTGGCAATCCAGAATGGATAGCCAAGTGGATCTTCATCTGCTAAAACTAAGATCCTGCACAAAACCCCTGTAAAGGTCTTCCATGGCTTCACGTTGTGCACGTGATCTTCTAGAACCAATATAGATTTCTCTTTCCTCTACCTGTGGGGAATTAATAATAGCTTGAGGCTGTTGTTGTTCAACATTGTGTGTTTCCTGATGTTCATGTTCATTTGGCATATTTTGTGGCCAAAAAAAGGAGTCTTCAAAAGCGTATCCCCATTTATTGATCTTGAAATCATATCACTTTGATTACTGAAAAAAGACTCCCACCAAACTGAATCAGCAACATCGAAGTATTCATATGTATCTCTAATACATCTTTTAATTTCCTCTAGACATTCAGAATAATTTATGTCTCTCTTCTGCCTTCGTGCATTATGGAGTTCAAAAACTGACTGTAATAACAATATCTTTGATGAAAACATTGGACTCTCTGGAATGAACTTCAAAAATTCTAAACCTGATGATGGTACCCATTCTTCAATAATTGAATACTTCTTGCCCCATATAAGTGTTATCCCATCAATTTTTTTGATATGAAATTGATGCTAGAAGCTAATGTCGTTAAGTTGTTCAATGCATTTCTCCTCACCATGCGATCCAAAAATAAACCTTCACATGTCAATAGTTTCTTCCAACACATGAAAAACAGGCTCTGGAATGTACGATTTCTTAATACATTCAATTAATGATGGCAGGTTCCCAACACCTTTCCTCCTCAATGTTACTGAAAAACAACTGAACATTTGATCAATATGATCATGAGTATGCCCAACAAGAAGGAAACCAACCTTTATCTTTTTAAAAATCCCCAATTCAACGAGCATGTTTAGATACCCAAAAGAACTTGATTTTTGTTCTCACGACTTGTGTTGTCTAATTGTAAATACAAAACTTCAGGAAGAATCCCAGACCAATGAGTAACCACATCATGGATTATAGTTATGGTCGGATTTGCATCATTGTGAATATTTGGAGTTGTGAAGAAAACTCTTGGAAACATCTTCTCATTAAATACCATACAACCAACCAAGTGAAACTGAATGAAATTTTCCTCCTGTAATTTTTTTGGGGTGCGGACAAAATGTGGAAGAAGTGTTTTATTTTGGTCCATACCATCAATTATCAATCCCAGATATTTATTTGGATGATCATAACACTTCTTTCAATGTTTATACAACTTTTTCCTTTCACTTGTTTGCTGATTGCGATGGTCTTGAAGTTCTTTGACAACGGAATCTGTACATAAAATAAAAGAAACATATGAATAAATATATTTTCATAGTTGATAAGTTAATAAAATTTTAAAAAACAATGTTTTGAACACACACCTCTTTCCGCCCCTTGACATTTATCTATTTTTGCTTTAAGAGAAGCACATGTGCTGCAAATCCCCATCCTTGTCTTCTTAGGAATACGAAAATTGTTGAATTAGGCTTTCCATATCCTTGTAAAATAAGAATATGTAATAAAATTACCAATTCCTTCAACAGCTTCTGCATAATATTTGTATAACATGAATATTTCTCATCTCGAGAAATTATCTGGAATATGTATTGTGTCATTATTTGGCATACACTCTCCATGATTTGAAAAGAAATCTTTCATCCATGTCTTAGCATTATTTGCAAACGGCCCCACCTCTCGTTTATAACGTGCTTCTAAATAATATGTGGGATCCCTTTCCAATATATCCTGGATTCTTGAAAAATGACAATTACCAATTGAATACAACATTTTGAACGCCTTTCTGCAAATCAATACATTCCCAATATGATAATCATAACCTGCTAGTGTAGATTGCATGCAACCCAATAAATATGAATTTTGCATGCTTTTATTCATTGACATATATGTTTTCCTTTTCTCCAAAGCAAAGTTGAAATCCATATTTTTCAAGCAATTCTTTCGACAACATTCACTTGAAATCAAATGAACGACATAACTTCTTGTCGTGAGATATTTTGTCCTCGCCCTTGTATAACTGGAATGATTTGGATTGATATGAAAAGGTCTACTCCTACTCCTAGTTGCAACGGCTTCATCATTCCATCATCCTTTGTAAAAGTAGTTTCATCACCATTAGGAGGAATATTATCCCCACTATCATCATCCTCAACATAGTTAAGAAATTCATCAATATCATTGCGTGGAAAATTTTCTTTACCATCATCAGTTGAAGAAAACATTTCACAAGAATCATCAGCACTTTTGTAACCCTGACTCAAAAGAAATTCTTCACCATCTTGACCCATGCTTTCAAATTCTTCCCTGGGAAGATTCAATTCTTCATCACCATGAGTGTCTTTGAAATGGTCACTTGGAGAAAATGCAATATTCAGATCTGTGCCTCTAAAATTATCATTTGCAAGAAACTCTTCATCCTCCCCTTCCTTAGTGGTGCTCTCATAATCCTTGGGATTAGACATAAGTGGAAGCTTTGAATTTGTATTCACTAGAATTTCTTCATCCTGCCCCTCCCCTTCCTCACTGAAGCTTTCATAATCCTTAGGATTAGGAATAAGTGAATGCCTTAAATCTATATTTATTGGAAATTATTCATCCCCCCCTTCATCAGTGGTTAAATTATAATCGTTATGATTAGGATGAAGTGAAAATTTTAGCTTTGGAAATTCATCCCTGTCTTCATCAGTGGTGCTGGCATAATCCTTAGGATTAGGAAGAAGTGGATATTTTGACGCTGCAAATTCTTCATTCCCCTCTTCCTCAGTGGTGCTGACATAATCCTTAGGATTAGGACGAAGTGCATATTTTGACTTTGCAAATTCTTCATTCCCCTCTTCATCTATGGTGCTGACATAATCCTTAGGATTAAGACGAAGTGGAAATTTTGACTCTGGAATTTTTTCGTCCCCCTCTTCATCAGTGGTGCTTGCATAATCCTTAGGATTAGGACGGAGTGGAAATTTTGACGCTGCAAATTTTTCATTTCCCTCTTCATCAGTGGTGCTGGCATAATCCTTAGGATTGAGACAAAGTGGATGTTTTGACTCTGAAACATTATCATTCCCCTCTTCATCAGTGGTGCTCACATAATCCTTACGATTAGGACAAATTTGATATTTTGACTCTGGAAATTTTACATCCCCCTTTTCATCAGTGCTGCTGGCATACTCCTCAGGATTAGGACAGAGTGGATATTTTGACTCTACAGTTTCTTCATTCCCCTCTTCATTTGTTGTTCTCGCATAATCCTTAGGATTAAGCTGAAGTGGATATTCTTCATCTCCCTCTTCAACAATGGTGTCCTCATAATCCTTGGGATTAGGACGAAGTGAAACTTTTGACTCTGGAAATTATTCATCATGCCCTTCATCACTGTTGCTTTCATAATCCTTAGGATTAAGAGTAAGTGGTATAACTAGCGCTCGATTTACAGAAATTTCATTTTGCTGCACCTCATCAATTTTTTTCTCATCATCTTTAGGGTAACGACCAAGTCAATTTTTTGACTCTCTATTCATGGTGAACGAACTCCCGTTATATTCATCACTCTGAATAGAGTTGTTGCGTGACGAAGATGTTGATGGTCTAGAAAGAAAAACTTTGCTATCAGAAGAAACCATGGCTTTCAACAAGAATAGGTTGAATGATACAAATTCCTCTCCCACTTACAATATATAGCTTAAAGACTGAAAATTTCCCTCCAAAAAATTTCGCGAAAAAATTTCCCTCCAAAATTCCCCCCCAAAAAATTTTGCGAAAAAATTTCCCTCCAAAATTTTCATTTCAAATATTTGGTACAAATATTAGTCAAAACATTTTTTTTAATAAACTGTTTATATTGAAATATTTTACCGATATCTATATTCAAAATATCCACAAAATATTTCTATCATGATGCCTTCCAAACTAAAATAATGTTTTTATTTGAATGATTTAACATTGACTAGATGTAAGTATTAACTATAATATTACTATAATACCTACATGCAAATATTAACTATTTTAACTATAATGACTACATGTAAATATTTTAAATTTTAAATTTTAAACTTACGTTATATTCATCTAAAATATATTTCAAAATTTATTAATAAATTGTTGGTCTTCAAATATTTCACCATACTTTCTATTCAAAATATCCACAAAATATTCCTTTCATGCATGTTTTTGAAACTAAAATAATTTTCTTATTTGAATGGTTTAAGATTGACTACATGTAAATATTTACAAAAATAACAACATGTAAATATTAACTATTTAAACTATAATATTAACTATAATTAACTACATGTAAGTATTTCATATTTTAATTTTTAATCTGAGATTATATTTGAATTATTCAACATTCAATACATGTAAATATTAAATAAAATATTAACTATGATAACTACATGCAAATAATAAGTATTTTAACTATAGTATGAACTATAATAAACTAAATGTAAATATTTTAAATTTGAAATTTTAATCCCACATTCGTTAAACAGTAAACCAATCAAACAATATTTGCTATTTAAAAGGAATGATTGTTTCTATTCATCACATCACATCAAGTTTTCTGGTATTTGTTAGAGCAAATTTCTGGAGGTGTTGCGTTGGCATTGGTAACTTCGTGGAGGCATTGCATTGGCATTGGAGGCGTTGTGTCACTATTGGTAATTTTGTGGAGGTGTTGCATTGGCATTGGTAACTTCGTGAAGGCATTGCATTGGCATTGGAGGCATTGTGTTGTTATTCGTAATTTTGTGGAGGCGTTGTGTTGGCATTGGTGACAGCAGCTTTTTGCATTTCAAAGGTTAGTTTTCCTTCTATTCTGTCAATTTAAAGACGATTTTGGGGAAAATCTGTTTTTCTATAGTTTTTTTGTGTCCAAAAACTACTTTTTTAAGGTTTTAGGTTCAAAAATCTTAACTAATTTTTTTAGGGTTTTAAGGACAAAAATTTAGTTTTTTTTTTTTAAAGACTTATAGGTTCATCTTGACAGAAAAATCCATAAAACGACCATGCACATAAAAAAAAAAATAATATTATAACATTTTTTATTTGTTTTTTTTATCATAAATATATCAGTGATTTCATTATTTAAATTTTTTTATTTTATATTCTATTTTATTTTATTTTTTTTAATTTTAAATCTTAGTTTTATTCTTTTTAATTTTAAATCTTTAATTTTTTTTTTCTTTATTGTTTTGTTATATATATATATATATATATTTAAGTATTGTGATATAGTTTTTTTTATTTTTTATTTATTTATTTTTTTAATTTATTATATTGTTATATTAAAACAAATGTTTTTTATTTATTTATTATACGGTTTTTTTTTTAATTATATAATGTTTAAAAACAAGACATAATTGTGATTTAATAAATTGTTTTTTTTTTTTTTAATATTTGTTATATTTTGATATTTTTAACATTTTTTTTATTATTAAATAATGTTTTAATAATTATATTTAAAAAAATAAAAATAAAAAAAAAAAATAAAAAAAAAATAAAAATAAAAAAAAATGAATCGCCCGCTCGCGGCCTAGCTGGGCTGCCCTCGTGGCATCGCTCGGCTGGCCCCCGACGCCCAACGAGCGAGCTGTGCGCGCAGACCCCGACCACTGGGGGCCGACCGGGCGGCGCCACGGGGGCGGCCCAACCGGCCTCATGTGGTTTGCGCGCATAGCCCGCCAGCTGGGCAGCGCCACAGGGGCGGCCCAGCGGGCCTCACGGCCCTCGCTGGGTGGAGGGCCGATTCTGGACAGACCGCGCTCGCTGGGCGCCGGGGGCAGCCCAGCCGGCCTCGCGGCCCTCGCTGGGCAGAGGGCCGATTCTCTGCCCAGCGGGGGCCGTGAGGCCAGCTGGGCCGCCCCCGTGGTGTCGCCCAGCCGATCCCCGGTGCCCAGCAGGCAGGCTGTGCGTGCAGACCCCGCCCGCCAGGCGTTGGGGGCCGGCCGGGCGACGCCACGGGGGCGGCCCAGTTGGCCTCACGGCCCCCGCTGGGGCCGTGAGGCCGGCTGGGCCGCCCCCGTGGCACCGACTAGCCGGCCCTCAACGCCCAGCGGGCGGACTCTGCGCAGAGCCTGCTCGCTGGGCGCTGGGGGCCGGCTGGGCCGCCCCTGTAGAGCCCGCTCGCTGGGCACCGGGGGCCGACCGGGCGGTGCCACGAGGGAGGCCCAGCCGGCCTCATGGCCCTCGCTGGGCGGAGGGCTGATTCTGGGCAGACCGCGCCCAATGGGCGCTAGGGGCCGGCCGGGCGGAGGGCTGATTTTAAAAAAAAATTAAAAAATTTAAACAATGAATCACCCGCCCGTGGTCGCCAAAGCCCGGCCGAGCGGCGCCACAGGGGCGGCCCAGTTGGCCTCACGGCCCCCGCACCCGCTAGGCGCCGGGGACCGGCAGGGCAGCGCCATGGGGGCGGCCCAGCCGGCCTCACGGCCCCCGCTGGGCAGAGGGCCGATTCACCGAGAATCGGCCCTCCGCCCAGCGGGGGTCATGAGGCCAGCTGGGTCGCCCCCGTGGCGTCGCCCGGCCAGCCCCCAGTGCCCAGGGGGGGCGGTCTGCCGCAGACCCGCGCCCACTGGGCACCGGGGGCCGGTCGGGCGGCGCCACGGGGGCAAGGTCTGCGCGCATAGCCTGCCCGCTGGGCATCGGGGGTCGGCCGAGTGGCGCCACGGGGGCGGCCCAGCCGGCCTGATGGCCCCCGCTGGGCAGAGGGCCGATTCTCAGAATCAACCCTCCGCCTAGCAGGGGCCGCCCAGCCGACCGGGGGTGCCCAACGAGCGGGGTCTGCGCGCACAGCCCACCTGCTGGGTGTCGGGGGCCGGCCGACCGACGCCACGGGGGCGGCCCAGCCACCCTCATGGCCCCTGCTGGGCGGAGGGTCGATTCCCAGCCGGGCGACGCCCAGTGGTCGGGGTCTGCGCGCACAGCCCGCCCGCTGGGTGTCGGGGGCTGGCCCTCCGCCCCCGTGGCACCGCCCGGTCGGCTTCTGGCGACCGCGAGCGGGCGATTCATTTTTTTAATTTTTTTTAATTTTTTTAATTTTTTTTTAAAATTTGTTTTAATAAAACATTTTTTAATTTTGGTTTTCTTAATTTTTATTTTTTTTTTAATTTTGTTTTTAAATTTTGTTTTTAATTATTTGTTTTAATAAAACATTTTTTAATTTTTTAATTTTTAATTTTTTTTAATAATTTGTTTTAATAAAACAATTAAAAGTTCATAGAAACATTGTTATATATAAAAATAATAAAAAAATTGTTATATAATATAATAAAAACATTGTTAAATAATAATTGTTAAAAATCTCAAAATATAACAAATATATATATTAAAAAAAAAATCATTAAACAACAATTATGTTTTGTTTTTAAACATTATATAATTAAAAAAAAATACAATATAGTAAATTAAAAAAAAAATATTTGTTTTAATATAACAATATAATAAATTAATAAAAAAAAACTATTTAACAATACAATTTAAAAAATAAAAAACTATATAATATTATAACATTTGTTATAAATAGTTAGTAATTTTTTTATTTTTTTTAAATATTAAACAAAAACTGAAGTTTGAAAATACTAGTTTATTTTTTTAAAATTATTTTATACAATTTAAACACATTTTTAATTTTTTTATAAAATGTATTCAAAACATATTATATAGATATATATACATATAATTTATAATATTTTGTTTTTAAATGAAAATTTTTATAGTTAATTTTACTGCTTTAATTTCAAACTATTCAGTTTTAGAAATAAATTTTGTTTATTAAATTTATTTTATCTGCAATATTTTTCCATTAACTAATATATATATATATATATATATATATATATATATATATATATCAGGAAAATGGCATCAAAAAAGATTTCTGTGAATGTTTCTGCACCTAGGGTAGCAGCTCCCAAATCTACGGTAGCAGCTCCCAAATCTATAGCTGCATCTCGACGCACTATGGATACAACTCCCAAATCTAAAGTTGCAGTTGAACGCACTATGGACACTATTGGACGCAATAAGGATATTGTTGCACACACTAATAAAAGTCAAGCAAGTGGGGCACTAGGTTCATTAAAGGTTATTTCTAATTGGAAGAATGCCAAGGAAATAGATAAAACCGATTTCTCATGGTATCTTGAAGACAGTGAAACGGAGGTTGATATACACATCTATCTGATTTGTGGTATGATTGACTTAAATGAGCCATATGATGTGATGGGCAGAGTACGAGACATATGTATGGTCCCGAATACAAACACTATTTATGTTCTTGCAAGGAAGGCTCAGAAACATGAGAAGGTTAGATATCGTCTATCAATCGTCAAGTATGACAGATGAAATAACTTCAAAATTTTTTGAAGAAATATCAAACAACATTACAAATAACATTGTAAGTATGCTTATTTTTATTTCCTCTATACATTATTGTAAGGATGATTCAATTTTTTATAAATTATTGATCATTGACATGTTTTATTTTGTTTCATAGGATTTTGTTCCGAGTCTTTCAAACATGTTTGATGGTATTTATATGTTGGTGCCAAATGTTATGGATGTGATCAAAACTTTCCACAAAGAAAAAGCAGAGGAAAAGAGATTGAAGCAAAGAGCAATAGCTCATGACACTGCAACAGTACAAAGAGGGGATCAACCAAAAGTCACTAAGGTGGGTCAATCTAGTAAAATTAAACATGTTTCTTTTGAAGGTGTCGAACATGAAAAAGAAAATTATGATAGAATTAGTGAGGAGGAGATGAGAACTATTGTGCAAAATGAGAAAACAGATCAGACACCAAAAATAAAAATTGCCAAAGATGTCTCTCTTGTACCTCATGAAGGAGAGCTTGTTTATAAAAAAATTGATATGTTATCCAATAAGACTAGGAAATCAAATATCGGTGAACCTGTAAAGGTCATGAGCAGCAGTGAAGAACAAATTGAAAGCTCTTACGGAAGCAGAGAAATCATAACACCAGGTGCTGAGTTAGAGGATGGCATTATTAAAACAAAACAAAATGCTGTTCGACAAGAGTTGAGGAAGAATAAATTAATTCTTGGTGGGAAAACATTTGAGCTTAATGTTAACCAATTTTATGGCCCACATGAAGGACAATCTCAATATCAAATTAGAAAGGCCCGTCACCTACATGTACATAATCTGAAAACATTGTTCAGGTTCAATCCATATGCGCATGTAGTGGATTATGTGGTTCTTGTCGATCCATGTCAGGTTCCCAACAAACAAGCATTTGACAAGACAAAATGTTTTGATTATAAATATTATGTAATTGGAGGAAACCATTCAATAGAGGCTAAGAGACAATTGATTGCAGAATATCCCAATAACTATCTTTTTCAAATAGTGAAATGCATCATTTACGCTGGCTTAACAGAAATTGAATCAAATTTATTGGCATGGGATCATAATGCAGATAATGAGTGCAGAATGAAAATGACTTTCATCCAAAGGGTCAGATTTATTCATAATGAATTCATAGAAAAATGTCGTGGGGATAAGACACAAGTTAGTGTAGCATTTCGAAAGGAATGTTTAATGGAAACAGATTATCAAATTGATGAAAAAAAAGCAAAAGATGGAAAATTGAATACAAATCTCTTCAGAGGTACATATAACATTTTTCAGTTGGCATTTAGAACTAGGGAGGTATGGGATTTGATTGATGAGATTTTTGATCGGTGGGAGAATATTTCCATAAAAAATCAGAAGGTTAGAAAGAGTAAACCCATAATATGTACCAACAGTAAGGGGGTACTGAAATGAAGCAACTTCCAGAGGATATGACTATTACACCTTGGATAACAATGCAAGGTGTGAAGGATGATAAATTATTCAAATCAGTATTAGCCCGTGTGAAGTCGGGTGAATTATCAATGGAAGAAATGTGTGCAGAATTTCAAAAGTAAGTTTCTTGAATTATTTCTTATTTTTATTTCATTATAATTTTTTTAAAATAAAACATAATGATGTTGGTAGAATTTTTTATACATGTCAATATATTAACGATTTTAACTTGATTTATTCAGTCAGAAATTTTTTATGAAAATACAAGAACACATGGTTAAAATGTTGAATGAAGACAGTTGGGATGATGTTGTATGCAACTACCCAGAAGCAAGTTCTACATCAACACTAAAAGAGTTTTATATTGCATTCAATAAGGTATGTTGATTTATAAATTCATTTTATTCATATTTAAACTATTTTTATTTTATTACTTATATATATATATATATATATATATATATATATATGTCATTAAAGATGTCGAAGAAGGATGGAAATGGAGTACCAGATACTTTCAAAAGCTTTATTGAAAAAATTAAGATGGAGAACATGAGAAGGAAGCGTCTTATGAATGTTGAACTAGATCCTACTCTTAATCATTACATTTGGAATGGACTCGACAATGTCCAATATCAAATAATACAAGGTGACTATGAAGACATTGCATCACTAATACCTAAAAGGGAATATGGCCTAGTTATTGCAGATATTCCTCATGGTTTCAGTTTCCCAGACATTGAATATGATAGAGAACCATATACTTATCAAGCTTTTAGTAAAGTGGTTACGGGTTTTCAAGAAGTGACAACATCACCACTTTGGCAATTTGTGACATTTCATTCAGACACACAATTTCCAATGTTATTAACAAGCTTCAAGGGTAAAGCAAACTCAAGGATGCAACTTACATGGTAAGATTTTGAAATTTTATGTTTGATTCCTCCTAAATTTTTTTATTCATGTAAAATTTAATTGAACTTTTACTATGTTATGTTACAGGAAAAAGTCAAATATTGTTTCTTCCGAAGATCAGCCTATTATAAATGATTGTGAATTCATCCATGTTGAATGTTGGAAAAAAGATGATAGCTATAGGAATATTATTATGAATCGAGTAGATGGGAAGAGTCATAGTCAAGTATTGGTTTATGATGCAGTTGTAAGAAAACTAACATATGGGGATAAAGATGCAAAAGGAGATATAGTTAACATTTATCAAAAACCACAAGCATTGATTAACTATCTTATAGATCTATGTTCAAATGAAGGAGAATGGGTTTTGGATTTATTCTCAGGTTCAGGTAAGTTTTATTATACAAATTTAAATTTAAATATTGTCTTTTTTACTTTTTATGTCTCCATACTAATTTTCTTACTTAATTTTTTTGTGCTTGATGATTAGGTACAACACTAGCATGTTGCCTACTAAAAGGAAGAAATTGCATTGCCATTGAGAAAGACCCAGTTCAATGCAAATTTATTCAACAAAGAATTAACACTCTTAAATTCCTTCCAGATGCGAAGCAAGAAGTTGGTTTGAGGAAAGGAGATTTTAATGAATCACGTGTGGAAAAAAAAGCAAAGGAACCTCAACCACCATTATATGGAATGATTGGAAAGGGACACTTTGGAAGATTTGCTGACATGAAAGATCCATTAGAAGACAACAATGATCAAAATGAAGAAGAAAATGCTGCGGAAGAAGCCATCAATGCTGTTCTAGATGATGTTGAAGATGTATTAATTGATATTGTTGATGATGTTTAAGTTATGCTTGCAAACAAAGCTTATTTTTTAGAACTATTAATCAGTTTTACTTGTAATGTTTAGACTTTGATATTTTATGAGAACAACCCTTTTTTTTTTGCAAAAAACATGTGATTGCTATTATTTTTTGACATAAAATTCAATAAAAATGTTGTTTTCTTAAGTTTTTTTGTTAAGATTCTCCCAAAAAATTAGTTTATTTAACATGTTTTTCCAACAAAAACTCTGTAAAAGTGTATTTTTTGCATTGTATTTATATTGAAAAATTGTATTTTTTTGTCATATGGTTCAAAATATTGGTTTTTAGCGACAATTTTTTGATGTGCATTGAAAAATTATTTAACAATACATAAACATGTAGAAAATATAAACTTTAGAATATTGACCCTTTTTCCATCTTTTATGTATGTGAAAAAGTGAAGATATCATTACAAGTTTTTATTTTTTTAAAAATTATTTTTTTATTTTTAAAACACAAGTACATAAATGCACTTAAAAATAAACATCTCACAGAAGAAGAAGACATTAGAAAATCTATAGTGTCAAAATCAATCCTATAAAAAAACGTTGGTGATGATACACCACCACTATTCAAAATCACCATAAAAAACATCACTTAAAAAAAAAAATTAATTAAAAAAAAAACAAAATGAAAAAAACTTAAAGTGCCAAAAACATGCTCAAATTTTTTTTTCTTGATTCTGCATCGCCACTTTTTCAAAATCAGGTGTTTTTCTTGATACTTCAAAAATTAGGTAACAATGAGGTTACCTATTTCATCGGTAACATTGTTATTTCAAGATTTTTGTCAAATCAAGGACAACAGGAGACCCCGTCATAACAATAGAAGTGGAAGATTCACACACAAAAATGATCTACAGTAGACCATGGGTAGATTCTTTTTTCCCACTTTTGATGGATCATCCAAGTGCACAGCCAAGTCTTGGGTGGAGAAGCTAGACATCTACTTCCATTTGAACCAAGTACCGGAGATGGAAGCCATCAAAATACCAGTGTTACACCTTGAAGGTGAGGCACATGATTGGTGGTTTCACGGTCTTTCTACATTGGGGCATGCTAATGTGACTTCATATTCAGAGTTCAATCGAAGGTTAGTAGAGAGGTTTGATCGAAGATACCCAGAGGAACCTTTTATTGAGCTAGCCAAGCTCAAACAGTCAGGTAACCTAGAAACCTATATTTTTGATTTTCTAAAACTTGTTTTCATGGTTCCTAATTTATTTGTAGCTAGGAGGTTTTATATGTTCATTTATGGGCTAGCATAGCCTCTGCATGGGCTGGTTAAATCTAATAAACAAACTACTCTTTATATTGTAATATTCCCAATTAGTCCTAAGCTAATGTGAATATTCATTTTTGTTTCATTTTTCTGTTTCATGAATAAAAATGTAAAGGAGGATCATAAAACTCCTAAACAGTAAATAAATCAATTCAAAATATGAAAAAGGATATATATTGGCTATGTAAGCAAGCACCCTTAGGTGTGAAAGGGGCTGGATGTTTTGACTAGGTCAACCATGACCAAATCTACAGCGTTGTCTTGGAGGAGTGGCCATCAATGAGGCACAATACAGTTTTAGATGGAGTTGGCTTGTGTGAAAGAAGTTATTTCATTGAAGGTGGTTTAGGGTTTACAAGCTCTTAACTTATAAAAGGAAGAGGATGGCAGCATGAAAAGGTTGTTGAATGATGTCATATTTCTGAAGTATTGTCTGTTTATACATACAAGCATTCTTTGGCTGTTTAGCCTAGATTGCAAATGTTGTTTAGCATTGGTTGTTCCTGATCACGAATCCCACCTCTTCCCATTGAGTAGCTCTTGGGAGAGTCTTGTATTTCATATTCAACTATCTAGCTTGAGGCCAAGCTTCTTCTTCCAACTACCACACAAATCTTGTTGAGGGTTTGGTTGTCTTTGAAAGCTGCAGTAAGTGGAGGTTAGATCTACTCAGATCTAGAACATTCTAGTGCTCCTTTTCAGTGGGGAAGGCTTCTATCCCATTTACAAGAGAGTATTGGATCATTGGAGCATCAATTTCAGATCTTGTCATGTGGCCAAACATTATCTAAACCCTACATCATAGTTTTACTTCCAGATCTGTGTTTTTATATAGGTGTTGTTGCAGGATCTTTTGGCACATCTTTTGGAGGAGTGATTTTCATGTGTTGGGGATCTACCCTTCACCTTTGAGATCCATTGAAAAGGATCATTATATTGTATATATCAGATCAGATCTGAATATTCCTGAATATCTAAATATTTTTGCAGATCTGCAGATTTAGATCTTAGATCTACTCCTTGTACATGATCTTTTGCTGAAAACCCAAAGGGGAATTTGAAGAAGAGTCTATCTAGTGTATGGATCTGTTACAGATATGAATTTTCATGTACTAATTTTCTCTAGATTTGAAGTGTAATCAACACCTACTACAGCTCAATAAAATAACATTTTCAATCCTTTTTCAGTCTATACATGTGATTGCAGCACCTCTTTTTGAGGATTTTCTTCCATTGGAGACTTCTATTTCCTATTGTACATCTTATGAGCATTATTGTACATCTAATTTGTTGTTGTAAATGTTAAAGAAGGGTCTCCATATTGGCCTCCTGCTGTTACCTTCATGATCTGCATTATTTTTCCTACATATCTTTTATATATTGTTGCATTCCCCTATTTGGGAATATTACAGTGGTATTAGAGCATCATCTTGGCACAGCCTGTGAATTCTAAGAAGCCAATATGTCTTCTGAAGAGGAGGAGCCTCTTACTGATAGAGAGAAGAGGTATCTAAAGAGAAGATAGAAGAAATTTGATTACACCAATGACCATGAAAACAAGGGTAAATCCCCTGCATCTAGAAGTGAAGAAGAAGGAAAGGACTTTGCAAATATCCTTTTGAGAGCCATGCAAGATCTTGCTAGAGATATCAAAGATATGAGATTAAACAGAATCAAAGAATATCCTAAGAGATTTCATCTTTTAGAAAGCTCTGGCATGTCTCACCACTGGAATGATCAACCAGTGCATCAGCCACAAGTTTCCCAATGCTCTACCATGCCTACCTTTTTGGCTATGGGAAATGAAGAGTTTTAAGAGCAAGAATTCCTTGAATACTATTTTGAATAATATGAGTCTCAAAATTAGAGATTCAAAGATCACTTGATTTTTCATGAGTTTTGTCACCTCAAGGAAAAAATAAGACCAAGGCATAATCATAGAGATGGTGGATTCCCTCAGAAGCATGATCAACATCACTCTTTGGGCAGATTCTTTTTACCCAGTTTTGATGGGTCATCCAAGTGTTCTACCAAAGCATGGGTAGAAAAACTTGACATCTACTTGTTACAGGTCAAATAACCTCCTCATCAGCTCAAAGGAGAAGATAAATATGGAAGGAATACATAGACTTAAACTAAACCTACTTCTGCCAAGGTAACGCACCCCTATAACAGCAAAAGAGCATTATAACGCATCTGATCCATGAAAAGGTCGTGTTAGTGGCTAGGGCAATGCTCTGTTTAGACTAGAGGGCAGCGTTACCCATGTTTTGAGTTTGAAATAGGAAAAACCTGTGGAGAATGATTTGAAATTCCAGCTTTTTCTCATAAGAGAGTCAGTACAAAATAGAAACTACAAAGCACTAGTCTCTTATTGGGCCTTGCCAAAAACAACTAAACTCTCAAGGAAGGAAAAAGCATGGAAAATTGAGGAAACATCTTGGTTTTTTCTATTTAGAACTGGTGGAAGGAGAAAGGCAATGATTGCTCTCTCCATCTCCTATAAAATGGAGTTGTAGGCTCTTGGTTCAAGGTCGAAGGATTGTCAAAGTTTTTGAATACATGTGAAGCAGAGCATTATTGTTGTAGTGTGAAGGTCAAAAATAAAAGAGGTTCATTGAGAACTTGTTGATCAAGACATCACCACCTTGAGAGATAGAGAGATTGGAAGGCTGAGGAGGGCTTGGTACAACTGACGGTTGTAATCCTCCTTTTTATAAATCAATAGAACTGTATTTGTTTTGTCCATTCTATGCATTGATATTGTTATTGTTCTTCAATTACTTATATAGCATGAGATGAATGGCTTAGATGTTCATTGTTTAAATGTTTATCATATATTAACTTAATTGATAGGAAATGTATGTTGTGGTAGATATTACACGGGTGCTTTGATTGATCATAGGGTTGAGTTTTGGAGCTAGTGAAGGAGGATCCCTGCTTTGCTGCTTTGCGCTCTCCAAAATACTTCAAGATCAGAAAAGAGGTAATCTTCCATCTTATTCCATCAAGTTGTTTAAGTTGATATGAACATATATGTATCTTCTTTGTGAATTATGAAGCTATTATTATTGTTTGCCTCAAGCACCGGAAAGCCTTGAGAGGGATATTAGAGAACCAACACCCCAAACATTTTACCTTATAGCAGAATTGGCGACTCCGCTGGGGAGTTTAACCCCAGTTTCCAGATTTTTTCCTTCCTTCTTTCCTCTATTCACATATCCTTCTGACCAGATTTTATGCCCAGTAAACATTTCAAAATCTCACAGAGTTCAGTATTGTGCTCTTTTTGGCCATCTAAAGAAATTTAGCTTGGCTAACGTTGTCTTTGTCAGTATTCCAGAGCATTATAACGCGGCCTAGCTTTGATTACAGTGCGTTAGCCTCTGCATGATTAACACTGTCTCTGCTCAGAACTAGTGCATTACTCAGCCAAAAAATTGTTGTTCACCCATGTGTTGTGTTCCTTTTTGGTTGCAGAGTTTTGGCCATGAGAACCACTTATTTTCTGAATCCCTGTGCTTTTTTACCAGCTGGCATCGCTATTTTTTTGTTCTTGTTTGAAAAGTTAGTGTTGAATGCATTTAATTTTTAGAAGAATTTTTTTTTTTAGTTTTTCTGCATCTAGCTGAATTAATTCTGAAAATTTCAGTTAAAATACTGTTAAGATGAGGTAAATAGATGTCTGAATCTTTAAGGTTGGAATTTTCTATTTGAATGTTAGTGCATGGATGTTGAAATGAAACCTCTCCTTGTAGAAATATTCTTCATCGAATTGAATATTTAGAGCATATTTTTGCATGGTTTCTTGAGTCAGAGTCTCATTACATTTCATATGTCCACTCCCCCTCCGCAAGACTAATAATCAAGTACACTAAGAATCAAGCGATAATAAAATCAATCACATTAATTTTTTTGAGCTCACACCAACAGTAGTTCATGCTAGGATCTTGGGTTAGGAAAAGTGAGAAAATCACCCAAGATCTCAAAACTTGAGACTAGAGTCATTAACAAGCGAAATCCTACTGCATTCATATTATCGGGACCACTCCTTTACTAGAGCTAAGCGTGAGACAACACTTGGGTGCAAAAGAAGGTATCCCGAATTTGACTGCATCCAGTGGGCATTCTATATATTGGGGTTCCCTTCAGGGATGTAAAACCTAGATCGGGGATCTAGGTGTTTTTCCCATATAGCATGTTGTCCTAGACCATGGACCCCCCTGATGATGTCTATGATTTGAGGTATCTTTAGCGGCCATAATTTTTAGGGACTTACACAAGGTGACTGGGATGGGCTGTCCCGGTACCTGAAACAGATGGACCTACTTTGTCTTCGGTCTTTAGGAGGGTACTCATCTTCACGAGAGTGCTTACACCTATCGTCTGAGGTTTGGGCAAAGCTCTAGAGTAACCGTAACTGTAATTTCGACCAACCCTCTCTGTATACTATTGTGATACTGGATTTCATCACCAACAAATGATAGTACTCAGACAGGGCACCCTATTCTAGCTGCTTGCTGATTGATTTTAGAGAGTCTTTTTTTCTTTTTTCTTTTTTAGGTGTGTGGTTACTGTCATTGAGACTTTATAATACATCACAATTAATTAATTTTTTTTTTAAATAAACAGGTCACTATGGCGTCATCCGACCCACGCCGTCTGTCTCGATGATAGCAAGGTCTACCTCTTCTGAATCTTAAGGAAGAACTAAACCTTGGTGAACCCGTGCCTTCTGTGGAAGAGTAGTCTCCATTGACAAACCCTGATTTTCACATAGCCTCATATCATACGAAATTTTCAGGGGACCCTTTCACGGAAGGTGTCGTACCTCATTATAATCCTCCACTCACTGATCCGTCAGCAACTGTGATAGTTCAGATTCCACCATGCCAAGACATGTCTTTGGCCGCACAAACATCCATTTCACAACTGACATCCACAGGGTCGATACCAATGGCAACCATCCCAGGTTCACCACCATCCTCCCCACCAGTTTTCAGTTCTATGCCATCACTTGGTAACCCCAGTAGTCAACTTATGCCTAGTCCCAACCCTATGGTCATCACAACTATGAGTAACTCGTCGAGTCCTTCAGGATCTACTCCTACTGTGACCACATCGGGACCTACGGTTTCCCCTCTCATGAGTGGGACTACTTCGGTTCCTTTTAGCAACCCTTTCGTTTGGAACCCTTTTTTGAGTTCAAACCCCTTGGCCTCCATACCAGGAGGCAGTGTCACCAGCACGCAAACAACAGATAACATTTCACTACCCCTGCAATCATTAGGACAAACCAGACAACGTATTGTTAACATTATTCCCTTAAGTGGTTTAAATATCGGTGTAGGGTCTATGCCGTTGCCGAACTATGCAAGTAGTAGCATGCCTCCGGGAAGCTCTATTGCATCCATGTGGACTAGCCCACCCCAACCTCCATCTGGAATGGGAGGGAACTTTTATACTGGGGGCAACCAACTGTTCGCCCCACAATACAATATGCCCTATGGACAGCAACCATATATCCCTACCCCTCCACCTATAGGAATTTTTTATCAAATTCCTACTTATAATACTGGTAACACATTGATGGGCGGACCCTATGGTCCAAATAGTCAGCCAATACTTCCTTGGTTAGATTCAGGGGCAAACCCACAATTGCCATTTTTGGCAGCTCTAGACATTCCCGACATCTATAAACTAACTAATGACCCCATTAATCACAACTCGATCTAGCCTCCAGTACCGCACAAGGTTCCTTCTGACATCCCAAAGTTCGATGGGAAACAAGGGGAAGACCCAGTCGAACACATCACCACCTTTCATTTATGGTCTATATCTAATTCCATGGTGGATGATAGTGTCCGGCTTCGACTGTTTCCTCGCACCCTTACAGGTAATGCTACCAAGTGGTATATTGAGTTTCCACGCACTGCCATAAACACTTTTGGAGCTTTAGCGATGGAGTTTCTAAAGAAATTCCAATTACCAATCAGATTTGAAACCGGAACGGAATTATTAACCTCGCTACGCCAAGACACTGCCACCCACATCTCCGATCACATTCATGAATGGAGGCATAGGAGGACGCTAGTCAAAGCACCAATCCCGGATCATCTTCTATCTAATTGGTTTTGTAAGTCTCTCTTACCCCACATCTCTAAAGACATTTTCTTATCAAGTGTGGTTACAGAAGATCAATGCATTCATCGTGCCCAACATTTAGATTTAATCTATTCACAAACTGGCACGCTATATGATTTACTCCCTAATGCCCCTAGTAACCCAAATCCTTCAGCTACTCAAAAAACTGGAGCCCACGTTGACGGTCTTGTTGGCACAATCTCTGGCATAGACACAAAACGATCTCGGGGGCAAACCTCCCAGCCATCCTCGGCTGCCACCACCCCTAAACAAGCGACTACTCTTCCTACCGCTGAGGTAAATTCTGTGCAAAATTCACAAAAACCTAGTGGAAAGAATAAGAAGAACAAGAAAAATACATCTTCTTCTGAAGAGCAGTTAGAGAATCATAATAATCCTAATCAAAAAAATGTTGCCAAAAACGACAAAGGGAAGGATAAACCCATGAAATTTCCTTGCAAGATCCATGTGGAGGACCACTTGACATACAAATGTCCTCGGCTACAGGAATGCACCGATTTTATCACAAAAAAGGATTCTAGGCGAACACCTGCCGTTCTTCATAATCCTTTCCCTAATCAACAACAGTAACACCAACATATGGTTGACAACCCGCCACAACCCCAGCAAAGGGGAAATGGTGGTTCACATCCTTCCATTGAATGATCATCTGCCATTTATGTCATTGAAAGTGTTGAAATTCACATGAGCCAAGCTTTATGGAAATCCTACCATAGACGCTCAAAAACCTAGTACTAGTTCAACTCCACCGTCGACCAACGATCTGCATATCGAACGGCCTACTTCTGATCCCGTGATTCGTCCCCCCAAAGGGACACTTCGACGCACGACTCATAACACCTATGCATGTGCAGCCCAAAACTACAACATTGTAGAATATTTGGTGCAAGCACCGTCAGCTATGTCTGCTCTCGAAGTATTGCAAACTTGTCCAGCACAAAGGAAAGCCTTGCTTTTGGCCATTGGTGGAATAGACCCCAAGATTTCATGCTAGCTATCTTTGATATGACAAAATCTCAGACTCTCCTCTCACATCAACTCGCATTCCAAGTGCAGGTTGTGTCTAAAGGGAGACCAATCCATCGCACTATCATTGACGAAGGTGCTTTGACCTGTGTTATGTCACAAGCTTGCTAGCTCACTTTAGGTTCTCCTACTTTGACACCACTGTCGAATTCCCTCCAATCTTTCGATGGCCACACGTTCCTCCCAAAAGGATATCTTGATAGCTTTCCCATCACTCTAAGTGGGAAAACAGTAACCATGGATGTTGAAGTCGTAGATCGCCATCTCGACTATAATATATTGCTCGGTCACAGTTGGTATAATGCCATGACTGCCATTGTTTCTTCGGTCTTTTGACTCGTCCTATTTCCACTGGATGGGAAAATAGTCACAGTGGATCAGTTATCCTTCTGCACCCCTGATTATACCACGTTACCAAGTAGCACTGTACCCCTAATAGGAGGCTTTCCTGACTCTTACGTCAGTATTGGTACCGGTCTTCTGAAGGCATCTTCCCTACTGGGTTGTTTTCCTCTGCCGTCGCTAGAGATCCCAAATACGGTTACAATGATATCCACCACTTTGGATGGCTCTATTGACCCATGGATCCTCCCGGCACCTTTAGACATTGATTCCTGTGGAGATCATATGTCACTCTCACCAGCCAAGTTGGCCTACCAAGCCATCAAAATTACATCTGAACCCTCCACTGCTATGGTTTCAACCAAAGGTACAAACCTCCCACCCATCACAGTTCTCTCTAAGGATCTCCTCAATGAATTCTTGCCTACAGACGAAGCTATTCGAGAGATCATGTCTCTAGAATAACGACCTTCGGGAGAGCTTCACCATCGTGCTTCGATGATCGACTCAGACGTGATAAATACTGAAATCCCATCCTTTGACCCACCTGAGATGGTTCCCTCCGCTTACACGACTATTCAAGCTATCGATTCAGAAGGGAACATGGGTAATATTTCTAAGACAGTGCCAATCAATATCTCGGTCAAAACGGGTATCTTGGAAAATATTTAGATTGGAGAATATTGCAATCCTGAGGAAATTGCACACTTCACATCCCTTTTCAAGGAATTCTGTGATGTGTTCGCTTGGTCTTATGACAAAATTCCTGGCATAGATCCATCTATAGTCGAGCATGAAATTAAGATTTATGACAATGCCAAACCAATTCGACAGTGACTCAGACATGTCCACCCGCGCAAAGCAGACGCCATCAAAACTGAGGTAGAAAAACTTTTAAATGTTGGTTTCATCTATCCCATTCCTTTGACAGAATGAGTTTCCAATCTGGTTCCCGTCGATAAAAAACAAGGCACCATTCAAGTTTGTGTTGACTATCGCGATCTGAACGCCGCTTGTCCCAAAGACAATTATCCTACGCCGTTCATAGATCAGATTCTCGATGATTGTGTCGGATGTGAATATTTTTCCTTCATGGATGGATTCTTGGGCTATAACCAGATTGCGATTAAAAAAGAAGACCAGCATAAAACTGCCATTATTTTTCCTTGGGGCACATTTGTGTATCGTAAACTCCCATTATTCGGTCTGAAGAATGCTGGAGAAACTTTTCAACGAGCTATGGACTGTGCTTTCCATGAAATTCAACATATTGTATAGGCTTACTTGGATGACCTTCCGACCCATTCCAAGAAACGACCTGATCACCTTGCTCATTTGAAAGAAATTTTTGTTAGGTGTAGATTCTCCAATATCCGTCTGAATGCTTATAAGTGTGTATTTATGGTTGAGTCCGAGCGTCTGTTAGGTTTCATTGTCTCCAAGCATGGGATTAGGGTTGATCCCGATAAGTTTAAAGAAATTTTTGAATTGTCGGCACCACAATCCATCCTCCAACTCCAACATTTGCAAGGAAAGGAAATTTTTTTACGTCGATTCATTATTAACCATGCCGAAATGACAAAAGGATTTATGCGATTATTGGAGAAGGGAACACTATATTTGTGGGATGACCAAGCTCAACGGTCATTTGATGCTTTAAAACATGCACTTGTTTCAGCCCCACTCCTTAGTGCCCTCGACTACTAACTGTTACACTAAAAATTGTCATCCTAACATTCTGCTATGTGTATGAGCTCATTATTACTCATACTTCTCCCTTTACAAGTCTAAAATATCAGTTCCTCATACCAAGCCTTGAAAATCAGAGAAAAGTTCCTAAAAATCTCCTAAACTTTGGTGTCGCACTTTCTCTCTATCTTTCCTACGGTCCCGCATCTAATGTTCAGCTCTCTTGCGTACATGAATGCACTTTATCTGTGTTATGTGTGCGGACCCCTGTAAGATCAAAAAGGCACAAGTAAATTCCAAAAAGCTCAATAAAAGTGAATTCTAGAAGCTTCCATAAAATATCTTGCAGTGATAGAACCACTCTTATGAGGTGCATGTATCCCTTACCTTATGGAGCTAACCCCTTGATGTGAGGAGTCTATCCCTTTGAAGGAGGATTATATCCCTTCATAGTTGGAATATAAAACCTCCTCTTTTCCACTATAAAAAGAGGCATTGAGTAGCCTCATCGAGAGTTCAAGCTTTAGAATATTTGAAGTTAAGTGTTGTTGAGATTTAGACTCAGTTAACTAAGACTTTTGTGAGGAGAGATTACATACCTCTATTTGTCTTGGTTGGAGGAGTGTAGAGCTTATCAAAGTAAAGGAGACTCCTGCTTCGGACCCCAGGAAGGCCTGTGCAACATCAAGGCTCAGGTTGTAAGGTTTTCCTTCTTTTGAAATCAATACAAATATACTCGTTTTTCTCAATAAGCTTTCAGTTAATGGTTTATTTCATAGATTTGTTGATCACTATGATAAGCATGGTTTATGATGATTTCCATATAGGTGCTATGTAATATTTTTCTTGTTTGTGACTACAGGTTTACGAGGAAAACTCCTTCAAGTGCACGAGGGATAATAACGACTTCAAACAAGCGCTAGATATACGGTAAGTCTTTTACACCTCTATAGAGCTTTTCGTAGATCATATATGCTTAGAGAAAGATTAGTTTATTTGGTTGTTTGTTGCTATATACTTTTAATACTAGGGAGATTGGTCTTGTCCGCAAGATGGATTAATCCACACAACAAATTGGCAACTCCACTCGGGATGACTTGTTGTTTTTGGTTCTCTTTTATTTTGATTTGAGGAAACGTTTTCCTAGTTTTTGATTGATAGACATTTTCCTGGGTAGCTTAGGTTTTCTCTGTTTTTGAAAATTTTGAGATCTTTATGTTTTTCTCTAATTTTTCTTCGAACTGCACTTTGCCTTCTTTGCACAGTGCGGGCAGTTTTGCATTTTTTCTTTAGTAAACAGTGTAGTACCACACCTGTTACTCCTGCAAGCCTGCGGACCCTGTTAAAATTTTGAAAAAATTTAGATTTAGTTCTTTAGTTTATTTTTATTTTGATTTAGAGTTTTGGTTTCTACCCAAATTGATGATTTTTCTGTCAAAATATTTCTGTGAATGAATCTTATTAGCAGTGTTGGTGTTTTGATGATTTTCTAGAAGTTTTGCGTTTCAGATTCTTTTTCACTTGGTCTTTGTAGTGATTCGAAGCATTGACTGTTTGAAGTACCTGAGATTACATTGGTGTTTTGTCTTTTTGCCGAATCTGACCTGATTGTGAAATCATCCTTTATTAAGAAATAGAGCTACCTATTTCTTTGCAAAACTTTGAAAAGAAACTTTGTTATTGGTTTTTGAATTTCATTTTTTATAAAAAACATATTTGAGTGTTTTTGATCCGTTTGTTATTATGAACGAATAGATCGTTAGTTTGCTGAATAACTAAGTAAAACATTCTTCAAAAAAAAATCTTAAAGCTTTTATTCAATCAGATTATTAAAGTTTGTAGATCTCAGAATTAGTTTTGTAGTTTTGAGTACTTTTAAAAGTTTGTAGATCTCTTTTGAAGGAAACTTGTTTCGTAGCTTCAAGTTTTTGAAAGTGAAAGGATTTTCTTATGAGCTTTGATAATCTGTTTCATTTTGAGTTATTGCAGAAAAGACAAAATATTTTCTTTCAATTTCTCTTTATGCAAAGAAGGAATTGTTTATTAAAAGAATTGCATTCTCCAACTCTTTCTTAAATAGAATTTCATTGAAAGGAAACTATCTGATTATCATTTTTAGGTGCATTTTTAGTGTTTTTGGAAGTCGAGTCTTCACACCATCAGAGTTTCATGTCCGCACCCATTGACTTAAGAAACAAAAATTAAAATTAACGCTTAATTAAAATTCATCTAGCAATCTTTTTATTTTCTAGGGCTCTTATCACCAACATAGCTTAGGCTAGTATCTTGGAGTAGGGAGTAATTAACTCTCCAAGGTAGTAAAAACAAACAAGTAGACAAATCTTGCGGTAGGAAATAAATCCAATTGTAATTTGTATAATCTGGGAAGCTCCTCTTAAAGAAGTCAATCACGAGATCATATCTGAACCTTTGAGACAATCAATTATGTTTCATTGGGGAAGATAGAAGATTTTTTGCGCATTACAAACGGTAAAAATCGGATTAACCATTGTCGAGGAGCCTGGGGACACTTTTCGGTAAACCTCGGATTAACCATGTCGAGGAACCTTCAAGGGGATTGAGCTTTGTTACTCTACCCTTGCGCATGGAATTGGATCATAGACTATTCCCCCAATTATATTTGTTACTGTTGGTAACCTTAGTGACTAAAAACTTAAGATTATTTCCTAAGGTGACGGTGAAGGAAAGATCTCACTATACCTGGAGTAGACGTCGACTAGACTCACTTGGACTCTCTGGGGGGTTCTCTTCACACGAGATGGTTTTGTGAGGAAACTTGTGCCAATATGTTTCATTAAGCAGGTTGTCGAGGTAACTGTTCCAACTGCCCTTTCTGTATTGAATTTCTACTATGTTGGATTTCATCACCAACTAGTGTTTTTAGTACGGGAAGTTACTGTTTGTGTGTGGTTTGAACTCTTAGATTTTTAAACGTGTGATTCAGCTGTTTGTTTCTTTAGAGACTTTAGGTGTTTTCATTGAAATTTTCTTTGTTTGAGTGTGATTAGTTAAATATTTAATCGTGTCGGAATTGCGGAGACAATCCCAGAGACTGCAAGGGAAACCCCCTGAATATATACCAAGTCAGCTTGAAGGGCTTCGTGCTCTGGTATCATCTAGTAGCGGTAGGATTAAATCAATAGAAGTTGGGACTTCATCTATAGTTGCTCATCCCGATTATCAAACACCCATAACATAACACATTCAAGAGCCGATTTCAGTTTTTGAAGTTACTGGTAGTATTTCTCCTACCAGTGAACTAGCTGACGAACCTGAAATCTCTGAACCTGAAACTGAACCTTCTATTTTGGAAACATCTTCAGGATTTATTACACCAACTTCTAGCGATCTTGGTTCACCTAGGGTAAGAAATATTGTCACTGATGATCTTCCATCTGGACTAATTTCTATTGAAGAACTTACTAATCCAGACGAAGAGTTATCTCTTCCCGATTGCCCTCAGTCTTTAAATCTTAGGGAATGTGAATCAATTTTCTATAGCCCTATCGAACTTCTGCTTGGTATTTATCCTTAACAATTTTTTTAGAGAATCTGGGTCTTGCTTTTTCTCCACCTCGAGTTCCATTTCATCCAACACCCAGAGGTTACTATCCGTCACCCATTATGGCAGGAGAGTCATCCATGTTTTCCCAAACACCGGAAGCATTTTTACACGGTGGTCCTTCTGTTCCTTCGGCATATCAGGCTCTGTCTGGTACTTTCTCGAGAGCAGCTCCTCAACCAATTGAACAAGTGTTATCATCTGGTTTAAGTGGAATTAAAATTGAAACGTCGAACGCAGAGAAAATCTTTATGATGTCTGTTAATATTCCGAATCTGCAACCTCAAGGCAGTCAGTTACCACCTGGAGGGCAATCTCAGGGAAATCAGTTACCACCTGGGGGGAAACCTCAAGGTAGTCAGTTACCGCCTAGGGGGCAACCTTCAGGAAGTCATTTACCACCTGGGGGTCAACCTCAAGGTATCTTTTTCCCAAGACAAATTGTGGAATCATATTATTTTGGGGGACAACCTCAAGGACAGTACACACCTCAAGGATATCAACCTTCAGGACAGTACATACCCCAGGTTCAACCCCAAGCTCAATATGCTCCTCAGGGTCCTTATCAACCCCAGCTTCAGTACGCACCTCAGGTTTATCAACCTCAAGGTCAGTACCCAATTCAAGGTTACCAACAACCTTCTGGTCAGTCATTAATTCAAGGAGCTGGAAATTTACCACTTACTTATCAGCCCTACGTTCAACCAGGTTATGGTCCTTACGTTCAACCTTTTGCGGGACAATACCCTAGAATGAATATGGTGTGGGATCTGTTCTAGTATCAACAGCCTATGCAAGATAATGTGTAGCTGCCTTTTCAACCTGGACAGCCTTTGGTTTCTGGTCTAACCCAGCAACTTTTCCAGCCTACTATTCAAACTCCTGCACCTAGTTCTGTTCAACAGTCTGCGCCTAGTACACCTCAGACTCCGCCTCAAACTGTTGCAACTGCTGCAACGTCTGTTCAAACTGTAACACCTATTTCTGGAGTATTTGTAACTCCGAGTTCGGCTATCCCTGCATCCGTGTAAATCCCTCAAGTTTCTGTACCCCAGTCAGGACCTTCAGTTCAGACTTTGGTTCAGATGCCTGCAGGACAAGCCAATACAATTACAATTGTCACAAGTCAACCGAAATTCACGTATCAACCATACCAAGGATATCCTCAATTCTGTCCCAGTTCACAAAATCCAAGTTATCAGTATCAATCGTACCTTGGCTATACTTATCAGCAGCCTCAACAACCCCAGTTTGGTCCGGTTAATCCTGCTTTTCAAACTGCATGCTCTTAATGACTGCATTGTGGGCAAATGGAGCATTGCGGCGTCATCCACATCCTCATGCTCACGTTCTCTCCAAATCAACATCTTGCTGATCCTACAATGCATAAAAAGATATGTTAGAATAATCTAATTTGAAAATTTTTTGGCGGCAAATGAGAAATTTGATTTTGAATTTTAAATGTGTGGGGACCGCACTTTTCCTTCATACACAGTGCGTAGGAACGCACGCGCTCTATGGAAAAAGTGCAGACCCACGACCTTTTTCTCCATAGAAAAAGGTTGGGGTTCGCAGGTCCCGTGTATTGTGCATGCAGACCCTCGCGGGCCATTTCTTAAACATATTTCTCCCTTAACAATAAAAAACTAAAGCCTAAAAATGAATTCTAAATGGATGAAAAGCAATATTAAGATTTCATGGATTACTTGGGACTGACGGTTTTGGATTTTTTCGAACGGATTTTCCAGAATCTTCATAGGAACTTTTTTACCCAAAAGCTTCTACTTTTCACTCTGAACTTGAACGGTAAAAATGAAATTGAAAAAGTCCTTTTTATAAGTTTTTTAGAATAGATGAATTTTTAATTTATTTATTTTTCACTTTAAAAAGGGTACTTTGAAAGAATTTTTACTTATCTTAAATAGGTATGTGTAATGTTTCGAGTTTTTGTGCAGAAATTGGATTTTTCAGGAGAATTGATCATTTTTCAACAAAAGCATACTTTTATCACTTTTTCGGACTATTTCAAAAAATTTACAAAAAAAGAGAAACATTGGAGTTCTCTTTCAAGCCCTTTTCAGACTCTCTAAATATGAAAAGATTACTGAGTACTTGATTGTTCGAACTCGTTAAAGTAAATGAATAATCGTCCCTTCAGTATAAGTTTACCCCTTTTACAAACTGAAATGGACTATTTACGAAAAAGGTATACGTTGACTAATTACGGTCAATAGAGTTCTCTCCCGCATTATTTTATCATTTTTTGGGCTCAAGAGACTAAATTTACGAAAAATTACACCCATGGATTTTTTTTAAGTTTTTTCTTCTGACTCCCTAAAATTGAAAAACACCGAGTTTCTCCTATATTGGACTCGTTAAAATTTAACAGTAAAGGACATGTTCAATTTAAAAATAGGAACGAACCACTCCTTCTTAGGGTTCAAATCTTAAACTAAGTTGGACTCATCCGAAGGATGAGGTTATAAACAAGCAAATGTTATCCTCCTCAAGCTTGTCAAAAATACAGAGGTACTTGTCAGAAATGGTGGGGGAAAAGAGAGAAAAATGACTTGTTTTTTGTATTTTGAATTTTCGAAAATCCAGTTAACCACTCTTGAACACTGTTAGCCCCCCATGAATTTTTTGACAAGCAAACGGGGGGCTAAAATGTTTCTGAGCCTTCAAGGAATGTATTTACTCTGAAAACACATCATTCTTGAAGCCTCCTTGTGCCTTCTGATGTCCCTGCCTTCAGAGAAGTTTTCCGTAGAATTTTCAGCACCAAATCATCGTCCAAGTAGAGCCATCAGAAAGAGCCTGAAAAGAGCTTTCCAACAGTATGCTACACTCTCAAAACTGACTTCTAGATTGAATTCTACGCCTAAGTGAAGTAAAAGCCCTTATATCCCCAAATATCCCCTATTTCCCATGTTTCCCTTTAACTCTATGTTTAAAGTTTTAATATTCCCTTTTAAAACCATGTTTTCCCCTTTTCGATTATTAAATCGCATTGTAAATAATGTTAAAACAAAATATGCGATTTATAAACCACTTCCCCTCCATGACCCGAGGGACCTTATAATAAAACTTTATATTATAAGTCCCGCCCTTTGTAACCACTTCCCCTTTCCATACCCCGCCATGTATTGCATAAAAATTTATTATAAAGTTTTGTGTTATATATATGACCCGCCGTATTGCAATCACAATCGCAGGCTCTTTCCAATCGCATGTTTTATTTGTGTGGCTCTGATCACTCCAATCACAAGTATTTGCGACGCGATTAATCGCATCGCAATATACTGCGATTGTGATCATCGCAGCTCCTCCTCCGATCCTCCAATCACAAATCCGCCCAATCACCCTAATCGCAAGTCCTTTCCTCCTCCCCCGATCACTCTGATTCCCTGATCCTTCCGATCCCTCGATCGCACTGCCCCTCCGATTGATCGCATCGCAAGTTCTTTCTCCCGATTGCGATTGCCTCCCGCTCCCGATCTCTGATTGCAACTAGACCCCAGGCCCACCATACCATACCTCCTCCATTCATATAATAAAGGGACTTTTCCTTTGTAATCCGAAACTCTGGTTATATTTATTTATACAAAGGATATTTCCCAATCACATCAGAAATTTTGTGTTTACCATTCCATCCCGCTCCATCTCCCAATTCCGATTTGCGATTGCGATTCGTACCCCGGTCCCACCATTTAATTCTTCCGCACATTCCTTATAAAATCCCGTTTTCCTTTGTAAAAGTACAAAATTCATTTGTTTTATTTATATAAAGGCTTTTCTCCCCATCGCATCGAAAGTTTCACTTTGTATATTACTTCGCCTGCCCCGCTCTGATTCCAATTGTGATTATTGTTGGTTATATGTTTCCTGCCTCCTCTCCATTCCTCCCTATTCAATATTGTTCCCTTCACTAAGGCAGGTCCCGTTCAAAGGTCATTTATTTAAAAAAGTTTGGTTTTGTTCAACAGCGTGGAAAGTTTGAAAGTTTGAGGTTTGAAAACTTAGAGGCAGGGTCACAGGAATCAAGGCGCAGTTTGAAGATCAAATGCACGCAGTAGGCCGTATCTGTGTTAATATCAGTACGATGCTTTCCCCAGAAAGACCGCTGGACAGTGTTCTCCACACTTCCTCAAGCCTTTAAACAGATGAAAGACACTGACATGAGCTTCTTAATACTGTCAGAACTGTGGTAATGGAAGCATGGAGACCTTGCAGTTTCCATTCCATGTCATTTATTCCAGAAGGCTAGCGCAGAACTCCAAAACACCAGAAAGGAATTCAAGGACACATCCGAGGTCAAAATCGACCTGAAAAAGGTCTCCCAAGCAACTCTTAGAGTACACACAACGATGCAGATTTCCATTAAGTAGGGTGGGCATTCGACCTACCTCCCCTCTGTCTTAACGAGATCCATTCAATGTTCATCTACCTTTGTTTTTCTCTTCCCCTACTAGAATTTCCAAGAGCGATATCAAGAGGGTTGTTGTTGGGCCGCTATTTTCCAATTGCTGCTGTTGCAGTTATGGAAATTCATTTGGACTGTTAGAACAGTCTTGGGAGAGAGTAGCATAGTAGTTGAATGTAGTAGGCTGGGAGGAGAATTTTGGATTTTAAACAGCTATTGAACTCTGATGTATATGACTGGTTTTGCATCATTGATCAAGCACATTTCACAAGATCCTGGTCTATAAATATAGGTGATGTTTTCCTAACTCTGTTTATTACATTTTCATGATGTTCATTGGTCTTTTGGCTTGCATCAGAAATCTGGCATAGGATTTTCCCTTGTTAGGAACCCTATGTTTCTTCTCTCCTTGCCTTAATGTTTTCTGTTGTATGTGTTATCTAAGAGTGAACTCAGTTAATTTAACCAATGTAGTAGTTCCATATGCTGCTAGCTGATGTATGAATTATGGAGTTTGCTACTTGGATGTTTCCTGCTGGGGTCAAAGCATTGAAGGTTCAAAGTCCTTCTGTGATCTATAGATTCTATCTTTGTTAACTCATCTCTGTTTTTCCCTTGGAGTAGGCTAAAGCTGACCTGGAGTTAAATGACCTCTGGTCCGATCTATAAGCTACCCCTTTGTCCCTCCTTTGAGAGTTGCCTATGAGTATGTCCAAGCAGGTCTAGAGTTAAATGACCTCTGATCTGATCTATAGATAGAAATTAGGTTGCTTTCCTTCTTTCACTTTCAATCCTTAATGTTCCATCCCACCATCTAATCTAAAAACATCCTTTAGTGTAGATGAGTTGCCCTCGGAAAGCCTTGGCTAGTTGTTTCAAGTAATTCTCCTTTCATGACTCCATAGCCCAATGGATGGCACTTTCTTGACCTATCCTCTTTGCAGAAACATCTTTTTTTTTCGTTCCTTTACCTCCCATTACTTTCTCAGTCTATGATCTCATGACCAACCCAAAAACTCACCAACCAAATCATTTAAAACCCCCTTTTGTGCTTCATACCTAGCCTAACATCTCATTTTGAGCTTCAAATATATATCATTCTTTGTTTTATCAGAGAGATCCCTCTCCGGGTCCAGGAGGGCTAGATCCTAGGGCCCCAAAGTGGTTTGATGTTGTCTTATCTTTTGGTATTTCCAAATCTGCCAAAACATAGGAACCCCAACATAATGGCGACTCCACTGGGCCAAAATCTTGATTTGGTAAATCACTGTGGTGGACAGTAAAATTGTAAATCATCCACCTGGTGAATCCACAATTCCTGAATGATTAAAAGACTCCACTGGTGATCAGCAAGCCACTGGTTATCTGTGTGTTCACAAGACTCCACTGGGAGACCATGTCGCAGTACAACATCATCCCCACCAGATGGAAGACTCTGGGTTAAGCCCCCTTGAAGAGTTTCGTTGTTGAATATCAGATATACTAGCTCAACTCAGAAGTGAAGACCTTCTAGGGGTTCTTCGTTCCAGCTCAAGATTCAATGATCAACTTGAGCTGAAGAAAGTTTTCCTAGAAGTGTTGGCGGAAAGGTATGAATCTGAGATCGAATTTTTGAACTCACAAGAGAAATCATACCAGTCCAGAGACCCCGGAGCATTTTTGGAAAGTCTCTTGCCCCCTAAAAATGAAGAAATTTCGCTGCTTGTCGAAGTAAAAGAAGAAGAAAATCTGGCTTTCATAAGCCACACTGAAGACGCAGTGAAAGATGCGGAAATCAAAGCCGCCCAGGATGAAGACAACCTACTAGTCATGGCAGGCCAGAAAGAAGAAAGTGTACATCATGTGTTCATTGATCCTATGGCAGAGTATATGGAGGTCCTGATTAGCTCAATTACTCTAGTGTTGATCCTTAGCACGGGCCAGATTTATCAGGAGTGGTCACTACTGATGGTGACCTCAGTTTTGAAGGACCACACGCAGAGCACCCTGTAGTTGTCTCTGACAGGCATCCAATGCTCATATCCTTTTTTTCTTCTACTTGATTGGCTACATTGGCACTATTGTGTCACCTATAGCGTCAGAGATTTCCAGTTAGAGTAGGGTAGGTAGGAAGTCTGAAATAAAGCTCAGCCTGTGAGCATGTAGTTAGTTGTTTTAATTTTTGCAAAGTCCAGCAAGCCAGACAGTCTAATCCTGGCTTGAATATTTTTCAATTTCTGTCTTAGAATGTAGAGAAGAAATCTCCCAGATATTTTAATCCTAGCATATATTAGATTAGGTAGAGAAGCTATGAGGCCAACAGTCTAATCTGGCCTCATGGAGTAATAAGGGTAGAAGTAGAATAGGTTCATTTTCCTGTATGTAAAAATTGATGATGTAAAGAGTCTGCAAGTCCAAATGCACCCAAAAGAAGAATTTTAGGACTATAGTGTGGGTAGGTAGTTGTTTGGGAGAAATTTTACTGCTTATATGATGTCTTCATAATTTGTGGAAGCTGATCAAAGAAAGAAATGAATGAGTCAAGCACCAGGCATCTGGCCTACACCAAAGATTTACTTTCTGAATTCTTGAATCCTTCAAGAAGAAGCCATCCCCATGTGGAGCCACTGTTAGCCCCCCATAAATTTTTTGACAAGAAAACAGGGGGCTAAAATGTTTTTGAGCCTTCAAGGAATGCATTTCCTCCGAAAACACATAATTCTTGAAGCCTCCTTGTGCCTTCTGATGTCCCTGACTTAAGAGAATTTTTCCACAGCATGTTTAATGCCGAATCATCCTCCAAGAAAAGCCATCAGAAAGAGCCCAAAAAGAGCTTTCCAACGGTATGCTACACTCTCAAAACTGACTTCTGGATTGAATTCTACGCCTAAGTGAAGTAAAAGCCCTTATATCCCCGTATATCCCCTATTTCCCATGTTTCCCTTTAACTCTATGTTTAAAGTTTTAATATTCCCTTTTAAAACCATTTTTTCCCCTTTTTGATTATTAAATTGCATTGTAAATCATGTTAAAACAAAATATGCAATGTATAAACCACTTCCCCTCCATGACCCGAGGGACCTTATAATAAAACTTTATATTATAAGTCCCACCCTTTGTAACCAATTCCCCTTTCCATACGTCGCCATGTATTGCATAAAAAATATTATAAAGTTTTGTGTTATATATATGACCTGCTGCATTGCAATCGCAATCGCAGGCTCTGTCCAATCGCATGTTTTATTTCTGTGGCTCCGATCACTCCAATCGCAAGTATTTGCGACGCGATTAATCGCATCGCAATATACTGCGATTGCGATCATCGTAGCTCCTCCTCCGATCCTTCGATCACAAATCCGCCCAATCACCCTAATCACAAGTCCTTTCCTCCTCCCCCGATCACTCTGATTCCCCGATCCTTCTAATCCTCCGATCGCACTGCCCCTTCGATTGATCGCATCGCAAGTTCTTTCTCCCGATTGCGATTGCCTCCCGCTCCCGATCTCCATTTGCGATTAGACCCCGGGCCCACCATACCATACCTCCACCATTCATATAATAAAGGGCCTTTTCCTTTGTAATCTGAAACTCTGGTTATATATATTTATACAAAGGATATTTCCCAATCGCTTCGGAAATTTTGTGTTTACCATTCCATCTCGCTCCATCTCCCAATTTTGATTCGCGATTGCAATTTGTACCCTGGTCCCACCATTTAATTATTCCGCCCATTCCTTATAAAATCTCGTTTTCCTTTGTAAAATTCAAAAATTCATTTGTTTTATTTATATAAAGGCTTTTCTCCCCATCGCATTGTAATTTTCACTTTGTATATTACTCCGCCCGCCCCGCTCCGATTCTGATTGTGATTACTGTTGGTTATATGTTTCCCGCCTCCTCTCCATTCCTCCCTATTCAATATTGCTCCCTTCACTAAGGCAGGTCCCGTTCAAAGGTCATTTATTTAAAAAAGTTTGGTTTTGTTCAACAATGTGGAAAGTTTGAAATTCTGAGGTTTGAAAACTCAGAGGCAGGGTCACAGGAATCAAGGCGCAGTTTGAAGATCAAATGCACGCAGCAGGCCGTATCTGTGTTAATATCAGCAAGATGCTTTCCCCAGAAAGACCACCAGACAATGTTCTCCACGCTTCCTCGAACCTTTAAAAAAATGAAAGACATTGACAGGAGCTTCTTAAGACTGTCAGAACTGCGGTAATGGAAGCATGGAGACCTTGCAGTTTTCCATCCATGTCATTTATTCCAGAAGGCTAGCGCAGAACTCCAAAACACTAGAAAGGACTTCAAGGACACATCCGAGGTCAAAATCGACCTGACAGAGGCCTCCCAAGCGGCTCTCAGAGTACACATAGTGATGCAGATTGCCATTAAGCAGGGTGGGAATTCGACCTACCTCCCCTCTGTCTTAATGAGATCCATTCAATGTTCATCTACCTCTGTTTTTCTCTTCCCCTATTAGAATTTCCAAGAGCGATATAGAGAGGGTTGCTGTTGGGCCGTTGTTGTCTAGTTGTTGTTGTTGCAATTATGGAAATTCATTTGGACTGTTAGAACAGTCTTGGGAGAGAGTAACATAGTAGTTGAACATAGTAGGCTGGGAGGAGAAGTTTGGATTGTAAACAGCTATTGAACTCTGATGTATATGACTGGTTTTGCATCATTAATCAAGCACATTTCACAGGATCCTAGTCTATTACTATTGGTGATGTTTTCCTAACTATTTTTATTACATTTTCATGTTGTTCATTGGTCTTTTGGCTTGCATCAGAAATTTGGCATAGAATTTTCCCTTGTTAGGAACCCTATGTTTCTGCTCTCCTTGCCTTAATGTTTTTTATTGTATGTGTTGACAATATGATGCTGAGTGTTGTCCTTGATGGCAACCCACTTGATGAAGATGATGGCAACATACTTAATGAATTTGTTCTTGATGAGCTTGTGAATGATATACATCTGATGTATCTCCAATTAGTATAGAAGGTGAAGAAGAAAGAATTTCCAGAATGGGCCAAAACAGTGATGAAAAGTGTATGTCACAAGGCATACGTGAGTTTGTCTAGGGGAAGTCGCGTATGCACGCGGGAAATAACGTTCCAAGTCACGTATTCTCAATTGGGCTCTAAACATGAAAAACCAGGTGTTAATACCATGGTATTGACCCATTGTATTGAGTGCTGGATTGTCTAGTTGATCCCGTGCAGGAATACCATCGGAAGTGATGTGGTTTTGACTCATGGTATTGATGAAGGCCAAATCTATATAAGGAGAAGAAAATCATTGTGCATGAGGGGGCAAGTGTCGAGGCTTTAATGAATACTTCATTCTGAAGTATATCTGCATAGTTGAACTCTGCTCTTAATTGATAGATCTGAATCTATGATGCATCTATGAACATGGTGAAGGTAAAAGATCTCTAGATCTAGAAATGGTGAATCTCTTGGATGATATGAAAAGAAGTGATGAAGGCCTGGCGCAATTCTGCTGAAGAACTTGAAGAAATCTGGGTAAGTTCATAGATCTGATCTGTTGTGCAAAGTCTATCTTTTGTAGATCTATACGCAGGTTCAGTTCATGAAAAACGCGTGTATACGCGGATCTGTTTCAACAAATTCGCGTATGGACAGTTAGGGTTATTTTGGTAAATGCACAGATGTATATGCGGGTTAACTTCATCCAAAGTGCGTATATACGTGGGTCTGATTGAATAAAAGCGCGTATGATATCTGATCTTATGGTTGCTCAAGGTCGAAAGTGTTTCTGCATATTTATTCTGAAGTCTGGGTTATCTCTGGTATTCTGGTTACAGTGGTTTCACTGTTCTATTTGATGCATTGGGCAAAGGTTGTTTATTGACAAGTAAAGGGTTGTGTTGGAGCTGTTTGATCTAGTTTGAAAATTGATGAAACGTGGTCTGCAATGCATCTGAGGGTTGAAACCTTCAGTCTGAAAGTAGAAGCTTTCTGCTAGTAGAGGCTGGTGCTAATATCAGGGGGTAGTAGCTCCCTTCCAGGTGAGGCTGGTAAACGAGAGCAGGGGGTTGTTGCTCCCTTCCAGGAGAGGCTGGTAAACGAGAGAAGGTTGTAGCTTTCTGCAGGTGGGTGCCTGCATACTGGTATGAGTCTGCACCAGTACATGTTGTAAGAAGTTTTCTTAATAATAAAAATTGAAGACTGAGACGACGGCAGTGGTGGTTTTCTCCCGAATTGGGTTTCCACCTAAAAATCCTAGTGTTCATGTGTGGTTGCTTATGTGTGATGATTATTCTGTTCTTCCTGCACTTGTTTACTGTTTTCTAAATATCTGATGAATGAGTAATGCAATGATCTAAGTCAAGAACTAAATGCATAATTAGATCACTGGATATACGCGAGTTCTATAAGGGATATCCGCGTATATACATGGGTTTGCTTCTGGAAAGTAGCGTATGGTTTTTAAGAAAGAAATATCAAAGTTTTATTTTCTGCACTAAATACTGATTCACCCCCCCCCCCCCCCCCCCCTCTCAGTATTTTTCCCAACAGTATGTGTTATCTAAGAGTGAACTTAGTTAATTTAACCAGTGTAGTAGTTCCATATGCTGCTAGCTGATGTATGAATTATGGAGTTTGCTACTTGGATGTTTCCTGCTGGGGTCAAAGCATTGAATGTTCTGTTGTGACCAGCAACAACCCCCCTTTTTATTTTAATATTAGTAATAATATTAAATAAATGGGGACCCTTAGTTAAAAAAATTCAAAAAAAAAAAAAATCAATTAGGATTTGTTTTCCTTTTCAAATAAAACTTTCCATCATAAACTTAGAGAAATCCCTTAGAAAGAACCTTAAGAAACACTTAAGTTTATGATAGATTACAATAAAATTGTTCTTTAAACAAAATCGCGCATCCATCGCAAAATGGTATATATCTTTTGTAAAACTGAAAATGCGCTTTTGCGATAATGCGATCCCAAAAAGCCTATACAATAAACATATTGGTCGTAGATCGCATAGCACAGAAAACAGAAATGTTAAACGAATACCTTTTGCGCTATTTACAATTTTGCGCTTTTGCGAGATTTGCGATGTGTGCTTTTGCGCTATTTCGCAATTTGCACTTTTCCGCTATTTATAAAATTGCGATGGTTTCATTTTGCGATATTGCGATATTGCGATATTGTGCAGCAAATCGCAGATCGCAATGTCGCAGATTCATAAAAGCGCGTTCTTCAAAGAAAATATTCCCACATATCAATATTTGTTATGCGCTTTAATGATTGGGTTAAATGAATGGATTGTCAATTAATGGTAAATGAGATTTTGTTTTGATTGAAAGTAATTTCACGATAAAATAATATATTTCATCCGCCTTCGCATTTAAAACAATCTCATCACCTTTCTCATGCCATTACTCTCATTTAACTCGTAAAATGCAGGCATGAAGGAGCAAACGTCTATACAAAGCTTTCACAAAACATTATGGGTAAGAAGGAGAAGAGCTCGAATTCTGAAAACAGAGAAATGGCTTCACTATATGCAGACACCACTTGCAATAAGGATGCCGGTATATCCACTTGGGAAGGAATGTATAAGTTGTTAGAAGAAGAAAATCCTGTGGTGATGAAAGTTGCGGCTACAGCAGGTTCTAGTAATACATCTGAGGCAACCCTCAAAGAACTGGCTTGTTCATTTCTGCATAGAATAGCTGCGAGGCCGAGGATTCTTCTGTATACAGACATGGTGAAATGGGTGCTAGACAACACTGATATTTCAGACAGACAATTCAGAACTCCAGCTCAAGAGCTAATCGGGTCATTCACCACGGAAGATTTGAAGCTGATGTATAAGTTGCCGGAGCCTCAGGCGACATATAATAAGCAATTCATGGAAGATTTTGCCAGAGAACATGCGAATTTGTCAGAATGCACACAGGAGTGGACCAAAAGAGATGAACCATTGAAGAAAAACAAACACGGACGGACAGTACCAAAAAAGAATGTTTTAGACGCTGTTCACAAAGTTCAATATCCAAGTGGGAAATTTGACACAGTTTCTACCACAAGATAAGGTATGTAAGTTTGCCAAATTATCCCCTATAGAGCTTTTAGAAGTGACTGAAAAAGATGTCGGAGATCAGGAGCTCTTAGGGAAACAAAAAACTCTTATTGAGAAAAGTCTGGAGTTGAAGAAACTTGAAATAACTGTAAAGAAAAATGAAGAAACATTGACCAAATTCAAGGCACTTAATGCTGAGCAAGAAAAAGATGTGGAGCGTGTTCGACAAAGAGAAAAATTATTGTGAAAGATTGAATCTATAAATAAGAAACTACCTTGGCTGAAGTATGATATAAAAAAAAGGAAAAGGAGAAAATGGCAAAGAGAAATTGAGATTAAATTGCGAAATTAATAACAGAGTAAAAAGCTCCAATAGAGGAGAATGCACAAATCAGAAGGGCAGAGAAGAAAGCAGAGGAGGCGGCTACAGCGGCAAACACTCTTACTGATTGTGTAAATGATAATTTACACAAAGCTAATTTGATTTCAGAAACTGTTCCAGGATATCTCCCACAGGCACATCAACTACAAACAGAATGGAGGCAAAAGGCAGAAGAAAGAGAAAAATCAATTCAAGGGCTGACAAGATTAAATTGGGACTCATACTGGACATACTTAGTGAAGCCACACAGTCAGCACAGTGCGCTTAATTGTATCATCAATTCTACAGAGAAGATTGTGCCTACACTTGCCGACTCTGTCTTTTCAGGACAGTTGAATTCTGAAGTCGGTCAACCACATCTTCTCAAAACTATTCTAGATGCCTGCAAGTTTAAAGATCAAGTTCATAGATAGTTAGATTTAGTTTTAATTTTACTGTATTTTAGCCTAGGAAAAGGACGGTCATTAAACCGAATCCTTAATTTTTGTAATAGACTATTTTTAGATTTAGCTAAGTAGTATTTAAACCCTTCTCATGCATTTAGAGAAGGGTCCTGGATCTTAATATTTTTGACTTGGAGATTACATTTCTGTACTCCACTGTCTTATATATTTTTAAAAATGATCACATCTGGTGATTTTTATGCGGAATTATCTTTGAAGTGTTGCATTTCTGTACCTTGGAATTTGATTTTGCATCAGATTTACTGGATTAAAGTATCAGATTTCATTTGAAAGTCTTCAAGATGAATGAGGTATTTCTATCTGTTCACTGTTGATTTCTTTTGTCTTATGATATTCACTTTAAAATTTGCTATCATTTATATATATTTGGTTTTCACAACGTTTCTTTTTATATATCATTTCTGAGTATAATTGAAACGTTATCTTTCATAAGTATATATAGATGGTATACAATGATGAATGCAATATGCTAGTACAACTATGTTTAACTTCTTAAATAGAGTTATCTTTATTTGTTTCTGCACATTTCAATTTAAATGATAATACATTTTTATGGTTATTGTTAAATTGAAACAATCTTAAGTTGTATTCACATATGATTGTCCGGGTTAGTGTTAGAATTTCTTTATCAATATTTAGTTTAAATTAAATAGTTTTATTTCAGTCAATTTAGTCCCATTTTCACCCATCCAAATCAACCCATCACCAACCCATTTAGTTATAAGGAAACTGGTCCTTTAAATCCAGTCGGAGCCACCAAACGGATAAGGAGCTGTCCTAAGGTCCCGACCGGGTGGTTTTCCCCAATGTTTGAAGCAGAGATTTTCTAGGCTTCAACAAGTTCAAATTCCTTCTCTGATCTATAGATTCTATCTTTGCTAACTCATCTCTGTTTTTCCCTTGGAGTAGGCTAAAGCTGACCTAGAGTTAAATGACCTCTGGTTCGATCTATAAGCCGCCCCTTTGTCCCTCCTTTGAGAGTTTCCTATGAGTATGTCCAAGCAGGTCTGGAGTTAAATGACCTCTGATCTGATCTATAGACAGAAATTAGGTTTCTTTCCTTGTTTCACTTTCAATCCTTAATGTTCCATCCCACCATCTAATCTAAAAAGATCCTTTAGTGTAGATGAGTTGCCCTCGGAAAGCCTTGGCTAGTTGTTGCGATTAATTCTCCTTTCATGACTCCATAGCCCAATGGATGGCACTTTCTTGACCTATCCTCTTTTCTGAAACATCTTGTTGTTTTGTTCCTTTACCTCCCATTACTTTCTCAGTCTATTATCTCATGACCAACCCAGCAACTCACCAACCAAATCATTTAAAACCCCCTTTTTTGCTTCATACCTAGCCTAACATCTCATTTTGAGCTTCAAAGATATATCATTCTTTGTTTTATCGGAGAGATCCCTCTCCGGGTCCAAAAGGGCTAGATCCTAGGGCCCCAAAGTGGTTTGATGTTTTCTTATCTTTTGGTATTTCCAAATCTGCCAAAACATAGGAACCCCAACAAACACGACACTTTCATTCACCTGGGTTGGGAAATCCTTTGCCTAACAGTTAATCAACCCTCATTGAAAATCTTCATTCAGTTTCTGGGTATTAGCTTTGGGTCAATTGTCACCAAGCCATCTGCAGTGTTGTTATGTGTTCAAGAGGATAGTTCAAGTAAAACCATTCATCTGAAAAATATCTGTCATCCATTTTGACTATCCCTGAGTCAGTCCTTGTCAATATACATTTTAAAAACTTGATCTATGATTTCGCGTTGTGGGCTTGCCTACGACGGATCAATTTCTATCGACGACAACTCATTATCTAGTAAGTTGATCTAGAAATCGTCAGTACCTTGAAATATGCATGCCTCAATGGCAGGTTTCTCGCCTTCGACGATAGGTTGCATCATTGACCTTCAATCGAATGATTCCGTGATATGTTCGACTTCAGCTCGTTCATTCACATTTCATGGATTGTACTGGGTAATTTGAGAGCCATTGACATTACTGGTGGTTACTCTCACACTTGTTAACAATTTACATCGTTGACTGGTAATCAAGTGGTTTCTACCATGTTTGAATTCGACACATTCATTCACATGGATAGAATCGTACTAGTTTGAGATGCAGAAATCAAGACCGTGGATCTAGTTTCTACCATCCATGTTGCGAGGAATTTTTTTATCATTTATACAGTGGAATATTTATAAATATATGGCTGTGTCCATACTGTGTCTACACATGTCTATACTGTGATGTACTCAAAATCATTCCTGTATCAAAATAGTTTGAATCAGTTTCTAGTTAGTTTTGATCTGAGTATGGGAATGCCTACCTCAGCATTGATATGATTACATATATATATTTTGCATTGAATGTTTTTACAGGTTCCAACTGGGGTTTCCAAAGGATGATCCTTGAAATGATAAAGTACTGCACTCTTCATATATGACAGACTTCAGTTTCATCTATTCTAGACTTTGCACTTTAGGGGGAAATCTGTTACACTAAAAATTGTCATCTTGACATTTTGCTATGTGTATGAGCTCATTATTACTCATACTTCTCCCTTTGCAAGTCTAACATATTAGTTCCTCATATCAAACCTTGAAAATCAGAGAAAAGTTCCTAAAAATCTCCTAAACTTTGGTGTCGCACTTTCTCTCTATCTTTCCGGTGGTCCCACACCTAATGTTCAGCTCTCTTACGTACATGAACGCACTTTATCTGTGTTATGGGTGCGGACCCCTGTAAGATCAAAAAGGCACAAGTAAATTCCAAAAAGCTCAATAAAAGTGAATTCTAGAAGCTTCCAGAAAATATCTTGCGGTGATAGAACCGTTCTTATGAGGTGCATGTATCCCTTACCTTATGGAGCTAACCCCTTGATGTGAGGAGTCTATCCCTTTGAAGGAGGATTCTATCCCTTCATAGCTGGAACAGAAAACCTCCTCTTTTCCACTATAAAAAGAGGCATTTAGTAGCCTCATGGGGAGTTCAAGCTTTAGAATATTTGAAGTTAAGTGTTGTTGAGATTTAGACTCAGTTAACTAAGACTTTTGTGAGGAGAGATTACATACCTCTTTTTGTCTTGGTTGGAGGAGTGCAGAGCTTATCAAAGTAAAGGAGACTCCTGCTTCGGACCCTGGGAAGGCTTGTGCAATATCAAGGCTCAGGTTGTAAGGTTTTCCTTCTTTTGAAATCAATACAAATATAGTCGCTTTTCTCAATAAGCTTTCAGTTAATGGTTTATTTCATAGATTCCTTGATCACTATGATAAGCATGGTTTATGATGATTTCTATACAAGTGCTATGTAATATTTTGCTTGTTTGTGACTGCAGGTTTACGAGGAAAACTCTTTCAAGCGCGTGAGGGATAATAACGACTTCAAACAAGCGCTGGACATACGGTAAGTTTTTTACACCTCTATAGAGTTTTTCGTAGATCATATATGCTTAGAGAAAGATTAGTTTATTTGGTTGTTTGTTGCTAGATACTTTTAGTACTAGGGAGATCAGTCTTTTCCGCAAGATGGATTAATCCACACAACAAATTGGAGACTCCACTGGGGATGACTTGTTGTTTTTGGTTCTCTTTTATTTTGATTTGAGGAAACATTTTCCTAGTTTTTGATTGATAGACATCTGCCTGGGTAGCTTAGGTTTTCTCTGTTTTTGAAAATTTTGAGATATTTTATGTTTTTCTCTAATTTTTCTTGGGACCGCAATTTGCCTTCTTTGAGCAGTGCGGGCAGTTTCGCATTTTTGCTTTAGTAAACAGTGCGGTACCGCACCTGTTACTCTTGCAAGCCTACAGACCCTATTAAAATTTTGAAAAACTTTAGATTTATTTCTTCAGTTTATTTTTATTTTGATTTAGAGTTTTTCCTTTTGCCCAGATTGATGATTGTTTCTGTCAAAAGCTTTCTGTGAATGAATCTTAGTAGTATTGGTGTTTTGATGATTTTCTAGAATTTTTGTGTTTCGGATTGTTTTCCACTTGGTCTTTGTAGCGATTTGAAGCATTGACTGTTTGAAGTACCTGAGATTACATTGGTCTTTTGTCTTTTTTCTGAATCTGACCTGATTGTGAAATCATCCTTTATTAAGAAATAGAGCTACCTATTTCTTTGCAAATCTTTCAAAAGAAACTTTTTTATTGGTTTTTGAATTTCATTTTTTATAAAAAACATATTTGATTGTTTTTGATCCGTTTGTTATTCTGAACGAATAGATCCTTATTTTGCTGAATAACTAAGTAAAACATTCTTCAAAAAAAATATTAAAGCTTTTATTCAATTAGATTATTAAAGTTTGTAGATCTCAGAATTAGTTTTGTAGTTTTGAGTGCTTTTAAAAGTTTGTAGATCTCTTTTAAAGGAAACTTGTTTTGTAGGTTCAAGTTTTTGAAATTGAAAGGATTTTCTTATGAGCTTTGATAATTTGTTTCATTTTGAGTTATTGCTAAAAAGACAAAAATATTTTCTTTCAATTGTTCTTTATGCAAAGAAGGAATTTTTTATTAAAAGAATTGCATTCTCCAACTCTTTCTTAAATAGAATTTCATTGAAAGGAAACGATCTGATTATCATTTTTAGGTGCATTTTTAGTGTTTTTGGAAGTCGAGTCTTCACACCATCAGAGTTTCATGTCCGCACCCATTGACTTAAGAAACATCTCTTAAAAGTAACGCTTAATTAAAATTCATCTAGCAATATTTTTATTTTCTAGGGCTCTTATCACCAACATAGCTTAGGCTAGTATCTTGGAGTAGGGAGTAATTAACTCTCCAAGGTAGTAAAAAAAAACAAGTAGACAAATCTTGCGGTAGGAAATAAATCCAATTGTAATTTGTATAATCTGGGAAGCTTCTCTTAAAGAATTCAATCACAAGATCATATCTGAACCTTTGAGACAATCAATTCTGTTTCATTGGGGAAGATAGAAGATTTTGCGCACATTTCAAATGGTAAACCTCGGATTAACCATTGTCGAGGAGCCTGGGGTCACTTGTCGGTAAACCTTGGATTAACCATGTCGAGGAACCTTCAAGGGGATTGAGCTTTGTTACTCTGCCCTTGCGCATGGGATCGGATCGTAGACTGTTCCCCCAGTTATATTTGTTACTGTTGGTAACCTTAGTGACTAAAAACTTAAGATTATTTCCTAAGGTGACGGTGAAGGAAAGATCTCACTGTACCTAGAGCAGATGTTGACTAGACTCACTTGGACTCTCTATGGGGTTCTCTTCACACGAGATGGTTTTGTGAGGAAACTTGTGCCAGTCTGTTTCACTAATCAGGTTGTCGGGGTAACTGTTCCAACCGCCCTTTCTGTATTGAATTTCTACTAAGTTGGATTTCATCACCAACTAGTGTTTTTAGTACGGGAAGTTACTGTTTGTGTGTGGTTTGAACTCTTAGATTTTTAAGCGTGTGATTTAGTTGTTTGTTTCTTTAGAGACTTTAGGTGTTTTCATTGAAATTTTCTTTGTTTGCGTGTGATTAGTTAAATATTTAATCGTGGTGGAATTGCCGAGACAATCCCGGAGACTACAAGGGAAACCCCCTGAATATACACCAAGTCAGCTTGAAGGGCTTCGTGCTCTGGTATCATCTAGTAGTGGTAGGATTAAATCAATAGAAGTTGGGACTTCATCTATAGTTGTTCATATCGATTATCAAACACCCATAATAGAACACATTCAAGAGCCGATTTCAATTTCTGAAGTTACTAGTAGTATTTCTCCTACCAGTGAACTAGCTAATGAACCTGAAATCTCTGAACCTGAAACTGAACCTTCTGTTTTGGAAACATATTCAGGATTTATTACACCAACTTCTAACGATCTTGGTTCACCTAGGGTAAGAAATATTGTCACTGACGATCTTCCATCTGGACTAATTTATATTGAAGAACTTACTAATCTAGACGAAGAGTTATCTCTTCCCGATTCCCCTCAGTCTTTAAATCTTAGGGAATGTGAATCAATTTTCTACAACCCTATTCAAACTTCTGCTTGGTATTTATACTTAACAAATTTTTTAGAGAATCTGGGTCTTGCTTTTTCTCCACCTCGAGTTCCATTTCATCCAACACCCAGAGGTTACTATCCGTCATCCATTATAGCAGGAAAGTCATCCATTTTTTCCTAGACACCAGAAGCATTTTTACAAGATGGTCCTTCTGTTCCTTCAGGATATCAGGCTCTGTCTGGTACTTTCTTGGGAGCAGCTACTCAACCAATTGAACAAGGGTTATCATCTGGTTTAAATGGAATTAAAACTGAAACGTCGAACGCAGAGAAAATCTTTATGATGTCTGGTAATATTCTGAATCCACAACCTCAAGGCAGTCATTTACCACCTGGAGGTAAATCTCAGGGAAATCAGTTACCGCCTGGGGGGCAACCTCAAGGTAGTCAGTTACCGCCTGGGGGGAAACCTTCAGGAATTTAGTTACCACCTGGGGGTCAACCTCAAGGTAGCTTTTTCCCAGGACAAACTGTGGAATCATATTATTTTGGGGGACAACCTCAAGGATAGTACACACCTCAAGGATATCAACCTTCAGGACAGTACATACCCCAGGGTCAACCCCAAGCTCAATATACTCCTTAGGGTCCTTATCAACCCCAGCTTCAGTACACGCCTCAAGGATATCAACCTCAAGGTCAGTACCCAATTCAAGGTTACCAACAGCCTTCTGGTCAGTCATCTATTCAAGGAGCCGGAAATTTACCACTTACTTATCAGCCCTACGTTCAACCAGGTTATGGTCCTTACATTCAACCTTCTACGAGACAATACCCCGGAATGAATATGGTGTGGGATCCATCCCAGTATCAAAAACCTATGCAACCTAATGTGTAGTTGCCTTTTCAACCTGGACAGCCTTTGGTTTCTGGTCCAACCCAGCAACCTGTCCAACCTACTATTCAAACTCTTGCACCTAGTTCTGTTTAGCAGTCTGCGCGTAGTACACCTCAGAATCTGCCTCAAACTGCTGCAACTGCTACAACGTCTGTTCAACCTGTAACACCTATTTTTGGAGTATCTATAACTCCGAGTTCAGCTATCCCTGCATCCGTGAAAATCCCTCAAGTCTCTATACCCCAGTCAGGACCTTCAGTTCAGACTTCGGTTCAGATGCCTGCAGGACAAGCCGACACAAGTACAGTTGTCACAAGTCAATCGCAATTCACGTATCAACCGTACCAGGGTCAATTCGGTCCTGGTTCACAAAATCCAAGTTATCAGTATCAATCATACCCTAGCTATACTTATCAGCAACCTCAAAAACCCATAGAAAATACACATGAGTATATATATTTTTTATCCCATAGAAAATACATAAAATATTAGAAAACACAAAATCACCAAAAATTATGTATATATATGCCGTGTCCAGTACAATAGTTACATCAAAAAATCTTCCAAAACTTGGGTGTTTTACAAAAAAATTGGCTATACTAAAGCCACACTATGATACTTATACATCCACTCAACTAGCTAAGCATGATGCTAAAAATAACATACAACTTCTCTGGCTATCCTCCTCAGAGGCACCAAGTATCTCTCCAGCACACCTACAGTATGCCACTGCAAACAAATTGGAACCTCCTACATAGGAAGAGGTGGTATACCCATACTCAAACCCTCCAAGTTTTTGGAGAGTTCATGTAAGACCTAGGAGTCATCATCTCTCGCGGCTTCCGCATCGTCAGTTGGTGTGCCAGCCCTGGGTAGATGTAGTCCTCACCGTACATAACAAGGGGCCCCAACTGGGCGGACAGGTGCCACATCTGTGTCAAGCAAGCAAAATTCATGTAAAAACATATTTTTCACCCTATTTAAACAAAAAAAATTCATCAACATTCAAAAGCCAAAAAACAAAGTACTTCCTAAAGTACACTGATCATTTCTTTCTTACCATCGAGCCCCCACTGGGTGCCAGGAGGCAACACTAACTCTGGATCGCCAGTGAAGTTCATCCCCGCATAGGGATAATCTTCAATCATAATGATATACGAGTTCAGCCAATCAAAAAACCCATCATCAAAGCAGTGATGGACTGGACCCTCTCCAGTCCGCGGAATCAAAGCTGCCCATCGAGCCTGTCTTGGCTCGCATGGGCCCAATGGTGCTGCAATGATCCTAGGTCTCATCAATGACACCCACTCTAGTAGGAAAGAAATGATCAATGTGCCATACCCAAACTCTCTTTGGGTACGGGTCTTTCCTATTGTGAGATCTGCTCGGACCCGACGGACAAGTCCATCACACCAGTAAAAAACCTTAGGCTGCATAAAATCCAAGGCTAGTAGCATCTGGGCCTTGGTGGCCACATGCTGACTCTTGGCCCCTGCCAAGTAAACAATCATCCATAATATATACCTCAATGGTCTGAAAGCCACCCGTGCCATAGGCACCCAGGTTCTCATTGCCTCTGTGTTTTGTATGAAATGAGTCAAAATAAGATTAGCAGTGGAGCATGGATCTACTCTGGACCCTGTCAAGTTGGGCCTCGGTCCACGACATGATAAGCTAGTCAAAAAGTAAAAATCGTCCTTCTCAATTGAGAGCTCATTGCCCCCAATCCGAAAGACATGGTGACGCTCATCCCATTGCTGAATCGACCACCTTAGGAGGTCCTCTTGACCCCTCATCAGTTCTAAATGTGCGTATTTTAGCAAACCGCATCTGCGGAGAGCCATCAAACTTTCAGCATCAGTAATCATATCTCTTTCTTCCCGTTCATGTTCTCTCTCTCGTCAAATACTCATTATTAACACCTGAATACCTGCCAATACAAAATTTTGAACCAATTAGAAATTGCCTGGAACACTTCAAAATGCTTATAAATGAGTTCTTAAAATATGCTCTGTGCCTAACGTGGGATATAGAGAAAAACAGAGCGTGCTAACGCGCTCTTCCTTCACGGGAAGTGCACTTAACGCGGGTCTAGCACTGCTGGCCCACGTTAGCCACTAATATTTTTTAGGGCCTGCCAAATTTCTCATTTTGAACCAGCAAAAATTTAGAAAAAATAAAATAAAATGATAGTAGGAGGTTCTAGCTCTTACCTGGATCTTGCGGGAAGAAGAACCGTTGCCCGGATTGACCGCAATCGTCAGTTGAATTTTTCACCCTTTTTCACCCCAAAGCTTCTTCACAACATTCAGAACAGTGAAAATGAAAGTCTTCTGACCTTCTTATAGCCATTTCTATGGCATGAATCTCTTAGCTAGTCTGAAAAAAGTCGTGAATTATTGCTGCATATGTGTCGCAACTATTTGAGGTTAGTTACTGATGATCAAGATCTATATGCAGACATAACCATGTTTTTACCCTAATTTCAAAGCATTCTTTTTACGGTATTTTTCTTTCTCGTTAATCCAAAAAACCTCGAGTTCTCTTCGTCGGACTCGTTAAACTTATACGAAGTTGATTTCAAGCGTTCTTTTTATGGTCTTTTTCTTGCTCGTTAATCCGAAAAACCTGGAGTTCTCTTCTTCAGACTCGTTAAAACTGATATGAAGAAGCATTGAGCTTTATTTTTAGGGATTTTTTTCTAGCTCATAAAAATGAAAAAACCCCGAGTTTCCTTTGTTGGGCTCGCTAAACTACCATGACAGAGAGTAAGGAGCCATTCTTTTTCCTCTTTTTCAAAGCTCTTTAAATAGAAAAAGTGACCGAGTTTTCTCCGCATGACTCGTTAAAATTTCACGGAGAGCACCGAGTTTTTATTTGTTGGACTCATTAAAAATTTCACAAAGAGTACTGAGTTTACTTCGTCTCCTCGTACTCATAACAAAATGAGGTAGACGTCCATCGAACATAGATTTCTCACTTTTCCGACTTCGATGGAATAACTCATGGAAAATGAATTGTTTCGGGCTTACTTTTCTCCCTTTGTCGTGCCCGGTTATCAAGACATGACAAAGGTACCCCATGGAGTTGTCTTTTACGACATTTTGAAGACTCTCTAAACATGAAAAATTCACCAAGTTTACTCATCTGGACTCGTTAAACCTAATCAGACGGGGAATGGAGTTGTCTTTTACAACAATTTTCAGACTCTCTAAATATGAAAAATTCACCGAGTTTACTCTTTTGGACTCATTAAACCTAATCAGATGGGGAAAAATTTGGACAAAATGGATACTACCTTTGTTACATTTCAGAAAGTTTGATTTGGCAGCAAAAATCTTGAACATGGCACTTCCTAGAAAACTCTTTCACAGTTAGCTAAACCCTACCATCTATGAGTATTAGCCTTCATCTCCCAGTGTTCCTACACCAGTAAAATCCTAACAAACTCTTTGTTGTTCATTAAGCCTCAGCTGCCTAGTACCCTATTACAGTGCCTTCTATTGTTCAAGCAAATATCGCTATCTACTGCTCCTCTTATCAACCAACCCGGTCATTATGCCAGAAATTATTTTTCATCAGTTATCCCCATTTTCTCTTCATTATCTCCATCAAAAAACAAAATCATTTGGTTTCTGTTTCGTGTTGAATGATGTAGGACACCTCAGTGCCTACCTTTTAATAGATCTCTTCTTATTGACTTCAACATCTTATCTAGGAAGATGATCCAGAAACCCATCAGTACCCAGATACTTGCAGACATCAGTGGCAGGTAATCTTGTGTTTGATTAGGAGTCTTCATCATTGGCTCTTGATCAAATGATTCTATGAGTGTTTGACTTCAACTCTTTTTATTCACACTCACTATATTGTACTATGCATCTTAGGGACCATCATCATTATCGGTGGCCGCCTTCGCGTCTGTTAACAGTTTTCATTATCGACTGGTAATCAGACTATTTCTCACATGTTCGACGACAGCTCCTTCATTCACATGTTGAGAAATATGCAGTTTAATTGAAGCGGCGGTCAAGAACTTGGGGCAAAGGTTACATCATTAAAGCTATTTTCCCTTCCCCAAGTTGCGATATTGTTTATGGAGATAGCTTCTTCAGCCTGATCTAGTTATGACAGACACTTCCACATTATGCTTATCGATGGACAGATTCTTCATATCTCTATTCTAGAGAAATCATGTTGATTAGCTACTGAGAATGGGAATGCCTAACTCAAGATAGATGATATATTTTCTGACATATGTTGTTGTTTCAGGTTTTCCTCAGTCCTTCAATCTATTTATCTCTATTACACACATTATAAAGTATTTTAGACATCGTCTTCATCTGTGACCTCACACTTTAGTGGGAATCTGTTACAGGTCAAATAACCTCCTCATCAGCTCAGAGGAGAAGATAAATATGGAAGGAATACAGATACCTAAACTAAACCTACTTCTACCAAGGTAACGCACCCCTCTAACAACAAAAGAGAGTTATAATGCATCTGATCCATGAAAATTTTGTGTTAGTGGCTAGGGCAACGCTCTGTTTAGACTAGAGGGTAGCGTTACCCGTGTTTTGAGTTTGAAACAGGAAAAACCCGTGGAGAATGATTTGAAATTCTAGCTTTTTCTCATAAGAGAGTTAGTACAAAATAGAAACTACAAAGCACTAGTCTCTTATTGGGCCTTGCCAAAAACAACTGAACTCTCAAGGAAGGAAAAATCATGGGAAGTTGAGGAAACATCTTGGTTTTTTCTATTTAGAACTAGTGGAAGGAGAAAGGCAATGATTTCTCTCTCCATCTCCTATAAAATGGAGCTGTAGGCTCTTGGTTCAAGGTCGAAGGATTTTCAAAGTTTTTAAATACATGTGAAGTAGAGCATTATTGTTAGAGTGTGAAGGTCAAAAATCAAAGAGGTTCATTGAGAACTTGTTGATCAAGACATCACCACCTTGAGAGATAGAGAGATTGGAAGGCTAAGGAGGGCTTGGTACAACTGACGGTTGTAATCCTCCTTTTTATAAATCAATAGAACTGTATCTGTTTTGTCCATTCTATGCATTGATATTGTTATTTTTCTTCAATTACTTATATAGCATGACATGAATGGCTTATATGTGCATTGGTTAAATGTTTATCATATATTAACTTAATTGATAGGAAATGTATGTTGTGGTAGAGATTACATGGGTGCTTTGATTGATCATAGGGTCGATTTTTGGAGCTGGTGAAGGAGGATCCCTGCTTTGCTGCTTTATGCTCTCCAAAAGACTTCAAGATCAGAAAAGAGGTAATCTTCCATCTTATTCCATCAAGTTGTCTAAGTTGATATGAACATGTATGTATCCTCTTAGTGAACTATGCAACTAATATTACTGTCTGCCTCGAGCACCGAAAAGCCCTAAGAGGGATATTAGAGAACCAAAAACCCAAGCATTTTACCCTATAGCACTACTGTCAGTTTCACAAGGTTCTAGAGATGGAGGCTATCAAGATTTTAGCGCTGCACTTTGAAGGTGAAGCACATGACTGGTGGTTCCATGGCTTATCTACATTGGGTCATGCCAATGTGACTACTTATTCAAATTTCACTAGAAGGTTGGTGGAAAGGTTTGAAAGAAGAGATCCAGAGGCACCATTCATGAGCCTTGCAAAGTTGAAACAATCACGTAATACAAAGTCTTACATTTTTGAACTTTTAAGATTACCTGTTATGGTTCTTGATTTGTCTGCAGCTAGAAGGGTGTATATGTTTATTGAGGACTTAGATGAACCTCTTCATGGGTTGGTAAAATATACTAAGCCCACTACCCTGCATGATGCTATTGAAAGGGATGGAGATTTCAACATAAGCCCTCTTTCCCTTCAAAGGGAAAGGAAGAAAAAAATTCTCCTTCCAAGGAGTGCTCATACAAGAAGCATCTTGATGAAGAATTCCGAAGAGATCTAAGAAAGAGGAATATATGCTTCACTTGCCAAGAATCATGGGCACCTGGACATAGATGTGCTACTGGAAAAGGACATTACATAGAGGTCTTCTCAGATGTTAAGGAGGAAGAAGAATATGAAACAAGAAGAGGTCACAGCGCTGACACTGTAGTAGGAGAGCCAACACCATCAAGAGATGGGGATGGAGCATTTGCTCCTATTGGAGGGGCTCATGCATCTTTCAAAGGAGTAACTAAGTACTTGACCTTAAGAGTTCAAGGTTCCATCTTGAATCAGAGGGTCTCTTTTTTGATTGACAGTGGGCCAACCCACAATTTCATTGATTCCCATCTAGTGCAAAGGAGGACAATAACCACTGATACCTTTGAGGGATTCTCTATTTTGGTCCCAGGAGATAGAAAAATGCAATGCATGCATTATGTCCCATCACTTTCAGTCGCCATGGGAACTTATACGTTGGTTGATCACTTCTTTGTGGTTGACATACCTGACACCAATGTGATTTTGGGTGTTCAATGGCTGATTACATTGGGAAAATTCACCACTTATTGGGAGGCTTTGAAAATGGAATGGGTGGACAAGAAGAGTTGTGAAACTCAAATGATGAAAGGCATGCATACATATCCCTCACATACCACTTCCACACAAAGAATGGATATGGATTTGCGCAGTGGAAGCAAGGACCATATAGTCCCATCTATCATGCTCATGAGGTTGCTGCATGGGACACTCTTATCTAGTGGAAAACCACCTAGGGGGCCACCTGATTCAGTTTTTGTGGGAGATATCTCACCACATGATGCTCTAAATTCAGATCTAGGAGGGATGGGAGCATTGGAAGACAATAATATAGTGTTGGGAGGCTTGGGTAGGCTCAAGGAGGAGGGATATTTTCTTCCCCTATCATCATCACCCACTCTCATTTCTGATTCTGTGCTGTGGGAGGAGAAGAATGGAAGGAATGTCCTTTCAACATACACCTTTGGCATGGGATATGTCAAGGAGGAGAGTAGCAACATGAAAAACATTTCTGTTGATACATCACCAGTGCTGTCATTGTTGGGAAATTTAGATCCATATTGGAAATCCCAATTGTTGGTGGATTATTCCAAGGATCTTAACACTTGTATGATACTTGATGACTAGCTGCATGAAGAGGGCTATCTAGTCCATGAAGGAGTCATCTATAATCATGGTAGGATATTCTTTTTTAGAACCTCCAAGCTCAAGGAGAAGTTCTTACAAATTACAAAGAGTTCTGTTTCAGCCACACCTATTCTATGAGGATCTAGAACATCATCATGAGAAGCTTTGAATGGGAAGGATTTGGAGGAGAACTACATCAAAATTTTCAAGAATGTATGGACCATGTGGAGTTGGGGCAACAATATGACTCTATGAAAGAGTTGTTTCAACCATCTCTTCCTTCTTTTGAGAGAGGGGATAGATTTATACACCACTCCATTTGTATGAGGAGAATTAATGGTGAAGAACATGCTCATGTAAAACATGTTTTATTTTCTAATTTTATGCATTATTTCACCATTTTTATGTAGGCCATGACTCCAAGGAGGAGTATTATATCTTGTAAACTTCATGGCCAACATGGGGCTACAAAAATTTCTGAACTTGGCCACTCCCTCGGTGGACAAAGGGAGATTTTTCATCATGATGGGTGCTTTCCTAATGCACCAAATATATCTCACATTTTCAGCCATAGTGAGATAGCATGTGCGACAAGTAAGTGGTGGGGAAACCACTTACCACTTCTAGATCTTATGAAGGCTGGAGATGCATTGTGATGGTTCCACATGTGGGACTATGACTTGTTAGTCATCAGTAATTTTTGCCGTTGTAGATGACTAAATGCTTATCCTAGATTTCTAGAAACAAAATTCATGAATTATTGTGAGTTCTAGAAATATCATTGCCTTCATCATCCTTAGAATAAATTTTTCACTATTTTACTACTGTATCAAGTCATGACCAGTTTATCACTCCCAGAAGACCAATCATGGGCGCCTGCCACTCATTTTCACTATTTATTGCCACCTCTGACCTTACCACTCTATTTTGACTTGCCTAACCCTTCTACTTACACCTTGGATTTCCAAGTAGCCTAACCTTTTCCGCTATTCACCAAATTCCTCAAGCATTGGTGGTTTCAAGCTAAATTTCTAAGCTCTTTAGATAAATCAAAATCAATATTTTTGGGTCTGCAATACATAAAGCCTGTCAAAAACTCTATTTTACACCTAAAAACCCTAAGACAAGTTTTCAGCTAAAGACCAAGTCCAAAAATCCTCCCACTAGGTCACCTAGGGTTTCACAGGTCATATGATTGTTTTTATGTTCTAAATATTTGTTTTTCATGTGCTAAGAGGCTGCAATCAAAGAGGAAGAAGAAAGCACATGATTTTCCAAATGGATCAAAAAATCATTCAAGAAAGGCCTCCTTGGTCAAAGCACAACTTCTGCAAAAGACAGCTGCCCATCTTAAAAATCTCTGTAGGAATGACTAAGATGGCTATCAGCAGAAAAAGAGGTAAGGTAAGAGGCTAAGTCATCACTAAGGACATCCACAGCGAAGGAAGAGGCAGTAGGCCTATGTACAAATAAAATTAGGGTTTTGGGACTAGTTGGTAAAACAATGTTGCCTAGCAAGGAGCCATTGTAAAGACCACAATGACAAAGGCACAACAGCGCAACCAAGCACACATTGAATAATTTTTAGAAATTATAAATGAAAAAGGGAAAAATGTGAGGTGAATTGAAAAGAAATGAATGAACTTGAAAGGGCTATAGAAAATTAGAAGACAACACTAATTATTTGTGTCTAACAGCCCTAAAACCTAAAGTTTTGGAAGGTAGGAAAAGCAGGTGAAATGAGGATGATGGGCCTCCATCATGACAACAAGAGCTTTTCAAAAGGCCTTTGAAGGTGATTTCTAGGGTTTGTCAAGATAACAGTGCTTCACTACACCAATGGGAGGATAATGCAAAGAGTATTATTATGAGGGAGACTAAACCTTCAAATACAGTCAAGTGCCCTCAAAATGGTCAAAAAGAGGGAAATCATGAGATCAAGATTTTAAGTGCAGACAATTGCCTTCAAAAGTTCAAGGGAGTGAAATTATGAGTTCTAGGTTACAAGGTAAAAACTGATATGAGCATGATCTTGTTGTTGAGTGACTGAGATTATCAAAATCCGAGATGACAAAGGAGGCCACCAAAAATGTTTCATGGCACCTACATAAAATCAGAAGTGGCCAGGAAGAGACATAACAAGCTTAATTTGTAGTCTTTGTCAAAATAGGTACATCACTATCAAATATCAGTAAAAGGTAAGAAAAACCTGTTTTTGGTCACTTACACTCAGAAATTCCAAAAAGGGTAAGAACAATGGTTTCAGTTTATCAGTGTAAGAAGAGACAGTTTGGACAGTGCCCAGACCTTAAAAGATGAAAAAAAGAACCTCTTCATCTCTTTACCACACCCTCACCAAAGGGAAGGAAGAAAAATCACTTTGACAATTTCAAGCCATCTGCAAAAAGGTCAAAAGAACACAAGTGAAGAAAATGACAAAAGATTGAAAAACATAGCAAAAGTGGGTTTTACAAGTTTGATTTATTTCTCAAAGGGTATAAAAGGCCGTCTCAATCTCTTTCCATCTCATTTTTCCATTACAAAGAGAAGAGAATGTTTGCAGAAGAAAAACAAAGTTTTTGGTCAATTTTCGGGCAAGGGCTACTAGCGTTATGCAAATCCGTGGCATTACGCTAATCGACATTTCTCTCGTTTAGATTAACATGTCACTGCGATAATCCAAGGTGGTGCTACACAAATCTGTGATGCTATGAAAATACAAGTCTGACACGCCAAGGGACCCGAAAACCCTACTGAATGCCCGGTGTTGTGCTAACCCACAGACACGATTTTCAGTGCTACACTAACAGGCCAACCTGACTGCTTGGGTATGGCGTTACGCTAATGCAGAGGGCCTCCAACAAATTTCTTACCCCAAGGCTCAAAATCATCCTCCAAGTTGCATTCAAAGGCCTGCAGAGGAGCAAAAAGCTAGTAGGTGGCCTCTCTTCCTTGACCCACAAGAAATTTTCATAATTTGGTGGCTAAAAAGTAATTAAACCCTAGGTGTGAAACCTTAGGTCTCAAATACATTTTACCCCTTTTTTTTTAGCCTCCTTGAACAAGTTCAGTGTCATTTAAGGGAGGGTGAATTAGTGTGGTCACAATTCATGATTCAAGGTGAACCCTCTTAAGCTCCAAAGAAAGTAGTCCTAAAACCTTGCCTCCATATCACTCATTCACAAGAAGTTGACTTCACCACCATCTTCATCTTGCTCCTCCAAACCCTAGTTTGTCAGCAAGCATCTCATATCACCATGTCAGGAGCATAAAATAGTAGTAGCAGTGAAAGAGGCCAAAGGCCTTTGAGACCAAATCATAAGGGAGGGAATGTGAACAGAGTTGAACCCCATAGCACAGTGGCTATCATCTCCTCTCCCAGGATCCTCTCATGTTTCCAGAATGTAGGGTGCTTCCAATTTTTTGAGAAGGCCAAACAAGTGAAAAGCCACCCAAAACTTACAAGGCTTCTCATTCTCAACTTGCACAACAAACAATCGAGCCTTGCAGGGGTAGATTTTGAGATCTCAGCAGTTACCATCTCTGATGCCACAGGTATCCCTGCTATTGGTGAAAAGTGGTTTAAGAAAGCCAAATTGGACATGGACTCTTTTGAGCCATCTGTCAAAACTAGGTATAAAGGAGGCTGCAAGATAGTTTTCCCTTTCTCACACTTCAAACAGAGATTTACACCCTTGATGATGGTTATCATGAAGTACTTCACCCATGAGAGGAGATACTCCAGGCTCTACTCCTACCATGTCAGACTCCTCGTGCATTTCATAAGGGTTAAGATGCCAAACTTGCCCTGCTACCTCTATAGGAGCATTGAGAAGATGTCTTTTGTTGTCTAGAGGAGGAATCACTCCCAACAAATGCAAAGTTTATTTCACCATTCCTTGATCAAAATGGTGGTATTACATCAGTTGGAACAGAAGGGCATACTTTGGGATGTGTTCATAGCCCATGAAGTCTTCACAAGCCCACAACCTCCTCATTAAAAAAATTTTCCTTCCTCATCTACACAAGTGTCCTCACCTCAAGGAAACCTCCCTTATTCCCCTTCTCTTGATGCATCAAATGAAGAGGATGATAGTGGCAATGATGAACAAAGTAATGGAAATGAGGATAATGATGCAAGTGAGTCAGCCCAAAATGAGGAAAAGAGTGATGCTGATAAACAAAGTGCTGACCAAGAGGACGTTGATGAAGATGAGGAGGTTGACAGTCAAAGGGACAGTGAGCATGACAATGATAGAGGTGAAAAAAGTGAAACAAAACAGTGCCAATATGGAAGAGGATGTTGAAGGAAATGAGGAGTTTTAAAGTGGAAATGAAATGAGCATTAATGAAGGGGATATCAACAATAAAACAGAGGATGCAGAGACAGAGGATAAAGATGAAGAAAATAAGGACAACATAGAAATTGAAGGTAGTAGTGATGCAAATGAGACAGATCACAGTGAGGAGGAGGTAAAAGACAATGACAAAGAGGCAGATGATAAGGAAGACATTGAGGGACAAGACAGCAAAGAGGAAAATATTCATGACAGTCATGAAAACAATCAGCTCCTCAGTGATTATGACAATGATGACAGTGCATAAAGTGAACATGAAGGTAATCCTAGTCATGATGATAGTGAAAAAGGGGAAGAGGCTCATAGTCTAAATGATGACCACAGCCATGACAAGGACACCACAAAGACCACCATCACACCTCTTTCATTCACTTACCAAAGATGGCCAAGGCTAGTGTTTGCTACCTCCAAGAGGAAAGGGACCATGCCAACTTCTTCAGCTCCAAATCCTGACAAGGGAAAGAAAAATATGGAGAAAGGTGAGAAAGGTAAGAGAGGGAGGAAAACTAAACCAAAGCCTCAATTCATTGACCTAAACAGTGATAATGAAGATGAGGAGATGGCCATTAGACTACTGCTCCAAAGAAAAGATGCACAAATTAGGGAGTGGGAGAGAGATTTTGAAATGGTACAACGTATCATTCAGTACTATAAGAATGAACACAAGTATTTCAAGAAGATAAAAAGGGGCCTTGCTCTCCAGAAAAAGATGACCAAGAATTCTGCAATGAAAAACAAACTTTCTTGTGCCAAACTGAAGAAAGCCCTCATTGAAATCCAAATCATAAAAGAAGAAAAAGGTCATGAAAAACTTGGAATTTTGGCATCACCTTCTCAACAGGACTCCCAAACCCCTTGAAGGAGACCTCCTCAAATTTTGAGGGAATTTGGATAACTTTTTTTTTTTGTGATTTTGGATGCCTATTAGTGCAGTTCCACTGGTGCTACGTTTTTCCCTCATGCATCCTCAGAGGGAAAAATCTACATTTTTGGATTCCTCGTGGCTAGCATACTATTCTCACCAAATTTCAGAGCAATTGGAGCAATTTTTACCCCTTAAAAGGTCAAAAAACACCACATTTTTCACCATTTTGCCTCCTTTTCAGGCTTGGTGCTCCGCTCAGAGCAGTCTTGGAAAAATAACCTTTTGAATATGTTACATGTGCTCAATCAGAAAAACAAAGGCATATCTAGAAATATGACTTAGAAATATTTCCAAAAATCCATCACGGAGAAAAATCCGATATTGGGAAGGCCCCCAAACGTTGGTTGCAATAGGACCTATTTTCTACCTAAGGTGGCCTTGCGATAATGAACAACACTGTGTGTTTTTGGCCAAAAAGTCAACAAAACACACAAATTGATGGCAAGATTATTTTTAATGTTTTCTTGGGAAAATCACTCCAAATTTGATTGAGGGGTTATGTTATGTTATTTTCATTTATTAGCTTAGATATTATGTGTCTTGGGCCTTGCATGGTCTTCAAGCACATAATTGACATTTATGATGGAATTAAAGTTTCTAGAAGCCTCTTATGGTTTCCACCTCCTCACTTGCTAAGATAAATAGAGCGTGAGGATTCTATTGTAAAGTTTGGCATTTGATGAGTTTTGAGAACAATACATGGTTTTCTTGAGCTTGAAGAAGAAATTGGTTTTGTGGAGTTTCTGAATGCCTTGTTTTGATGAATGATGAAGAAGGATAGCTTGCAGGATCCCTGAGCTTGGTTATTGGTGAATTTTTTCTCTCTTATGTTATTTTTTTCTCATGTTTTCATTATGTTTCCATCCTTCTATAGAAGAGTATAGGCTAATAAATGTTCTTTGAGGCACCTTAGTCCTTCCTGTTTCTAATGCCTTTGTGTTTTCCTCTGCTAGGTTTGTTTAAGGAATTATTAACTGCTCCTTAGACCTCCATATGCTTTTTTATTCCATGAATGGTTCAATACAGTAGTTTCAAATATGTTTTATGGTTAGCCCTGCCTATTTTATGCTATTTAAACTCTGTTTTGGAATCTCTCTTTGAAGTATTACTTGTTAGGTTTTAGCCAAAGAGGCCATGTTTTGATCATGCCCTTTGTCCATGCTTGAGAAGTTGCCTTAAATTTCTTTGTAGCTTGATCATTGATGTTTAGGTGTTCCCTCATCATTGATTAAAGTTATTTGTTATCTTGAATTTTTTCTAAATCTTGAAGGTGAAATCACTAAAAGTTATATTAGTTTCTTTCTTTCTATGGTTCACTAAATTGTTCATCTTGAATGCTTGTTTGCTTAAAGTGTAATCTAAGAGCTATTGGTTTGTCCTGCCTTATGATTATGTTCTTATGTTGATCATGTATTTGAGACATCTTGTTTAAAGGGTATTTGTTTAAGGATTCTTCACTACCCATAGACACCTACTTTGTTCACCAACTTATTGTTCATTCCACTTCACACATACCTTAAGCATCCATTTGACCAAGCTATATTTTCCCTGTTATGCATCTTGTTTCATTGTTGAGATATCCATGACTTTCATTGACTCCATAGCCCAATGATTTGTAGACCTCTTACTCCACCTATTCTACTTGACCATCTTACCCAACCAAACAAACAACAAACCCTACACTTAACAACTAGCCTAAAATCAAACCCTAATAGCAAAAAGTTCACATCCTTTGCATACAATAGAGAGATCCCTCTCTGAGTCTAGGAAGGCTAGGTCCTAGGACACCAAAGACTGGTTTCATGTTACCCTGTGCATTTGGTCTACCAATCTACTAAATCACGGGACACTAACTTGACACACCTCCATATGCACAAATTTTTGTTTGTTTGTACATTGTCTTGCTCCCATACATTGATGATATACTTGTACTTTTTATAGGAATGTATGGAGGGAGGATGGGAGGTATGTATGTACCTTATGGGATGGAGACTCTCTATGTGTCTTATGCTACATGTTCTAGGGAGAGCATTGGGCCAGCCATATTTGTTTCATTTGAGCTATTGTCTCCTTATGGGATGGACTATTTGCATCTCATGAGAACCTTGGAGGAGAAATTCATGGAGGGATGGATTGGTGAACACTTAGCTTGTAGAGGAAGATTATCACATGATGGTGTGACCAATGGACGAGGAAAAGAGTTGCAGTACTCACCTTATCAGTTGCTTGAGGACAAGAAACATTTTGGAGGGGAGGATTGTAATATTCCCAATTAGACCTAAGCTAATGGAAATATTCATTTTTATTTTATTTTTCTATTTCATGAATAAAAATGTAAAGGAGGATCATAAAACTCCTAAACAGTAAATAAATCAATGCAAAATTTGAAAAAGGCTATATCTTGGCTATGTAAGCAAGCACCCTTAGGTGTGAAAGGGGCTGGATTTTTTGACTGGGTCAACCATTTCCAAATCTACAATGCTGTCTTGGAGGAGTGACCATCAATGAGGCATAGCACAGTTTTAGATGGAGATGGCTTGTGTGAAAGAAGCTATTTCATTGAAGGTGGTTTAGGCTTTACAAGCTCTTAACTTATAAAAGGAAGAGGATGGTAGCATGAAAAGGTTGTTGAATGATATCAGATTTCTAAAGTATTTTCTTTATAGACATACAAGCTTTCTTTGGCTGTTTAGCCTAGATTGCCAATGATGTTTAGCATTGGGTGTTCATGATCGGGAATCCCACCTCTTCCCATTGATTAGATCTTGGGAGAGTCTTGTATTGCACAGTCCACTATTTAGCTTGAGGCCAAGCATCTTCTTCCAACTACAACATAGGTCCTATTGAGGGTTTGGTTTTCTTTGAAAGTTGCAGCAAGTGGAGGCTAGATCTACTCAAATCTTGACCATTCTATTTCTCATTTTCAGCGAGGAAGGCTTCTATCCCATTGAAAAGAGAGTATTGGATCGTTGAAACATAAATTTCAGATATTGGCATGTGGCCAAACATTAACTAAACCCTACAACGTATTTTTACTTCCAGATCTTTGTTTTTCTGTAGGTGTTGTTGCAGGGTCTTTTGACACATCTTTTGGAGGAGTTATTTTCATGTGTTGGGGATCTGCCCTTCACCTTTGAGATCCATTGAAGAGGATAATTATATTGTATATATCAGATCATATCTGAATATTCCTGAATATCTAACTATTTCTACAGATCTACAAATTTATATCTCAGATCTACTCCTTTTACATGATATTTTGTTGAAAACCCCAAGGGGAATTTGAAGAAGAGGCTATCTAGTGTATGGATCTGTTAAAGATCTAAATTTTCATGCACTAGTTTTCTATAGATCTGAAGTGTAAGAAATAGCTGTTGTAGCTCAATAAAATAATGTTGTCAAGCCTTTTTCAGTCTATACATGTGATTGCAGCACCTCTTTTTGAGGATTATCTTCCATTAGAGACTTATATTTCCTATTGTACATCTTATGGGCCTTATTGTACATCTAATTTGTTGTTGTAAATGTTAAATAAGGGTCTCCATATTTTCCTCCTAATCTTACCTTGATGATCTGTGTTATTTTTCCTGCATATCTTTTATATATTGTTGCATTCCCTTATTTGGGAATATTACAAATATGCTTTGAAAGGGAAAGAGATTTACAAGATTATTTTCCAATGAAAAAGGCTCCATTTCATCCATCATCACCCTTCTAGCAAAAAGGAAAATATGTGAAGGTTCTCCCTTCAAAAGAGAACAAACAAAAGGACCTCTTAGTGATGATGTCCGAAGAGACTTGAGAAGAAGGAAGCTTTGCTTCACATGCCAAGAACCATGGGCACCATGGCATCGATGTGCAGCACGGAAGAAAAAATATATAAAGGTAGTCCCTAATAATTAGGAGGAGGAACAAGAGGATCCAGAAGGGGGAAACAATGCTAGGATAGCAGAAGAGGATCCACCACCACTAGGAGGTGGGAATGGGGCATTTTCTCTAGTTGGAGGGGCCCTTGCATCTTTGTGGGGAGTACCCAAGTATTTTTCTTTGAGATTCCAAGGTACCATTAAGGATCAGAGAGTATCAATGTTGATTGACAGTGGGGCTACCCATAACTTTATTGATGCTTAGTTAGTGCAGAGGAGAGCAGTACCCACTGATGATTTTGAGGGATTTTCAGTTTTGGTTCTAGGAGCTAGAACCATGCAGTGCATGAAGTATGTTTCGCCATTATCTATTACCATGGGAACATACACCTTGACTGGTCACTTCTTTGTGGTTGATATTCCTAACACCAATGTGATATTGGGTGTGTAGTGGTTGATTACTTTGGGAAAGGTCACTACAGATTGGGAGACCTTGTAGATGGATTGGGTAGATAATAAGAGTGGTAAATATCAGGTGATCAGGGGCATGCACACTTATCCCCCTCAGATATCTTATGCACATAAGAAAGAGCCTGATTTGTAAAGTTGGAGTAAAGACACAATAATTCACTCAGTTATGCAGTTGACTTTGACCCATGATGTAGTATTATTTGGAGGTATTCCACCAGGAAGACCCTCGGACCAGGAGTTGGTTAGAGGGTTCTCACAACAAGCTGCACCACTCATAGATCCATATGAGGTGAGAACTTTGGGTGAGCTTAGCACAATGTAGAGAGTATTTGGTAGGTTCAAGGAAGAGAGGGACATTCTTCCAATATCTGTATTACCAACTCTCACCAAGTGTCTTGTGCTGAGAGGAGGTGTTTTAGGGATGGATGATGGAACCATCATGGTGCAAGGGGGCTATTCCATAGCCTTTGAGAACCAGAAGATACTTCCACATAGGGAATAATATTCCATATATGGCATACGGTTGTTGGTACTCATGCACACATTGGACAAAATAAGAAAGCTTTTTATTGGTGATAGCATTCGAGTGAAGGCTAACCTCCATAAACTTCAACCCCTAATTGAGCAGGAGAAGCTACAAGAGAGGCAGTAGAGGCAGGATAATGGTATCTCGGCATATGAATTTGGCATTAGACATGTCAAAGAGGAGGGCAGTAAAATGACAGGTGCTTTTCCACAAAGACCAGCAGCGCTGTCATTGATGGGTATAGATCCTTATTGGAAATCCCAGCTATTGGTGGAGTACTCCAAGGATCACTTCACATGCGAAGTTCTTGATGGAAAAGTGATAGATGAGAGGTATAAAGTAATGTATGGAGTCATATATTATAAGAATAATATCTTCTTGGCTAGAGACTCTAATCTCAAGAAGAAGATTCTACGTGCAACACATGAAGCACTCCTTTCCGGTCACACAGATTTCATGGGATCATATCAAACCATTATGGAGTGATTCTCTTGGGAGGGTCTCAAAGAGGATGTGCACCAGCATATCAGGAGGTGTATGGTTTTTTTTAATATTGAGGAGGAAATCAACCACCTTTCAGGGTTGTCACAGCCACTTCCCTTTCCAATAGAGATGTTGGAAGGCTTATCTATGAACCTATTCACTAGCTTGCCAAAGGTACATGGTAAGGATTGTGTTTTTGTGCATAATGATCAACTAACCAATTATTTTTATTCCTTTTACATTCATTTACATTAATTTTCTCCAAAAAATGGCACTCTTTTCTTTAGACTCCATGGTCTACTTGGGGCCACAATCAATGATGGGAATGACCACTCCCTAGGAGGCTTGGGGGAGATGATATATTATTTGGTGTGTACTCCGTTGAAACCACACATCAGTTACATTCTCCATGCATGTGAGAGGATAGTGGCAGCAAGAAAGTGGTTGGAAAGCCACTTATCACATTATGTTTTAAGGAAACTGGGAATAGAACTACGTTGGTTCCCATTGAGGGACCATTATCAGCCTCTAGTATTTCATATGGTAATCAAGGTATCTCTAATTTTGATTCCATATGTTGATGATGTCTTGATCATTATTGTTAGCATGGTTGGAGGAATGACACACGGATTGGAGATGTTCATTGGGAGTGAGATATCCAACATTTCTTATGTCCCATACTTCAGTGATAACATTGGAGAGTATGTGGTTGCTACCATAGATCTCTTACTTCCTCGGGATGAGAGCCATTTAGCTAACTTGGGCATATGGAAGGAGTTGCTAAGAGGGAGATTGATGAGAGAACACATCATTCAATTGGGGAGCTTATAATATGTGGATGCCATTAGGGGAGGAGGAGAGGTTTTGCATCATTCATCCTCATAGTTTCTTAAGGACAAGCAAATTTGGGATGGGAGGACTATAATATTCCTAATTAGCTTTCAGCTAGTTGGAATACTAAATTTTGTTTTCTTCATTTAGATAGGTGAATAAGAGGGTAGGGAGACCCATAAATCTTCTTAGTAGGAATAAAAACACTTATAATGTGGATAAGGATCATAATATTAGCTGGATAAAGCACCCTCGTGTCTGAATAGAGGTTGAATCATGTGGATGGGGTCAAGTTTGACCAAATCAACAACGCTTTTATGGAGGGAGTGGTTAGTTAATGAGGGAAAATGCAGTGTTAGTGGGAGGAAGTCTCCATGAGAGTAGTGAATTTAATGTGTGGGGCCCAAGGTGAGGAAGGTCACAAAGCATATAAGGAAGGGGATGGAAGCCATAGAATGCATTCTGATTATTGTTTATTTCTTGGTCTTTTATGACTTCTTGCATGCTTAAGTTTTTTAGCAGAGTCTGTTGTGCTGTTTAGCACAAGGGTGTTCCCGAGCAGGAATCCCACACTCATCCCCGGGGGACTTCGAGTGCCCACTCAGGAGAGATTTATTGAGTTGCATTACCATTGTCCCACATCAGGCCAAGCTTTATCCATTATCCACAATGCAGTCTCCTCCAAGGTTGTGTTGTTTTGTAGAGCAGAAGTAGTGGAGGATTGATAAGATCCGTTTCTGAGCTTGTTTTATAGTGGAGGGAGCAGCCCTTCACCCGGGAGGTTAGAAAGGAGGATCCTTGAGCATCATTTTGTCTTTTGGAATTAGGCTAAGCTATTTCCATCACCTACAGTATGGTTTCCCTCATAAATTGCATTATTTTATTGAGCAGTTGCAGTGGAGGGCTTAGTGCCCCTTTTGGTGAGTTAGATTTCCAGTGAGGGGAGCAGCCCTTCATCCGGCAGATCTATTGGAGGAGTTCCATCCCTTTCTACATCATATCAGCCACATCTTATCAGTTATCCAGTTGCAGGGCTTATTCAGTCCTAGGGTTGCATTTCATCATTTTGTATTTTGTGTATTTCCGGAAACCCTTTCTAGGTTGTGTTGTAAATGTGCTTGGGAGCCTAGATATCTATTTGCGACACTTTTTTAGCCATATATCAAGATATCTATATCATTTTATTTTCCAGCAGCAGTTATGCTCACTAGGACTGTACTGCACTGGTTCTCTGGAAATTTTTATAGTAGCAACATTTCATGATTGAGGGTGTTTGTTCATTGGAAGCTTGTTTTCCTTGCTTGAGTGATTTTTTCGTCAATATATTGTTCTTATTTGCTAGTAATTTTTCATAATAAGATGGCTCTTTCATTGTTTCATGTTTGATTTGTTGATATTCACTGTTATTTCCAGTTTCATGTTCCATATTGATTATTTTCCTATCTTTGGATATTACAGTGGTATCAGAGCACAATCTTTGCTCAACCCGTGTATTTCAACCATTATGTCATCAGAATAAGGAGAGCCTCTCACAGAAAGGGAGAAGAGATATCTCAATAGAAACCAGACATATGATTATACAGAGAACAAATAAGACAAGGGAAAAACTCCCATATCAGGAGAGGAGAATGAAAAAGAGTTTCCCGAGATTTTTCTTCAAACCATGCAGGATATTTCCCGAAATGAAGGAGATGATGATGGAGAGGCACGAAGAATCCCCTAAAGGGTTTCTACATGGAGAAAGCTTCAGAATTTTGTAATATCCCAAAATGGAAAAGATAGGAATATAGAAAAAAATGTTCGAAATAGTAGTGATAAATCAAAACATGAAATGTAAGAAGATCATATAGCCAACATATTGATATTATAGCAGCAAAATGGTATACAATATCTTGAGGAAAAGGTCACTCAAGTTAGGCAAAATGAGCCTCAAGAGAACAATTACATGAAATATGAAGAACATTGTTACACAATAATGCCCAAGGCTAAGACATCGCAGTTTTAGTGGATATAACTAATGTTGTAATATGTCAATACATGGATCTATTGTTATATACCTCAAAAGGTGTCAGGGATCGAGATCCATGCTCTCAAACAATTCTCCTAGATAACCTAGAAAGTGTTTCCGGAAATACCCAAAATACAAAAATGCTGGAATGAAACCCTAGGGCTGAATAGCAGCTACAATTGAATACTAGAAAGGAGGTGGCTGAAACTAATATGAAATGTATAGATATCCTCCAATGGATCCTCCAAGTGAAAGGTTGATCCCTTACTTAAAGATCTCACCCTCCAAAAGTAGCACTGAAGCCTCCACTACAAATTCTCACTAGAATAACGCAGTCTATGAGGGAATCTACGATGTAGGAGGTAGAAATAGGTTGGCCTGGTGCCAAAATATGAAATAAAGTGATCTGAAAATGAAAGTATTCTTTTTTCTATTCAAAGTATTCATTTCCATTAAACTAAGTGTGCAAAATGTTTGGATAGTCTTGCAAGTGAAACAAAGTATTTTTGATAACTATTTATGAATTTTGGTGAGAGGGAGTGTTTTTTTAATTTACTTTTTAACAACTTTAATTGGAATAACACAAAAAAATAACTTCACCATAAACACACAACAACATGATGAGGTAGGTCACCCCTCCTAGGCTACATCTGTCGGGTCCAAGGCTCCCAATGGGCATGTCCTTGATATATTATGATGCTCAAATTGGTAATACAGTGAGAAAAAGGCCTAAAAAAACCAAACCAACTGTGAAAATGAATTTAGAACACAGAAAGAAGCTAAGAATGACTCTGATTTCACCTAAAACAGTGAAGTGTAGTCCAATGCAGCTCCATTTCCCTCAAGGCCCTGATGGCTCCCCAAGCTTCTCTGAAGAAAAAATGGATGAAAGACACCATAATGGCTCTGAAACCTATTCCAATGGCTCCAGAATGCTGAGAAGGCCCGAAATCAAAAACAATTTTGCTCCAAAAGGTTCAGTAATGTGAAAGTTATGACCAAAACAAGTTTTGTCCAGTTTTGCCTAAAAAAACTCCACTAACTTTGGAGTAACTACAGATAGCTCCACCAAAATAGCATTCACCACCGGAATTGGGGGCGCCACTCTAGTTTATATGGTTAGTTAACATGGAATTAAAGGTTTATGGGTTGGTGGTCACATGGACCTTCCAAACCTGCCGGACTAACCGTTGGCCCAACGGTTTCATAATCGTGGCATTAACGTTTAACAAAACTTCCGCCGCTGCATAACATGTGAACATATCTTCTAACTGCAATCATCAGTGGTTTAAAGTCAGGTTTTTGGGCCCGTGGTCCTATGTAGAGGGGGCTGGCCCTTAGGGGTTGGCACCCTTTCCGCCCCAACCAAACCTTTGTTAACATTTAAATATGTGGAAAGCACTATGGAGGTTAAGAACCAAAGTGAAGGTGGGCCGGTCAGGCCTGTGGGCTGGTAGGCGCCCGACCTGGGGTCAGAACCTGTCCACTCCAAATAATTTTTAACACTGAAAATTATTCAATCCTGGGGCCACGTGGCAACCTCCGGGCCTACAATGTGGCAGATGCTGATTGGTCACAAAAACACAAAGTCAACCGATAACCCAATCCGAGGATGCCATGTGTCGAATGATGATAGGTTGCTGAATCCCAAAATATTCTGTGGAATATTCTTTTTTTAATATTTTTTAAAATCAAAGTCAACCCTAGTCAAACTAGACTTTTGAAGACAATTTGGAATTTCAAACTTGAATAATTTTCACATACAGTGTCGGATTTGAGTGTCGTTCATGACACCAGGATCATATCGACGATGCCTATCCAGTCGTTCTGGTTTCAACCAATTCTGAGCAGTTCCAATTTTGAGAAATTTTTCAACTTAGGACATGATCACCTGATCATAAAGCTCCTGGACCTTCCTTGTTGGCCTCCCAATTTAAATAATTTTTCCTCCACTGAAAACAAGCTCAGAAAATGGCCCTACAAACCCTCCACTGCAACACCCTACAACACAACACAACTCTGAATAGAAACTATGTTGTAGCTAAAGACTAAAGCTTGGCCCTATTCCTGGATGTGGAATATACAACTCAATAATACCTCTCCTGAGTAGGCACTCAAAATTTGAGGAGCCAAGCTACCATATTACTCCTCATACTATTGGAACGATTGCATGACTACTTGTAGATCATGAGGGATTGGGAAAATTGAATGTATTTTTTATTGTGTTTGTGTCTTTCTATTGATCTAACAGACACTAGATCACGAGGCAAAAACTCCTTTTAGTTTTGTATGTAACAAGTGGGATCATATTGTGAAGGTTGAGCCTCTGCCTGACCTTGTGTGGGTTGGGAAGTTATGTATCCTTGTTGAGGAAATGGGTCGGTAAGCACTTCCGACTTAGATGAAGCAGGGACCTGAGGAAGCAGAGAAATGGGTTGTTGTCCTCTAGAATGTCATGCTTGGGCCTCCCATACTCAATGAATCTATGGTAAAAGGGGACAATAATGAGTGTAATTACCATATACGCTGCAACATGCATAATTATTATTCATAAAAAGAGCCTTTTCCTACCCATGTTGACCACCCTATTGTTGGGGTGCAGGATTAGGTTGATTTCTGTAATATTTCTAAATATCTTTCAGCTAGTTGGAATATTAAATTTTGTTTTTTTCATTTAGATAGGTGAATAAGAGTGTAGGGAGACCCATAAATATTCTTAGTAGGAATAAAACCACTTCTAATGTGGATAATTGTCATCATATTAGCTGAATAAAGCACTCTCATGTGTAAGTAGAGGTTGAAGCAGGTGGATGGGGTCAAGTTTGACCAAATTAGCAACACTGGTATGGAGGGAGTGGTTAGTTAATGAGGGACAACACAGCGTTATTGGGAGGAAGTCTCCATGAGAGTAGTGACTTTAATGTGTGGGGCCCAAGGTGTGGAATCTCACAAAGCATAAAAGGAAGGGGATGGCAGCCATAGAATGAATTCTAATTATTTTTTATGTCTTGGTATTTTATGACTTCTTGCATGCTTCAGCTATTTAGCAAAGTCCGTTGTGCTATTTAGCACAAGGGTATTCTCAATCATAAATCCCACCCTCATCCTCGGGTGACTTCGAGTGCCCACTAACGGGAGGTTTATTTAGTTGCATTACCACTATCCCACAAGATGCCAAGCTTCATCCATTATCCACAACACAGTCTCCTCAAGGGTTATGTTTTTTTGCAGTGCAGAAGTAGTGGAGGATTGATAAGACTAGTTTCTGAGCTTGTTTTCCAGTGGAGGGAGAAAACCTTCACCCGGGAGTTTGGCAAGGAGGATCCTTGAGCATAATTTTGTCTTTTGGCATTATGCCAAGCTTCTTACATCACCTACAACATAGTTTCCCTCATAAACTGCCTTATTTTATTGAGCAATTGCAGTGGAGGGCTTAGAGCCCCTTTTGGTGAGTTAGATTTATAGTGAGGGGATCATACCTTCATCCGGGTGATCTATTGGAGGAGTTCCAAATATTTCTACATCATATCAGCCACCTCATCTCAGTTATCCAGTTGCAAAGCTTATTCAGTCCTAGGGATACATTTCATCATTATGCATTTTGTGTATTTCTGGAAACCTTTTCTGGATTGTGTCAGTGTCTCGTGATTTAGCAGATTAGTAGACCAAATGCACAGGGTAACATCATACCAATATTTGGAGTCCTAGGAAATAGCCTTCCTGGACTCAGAGATGGCTCTCTCTATTTTTTTCAAAGGATGTGAACTTGTTTTCTTTTAGGGTTAGATTTTAGGCTAGTTGTTAAGTTTAGGGTTTGTTTGTTTGTTTGGGTTGGATATATGATCAAGTAGAATATATGGAATGAGAGATATTAAAGTCATTGGGCTATGGAGTCTATAAAATGTCATGGAAGGTTCAACAATGGATCGGGGAGCATCATTGGGAAAATCTAGCATGGTCAATGGATTTTCAAGATTTGTGTGAAATGAAATGAACATCAAGTTTGTGAACAAAGTAGGGAAAATGGAAATCAAGAATCCTTTGTTAAATACTTAAAAAAATAAGGGAATTCAACACTATTTAGCATAAATAAGTAATCAATATATAGGGCATGCCAGTAACTCTTGATTCCACTTAAGCAAATAATCATTTCAGACAAACAATCCAATGAAATACAGAAGGCGAGAAACTCATTTAACTTCTAGTGATTTCAACTTCAAGGTTTAGAAAACATTTAAGATAAACAAATAGCTTTAATCAAAGAATAGGGAACTCCTAAACATATTTAATCATAGCCATAAAGATCTTTGAAACAACTCTTCAAGCATGGACAAAGGGTGTGATCGAAACATAGCCTCTTTGGCAGACCTAATCAGTGGTACTTCAAAGAGAGACCTCAAGGACAGTGTTCTGGTGATATCAAACAAGAAGGGCTAACCATAAATCATCTATGATATATAATATATTAAACCATTCATAAGATAAAAAATCTTGGGTGGGTCTAGAGAGCAATTAAGAATTCTCTAAAATGACCTAGCAGAGGAAAACATAGAAGCACTGAAGGATAAACAGAGCTAAGGGGTCTCTAAACAACATTTCTTAGTCTAAATCTTTTGTCCTAATACAATATAGAAGGATGAAATACAATGATGCACAAGAAAACAATAATTAAATAGAAACACATCACCATTAACCAAGCTCAGGGATCCTACAAGCAAGCCTTCTCCATCAATAAGCAAAACAAGCCATTCACAAGCTCCACAACACCAATTTCTCTTCAAGCTCCAAAGACTATGTATTACTCACAAGAGTCATAACAAAAACCATAAAATATGAATCCTCAATGCTCTATTTAACAATCAAGGAGGATTAAACCTAATAGAGTCTCTAGAAGCCTATTGGCTAATCAGAAATTTCACTTTAGTCCTTGAGACCTTGCAAGGCACAGGGCACAAAATATCTAAAAAAAAAAATCTTTTAGGGCATTTTTAGCAAAGAAATTGACAATTGGACTTTTCCAAGCCTCCAAAATATTTCCAAGCATACATTGTTTACTTTTCCTCTGTAAGGGCACAGCACTGAGTTTTAAGATGAATTTCCATGTCAAGGGCGTAGCACAGGAGCAAGAAAATTGGGTCAACTTACAGCAAGGTGTTGAAGGCCTTCCTGATGTCGGAATGGGCTCCGTGAGGGCTTGTTGGAAAGCATGTTGATTCTAATTTCTAGAACTACCCTTATTTTTATGATTGGACCTCTGTAACCTGTTCAAAAAGAAAAAATTCCAAGGGTGGTAAAGGCACAACACATGTCCTGAAAACTAGGCAGAAAGGTGAAAATTAGGGTGTTTTTTATCCTTTCGGAGGACCAAAACAGCTCCAATTGACCTAAAAATTTGTGAGACTGCTATAATTGAGCTGAGGATCCCAAAAATGTAAGCCTTTCCTCCTGAATATGCTCTAAGAAAAAGCATATCACCATGGGTGCTACCCCCTTGGCCCTCCAAATCAGCAAAAAACCAAAATTTGTCAAAATTCTCCCAAATTTGGTGGAGGTCTGCCTAATAGGTTTTGAGAGACTTGTAAAGAAGCTTGTGCCAAGATTCCAAGGTTATATTGGCCTTTCACTTCTTTGAGTGCTTGGATCTTGGTTTGGGCCTTCTTGAGTTTAACCCTTGCAACTTGGTTTCTTCGGGCATAATGCTTGGTCATCTTCCTTTGGAGATCAAGATCCCCATTTGCTTTCTTCAATTTAGCCTCCAAGTGTATGTTGTATCTTTCCAACCAAGGCTCCCGATCATGTGCTATCTCCATGGCCAACAGCTCATATAGAGGGAGTTGTTCTACTAGGGTTGATTCTTGTTCCCTTTGCTTTGCCAATGCCTTCTTCAACCCCATGGTTCTAGGTCTCCTCCTAGATTGTCCTTCCTCATCCTCACTCTCTTCGTAAGTGCCCATGCACTCTTCTAGTTTTACCTGTGCCCTTTGGGCTTCTTTTTGGGCCTTGATGGATTTAGCCTCATCAATAGCAATTTGTTCTCCTAGTTTTTTATTGTCCAAGTCAAGGGCATCATTGACACTCTTGGCCCTATCTAGATTTGCTTTGAGGTCTTCAATTTGTGCATTTCTGTTCTAGAGGAGAAAGTTTGTGATCCTTGCTTAATTCTCCTCATCATTGTCCACCTGAATGATTTCAAACTCCCTCTCAACCTCATGATCTTCTTCTTCTTCCTTTACCTTTTGTTTTCCTTTGTCAATATTCTGAGTTGAGTTGGACGACATGGTCCCTTTCCTTTTAGAGGCAGCAAAAACAAGCCTTGGCCCTCTTTGATAGGTTAATGAAAGCGGTGTGATTGTGGTCTTGTTTTTGTCTTGAACATGGCTATGATCCTTGCTAATATCATCACCCTCTTCATTTTCATCATTGGTATCATTAGTCAATATGTTTTTTGCTTCATCATTGTACTCTTTGTTCTCAACATCATCACCACTTTCAACCTCTTCATTGATTTCTACATTGTCATTTTGTTCTTCATCAAAGAACTTATCTCTTCATGCGGCTATGATATTTCAGCCCCTTCATTTCCTTCATTATTTTCATGACTGTCATTAGCCTCTTCTTGACTTTCTTCATAGTCATCATCTTCATTTTGTTCATCTTTGAAGCTTCTTGCCTCTCCACTGCTGTGATCCTCAGTTTCATCATCATCCTCTTCACCTTTTTCATTGTCTTCATGACTTTCATGACAATTTTCATGACTGTCATTACTGTTTTCCTCTTTCTTGTTTTTTCCATCACTAAGGCTTGCTTCATGGGTGTCACTGCTACCTTTAGTTTTTGCATTATCCTCACTATTTTCATCTTCATCTATGTTGCCTTTAGCTTTTTCATTTTCCTCACTGTCATCATCTTTATCGTTGTCACCCTCTTCCATATCTTCTGCATTTTCATCCTCTTATTCTTATTCATCGTCTTTTGTTTCCTCTTCTTCATCATCCTCTACCTCTTCTTCATCATCTTTTATTTCTTCATCATTGTCATTTTCCTCTTCCTCGTCATCTTCTACCTCTTCTTCATTGTCATTTTCATCTTTGTCATTGTTCTCTTCATCACTGCCCTCTTCCCCCTCTTCATTGTTTGCCTCTTCTTCATCATTCTCTTATTGATCTGATGCTTTAGGAGAAGGTGAGGGAGGGAGGCTTTCTTGAGGAGAGGATTCATGTGTAGATGAGGAATCATGGTCAGTGGGGGGTGATGGAGGAGTGGATGGAGGTGGATGAGATGATAGGGTAAATTTGGCTGATGATGATTCTGTGGGTTTGTGAAAAATTCATGGGCGATGAAAAGCTCCCATGGAATACCCTGTTGCTCTCATTGATGCAACACAATCATCTTGATAAGAGAATGTTGAAAAGTAATTTTCATTTGTTGTGAAGGTGGTCCCTTTTGCACAATATAATACATCTTATCAATACTTCTATAAAGATAATAAGGCAAATGTAATAGCTTGGCCCTAGTGAAGTGCATGAGAAGTCTTACATGGTAGGGATAAAGCTTAGAAAACCTATCCTCACATGTAAAATATTTCATGATGACTTTCATCAACGACACATATCTCTCCAGTAGATGTGAAAATGGAAAAATGGATTTTCAGTCAGCTTGGTATCTAGGTTTCAAGAAAGGTTAATAATGGCTCAAGTCAAAATTTTCCTGTTTGAACCACTTTTCTCCCATACTAGGTATCCTAGTGGCCATAGAAATGGTATTGGTGGATAGCTCAAAGTTCACTCCTGCTAAGTTTACTTGATGGTCACGGAGGTTAAGGATAAAATGCTTGGTCAACTCAGGGTGACTTTGGACCTGTTGTACCCTTTCACAGAAGTCAAAACAGCCCACGTCTTGGAAATATGCAACTATCATAGGAGAGGCCATCAATTCCTTGGTATTTAGTGGCTCAAATCTATTTACCCTTCCACCCTTTTTCTACTGTCTTCTAGGCCCTTGGCCTCCCTCACCACTGCCAATATTAGTCTCCCTTGACATTTTTCTTTTTTACTCTTGCCTTGAAGGTCAAAACCCTAATTTTTCTTTCTGAAACTAATGGAGAAAATCTAGGGTTTATTCCTCTAATTAAATGACAAATTTGGAAATGAAATGGTGATGTTTGTACTTACCCTAAAAGGTGCTAGGAAACCCTTAGAAGTGAATTTTGAGGGGTTTTTGAGCAAATTTGGGCTTGAGTTGTTGTAGAAAATCTTCTAGTTGAACATGCGGCGTAGGTGTGTAGCATTGGGCCAGTTGGTTAGAGGCTGTTGGGCCTGTCGAGCCGTTGTTGAACATGTAGCGCAGGTGCATAGCACCGGGCCAATCGGGTGAAGGTTGCTGGGCCTATCGGGCCTTTGATGAACGTGCAAAGCTGAACAAACTTCTGTTCAGCAGAGGAAAGAGTCAGGTAGTAGGGTGAGAAAGATTGTAGGGTCTCTTCATGGAGTGTTCAGTGCATATCACCCAGGCCTGTTGGGCCTGTCTGCATGTAGTGTTCAGTGCGTAGCACCCGAGCCTGTCGGGCATGTCTATGTGCAGCGCCAAATGCGTAGCGCCTGGGAGAGGTTGCATGCTAGTTCTGGGCGGGGGCTGTTGGGTCTGCACGATGGTAAATGCACTGCACTTGGTCATAGGCGTGTAGCACTCAGTGTATTTCACACGACAGACAAGCTCCATGAGCGTAGCAGGGGTTTTCAGGCACGTAGCGCAGGGGAAATTTTTCCCAAGTCTGCTAGAACTTCAAAAATTTCTCTTGAAGGCTCCTCACTTTTTTCAAATGCAAAATAAGATATGAAGAGAGCAGAGAGGTCCTTTATACTTTTTAGGGAAAATAAATTAAACTTGAAAACCCACTTTTGCTAATGTTTTGAGTTTTTTTGGTCACTTTATCACTTTGACTGATATCTTTTTGAAATTTTATTGCAGGTGACTTGAAAACTTCTCAAAGTAGCTCTTTTTCCTTTGGTGGTAGCTTGCTGGAGAAATGAAAAATATCCTTTTAACCTTAAGGGTCTTGGCACTGTCAAACCTCTTTCTTATTGCACTAAGAAACTGAAAACATGTTTTTAACCTTTTTTGACATTTCTGAGTGTGAGTGACATGAAAACATGTTTTCTTTCCTCCTTACTGATTTTGGGCAGTGAGGCATAATAAAACTAACAAGTGATTTTTCTTCATAACCATGTATGCCATTTCCCTTTATCTACTTCTGATTTGTAAGTGCCATGTCATAATTATCTTGTCCCTTCTGACATTCTTGGATTTTGACAACTTTAGTCACATAACAGTAACTTCATGATTAGCTTGATTTCTCATCTTGAAACTCAACCCTATGCTTTTATTCCTTTGATCATTTGATGGAAATTGACTGCTCTTGAAAACTTGACTTCCCTCATTGATACTCTTTTCATTCTTTCCCTTTGAGGCAGTGAGATATTTTACCTTGACAAACCCTAGGAGTCACCTTCAACAGTCCCTGCAAACCTTCTGTGTGCTGCATTGGATCCTTGTTGGGCATACTACTGGTCAAATCAGGTTTAGGAATCCTGATTTTCTTGAACATAGTCTGCTTCCTCCTTATTTGTTGTGGATGTCCTTTAATGAGGAGAAAGCCTCTTACCTTACCAATTTTTTTTGCTGATAATCATATCGATACTCTTGCACAAATGTCAAAATGAACAGTTATCTTTTGCAACACTTAAACTTGATAAGGAGGTCCTCCTTGTAGAACTTTCTAATCTATCTTGGACAAACAGGTGTTGACTTTCTCTCATAGTTGATTCAGCTTCTAGCTCATGAAAAACAATGATTTAGAACACCACAAAAAAACCCTACAACCTATGAAACCGTAGTGACCTAGTGGGAGGCTATTTTGACTTGTCCTTTACTGAGATTAGGCTTGGGATCTCAACAGTGTAAAAACAGAGGTTTTTAATCAATGGGTGTATTTGAATATATAGAAATGGATGTACTTGACTCATCTAAAGAGCTCATAGAGGTATTTTTGAGACCATCAATGCTTAAGGTATCTAGTGAACATGGGAAAGAGTAGGTTGGTTGGTGATCCTAGATGGCAAGTGGAGGAGTGAGGCAAGGTAAAATAGAGTATTGAGGTCATGGGTTGTGTTAGGCACCTATAAAAAAATTTCATACCAAATGGTGGCTAAATCTTTTTTAGCCTTCAAGAAAAAATTCATTTCCAAATTGTGAGTTCTTGAAGTCTTATGATGACCTTTACCCTTTTAGTTAATCTTCACTGCTATTTGAATTAAAGCCCTCAAGTACCTTGTTATTTACTAAGAGAAAGACTGCTTTAAAAACTCCATTTTCCATCATTTCACTTCCCTTTTCACTCACAAAAAGATTCCATTTTTCACCCTCATTTCCTTCCATAAAAATCCCTCAAAAAACCTTCATTTTAACCTCCAAACCATTAAAACCCTCTTTTAATCCATATATTTCCCTTTATCTGGTTTTAAAAACCCTTATCTCACCTATCAAAACCCTTATTTGGCTTTTAAAACCCTGTTTTTGGCCTTAAAAACAATCTTTTTACCTTATAAAGTTATTAAGTCCCCAAGGACTTATATCCTTTAGCCCTCGTCTCATATAACCTAAGCCCTGCAATCAGGCACTTAAAGGCCTAAAAACCCTTTCTGAACCCTTACTTTCCTTTATTTTTCCATTTCCCCGACATTATGATTTAAAAAAATCTGGACCGTTGATCTCTGCAGATCAACGGCCACCGGGCTCCATTATTCCGCCCCTCCATCACAATCGGCAATCACAAATTCCCCTTATCATTTCCATTTTCCTCCTCCGATGCCAATCCTCCGATTTAATCTCAGCCGTCGAAATCCACAAGAACCGATGGCTAATATCTCATCGCGTTCTGCCCATAGACCTCTGTCATCACACCTGCCGATTTAATCCTGACCGTTGATCTCTCATATCGATCCTATGACCAGCGCTTAATCGCACATCACAAACTCAAACACCCCAGTGCTTTGGCCTCTCTTATTTTCTCTGATGTGATGTAATCCCAGCCGTTCATTCCGCCAGATCCGATGGTTCGCGCTTCATCGCATCGCGCTCATTCATGACGTGATCCTCCACCATCCCGACATTGGATTTAATCTCCACCATTGATCAAGTTTGATCGGACGGTCCGCACTATTTCGCATCGTCACCCTTCTCCCCTCCCCTCAGATCATCCACGTCCTGTGAGATTCCACGATGCAATCTCCGCCGTTGATCTTCTCAAATCCGACGACCAACATTACTTCTGCTTTTCAAACCCCGCCCTTCTCATTCTCCCCCATAGATGGATCTCGACCGTCGATCCTCACGATCCGACGGCTCCCATTGATCCTTCATGCCGCTCTTATGAAAACCCTCTTCCTAAGTAAAAACCTTTCTGCCCTTTATATAAAGGTGGGCCCTCCCTTCTCTCATGTTTCTACCCTGCCATTACTTCCTGTCTCCTCTTTAAATCTCCACCGTTCAGTTCGAAGATCCAACGATCAGGACTTAACTCGATACAATCAACTTTTCACATGAAATTTCACCCCGCCACATGATGTTTTTGCTACGCTACAAAACAAATGCCGGTCCCACCATCCATTCTCCATGCCTCTTATCCCCTGTCGCATGCTACCCGCACTGTTCGATCTCCCTACGATCATCCAACGGACCAGAATCCATATCGTGTAATTTTTAGCCCCGCTCCACAGTGCACTACTTCCGCGCAATAAAGTGGTTTTAGAAATCCACGTTTCATTCATTGTATTCTATCGCGTTCAAAAAGTTAATACCGCCTCCCCCCCAAATGCTACACGAAAACCACTGATGGTTTTCCCAAAACCGCTTCTTCCCAAATCGCACCATATTTTAAATTTGAAACCCTGTTTCTATGTTTACCATAGAAACTCATCCTCCACTGCAAATTTCTCCATCCTCACTACTCCAAAACACTTCCACGAACCTTCCAAAGCAGTTTAAACCAATTAATCATAGGATTTAAATAATGTTTTTATGTTTTTATACAAGTTTAATGAAGATCAAGGCTTAATTAAGCCTAAACAAAGATTAGAGGATAAATCACCATGTTTATAAAAACAAAGAGTTATATCAGTCGAAGGAAGCCTCCACTGCCACATCACAGGCTAAAATATCCTTTCAGCTAGTAAAAGTGCCACCTACAACCTTAATAAGTCAAAATAAAGGCATAGTAATCTCCTTAGTCAGTGATGTTTTGTTTAAAGCCGCCAAAGTTATTGCCAACCTACCAGAAGAGTTTTAAAGTCAACAAAATATGCCAAGTAGCTAAAAATTAAATGAAAACCAATTAATACATGGAAAACATCAGATATCTCCTCTATTGAGCCCCGCAAAGGCAGAGAAGCATTAACTTGTATTAATTGAACTAGAGACCTTTTCTTTCCTCCCACCTCCTCTTTCTTCTATAAATACTTCTAAAGAATATGAGATGTTGTTGGTTGTCGATATAATACTTGCTGCTCGAAACTTTATGCATGTAAATAGTTCTCAAAATATGTTGAAGCTCTGTTTGTAATCAAAGAAGTTAGGCTGAGAAGAGAAGTTTTTTCTGTTTTGAAACATTGGACTTAAAGTATGTAACTAGATTGACATCAATATACAAGCCGATTCTTGGGATCCTGGTCTATACCATTGGTGATGTACCTCTCATTGTACTCGTTTTCCTTATTATGTTTTTCATAAAACTGTCCATTTTTCTCTGATAATGAACAGCAAATATAGAGCTAGGATTTACTCTTAGAAGTACTCTACTCTCACTGATAAGCTTTATCTTTATGTTTTCCTCCAATTTTGTATTTAAGAATGGTTTAGTACAGTCTAAAACAGTCAAGGAATGTTGGTGATTCCATGTCTTACTGTCTAAAACTTTAAACATTATTCTCAAATGATATTTTCATGACATGCTAAGTAGAGTTAAACTAGGAAAGTCTATGGTTTGCCCTATCTTCTAGTTCTTTCCCAAAGGTTGTTTGAAAGTTTCCCTTAAGATTATGCTGAAAGTAGGATAGGTTAAAAGTCCTTACTTGATCTTAAGCTACACTTTGTTTTCTCATCTGTATTCATCCTTTCTGAAATTAATCAAGGGGATTATTAGATTGTTTGTCTGATAAGTTGGCTTTAGTACAAGTTTGTCCAAAGAAGTCTATAGTTAGCCCTGTCCTTTGGTTTACTTCAAAACAGTTACTTAAAGGCCTTTCCATGTTTCAGCAGAGTTAATTAATTCTTGATTGAGTTGTTAGCTTTACTTTGTTCTCAACACTTTAATGTTTCATCCCATCATTTAATCTAAAGAGATCCTTTGTTATATATAACTCGCCCCATGGACCACTCTTGAAAAATGTTGATCAATTAAAACCTTTTGTGACTCCATAGCCCAATGGATTAAGTATTGTTTAATACCCATCCTATCAGCTAAGCCTTGTTCTGATTATTCACATCTTTACTCCTCTAAAATTCTTTCATTTTCAGGACTTTCCACTCAATTAAAGATCACATCCAACCAAACAAACAAAAACCTTTGTTCTTAATAACTAGCCTAATATCATACTAAAAGCCTTAAATATCACATCTTTAAACACACATATAGAGAGATCCCTCTCTGGATTCAGGAGGGCTAGATCCTAGAATCCCAAAGTGGTTTTATGTAGGCTCAGCAACGTTTAGTCTTGCCACTCTACTAAATTACGGAGACCTAACATTTCTGGCGACCATACTGGGGAAATTTCTGAAGTAATAGATAACTTCACTACTCAGGTAATCCCATTTATAACAAATGAATCAAATGTCTACCTAGAGTGGTTTTGATTGTTGATGGTGAACAAATTTCAAGCCCTGAAATCAAGTAAAAACCCTTCACCTCGTGACTCCACTGAACATCAGTAGGCCTGTTGATTTTCCTTGGTTTTCCAAAGACTCCACTGGGAAAACCTTTATTATAACATCATTTGAACTCAGTAAAGAAACTTTGAGCATTAAAGTTTTCTTTATCAATGGACTTGTTTGCCTTTTAAATATTTTCATATCAGGTCATAAAGATAAAAACTCATTTGAAAATAAGAACATAAGAACATCATACTAAAGGCAACATAGTGGGTCTAAAACACAACACTGTGGCTTCTAGAAGAGATCATACTAGAGCCTATCCTGACCCAAACCCTCCTGAGATAGTTGATAATACTGAAAGCATACTTAGGAACTCTCCTAAGGCTCAAGCTTCAACTGTTGTCAGACCAGTCCAAAGAGCTAATTATGTTCCTGAAAACCTTACAGCTCTACAAGATTCACAAGTTGACTTTAGAAACCCATTCAGAACTAGGTCACTTGATGATGTAGATAAGATAGATTTTGATTCTCCAACTTCATCCCAAGATAGAGATGAACATCCTGGTAGCAGAGAAACTACCCCACCTGAATTGCATTTCCTTCATAATTTTGGTTTCTCTCATCCTAGATCTGCTCAACAATCTCTTGTTGGACCATCCCCTTCTGTTATCCATACACCCACTGTTCAAACTACACCATTCCATCAACCCCCTCCTATCTTACATCCCCCACCTGTAAACCCCCCACTTTTTCCACAACTATCATGGCAACATGGTATGCTCCCCTAGTCCTTCCTTTACCCCTAGTAAATCTGCCACAGGACTATCGGTCCAAGATACCATTATATGATGCCAGTAGTGCTACTAGTGCTTCACAACATGTGGACAAGATGAATGACTATTTTGATAGAAATGAGATAGATGATTAAACTGTCAAACTCAAATTGTTTGCTCAAATTCTAGGGGGAGAAGCAAGAAAATGGTTCAAAGGCTTAACCCCTAATAGTATTAATGACCTCCAAGCCTTCCATCAATTATTCCTAAGCAAGTGGGAAGTTAGAAAAAATCCTCTCCAAATACTTTCAGATTACAACAACCTCAAAAGAAACACTAGGGAAAGTGTTCAAAATTATTGCACTAGATTCAATAGTGTTTATAATGCACTACCCCCAGAATTGAAACCTCCACAAGGTTCAGCCTTGGCCAAATTTCCTAAAGGATTTGATCCTAAAATGGAATATCAACTAAGAGAAAGAGACCCCTTGACTTTAGAAGACATGCAGAAGGGAGCTCTTGGTGTGGAAGTAAATATGATTGAGAAAAGAGCAAGAATGAGGAATGAGAAGAAAGTATAATTTAGGGAAAAGATTACACCCTCCACATCTAGCTCTAAAATGGAAAGGATGATGGAAGAAATGATGAAAAATATGAGCATAATTGAAAGAGCACAAGCCAGAGAAAACCAATCAGCTCCCAAAAATAGAAATCAAAATCAATCTCAAAATCAAAAATTAGAACTTTAGGAAAAATCAACCTCCAAACATACAAAGAGAGGATGATCAACAGATCAAACCTCCTTTCCAAGAAAACTATGTAAGTGAGGTGGAAGAAACAATTGAACAAACAGAGGAAGATGACATAAATATGTTGGGAGTAGGTAGTGACCATTTGGATGTTCCTATTAATAGAAAACAAGGTCTATACACACCCTATGATGATAAAAGAGCAAAGGATGAACATTATTATCAAGAAATGGAAAATGTCATCATAGAGACCCCAAAAGAATATGACCTTAGGAGTAAAAAGAATCAGGAAGCTCCCAAGAACAAAAGCTCTGACAATTCTACAAAAGACAGCTCTGTGAGCAAACCCAAAAACATTAAACAAAAAGACAAAACAGTGGCTGTAAAGTCTCATCAAAACAAAGATAAAGGCACTCAAATTAACGAAAAATAGAGTGCAAACCTTAGCATCATTAGTACTTCAGCTAGTGCTCCTATTAAAACAATTTTGACCAATGTAAATAGAGGAAATCAGCAAGCTGAATTTGCTGATAAAGTGGTGGCTAACAAGGCTGAAACAAGCATTGTAAAAAATCAGTTGCCTTTTAGTTTGGAATAGGAAATTGCAAAGATTAAAATATCTATTCCCCTCACTGAATTAGTCACCAAGGATGTATATAGATCACAAATTGTGAAATCTTTCAACATAGCAGAAAATAATGACACTGTAAACCTCAATGATGACCAACCAGAGCTCTTATTTGGTCCTAAGATTGAAGGAAGATACCAAGTAGGGCCAGTTCCCCCATTTTATGTTAGTTTGAAAATTCATGACAAAATTTTACACAATGCTATGCATGATTTAGGGGCTTCTCATAACTTAATGCCCAAAGCAGTAATGGAGATTCTAGGCCTTGAAATCACCAGACCATACAAAGATCTATACTCCTTTAACTCCAGCGGAGTGAAATGTTTAGGTTTGATCAAAGACCTTTGTGTAAACTTAGCTCAAATTCTAGCCAAGTGTTTAGTGATGGATATCGTAGTGGCTGATGTTCCCCCCAAATATGGTATGATGTTATCAAGATCATGGGGAGCTAAGTTACAAGAAACAATGCAGATGGATATGACATATGCTACCATCCCTATTTTCAATCAGACTAGAAGACTTTATAGGGAATATCACATGCAATACATGGTCAGTAGCCAAGAGAGACCATAAAACTCTCCTCTTTATTTTGTGCATACAGGCCTTGACTCATTTATTCTCTTCAATAATGAAACATTCAATGAGAAAAAAACCTTAACTAACTTAGTGGCCACCCCTCACTGTAACATAGTGGCAGACACAGAAAAGGAGGAAGACAAGACAAAAGCATCAAAACAGTTTGTCAAATTAGAAAATTACAACAAACAAATCATAGGTCTGGAGCTACAAAACAGTCATCCATTGGTTGTTAACCTTGAGAGTCAAGAGGAGAGTCCTCAAAATATTGAAGAACATGAGGAACTAAACCAATGTATAAAGAGGATAGTAGTCAAACTAGTCAATCTGAAACTAGTCCTCTTTGGAGTATGAGTTTTGATGGATCTTGTACTAAGAATGATGCCGGAGCAGGCATATGGATACACAACACTGAAAACAATCATGCTGAAGGGAATTCCTACAGGTTAAGTTTTCAATGTACAAATAACATAGCTGAGTACAAAAACCTCCTTTTAGGCCTACACTTATTGAAGAAATTAGGGGCCAAAAGGATAAAATTTCATGGGGATTCAGAGTTGATTATTAGGCAAGTGAATGGGGAATATAGTTCCAAACACCCCAGACTTAGAGCCTATAGAAATGATGTCATGGATTTATTAAAAACATTTGATGAATTCCAACTTATCTTTGTCCCAAGAAACCAAAATGTCCTTGCCAATGGTTTAGCCTTTGCTGCTAGAACTTGTATAACACCTTATGAAACCAAGCAATGCACCACCCAAGTCAAATTTAGACTAGTTGTCCCAGACAAAGAAAAATACTAGCAAGTTTTTGATGGAGATAAACAAATAGAAGACATCCTGAAGTCCAGAAATGAATTTGAACCACCAAGTTTAGATTCAGATTATGAAAAAAATTGTCTTATTGAATAAAAACCACTTGATGAAGAAGTAAAATCTCCAAATATTGCTGATATAAATATGTTATCTAATCAACTTTAATATACAACTAGAATTAGTTCAAATTTAGAAAAAGAAGACTTAGAAATGCTGCAATATGACACTCAAAACCTGCCAAAAGGACTAGTCCCACTAGAAGAGTTGTTTGATTTCAATGATGTTGCCAAAAAACCAAAACTGGAATCTGTTGACACTGAAGTAGAAGAATGTAACATAGGCAGTGAAGAAAAGCCCAAAATGATTAAACTGTCTAAAACTTTTCCAGCTCACATTAAACTGAAATACATTGAGCTCTTTAAAGAATTTGCTAATGTGTTTGCATGGAGTTATGAGGATCTAAAGTCCTATGACACAGAAATAATTCAGCATAAGATACCCCTCAAAGAAAACTAGAAACCTTTTAAACAAAAAACGCGCAGAATTAACCCTGTTCAATTACCTCTGGTTGAGAAAAAAATTAAGAAAATTTATGATGCGGGAATTATAGTCCCTGTTAGATACTCAGAGTGGGTATCTAATATTGTGTCAGTTAGGAAGAAAACAGGGGAAATAAGGCTTTGTATTGATTTTAGGAACTTAAACAGAGCCTCATTAAAGGAAAACTACCATTTACCAAAGATGGATCACATTTTACAAAAGGTAGTTGGTTCTAAAAGGATTTCTTTGTTAGAAGGCTTATCAGGTTACAATCAGATTCTGGTTCATCCTGATGATCAACTCAAAACAACTTTTACTACACCTTGGGGTACTTTCATGTATGTGAAAATGCCCTTTGGTTTAATGAATGCTAGTGCTACATTTCAGAGAGCTATGGATATTGCATTCTCAGAAGAATTAGGCTTCTTCATCATTATTTACCTTGATGACATCACTGTTTTCTCCAAAACAGATGAAGAACACCTAGAACACTTGAGAAAAGTCTTTGAGAAATGCAGAAAATTTGGGTTATCTTTAAATCCAAAGAAAACAATGTTTGGTATCCAAGAAGGCAAACTACTTGGACACATCATATCAGAAGAAGGGATAAAGATATACCCAAAGAGGATTGATGGTATATTGCAAATAAACCATCCTAGAAACATCAAGGAACTTCAATCTTTCATCAGGAAGATTAATTTCTTGAGAAGGTTCATACCCAATCTGGATGAACTCCTTAGAAACATGACTAATATGCTCAAAAAGGAAGAATAAGTTAAATGGACCTTAGAAGAAAATAAATAATTTGAACTGGTAAAACAAGCATTAACCAAAACACCAGTTCTCATTAGTCTTGATTTTACAAAGGATTTCTTCATTTTTTCATTTGCATCAGAACACACACTGGTTGTTGTCCTATTACAGAAAAATTTGAAGGGACAAGAGCAGCCAATTGCATTCTTTAGTAAGGCATTAAGAGATGCACCTCTAAAGTACAATATCATGGAAAAACAAGCCTTTTCCCTAGTCAAAGCCTTAAAAGACTTCAGAGTTTACATTTTACATTCCCACATAATTGCATTTCTGCCAAATTCAGTTGTAAAAGACATTTTAACCCAGGATCCAGATGGAAAAAGAGGAAGGTGGATTGCTATGATACTTGAATATGATTTAGAAATAAAGCCCACTAAACTCATAAAAGGCCAAGGACTAGCAAGATTAATGGTTGAGTCTAATTTTGAAGCTCTTGATATAAACATGTTAAATGCAATAGATAAACAGGAGGAGTTGTCAACTCCTATTATTGAAGATAATTTTCTGTTTTCATCTTGGTTTGCTGATATTTTATATGTTTTGCTCAATTTAAATGTACCTCCTGGTTTGTCTAAAACAAAGGCAAGGTTTTTAAAGTTAAAAGATGCTAATTATTGCATTTTAGATAAATGTCTATATTGGAAAAATGCTAGTGGATTATTGCTTAAATTTTTGCCTAAGAATGATGCAGAGAAGATCAAGCATCAGTTCCATGAAGGAGAATGTGGAGGCCACCTCTATTGGAAGAAAAGTGCCAATAAAATCCTTAGAGCTGGTTACTATTGGCCTGCCCTCTTTCAAGATGTCCACAAAATGATTATTGCCTTTCACAAATGCCAACTCTTTGAAGGCAAAAGAAAATTGTTGCCCTTACCCTTACATCCAATCACTCTTGAAGCTCCTTTTCAGCAATGGGGTTTAGACTTCATTGGGGAAATCCATCCTCCTCATCTGCCCAACATAGATGGATCCTCACTGCAACATACTATCTTACCAAATGGATAGAAGCCATCCCTTCTAGGCAAGCCACTAACTCTGTCATCATAAAATTCCTTGAAAATCATATCCTATCTAGATTTGGCTGCCCTAGGAAGATTATCACTAAAAATGCTGCATTTGGATCATAAAATATGGTTGAATTCTGTCATAAATATCATATTACATTGGGCCATTCTACTACTTATTACCCCCAAGGTAATGGGTTGGCAGAGTCCTCAAACAAAATTTTGGTGAATATAATCAAAAAGTTGTTGGAAGCCAATAAGAAGTCATGGCACACAAAGCTAGTACATGCACTATGGGCTGACAAATTAACACTTAAGAAATCAATTGGAATGTCTCCCTACCAGCTAGTTTATGGAGTAGATGTAATTTTTCCAACCAGTCTAGGAGTGCTAGTCATGAAGCTGATCCAAGAAGTACAGTATGAAGAAACTGATATGACAAGAAGAATCAATCAGACTATACATCTTCAACAAACCAGAGAAGAAGTCTACAACAGAGCTCCACACAAGCAAGAAAATATCAAGAAGTTGTTTGATAAAAGGACAAAGGCCAGTGATTTCAGTATTGGTGACAAAGTTTTGAAGTGGGATTCCAGGAGAGAAGATAAGGACAAACATGGAAAATTTGATAACTTATGGCTATGCCCTTATCTCATTCATTCTACTGCTGGTAATAATGATTATTTCTTATAGGAAGTGAATAGAACTAAACTTCTTGGAGGTCCTGTCAATGACAAGATGCTCAAGCATTACTTCTTTCAAGATTCATGAGTTTCAAAGCTTTTTACTTTCCATTGTAAATTATCATTATCTGAACATTGCATTCGAAGTTAGAAAAATAAAAATACAAAAACAATAAAAATAGAAAAGAGGGCAGATGCAAACAAGAAAGGTATAGCCCCATACCAAAAAAGAGAGACAAAGTCTGAAAGTGTGCAAACTCAAATGCCACTCCTAAAAACACACTTATAGTTAGTCATACAGCCTAATTATGACTAATTAGCTTTTCAATTTACTGCTGATAGGTTAGTGAATTAGATCATCCAAACAACTTAATCTTGGCTTATCAGTAAGGTAGATTAGGATGGGGAAACAATGGTTCTAAAAAGCTTAAAACTTGGACCAAAATAAAGAGGAAACAACTCAAACCAAACCAAAACCAGAGCTAAAGAATAATGAAGGATGTTTTTAATTTTCAGATCTTAAGCCTTCACAATTTAGTTTTACTTTTCTACAAATAAAATCTATGTGCAGCTTTTTTTTATGCCATATATCTACAGCAATTCAAACTGCTTAATCCTGGCTTGCCTACTTTTAAATTTCCTGTTTTAGAAATTAGAGAATAAAGATCTGTTAGACAGTCTAATCCTAACAGATAGTAGTTAGGTAGAGAAAATTATGAGTTCAACTGCTTATTCTGAACTCATGGAGGAATAAGAGTAGACTTAGACTAGTTTTTTGTTTTCATTAAAAGAAGAAAATGATTGATGAAAAGGTTTGCAATTCCAAGTGCACCTTCTGAAGAAAAAATGTTAGGAAGTAGGCTGTGTAGGTAGTTGATTGGGAAATAAAACTGTTTGATATAAATACTGATCATTTTTCAAAGCTGCATGATTAAAGAGAAAGGGGTTGTCAATGGATAAGGCACAGGTCTACATCCCAGAGATGATTTTTTGTGGTTCTTGACACCTCCAAGGAGCTTCCATCCCAAGTTGGAGCCGTTTTTAGCCACCTATAAAAATTTGTCATACCAAATGGTGGCTAAATCTTTTTTAGCCTTCAAGAAACAATTTATTTCCAAATTTTGAGTTCTTGAAGTCTTATGATGACCTTTACCCTTTGAGTTAATCTTCACTGCTATTTCACTTAAAGCCCTCAAGTACCTTGATGTTTACTAAGAGAAAGACTGATTTAAAAACTCCATTTTCCATCATTTCACTTCCCTTTTCACTCACAAAAATATTCCATTTTTCACCCTCATTTCCTTCCATAAAATCCCTCAAAATACCTTCATTTTAACCTCCAAACCGTTTAAAACCCTCTTTTAAGCCATATATTTCCCTTTATCTGGTTTTAAAAACTCTTATCTCACCTATCAGAACCCTTATTTGGCTTTTAAAACCCTGTTTTTGGCCTTAAAAATAGTCTTTTTACCTTATAAAGTTATTAAGCCCCCAAGGAATTATATCCTTTAGCCCTCGTCTCATATAACCTAAGCCCCACAATCGAGCACTTAAAGGCCTAAAAACCCTTTCT